>OX451739.1:1261929163-1263129163 GCA_948472305.1 Vicia faba
GTGTTGGTTTTTGGTTGAACGTTGTGAGGTTGGGTGTGGGTTTGATGTTTTTTGTGTGTGGTGTTGTGTTTGATAGGGAGAGCTGTTGAAAAGTTATATGGTGAAGCGCTGATTCTTAGTCAACTATTATTGAAATAATTGAATATCTTTCTCGATTATCACATTTTGGGACGTTTATCGCAGAACGATGTCAAAAAAATTTGGTCATCTACACATTTTCATCAGTGTCGAGTTCGAATTATGCTCCGAAAGTTAAGGCTTATGGCTCACTTTTCAAATAGAACCTGAAAATAAGATGAAAAAGTTGCGCAACCAAAAAAGAGAGGAAAATGTGACTCCAAAAACCATTTTTTTCAAATTCCAATGCGAAACATGATTTAGGCCCCTCTCTAATATATCATTTTTCTCTCAAATTCAAAAGGGATTCCACCACTTTTACAAAATTCACTCAAAAAAACTCAAGAAGCTCTCAAATGGAATCAACCTCTCTCTCTCTCTCTCTCTCTCTCTCTCTCTCTCTCTCTCTCTCTCTCTCTCTCTCTCTCTCTCTCTCTCTCTCTCTCTCTCTCTCTTCTCTCTCTCTCTCTCTCTCTTCCTCTCTCTCTCTCTCTCTCTCTCTCTCTCTCTCTCTCTCTCTCTCTCTCTCTCTCAAGTTCCAATCGAACACTGTCAAAACACCATCGCATCTGACTAACCTCCGCGGCGATTCCCACTGCGCCATGCCGCTAGCCGATCACGTACCCTCCGCGCTTCCGATCACCGCGCCTCCGCACACGTTGATTCCGTATCCTCTCTCCATCTGTGATATTTGACGCGCCACACCCTCTGTCGAGCGCCTCCCTCCTCTAGTCGAAGTTTCAATCTTGCATCCTCCCTTCTTTCGAGCTTCTCTGATTAATTCTGATCATCACTTTCGGTAACTTCTTTATTTAATTAAATCAATTGTTTTGCAGAATTTTAATTGATGAATTAAGTGCTTTTATGTTGAATTAACATGCATTAATTCTTGAATTATGGAAATTATGTGATCCTTGAAAATCATCATGTAGATGATGTTGATAATTGTTGTAATCGGTTGATTACTTGAGTTATTTGTTGAGATTCACACGTCGACATTAATAATTGTTGATAATTGTTAAAGTTTACGCGTCGGCGTTTGACTCCGAGTTGATAATTGTTGCTAATTGTTGAAATTCGTGTGTCGGAATTTAATTTCGGATTGATTAATTGTTGTCGACACGTGTGTGTAATATTTTTTTGATGCTCGTAAATCATTGTACCGGTGTGGATTTAATTTTTGCAATTCATTTGTGAATTCCAAGTGAAGTTTCACATGTAGGTTTCGATTTTCTATTTGATTTCTGGTGAACAACCGATACATGCAATGTTTCTTCCTGGTATTCATAAATACATGCTAATTGTGAATCAATTCTTTCTTGATTCATGTTTGAATTTAACTCGATAATTTTTAATGTCGGTGTTGAGTTTTGATGGTTTTAAAGTGACTTTTGGAGCTTTTTCGCGAGTCAAAATAATGTTGTCCGGTAATGGTTTTTGCATATAAATCATTATTTAATTCTTGCTTAAATAATTATTGGTTCCAACTCCATAATTTTTTAATGTCGGTGTTGAGTTTTGATGATTTTAAATTGACTTTTTGTGCATTTTCATGAACTGAAACGGTGTTGTCCGATAATTCTTTTTGGTGCTCCAACACTTGTTTGGAACTTGTTCATTCATGAAATAAGCTTGAATTGAGTTATGATGTGAATGCTTGACTTTGAGCTCTCACTCCTTGTTATTACTAACTCATTTGTTAATTTGTGTAAGCTTCCCAAGGCAGTTCAAGAGAGCATTTAATCGATTAATTAATTATTGATTATTCGATTAAAAGCCTTTATCCCACTTCTGTTTGGTGCGAATTTCTTTCTAACGCGTTTGTGCTTGGATTCTCATTTCAAAACTATTTCTAAAGACCAAGAGTTATGTCACATATGGGACAACCATAAAGGACAATTCTTGGCATTGGCAAAGTTGGATAATCACCTTTAACATCCATTGAAGATGTACTTTATATTGAAGGACTAAAGCATAATCTTCTAAGCATAAGCCAACTTTGTGACAAAGGGTTTAAAATTAAGTCATCAAAGATGAATGCTTGATCGAAGATGAAGCCACCAATGAGGTTAAACTCATAGGTAAATGAATTAATATTGTGATTATGTTCTATCTTAAATATGATATGTTTATTTGATATTTTCTTGTGATTTTGGTTTTTATCTTTAAAATCTAATATATTATACTTGTATTTTATTATCTTTCACTCATTTTTCCCTTCTTTTTTATAATATCAAAGGTGGAGAATGGTGTTATGTTATATGTGTGTGTATTTCCTTGTCTTCAAATTTAAAGGTGAAAAATGCTATAAATACTCCTTCAGGATGATCAAGTCAAGCTGATTGTAAGCTTCACATATAAAGGGGGAGTTATACATCTTACGGGAAGAAATTTATAAAATGTTAGAACAAATCAAAGAGGAATGTTTGTCATCATCAAAAAGGGGGAGAATGTGAAGTCATGCTTCATTACGATCAATATGTTTTGGTGAAGACAAATATCTTAGTGACAAGAAGGCAAATATGATCTTCAAAGATAAAACATCAAGTTCAAGACTTTGGATTCAAACTTTTAAATTTCAAGAAGGTATAATAACAATAATCATCTTCATTAAAGTCTTAGATGCCCAAGTAATCAAACACTCATTACATAAATTATTCTTGGTCATGACATAAAGTCTTATGCATATTATTCAAATTTTATTCTATGCAAATTGATTTATATCTTGGTGCAATCGATTTATCCATGAAGGATGCCAAATTTTCTATTACATAAAATCAAATTTGAATTGTGCAAATCGATTTACACAGCATGCAAATTGATTTGCACGTATACCATGCCTAAGCTTTATTTGCAATTTTTCAAATTTTACACTGTGCAAATTGATTTGCACTGGATGAATATCAATTTGCATCTGTTCAATTTTGAAAAAAACTTCATCTTTTCTAACACCTTTTTATGTCTCTTTTCATTAAACCTTTTCATTTTAACTTTGCCATTTATTCATGATATTTTTCTATAACTTCACCATGATTCATAAAGGTGTCATACTTATATAAATACATGAAATTTCAAATCACAATTCAGTTTATTCCAATCAAACACATAAACTTTCAAAATTCACATTTCAAGTATTTCAACTTTTATTCAAGAATTTTTCTACATACATTCACATCATCTAAACCAGAAAATTCTTGAGCATTTTAATACTTAGTGTTTCTGAATTATTGTCATTGGAGGGGAAGATCAATTACATTGATATATCACTTACGATTATAAAAATGATAATTACTCTACATTTTTATTCATCATTTATTGTGAGAAACTCCTAAGTATTGAGGGTTGTTTGATATTAGGTATATTTCCCTTGTTGTCCAGGATTGTTGAAAACAAGAGGGTAGAAAAGAAAGGATTATTTTCTTGTTCTACTTGGTTAGGTAATATACATTGCTGTCCAGGATTATTGGAAGAAAGAGAGTTGATTTTGACAGGATTATTCTCATCTCAACTTGGTTGATTTAAGGTAATGTTACCTTGGTTATTGGTTAGTGTCTTAGATAGAAAGGCTAGGTTGTCTTGTCTAGAGATCTAACAATAATAAAATCTCTTTCGTTTTGAGAGGAGACTAGACGTACCTTCATATTATGAAGGAAACTGGGATACATCCTTGTGTTCTTTACTTTTTGTTAACATTATTGCTTTCTAACACTTGCACCAAACCATAAAAATATGAACAACTTGTTTCTAAAAAACATAATTTTAAAGTACCTAATTCACCCCCCCCCCCCCCCACCCCCCCCCCCCCCCCCCCCCACCCCCCCCCCCCCTCTTAGGCACACTCTGAACTTACACCTGAGTAGGATGATCAAAATCTTCTTTTACAGAATTGAAAAACTAGGTGCCCGACTTAGTAACTTGGTGGTGCAAAGGTTCAATATATACCTATTTCAAATCTTTTGTTGATGGTAAGCCTTTCACTTTCTACCCCTAACATGGGGTCCCGCATTGTTTTTATCGGCGTCATCCATTTCTGGAAAAGGGGTGAAACTCAAGGTGAGTGGGTTCCCTCATTTCTACCATGCTACTATGGTAACATTTTTAGGAGATAGCTTCATACACTACTGACTTTACCCACACGTCCATTAAATATTGGATATTTTAGGCTTAAATGGAGGGTAGACAAGACCGTCCTAAACAGATTGAGACTAGGCTTTCCTTGGATGATGTTGATGAGGGAAGTGATGTCTACTACCAGATACTTCAGCTCAATGGTTTGACATTCACCCATCAGCGAATTTTGTTTCAATATTCTTTTTTAAGGTCGACCATACTCTATTGGAAAGATTCAATACTATTAAGGTCCAACTAAAGCCCCTCGAAGGAACTTTAAAACAAGATGTATGTTGAGTTTCTAGGGTAGATTTTAACACTCGCTTTACATTCCAGTTGGCATACTTAATTGTGAGGACCATGAGATCATTATTATAAGGGAGTACACATATAATATATTCTCTTGAAAATGTGATTTAGGGCTCATAATCGCTTCTAGAAGCACTGGGAGCTTTAGTGGGTGAGATCCCCACCCCCACCCCCCCCCCCCCCCGACGAAACCTCCAACAATTGTGTTGGTGATCTTATTGGAGTTTTGCTCAAACATCCTCGTAAGAAGATGATGAATGAAACCGGTGAGTAAATGGTGTGTTTGGCCCAAGTTAATTTTATCGGGGCTCAACAGTGGTTGTCAATTGTACTCGCTAAAAGTACAAATAATAACTCCTCGTGATTAAGGATTGTCAAGTTTTTTAAAAGTTGTTATGAGGCTGAGAACTAGATCATGTGTGGGGAGAAGCTACTTTATGTGTGTATTTCTTGTGTTATAGTTAGACCTCCTCTATAGCAACCAAAATAGTGTTGTATTTCTGGTTTTCAGATAATCAACTACACATATCTTGTGATGTATTTCTTGTGTGTATTTATTGGGTAAACAAATAACACATAGGGAATATATCAACCACTCCGAAAATATATAGTTGATTATCTAAAAACCAAAAAACACATATAATTCTCACAACTCCCTATGTGGAATTTGTTGACCTAATACACATACTCGCATGACTAGTGTTTTAGACCGAGCTAGGAAAGATCGAGACAACATATACAAAAGGATGTCTAATCCAAAAGAGGAGCGCTTAAAAAAAAAACAAAAGGTAGGTCTTCACCATGCCCCATAACCCCATCTAGTGCACCATGTAAAAAAAACACTCCCTATCATGTGCTTAATTTCTTCCCAAAAGGAATTTAAACACATATAAACAGTCAAGCAGTTTCAAAGAGTAAAAAAAAATTGAGAACAGTGGAATTCAATTATTTCCTTAAGTTCAATAAAAAAATTAAGTTGGCATTAATACGCTTCTAACAAACTCATAGCTAGGTAACAATTCTTGATAATGACATATAATAAAGAAAAACACATGGTTTATGAATATTTACCAACAGTTCGAAATGTTGCTGCTGGTTATGACAATTGATTGAAAGATTTTTAGTTTCTATGACAGGGAAATCAATGAGACGAGTTTGATTTTTGATAGTATAGAATCGCAGCTAGTGGAGTAGTAGGAATTGTGTTTTGTCTTAGCTAGGCCGTTTTCTTCTGCGATTCTACCAATGACTAATTTTACTGGTTGTTACTTAGAAAATGTGGCAACTAGCGATAGATATCACTACTTTTCATCTCTTTTTTAATAATATAACACAAAACCAAAACCCAAAAAAATATTATTATTTTACTTTTTTGTCCAAACTTTTCCATTTTCCAATTCTTGAATATATATATATATATATATATATATATATATATATATATATATATATATATATATATATATATATATATATAATATATATATATATATATATATATATATATATATATATATATATTCGGAAATTAGAAATAGAGAGAACTATAGAAGCTGTTGTGGATTTGAAATTTTGATGCGACAGAAATTAAGATTTACCTGTAAGGGTAACACTTCAACGCTCAAGTCAGTATATGAAAGCGTAGAGAGTATTCAAATTGTGTTTCAAATTTGTTATTTGAAATGACAGAATTCCCAATATATAGAGAGGAAAAGAATAATGGTCTCTCTATCTTTCAGGCGTGGAATACAGAAGCGTAGATCTTCTGCAGCGAGGTACGTAATAGTCATGTGGTAAGGAGGAGATTCTTAAAACATAATCATGTAGTTAGTTGATAGGTTATGGTCCGTCAGCGACCTATTTCGGGGTGGACGGTCCGAGGAGTACACGGCCGAGCCGAAGCAATTTCACTTGAATAGCAATGTGAGAGTTTGGAGAATTTCTTCTCGAATTTTGATCACCCTTACTTCATGGTTTTACTGTTTGGAATGTCAAACGTCTATTTAGGGGTGTCATTATTAATATTCTTGGAAATTGAATCACTCAAGTGTTTGCAATAAAAAGACGTGATTGTTGATAAAACGTTTATCTTTTTGTATTATTAGAATGTAAGTCTAAGAAGAAATATAGTCATTTTCTTTTAGACGTTTCTTTTCTCCTATTTCCCGAGCATTTTCCTCTTTCCCTTTTGATATTTTATCTTTACGTGGTTGAGAATATTAGCGTAATATGGCTAAAAAATTGCAGAAGAATGTGAAAGGGAACTAGACGAACCCAACATCTCCATGGGAAGGTTCTCTTGGTGCCCATGATACCAGTCTTTGAAGACTTTTAAAGTTACCACCCTTTGCGGGTCGGTTCTTCTTGGTTACTCCCCTTTATCTCTTGGATCAAGCGACCATTTATGAAGCGTAAGCCTTTGTTTCCTCATTACTTGTCAGCACAACATTTCTTCATGGAGAACGGTATCTATGTTTACAAAGAGGGATATTTTTCAGCCGATGACTTTTATCATAAGAAGAATCTGGTAAACTTTGTTGACAAAATAGGTTATCTAAGAAGTGGGGTCCCTTGAGACGAGGCTGATAAAAAAGCGTCTGAAGAGTCCGATAGATGCTTCATTGCTGATAGGAGCTTGCTCTCGCGAGGATCGTAGACCTGCCTTTGGTACGCTTAAAATTTCCTCTATTCTTTTGATGTTGGTTTTCCCCATTTTTTGGATGCATATCTAGATAACAATCATATTTACATGTAGATGTAATAATCATGCAATGAGGGTCTGGATCCTAAACCTGGGTATTTAGCCACCTGGTGTCGTAGTAGGATCTTTTCTTTCTTCGTAATTCCACATGATTTTGCACTTTTACCTACCCTTCAGGTTTTCGAACGGATTGTGGGGCTCGTCTGGTTTTCTAGTAAGAGTCATGATTCATTCATTGATGACATTAATAAGGCGTGTTTATTATATCATAGATGTTGTATTCCACTGTAGTGTCAGGATTTGTTTATGTTCTTACAATTCATGAAGATTTTATGTCACGAAGGGTGTTAAATAAGGATTAATAAAAGTGTAAATAACCTTAAGTTGTGCTTGACAACTTTTTTATTCACATGTGATATTAATATGTACATGCTTTATCGATAAGGTGTTGACCCAACTCGGTATAACAACATCTGAGATCATGTTTATGTCTGTACGGTTCGAGGTCAGTTTGATGCAAAAATGCTTTGAAACTTCTTTTATAAAAAATGGCATGAAATTTTCTTGGTGCAGCCATGCTTTGAACTGCACTCTGCGTCACATAGGATTATTCTCTCTCCAATAGGAGAGGATCCATATCCATGTCCGCGATGTAAATCTCGAATCGAATTGGACGTCTCTATCCTCCACCACTCAGATCCTTTGGATTGGCTAGATCTAAAGGGAGAGGGTGTGCAAACTACGCACGATTGCGTATACTTCTTTGACAAAGGGGTATTTGATTGATGGTTAAACATGCAAAGTGTAACACCCTTCTAAAACTCCAAGTCTAATTAATGAATAAATTAATAAATAAGTCAATGCAAAGCACCAACGAGGGTGTCACATCATCATAAAAATATCTTATACAAACATCATGCTCCGTAACATGGGTTTTCAAAAATTGTAACAATTATATCTTCAATAATATCAACATATAAATTTAGACTTCGCAGTAGAATCATAGTCTCAATCATAACTTAACTTATTTCCTCAAAAATATCAAGACCTTTTGGTCTTATCAAAGGTTAACATCAAAATAAATTCAACAAATAACAAAACTCATGGGATGCGTTTTTAAACAAACAACCAACTTCAAAACTCAAATGTTCCCAAACCCAAATATTACATATCATAGCAAGACCCTTTTGATTCAACGAAAAACACACTAAATAACTTCAAAGATATCCTCAGGCTTCTACGAGCTTTTCGCGATCACCTGCGCATTACCTACGTATAGGCAACATTCAAATATAAAAGGTGAGTAATTACAAAAGATATATGGAATAGATAAAGTAGTTACAACCACAATCATCAAGAAATCCATATATCGAAATACATCACATTTATACTCACATTTTCACATCATTAATTCATTCACAACATCATTATATCCTCAATTCAACAATCATCATCAAAGCATCACTTAAGTCACAACATCATTAAGACATCATTTAATCAATAATCATATAACGACATAAAGTATGCATTGCAACAACATTGACTTATGCATGTGCTACCAAACTTCACTAATGAACATTGGTTCATCGCCATCCAAAGATCCTCACAATAGGATCGATTCCCTCTTGGAACCGGAGCACATCATAATAACGCATTCAATCCACACAATGGAATTAAGGCCTTCACTAGACAAATGTCCTAACAACACGGGTCGACCAACGTCCTAACATATGCCATGAATGCATGATGCACATCACATTAATAATTCTACCATGGCTAGTCAATTGCATCATCATTCGTGTGATCATCATATAAACATTCTTCACATAACATGTATTCACATCAAACAGGCTTATTATCAACATCATTCAACACCTCATACATACCTCATAGTAAAACATACAATATCTTCATAACAATTGACAAATCGTACAATCATACACCATGTTTCATCAACACATATTCATATAAATTCATCATAGCATAATCATGGAAACAAATAAATCATGTTACTCATTTTATTCCAGATAAAACAACAGTAAAAAAAATATATGAAACAGTCTGCTCGCCTAAGGCTCGCACGACGAAGCAGTCTACTCAAAAAAGGCTCGTCTGATGAAGTAAAGGCTAGACCGGCAACGGGTCCTCACTCTGCGCTCTCCCGCCGAGGCAGAGGCGTTTCGCTTATTTTCTAGGAGCATGCAATTTTTCAAGTTTCCTCCCCAGACGCTTTACCGACACTACTAAGGCGAAATCTCTTTACCCGGCGACTCAAGAAGCTCGCCCGGCGGCGGCTTTGTGAGATCAACTTTGCGTTGAGATTCCTGGATCAGTCCATTCCCGATTTCATGTGATTTTCACCCTATTAGAGTCCAAAGTTCACTAAAAATTATCATTTTATCATACAATAACAACGACACATTTCTATTCATATAATGAGTATCAAAATCATGGGAATTACACATCAAACTCATCACATTCATCATGTTATCATCAATGAACATATACCATAAAACACACTCTTACAAATACTTAAACCCCATATCAATGATAATAATAAGGATCACTCCACTTACCAGGTACTTCCTAGCGGATGATTTTTCTTTTCACATTATCTACCAAAATACTCAGGGTTCCTCAATACCCTAGCTCTTTCTCCACAACTTATTCTTCAAAACTCAATCGTACAGAATGAATGCACAAAACCTGAATCTCCCCTTTTGTCACTCTTACCCCTAGGACCCTTATTATGATATTCCCATCTTATCCTCACTAATCCTCAAAATATTACCACCTCGCCCTTAATATCTCTACACATATTATCCTATTTAATTTAATATAATAATTCTAAATTATTATTATTGAATCCAATTAATCTCATATAAATCATTTAAATTCAAAATAATTATAAACTAATTATTAAAACCAATAATTCTCCCCATCGCCTTAATCCAACACTTTCCCACAACATAGTATCACAAATACACCACAATGCATCATATAAATCATAATAATTCACAAATATTCACAAATAAATACTTATATAATTAACTATGATTTTTGGGGTATTACACAAAGTGTCTCCGACAACATCCCTGGGGGAATTGATTGTTGTAGTCAAACGTGCAAAGCGTCTCCGACAACTCCCTTGAACTCTTTAAGTGCGTGAGGCAATGTGGGGATTTGATTGACGTAGTCAGACGCACAAAGAGTCTTAGATAACATCCCTAAAATCTTTAACTCAGACATCAACTATGTTGGTTGTACCCCAGTTTCGTAACTACTGTTAGTAATCACAACGGAACAAATGTGACAGACTTTGAGTTATTTCATTAATAACGAAAAATTGTTTGTATATGCTACATGGTAGTTTACACATGTGTGTATATATCTAGGCGTGATAAGAAGAAGAAAATGAAACATAACCAAGAGGATATTTTGCCGTTTATTTTCCTTGTTGGTCTCCCTTTTGCTAAGCCACGTATGGGAGTGCGGAAGTCCATGCTTTGAAGTTGGTAGGTGAGCTAAGTAATGTTAATCTCCATAGCTACGCGATAATTAATCTCCATATTCTACGCGGTAGTTGACACATGTGTGTATATATCTAGGCATGATAAGAAGAAGAAAATGAAACATAACCAAGAGGATATTCTGCCTTTTATTTTCCTTGTTGGCCTCCCTTTTGATTAGCCACGTATGGGATGCGAAAGTCCATGTTTTGAAGTTGGTAGGTGAGCTAAGTAAGGTTAATCTCGATAGATACACCTTTTCTTTGGTCCTCCATGGCCCGTTGATAGGTTACCCCAGCGTTCTTCAACCCAAATGGCATAACCTTGTAACAAAAAGTGCTCCACTGTGTGACAAAGGTTGTCTTCTCCATGTCATCAGGTGCCATTTTGATCTTATTGTATCCAGAGAAACCATCCATGAAGGAGAATACCTTATGTTGTACGGTGTTGTCAACTAGAACATCAATATTGGGAAGCGGGAAGTCATCCTTGGTGTGATACAGTGGGAAGAACTGACTGTTTTTGGAATGCTGGTTTGCGTTTTGCATTTGTTTTTGCAAAATGTCGCGGTAAGCAAGAGTCGCTACCGACTTTTATTTTATCCAATAAGGAAAGGAAAAAAGCACAGAAAAATTCCTTTTTTCGAGATGTTTCTCGGGTTCGGGGGGTAGGTTATAGAAAGGGAAGGTATTAGCACCCTTTATATCTGTGGTTATCCACCGGCTCTTATGTACTTGCTCAATTGTTTTCAAAATTGTTTTCTTTATGCTTGTGGGTTTGAAAAGTTTTTGTTTTGAAACTTCGATTTAACTCTTGCTTCTGTCCTCAAGAGCGTATGAAGTGTTTTTGAAAACTTTGTTCGAAAAGTGTGTGTGAAAAGTTTTTGTTTTTGAAAGAGCAAGTATCTAAGAACCATCTACCTATTCGAAAAAGGAATCGTTCTATGCTAATTTCCTTTAGACAATGTTATTCTACTATTGATGAGTAGGTAGCACCGTCGTTGGAGTTTAAGGGTCAATTCGAATGACGGACATACGGTCACTAAAGCAATGTTAGGACGCCTTAACGGTAACCCTAATGTCTTAGATCATTTGTTTGAGGCAACAATATCCGAGGCAACCATTTCGAGGTGACTATTATCTTTTAGACAAGAGAGCGACCTCTAAAAAGACATATACTCAATGACCGTGTACGAAGGCAACCAAGTGGGGTGTACCCTAAGAGTACGCATGTACGAGTGTGTCGTTTTCAGTTGTTTTTATCTTTGTACATGTTAAGGGTGATCTAATTTGATTTTAAGATTAACATCCAGTCTTGTCATGCAAACCCTATTATCAAACATCTAGCAGTTATAATTTGCGGAAATAAAATGCGGAATATAAATTATAAGGCGTCGGGTATTTACATCGCCAAAGACAAACCCTTTGAAAAATAAAATAAAGCGATAAAAATAATTAAATGTCCTATTTAACTATTACATTCCATAAAGAGATACATAATTGGATAAGGAAAAGTAAATCGTGACGCAAAATTAAATCGGACGCATGATTAGGGTTTTGACCCTTTTGGTTAGAGAAAATATCTTTTTAAGGTTTTTGTTGTTTCTATTTTAAGAAAGAAAATAAACCTAAGTTAAACAACTAAATTAAATTAATAAATTAATTAAATGAAAAATAAATTATTTTTGGAGTTTTTGATTAGTTAGGAAAGAGATAGAATTAATTGAATTAGTAATTAAAACCTAATTAAATCTAATTAATTTTAATTATTTACAAAAAATGAATTAAAGTTTTCTAGGATTAAAACCTAAATTAATTAATTAGTGTTTATTAAGAAAAATAAATGTTTAAAGTTTGATTGAATAAAAAATATTTTTTTGTGATTTTATTTAATAAAACAGAATTTTGTGATTGCTTAGTAAATTAAATTAAATAACTAAAGAAAATAAATAAATAATAAGAGAGTAGAAGAATTTGGGCCTTTTTTGGGATGTGAGTAGCAATTTCGTGGCCCATTATCAGCTGGCCTTTTTGACTTTCTGGGATCCAGTATGCATGCATTGACCTGGACTATGGTGGACCTCCAGCTTTTGACCACCAGATCTGGCCTTTGGCCATCTGGCGCTTGAGTGGATGAAGGACTATGGTGTACTGCAAGCTTGTGCACGCATGGGAATACCTGAAGAACAAAATTATTGAGAAAGTGGGGGACCTGGGATTCGAACCCAGGTCCTGAAGGGGATACATAGCTCGCTTTACCACTACACCACCTTGCCTTGTTTGTCATTTTAATGCAAAAGAATAATAATATAATAAAATGAAATCAATTGGTCAGAAAATAAAAAAAAGGGCGCCAAGGTTTGAAATAGCCAATGGACGGGGGACACCTCATCGTCCCTGTCCTCAAACCTATAACAAAAATACCTGCGGATTTGAATCCGCAGCTAAAAGCGCAGGCCTATGCTAAAATACTCTCCAGGCCATATAAATCCATTCCAAGAACATGGTTTGATTCGTCATGGCCTCCTGATCAAAACCATGTCCTTCTTGTGTCTCAATAGTGCCTGAAACAAAAACCCCCAAAAACACGAACCGAACCCTAACAATGGTGGTTCTTCATATATAGCATATAAATGAAATTAAACAATGCAAAAAGTTTGGACGTGTTCTTGTGATCACGAATGTACCATTAGTTTGTTCAATGGATGCCATAATGCTTCAAATTGAAATCAAGTACAGAGTTGTGTTACGTGAGACTTACAGTGTGTGTAGAGGCCTGAAAATGCTTGATTTTGATCTAGGTAGCTTGTGTGAATGCTCAGGAAGCGATTGGAACAAGCCTCGTGTCCTGAAACTGCCTCTAACCCTGACTTTGATCTCTCACTTTTTTTGTGAATTTTTGCACTTTTGTTCTGCCTCTTCCAACACTTGCCAACCCTTGTTTTCGTGTGTTTTTCTTCCTTATGTAATGCTCAGTGTATTAGATTTACAAACATGGTACAAATCTCCCTCTATCAATGACTTTGATGTGGATTTGATTCTTCCATTAAATCTTTCCAAATTTTCCTAATTCCAATCTTTTTGCACATGATTTGATTTGATACGAATTTGATGGTGATGATAGTTGTGAACAAATCCTAAAACAATCAGAAAATCATGAGTTATTAATTCCTTGGATTTTTTATGATTTTATTTGATTTAAAATGAATAAATTTAATTAAAAATCAAATTAAATAATAAAAGTGAAATATGGGAACATGGCTGAAGCTAGGGCACGTGGGAAATGATGAAAACCCAAATCAAGTGGAAAATAATGGGCCCATTTGACAAAATTTGATGTTTTGGGGATAGTTGACTTTTGGCAATTTTGTAAAAAAGTCCAACTTCAACAATGCATAACTTCTTCAATTTTGAACTTTTGGAAGTATTATTGGACTTTTTAGAAATCTTGAGGTGTCCTCTAACCAACACTTTTGGTCTATATCATTTTGATATTCCATGCTCAAGTTATAATGTTTTGGAAAAAATGTGTTTTTGTTGACTTTCAAAAATGACCTATAATGTCCAAATTCATAACTTCTTGTGAGTGCATTTTTTGATCTTAGGGTATGAATATGGATTGTAGGAAATTGCATTATCTTAAAAATGAGCTTTGGATGGATCATTTATAATAAAGTATGATAAAGTTATGCTTGTTAAAAGTTGAGTTGACTTTTCCTACAAAACCCTAATTTAGCAACTTTTGAGTCCTGATGAATTTTGAGCAATCCTTGATGAATCCTGATCAAACCTTGATCAAATGATGAAATATCCTTCAAAATGAGAATGTTGGCAAAAAATATTGAAGTTTGACTGTTTATAGGTCACAGTTGACTTTTGCCTTAGCACAGTCGATTTTTGGACCCTTTGAGCAATTGACTGAGCAAACTTCCTCTGCAAAGGCTTGAAACTTGACATGGATGATCTTGAGAACATATTAGGACATTGGGGAGCGCTTGAGGTCATTTGGACTCAAGTATCTTGATGCAACACAAAACCCTAATTTGGGGTTAACTGCCTTAGGAGATGGCTTGTTTGACCAACTCTTGAGCAAACTTGAGCAACTTGGAGATTTTTCTTGCAATGTCTTGAGGAATATGAGAGGGCAAATTTTGGGGTACAATAGCTGCCCCTGTTCAATCTTCTTAAACCTGAGGATGTAGATTGGCTTTCGTGCCTTTTGTGATCCGAAGGTGGAAGATGATTGAACACTAGAGTGCCCAGAAATTTGCACTCGCATGAAGTGGTATCAGCCTTGTGATTTCAGGAATGGGATTACAGATTCCATTTGGAGATTGCTGGCGGGAGGATGGGCTTAAAGATTCCATCTTCAGGAGTGTCGATCGCATAAGAGATTCCTTAGCGAAAACTTGTATACCTGTTATTGTGGAAGATTCCGCTAGGGAAGTCTGATCTTTGTTGAGATTTAGGAACTTGCCTGTACTTCAACAGAGAAAAACATCTCTGCTGAGTTTTAAGAACTTGTCTGTAATTCAACTGGGGGGAAACATCTTCATCGAGATTTAAGAACTTGTCCGTAATTCAACTGAGAAAACTCTACTGAGATTTAGGAACTGTTTGTAATTCGACGGAGGAGAATTGTCGAGATTTAGAACCTTATCTGTAATTCAACCGAGGATAATTCGGTTAAGATTTAAGAACCGGTCAGTAATTCGACTGAGAGAAACATCTTCATCGAGATTTAGGACTTGTCTGTAATTCAACGGAGGATAATTCTATTGAGATTTAAGAACTTGTCAGTAATTCGACGAAGAAACTTTGTCGAGATTTAGAACCTTATATGTAATTCAACTAAGGATAATTCGGTTGAGATTTAAGAACCGGTCAGTACTTCGACTGAGGGAAACATCTTCATCGAGATTTAGGACTTGTCTGTAATTCAACGGAGGATAATTCTGTTGAAATTTAAGAACTTTTCAATAATTCGACGGAGGAACTTTGTCGAGATTTAGAACCTTATCTGTAATTCAACTGAGGATAATTCGGTTGAGATTTAAGAACCGGTCAGTACTTCGACTGAGGGAAACATCTTCATCGAGATTTAGGACTTGTCCGTAATTCAACTGAGAAAACTCTGCTGAGATTTAGGAACTGTTTGTAATTCGACGGAGGAACTTTGTCGAGATTTAGAACCTTATCTGTAATTCAACTGAGGATAATTCGGTTGAGATTTAAGAACCGGTCAGTACTTCGACTGAGGGAAACATCTACGTCGAGATTTAGGACTTGTCTGTAATTCAACGGAGGATAATTCTGTTGAGATTTGAGAACTGTCAGTAATTCGACAGAGGAACTTTGTCGAGATTTAGAACCTTATCTGTAATTCAACTGAGGATAATTCGGTTGAGATTTAAGAACCGGTCAGTACTTCGACTTGGGTAAAAGCTTCATAGTTGAGAACTTAACTGCATCCTTCCTGAAAGGTAAAGGTCAGTCGTATGCAATGCATGATATATATCAAGCAATGATGTTCTCAAAATAAATGAGATTGTGTTGTATGATGCGTATATGCATGTGTCATGACGTATGAAAATGTAATGTTTTTAGTTGGGGGAAATAAATCCCGGATAGTTGCTGGAGAAAAGAGTTGAATTCTTCGTTTCCGCTGGGGATAGCGAATGAAGATGATCGTGAGAATAAACCTGCAGGAGAGGATAACTCCGCTGGGGAATAAACTGATGAGGAGAGTACTCTGTGGGGAAGAGATGCTCTGCTGAGGATTCCACCCATAAATTCCGCAGGGGATGAATTACTGTTGCTGGTGATACTGAATCCTGTTGGGGAATGAATTCCTGCTTGTGAAAGGAAAGAACTCCGTTGGGGATGATCTTTCAGTTGCGGCTTCACTGGGGATAACCTTTTAGACTCTAATGGGGATAATCCTTTGAGTTCTGCTGGGGACAATCTTCCAAAGTCTACTGGGGATGATTCTTCAAACTCCACTGGGAAAGCTTTTTCCGACTGCGCTGGGAAAAATTTCAGACTTCACTAGGGATACCTTGTACTCTATCGGGGAATATTCTTATACTACGTCGGGGAATATAAAGACCTTTCAGTACTGATGGTAAATAAACTCTACTTGGGGAGAATATTACCGATTCATTTACAGTTGCGAGTCTCAGCTGGGGAGAGCTATCATTACTGTCTTTTTCTTACTCTGCGGGGAGTGAAAGTACCTTAGCCATACTCTTCAGCTGAATCTACCTTTGTACCTGGGGGATAAAGCAACTGTAAAGCTTGGACAATTCTTATTTGCCCCTGTTTCTGATATTACCAGTAATCGTTTTTTGTTTCACATGTAAATATTTATGAGCAACAATTAATGTCAAATGCATATATCAAAAATGAACATTGGACGTTCTTTGCAAAACAAAACAGAAAAAGGAAAAACAGTTTGAAATTTCTTTGAAAATGGATTGTATTGATTTTGAAGTTTGGCCTGTAAATAGGCACTTTTGTACAAGAGGTTGGCGTCCTAGTAAGAGAACGCCGCCGAACAAATAGAATTTACACAATTTGTGAAAAAACTAAACAAAACAGCTATGTGAATAATCCCACTGGGTTCCAACTCTGCTATTGCCTTTATGTCCTTGAGCATCTCATCACTTTGCTGCTTGGTTGAAGGTAGATCAGCTTAATTAGTGTCGTCCGAGCTTGATAGTCGATACCGAAGTCTGGTTGCAAGGTGATCCAATAAGACATAGTGTTACGCTTTGATCCCTAATTTTTGCCTGGACCTCCCTTTCGGGTTATCAGTCCACCGGGATACCCTTTTTTGCCCAAGCCGCCTTTTCAGGTTTTCGACTTGCCGGGTGTACAAATTTTTCATTTTCGTACCTTATTTTTGCCCGAACCCTTTTGGTTCGCCGGGAAGCCCTTATTTTTGCCTAGGTCAGTCGACCTAGCGGGTCTTTGATTCATGCGTAGTATTTTTTCAATATGTCTTCATTGACGGGGTGAGGAAGGTCGTCACCATCCATGGTGGTTAGAATCATAGCTCCTCCTAAGAAAATGTTCTTAACCACAAATGGCCCTTCGTAAGTAGGGGTCCATTTGCCCCTGGGATCACATTGAGGTAGGATGATACGCTTGATCACCAGATCCCCAACTTGATGCTCTTGTCGTTTAACTTTCTTGTTAAATGCCTTGATCATCCGCTTTTGATACGTTTGACCATGACAAATAGCAGTAAGTCTCTTTTTGTCGATTAAGTTCAGCTGATCAAGCCGGGTCTGGATCCAGTCATCTTCGCTCAAACCTGCATCCTTCATAATCCTAAGAGAGGGTATCTGAACTTGAATGGGAAATACGGCCTCCATGCCATATACCAAGGAATAGGGTGTTGCCCCTGTTGACGTCCGTGCTGAGGTACGGTACCCATTAATAGAAAATGGTAACATCTCGTGCCAGTCTTTGTATGTCACCGTCATTTTCTGCAAAACCTTCTTGATGTTCTTATTGGCCGCTTCAACAACCCATTCATCTTCGGCCGGTAAGGAGAAGAGTTATGATGCTGTATCTTGAACTGCTTGCAGAGCTCGGTGATCATCTTATTGTTGAGATTGGTACCATTGTCTATAATGATCCTCTCTGGTACACCGTATCGATAGATCAGGTTATGCCGAATGAACTGTGCCACGACGTTCTTAGTTACGGTAGAAAAGGAAGATGCTTCAACCCACTTCGTAAAGTAATCAATAGCTACCAGGATGAAACGATGATCGTTGGATGCTGTAGGTCTGATCTCGCCGATCATATCAATGCCCCACATTGCAAAAGGCCAAGGAGCTGTCAAGACGTTCAAAGGTATTGGAGGTATGTGCACCTTATCAGCATAGACTTGGCACTTGTGACAGGTCCGAGAATGCCGATAACAGTCGGCTTCCATGGTGGACCAAAAATATCCTACCCGTAGGATTTTCTTTGCCATGGTGTGTCCACTAGAAGGAGTTCCGAAAGTACCTTCATGTAACTCTGCCATGATCCTTTCTGCTTCGTTCTTATCCACACATCGCAGTAAGGTTAAATCATGGTTACGCTTGTAAAGGATGCCATTGTTGACGAAGAACTTCGCCACGAACCTCCTCAGAAACTTCTTGTCATTAACAGATGCACCCTCGAGGTACTCCTGAGCTTCAATATACCTCTTCACTTCATGAAACCAGGGTTTATCCGTTTCCTCTTCAGTCTCAATGTCACAGCAATGTGCAGGTTCGTCCAACCTTTCAATGATAATCCAGGGAGCTTCGTTGTCCCAATTGACTTTGAACATAGAAGACATCGTAGCTAGCGCGTCCGCTAACTGATTCTCCTCTCTAGGGAAGTGTTCAAAGGTTATCTCTTCGAAATGTGGAAGCAGTGTTAAAACATACTCCTTGTAAGGAATAAGATTTGGGTGTTTCGTATCCCACTCGCCTTTGATCTGGATGATCACGAGAGCGGAATCTCCGAACACACTCAAGAACTTAATCCTTAGGTAAATTGCTGCTCGAAGACCCATAATGCATGCTTCATACTCCGCCCTGTTATTGGTGCAGTTGAAACATAATCGGGTGGTGAACGGAGTATGAGAGCCTTTAGGAGATATGATCACGGTGCCAATGCCATTTCCCAAAGCGTTTGAAGCTCCACCAAAATACATAGACCATCGGGATCCTTCCTCAGGTCCTTCATCCGGTCCAGGTTCCTCACAGTTAGTTACTAACATGATATTCTCATCCGGAAATTCAAAGTTCATAGATTGGTAATCATCCACTGCCTGATGCGCCAAACGATCTGCCAACACACTTCCCTTGATTGCCTTTTGGGTCGTGTATTGGATGTCATACTCAGTCAAGATCATCTGCCATCTTGCTATTCTTCTGAACAATGCAGGCTTTTCGAAGATATACTTGATTGGATCCATCTTTGATATCAATAGAGTAGTGTGAGTCAGCATATACTGTCTCAGCCGGCGAGCAGCTCATGCCAAAGCGCAACAAGTTTTCTCAAGAAACGAGTATCAGGTCTCACAGTCGGTAAACTTTTTGCTAAGGTAATAAATAGCATGCTCTTTTCGGCCAGACTCGTCATGCTGCCCCAACACGCACCCCATTGAGTTGTCGAGTACTGTCAAGTATAAGATCAAAGGTCTCCCTTCAACTGGAGGCATCAGAATAAGTGGCTCTTGGATATACTCCTTGATCCTTTCGAAAGCGGCCTGACATTCATCGTTCCATCTTACCACTTGATCTTTCTTCAGTAGCTTGAAGATTGGCTCACAAGTAGCAGTCAGGTGTGAGATAAATCGGGCAATATAGTTCAGATGCCCTAGAAAGCCTCTGACTTCATTTTCTGTTCAGGGAGCTGGCATCTCCTGTATATCCTTCACCTTGGCAGGATCCACTTGAATGCATTTATCACTTACGACGAAACCTAGCAGCTTACCAGATCTCACCCCGAAGGTGCACTTGTTCGGGTGTAACCTCAACTTGTACAACCTCAACCTGTCAAATAACTTCTGAAGGTGGTCTAGATGTTCCTTTTTAGTTTGAGATCTTGCAATCATGTCTTCGACGTATACCTCAATCTCATGATGGATCATGTCATGGAACAAAGCGACCATGGCACGCTGATATGTTGCCCCAACATTCTTCAATCCAAAAGGCATGAGCTTGTAGCAAAAGGTACCCCATTGAGTAATGAAGGTTGTCTTCTCCATGTCTTCGGGAGACATTTTAATCTGATTATAACCAGAGAAACCATCCATAAAGGAGAAGAATTTATGCTGTGTGGTGTTGTCAACCAGAACGTCGATATGAGGCAGAGGGAAATCATCCTTGGGGCTTGCCCTATTCAGATCCCTATAATCAACACACATTCTAACTTTACCATCTTTCTTCGGAACTGGAACCACATTGTCCACCCACTGCGGGTAAGAAGTAACTGCTAGAAAACCGACGTCAAACTGTTTCATAACTTCAGCCTTGATTTTCTCAAACATATTCGGGCGCATTCGGCAGACCTTCTATTTCACTGGAGGAGAGTCTTCCTTGGTAGGCAGGCAGTGAACCACAATATCGGTATCCAGCCCAGGCATATCTTCATAAGACCAGGAAAAGATCTCCACGTAGTCACGCAACATCAGAATCAGTCGTTGCTTAACACTAGGCTCCAGATTTGCATCGATCTTGACTTATTTCTTGTCTACCTCTGTACCCAGATTTACTGATTCCACCGGCTCTTCATGCGGCTGTATGGCCCTCTCTTCCTGAAGTAGCAGTCTGGCAAGTTCAACAGGAACTTCACAATCATCTTCACCTTCGTCTTCGGCTAAGTTGATCGGACTTTCGAAGTCATAACTGGCAGTAGCAGAGTCGTTATCAGTGGGATCCAGAGTGGATGTAGACCTGTATATGTGAGTGTGTGTAAAATAGTTGTTTTGCAATATATAATAAAAGAAAAACATGGAGCGCAAAATTTGAAATGCAAGAAACGTCCAATGCTTTTATTAATGATATATGGAGATGATAAATGTCAAGCCCTCACAAATGAAGCCACGGTGCCCCAGGTAAGACACCGGGCCGTAAAGTTTAAAAATTGTCTGTTACAAATTCAAAACAAAAGTCTTATTACTAGGTAACAAAAGAAATTGGGACGAAGTCCTTTTCCATCCAATTGCTTAATCCACCGTCGGCCGTTGGGTAAATCCAGCTGTCAAACTCAGATTCTTCAACGTCGTCTTCAATGGTATTCACTCCTGAATTGCTGATGAACAGGGGAGGTCTTCCAATCCGTGCGCTCCAAACAGCCCTTTGAGCTTCTGCAGTGAAACCCAAACCAAACTTGTTAGTCTTATGTGCAAAATCAGGGAGTTGGCCTCAATTTGCACACCCACCTTTCTCGATAACATCTCGGGCATCCTTGAAGGAAGCCATCTTCATCGGAGGATCTTCAACAACAGTCTCAGTTGATGCCAGCGTCTGGGGAACCTCTTCAAAATGTTGAAATGGGGTTTCAATGAACTCCCCGTCCATCTCTACATATCGGAAAGAGTTGAGGTGGCTCACCATGTACTCCTCATCTCCTTGTACTGTCACAATTTTCCCTTTCACTGGGTACTTTAGCTTCTGGTGGAGCGTTGAGGTTACTGCCCCAGCTTTGTGGATCCACGGACGACCCAGCAAACAAGAATAAGATGGCCGAATTTCCATCACATAGAATGTAGATGCGAAAACCTGAGAACCAACCTTAATCGGAATATCCACTCCTCCGTGTACCATTCTATTGGACCCATTAAAAGCCCTGACTACAATGTTACTCGGCTTCAGCTCCAACCCTTCACAGTCTAACCGGTCTAGTGCCTTCTTGGGTAAAACATTCAGCGATCACCCAATATCCACCAATACGTGAGCAAGAGTAGTGTCCATGCATTCAATGGAGACATACAGGGTGTCATTGTGATTCTTCTCCTTAACAGTCAAATAGGCGTCGGAGAAACCCACCCCATTATCCGCTGTCAGACTAGCCACACAATCTTTAAACTGATCAGTTGACGTCTCCTGCGGCACGTGCGCAGTCTTCAGGAAAGCAATTAGAGCCTTGGCATGGGCTTATGAGCAAAGCAACAGAGACAACATAGAGATTTTGGATGGGGTTTTCCCCAGCTGCTCGACTACATTGTAGTCGCTCTTTTTGATGATCTTTAAAATTTCCTCCATCTCTTGTCTAGAGGCTTCAACGGTAATCGTCTTTGGTGCCTCCGTCTGGGAAGGCTCACCGGTGATCTCTTTGCCCTGAGTGTCAGATGACTCGGCAATAGGGGTAAGAATGGGAACTTGAACAGGAACAGTAGCAGGTGCACTGGCAGGTGTAATAACAACAGGCTTCCGAACAGTTGGTGGAGAGATCTCAGGGGAGAAAAGCCTTCCGCTGCGGGTGACTTTACTAGATCCAACGATATTTTTGACGTCAGTATCGGCATCCAAATCTTGTTTAACTCCGTGATAATACACGTCAGCCCCATAATGCCACGTGACAACTTTATTGGATGTATAGGGGATAGGCCCAGGAACAGTGATGATCAATGGTGCAATTCTCGGAACGAATGTAATTCTAACAGGCTTTCTCAAGGAAGCCTTGGAAGAATTGTCGAAAATGGTGATTATAGCAACTTCTTCAGTAGGAACTAAAGGAACAAAAGTCTTCTCAAATAGAATTTCTTTATTATCCATCAGGCGTTGGACACCTGACTTCAAAAGATGGCAACCGGTAGGTAGGATGGAACACATACGAAAACCTTCGTCACAACCCGAAAATAAACTGGCTAACAGAAGGTTCTTCTTCACAGTCATCAATGGAGTAACAATGTCTTTCACAACAACCACAAATGAGTCTTCATCTATAAAATTCACTCCATGCTTGGGCATAGGAGCAGTCACAACATTAGGCCTTTCAGGCACTTCAAACTCAATCTCCTTAGCATCAATCAAGTCCTAGACCTTATTCTTCAAAACCCAACAATCATTCGTATCATGCCCCGAGCTATTGGAGTGAAAAGCACAGTGGGCGTTTGGATTGTACATTGGTGATGTTGTATTGGGATTCTTCGGGGCCTCCCTCAGAATCACCAGATTGGTCTTCAATAACTGCGGAAGAATCTGGGACAGGGTCATACTGAGCTGAGTGAATTGTCTTCGTGGTCTCTCAGCCCTTGGCTGATTGTTGTGCTGAGGAGCAACAACAGGTCTTGATATAACCACCGCATTAACTGCTTGGCGGCGTTCGGGTCTATTATGGCTTTTTAAACTGTAAACTGTGTTGGATTCCTTCTTAAAAGGCTTCTTCTCGGTGCCTGATGAAGCACCCTTCTGTATTTTACCGGATTTGATACCGGCCTCAATCCTTTCCCCGATCATAATCAACTCTGTAAACCCAGACGATGAACTTCCAATCAGATGGTTGAAATACGGACCAAACAAGGTCCCCAAAAACATATCCACTAGTTCCCTATCAGCCAAGGGTGGTTTCACTCTTCCAGCAAGGTCCCTCCACTTCTGAGCATAATCTTTGAAACCTTCACCCGCACCCATAGACATACCCTGAAGTTGGGTACGCGTAGGAGCGAGGTCGGAATTATATTGGTACTGCTTGTAGAAAGCAGCAGCCAAATCTTCCCAATTACGGATACTAGCTCCTTCTAGCTGGTAAAACCCTTCGAGCTGAGTTCCTGAAAGACTGTCTTGAAAGAAGTGGATCCAGAGGTTCTTGTCAGCGGTGTATGGCTGAATCTTCCTTACATACGAACGGAGGTGCATTTTTGGGCAAGAAACCCCGTCGTACTTAGCAAAGGCTAGTGCTTTAAACTTGTGGGGAATCACCACCCCAGATGACAGACCCAAGTCTCCAAAGTCCAGACCAGGCACTTTCTGAACTTCCATCGCGCTCAACCAGTCTTCCAGTTGCTTATATCTATCCTCAGCCGGAGGATACTGGTCTTCGTCAAAGTCGGTCTCATTGTCTGAAACCATAGGGCTAGGAGCCCTCCTTTCTTCCTGATTATCTCCCCCTCCAGATGAGTGGGTCAAATCAACCTCTTCTCGCAAATCATTTCTGAATCTGCGACCCATATTAAATAGGACTGTCTTCTTCTTCTTCTTCTTCTCTTTCAAGATAAGGGTCTTCAGATCTTTCTGACCCTTGGCCAAACTCATGAACAATTCCTGGAATTGGGAGTTTTGAGCTTGTAGAGCCTTGATTGCTTGTTCAGTTGATATTTCAGCAGACACGATGTGCTGAAATAAACAGCGAAGAAGATGAGAAAACCAGTAAGGGTACCTGTTATGAGGTGCATGGTAATGATATGTGTATGATATGATTTCAAAGACTTTTAGGGATTCAAATTCGTAAACCAAAATGAAACACACTTTTATTAGATAAAACTTTGAATTCAATTGTTTAACAAATGCCTTTAAGGAGTTACAAAAATAAAAACTGAAAAGTAAATCAAAACTAGAAATAGCAAAAGACATCAGCATTCCCATGGTCGTTTTCCGTTGGTGCTGACATAATCGTTGAGGATCTGCTCATTTTCCAGCTGCCTTGTCAACTTCTGGATCTTCCGCTCTTGCTCGTGATACTTTTCTCTATAAGTATCCCGCTCTTCTCTCAGCTGCATCCACAATCTCTTTAATGCCCCAATGTCAGTAGGCATGTATGGATGGAGGATGGTAGGAGGAACCCCTTCTTCATTAGCAACCTCAACAATTATAGGCAAGACGGCTTCGTACGGCATTCCCAGCTTTTGGGCACAGATTCGAACCCATCGGAGATATGGCTCCATTAGAAGAGAAGTCTTCGCACCCAGCTCATGCGGGTCAGACCTGTGTACCCTATCCCAGGCTCGGATGAATCTGCAGCGATGCTCATCACTATCCCCTTGGAATTCAAAGACAATGCTCGACATCAGCAACTCATGAGGTCCTTCCCTCCTAGCTCGCCCAAATTGATGTAAGGACAAACACGAATTATAGGTGATTCCTCCATGGGTTCCTAGCAGTGGAACATTGGGGTATTCCTCACAACGATTAATAATAGCCACATCTTCCATGCCCTTAATGGTCCAGATGATGTCCATGTGAGAGAGGGACATAATCCTGTAGGCCCAACCCATGCCTCCTTTGTTCTTCAAAACTGATTTGAGGAGGTGAGAAATAAACCACCTCGCCAGCAATGGTGCACAACACATAAGGGTTCCCCGTTTCCGAGCAGTACGGGCATAAAGAGAGTGCAACATGTCACCCAAGAGAGTGGGCACATGATTATCGGACATGAAAATCTTCACTTCATTCACGTCAACAAAGGAATATGAGTTTGGAAACAGAACCATACCATAAATAAGAAGAGTCGGGATGTCTTCGAACGCCTGAAAGTCTAAACTGTCCCAGAACTGATTAGCCTTACCAACCAAGAACTTAGTCAAGAAGCCTTTTGTCCCACTTCTAGTCTCCCAATTAGACATTACCTCAGCCTTGTAAGATGGAGGGCTGAAGCAATTTCTTCCGGCCTAAGGACTTTCTCCCAACCTGTGAATAGGGTCTGCTCCAGAATAGAAATACCAAGTAGATCAGATAACTCTTCCAAGGTAGGGACCAACTGGTAGTCCGTAAAAGTAAAGCAGTGGTATAGTGGATCAAAGAACTGGACTAAGACACTCATCATCTGTTCATCTATCTTGGAGGTGAACAAACCAAGGAGGTGCCCATGTCTTCTGATAAAGGAGGTAGTATCTGAAACCTTTGCAACCAATTCCTTAAGCTGAGTGAGAACCTGGACAAAGTTAATCTGAATAGTGTTTCTACGCATGGGTGCCATGACCTACAAAACAGAACAAAGATGAATTCCCTCTGTCTTTGAAATGGGTTAGTCTAATGCAAGATGCATGCAATGTCATGATGCATGATGTCATGATAGAAAACACACCACAAGTATCCACAAATAGAACACATGGTAAGGGAACACAAGTCACACAAATAGCCCCTAGATTTCAAGATGGCAAGGAGTCTAGGTACTACCCTCTTTCAGTTCAGTTGGTTCAAACCTGTCCTAGAAATAGTAACTGGGTTCTAGAGGATCTCAATATCACTGACCACCCTCAATCGGTCATAATTCAAGTTTAGCAACCTTTTCTTGCGGCCGGAATCATCGCGAGAGTTTGGTCTCAATGAGTGTAGCATACTGCTACTGTTCTATGGCCAAGTTGGTCAATTTAAAGGTTCTAAGGTCAGTTGGTTCTTAATGACCCCTTAGAAGACCCATATTCTCCTCGTTGCGCCATAAGGGATATCGGTATAAACTAAAGTGCCACACCAACGTAGCTACTGCTTCAACCGTATCGGTCTATGCTGTACAGTTCCCTTACAGTTTATTGCTACTTACCTAAAGGGTGTTCCCTAGATCCGAGTTAGGATCTATAGTACCTCTGATTCAAACCCACAAAGATAAAGCAAACAAATCATGCAATTGAAAACATTATGAACTAATCCTAAGATACACCCCACTTATAAGCATCCCCAGCAGAGTCTCCAGTTCTGTGATACGGTGGGAAGAACTGACTGTTTTTGGAATGCTGGTTTGCGTTTTGCGTTTGTTTTCGTAAAATGTCACAGTAAGCAAGAGTCACCATCGACTTTTATTTTATCCAACAAGGAAAGGAAAAAAGCACAGAAAAATTCCTTTTTTTGAGATGTTTCTCGGGTTCGGGGGGTAGATTGTAGAAAGGGAAGGTATTAGCACCCTTTCTATCCGTGGTTATCCACGGGCTCTTAGGTACTTGCTCAATTGTTTTCAAAATTGTTTTCTTTGTGCTTGTGGGTTTGAAAAAGTTTTTGTTTTGAAACTTCGATTTAACTCTTGCTTCTATTCTCAAGAGTGTATGAAGTGTTTTTGAAAACTTTGTTCGAAAAGTGTAAGTCTGAAAAGTTTTTGTTTTTGAAAGAGCAAGTATCTAAGAACCATTTACCTACTCGAAAAAGGAATCGTTCTATGCTAATTTCCTTTAGACAATGCTATCCTACTATTGATGAGTAGGTAGCACCGTCGTTGGAGTTTAAGGGTCAATTTGAATGAGGGACATACGGTCATTAAAGCAATGTTAGAACGCCTTAACGGTAACCCTAATGTCTTAGATCATTTGTTTGAGGCAACAATATCCGAGGCAACCATTTCGAGGCGACTATGATCTTTTAGACAAGAGAGAGACCTCTAAAACGACATATACTCAATGACCATGTACGTAGGCAATCAAGTGGGGTGTACCCTAAGAGTGCGCATGTTTCTTTGGTCCTCCATGGCCCGTTGATAGGTTACCCCAGCGTTCTTCAACCCAAATGGCATAACCTTGTAACATAAAGTGCTCCACTGTGTGACAAAGGTCATCTTCTCCATGTCATCAGGTGCCATTTTGATCTGATTGTATCCAGAGAAACCATCCATGAAGGATAATACCTTATGTTGTACGGTGTTGTCAACTAGAACATTAATATTGGGAAGCGGGAAGTCATCCTTGGTGTGATACGGTGGGAAGAACTGACTGTTTTTGGAATGTTGGTTTGCGTTTTGCGTTTGTTTTCGCAAAATGTCGCGGTAAGCAAGAGTCGCCACCGACTTTTATTTTATCCAACAAGGAAAGGAAAAAAGCACAGAAAAATTCCTTTTTTCGAGATGTTTCTCGGGTTCGGGGGGTAGATTATAGAAAGGGAAGGTATTAGCACCCTTTCTATCTGTGGTTATCCACGGGCTCTTAGGTACTTGCTCAATTGTTTTCAAAATAGTTTTCTTTGTGCTTGTGGGTTTGAAAAGTTTTTGTTTTGAAACTTCGATTTAACTCTTGCTTCTGTCCTCAAGAGCGTATGAAGTGTTTTTGAAAACTTTGTTCGAAAAGTGTAAGTGTGAAAAGTTTTTGTTTTTGAAAGATCAAGTATCTAAGAACCATCTACTTACTCGAAAAAGGAATCGTTCTATGCTAATTTCCTTTAGATAATGCTATCTTACTATTGATGAGTAGGTAGCACCGTCGTTGGAGTTTAAGGGTCAATTCGAATGACGGACATACAGTCACTAAAGCAATGTTAGGACGCCTTAACGGTAACCCTAATGTCTTAGATCATTTGTTTGAGGCAACAATATCCGAGGCAACCATTTCGAGGCGACTATTATCTTTTAGACAAGAGAGCGACCTCTAAAACGACATATACTCAATGACGGTGTACGAAGGCAGCCAAATGGGGTGTACCCTAAGGGTGATCTAATTTGATTTTAAGATTAACATTCAGTCTTGTCATGCAAACCTTATTATCAAACATCTAACAGTTATAATTTGCGGAAATAAAATGCGGAATTTAAATTACAAGGCGTCAGGTATTTACATCGCCAAAGACAAAACCTTTGAAAAATAAAATAAAGCGATAAAAATAATTAAATGTCCTATTTAACTATTACATTCCATAAGCAGATACATAATTGGATAAGGAAAAGTAAATCGTGACGCAAAATTAAATTGGACGCATGATTAGGGTTTTGACCCTTTTAGTCAGAGAAAATATCTTTTTAAGGTTTTTGTTGTTTCTATTTTAAGAAAGAAAATAAACCTAAGTTAAACAACTAAATTAAATTAATAAATTAATTAAATGAAAAATAAATTATTTTTGGAGTTTTTGATTAGTTAGGAAAGAGATAGAATTAATTGAATTAGTAATTAAAACCTAATTAAATCTAATTAATTTTAATTATTTATAAAAAATGAATTAAAGTTTTCTAGAATTAAAACCTAAATTAATTAATTAGTGTTTATTAAGAAAAATAAATGTTTAAAGTTTGATTGAATAAAAAATATTTTTTTGTGATTTTATTTAATAAAACAGAATTTTGTGATTGGTTAGTAAATTAAATAAAATAACTAAAGCAAATAAATAAATAATAAGAGAGGAGAAGAATTTGGGCCTTTTTTGGGGTGTGAGTAGCAATTTCGTGGCCCATTATCAGCTGGCCTTTTTGACTTTCTGGGATCCAGTATGCATGCATTGACATGGACTATGGTGGACCTCCAGCTTTTGACCACCAGATATGACCTTTGGCCATCTGGCGCTTGAGTGGATGAAGGACTATGGTGTACTGCAAGATTGTGCGCGCATGGGAATACCTGAAGAACAAAATTATTGATAAAGTGGGGACCTGGGATTCGAACCCAAGTCCTGAAGGTGATACATTGCTCGCTTTACCACTACACCACCTTGCCTTGTTTTTCATATTAATGCAAAAGAATAATAATATAATAAAATGAAATCAATTGGTCAGAAAATAAAAAAAAAAGGCGCCAAGGTTTGAAATAGCCAATGGACGGGGGACATCTCATCGTCCCTGTCCTCAAACCTGTAACAAAAATACCTGCAAATTTGAATCCGCAGCTAAAAGCGCGGGCATATGCTAAAATACTCTCCAGGCCATATAAATCCATTCCAAGAACATGGTTTGATTCGTCATGGCCTCCTGATCAAAACCATGTCCTTCTTGTGTCTCAATTGTGTCTGAAACAAAAACCCCCAAAAACACGAACCGAACCCAAACAATGGTGGTTCTTCATATATAACATATAAATGAAATTAAACAATGCAAAAAGTTTGGACGTGTTCTTGTGATCATGAATGTATCATTAGTTTGTTCAATGGAAGCCAGAATGCTTCAAATCAAAATCAAGTACAGAGCTGTGTTACGTGAGATTTACAGTGTGTGTAGAGGCCTGAAAATGCTTGATTTTGATCCAGGTAGCTTGTGTGAATGCTCAGGAAGCGATTGGAACAAGCCTCGTGTCCTGAAACTGCCTATAACCCTGACTTTGATCTCTCACTCTTTTGTGAATTTTTGCACTTTTGTTCTGCCTCTTCCAACACTTGCCAACCCTTGTTTTCGTGTGTTTTTCTTCCTTATGTAATGCTCAGTGTATTAGGTTTACAAACTTGGTACAAATCTCCCTCTATCAATGACTTTGATGTGGATTTGATTCTTCCATTAAATCTTTCCAAATTTGCCTAATTCCAATCTTTTTGCACATGATTTGATTTGATACGAATTTGATGGTGATGATAGTTGTGAACAAAGCCTAAAACAATCAGAAAATCATGAGTTATTAATTCCTTGGATTTTTTATGATTTTATTTGATTTAAAATGAATAAATTCAATTAAAAATCAAATTAAATAATAAAAGTGAAATATGGGCACATGTATGAAGCTAGGGCACGTGGGAAATGACGCCAACCAAAATCAAGTGGAAAAGAATGGGCCCATTTGACAAAATTTGATGTTTTGGGGATAGTTGACTTTTGGAAATTTTTCAAAAAAGTCCAACTTCAACAATGTATAACTTCTTCAATTTTGAACTTTTGGAAGTGTTCTTGGACTTTTTTAGAAAGCTTGAGATGTCCTCTAACCAACCCTTTTGGTATCATCTCATTTTGATATTCCATGCTCAAGTTATAAGCTTTGGAAAAAAAGGTGTTTTTGTTGACTTTCAAAAATGACCTATAATGTCAAAATTCATAACTTCTTGTGAGTGCATTTTTTGATCTTGGGGTATGAATATGGATTGTATGAAATTGAATCCTCTTCAAAATGAGCTTTGGATGGGTCATTTATCATAAAGTATGAGAAAGTTATGCTTGGTCAAAGTTGAAATGACTTTTCCTACAAAACCCTAATTTAGCAACTTTTGAGTCCTGATGAATTTTGAGCAATCCCTGATGAATCATGATCAACCCTTGATAAAATGATGAAATATCATTCAAAATGAGAATGTTGTCAAAAAACCTTGAAGTTTGACTGTTTATAGGTCATAGTTGACTTTTGCCCAGGCACAATCGATTTTTGGACCCTTTGAGCAATTGACTGAGAAAACTTCCTCTGCAAAGGCTTGAAACTTGACATGGATGATATTGAGAACATATTAGGACATTGGGGAGCACTTGAGGTCATTTGGACTCAAGGATCTTGATGCAACACAAAACCCAAACTTGAGCAACTTGGAGATTTTTCTTGCAATGTCTTGAGGAATATGAGAGGGAAAATTTTTGGGTACAACACTTGGGTCTTGCCATGTTCAGTTCTCTGTAATCCACACACATACGTACCTTACCATCCTTCTTAGGTGTTGGAACAACATTGGCGACCCATTATGGATAAGACGTGACAACTAAGAAACCGTTATTAAACTGTTTCATAACTTCAGCCTTGATCTTTTCTGACATATCCGGCCGTATACGACGAACCTTATATTTCGCTAAAGGGCAATTGTCTTTTGTAGGTAGGCGATGAACCACAATATCTGTGTCAAGTCCCGACATGTCTTCGTATGACCAGGAAAACACCTCAAATAGTCATGTAGCATCTGTATTAACCGCTGTTTGACACTGAGCTCCAAGTTATCATCTACCTTGACTTCTTTTCTGTCCTCTTCAGTACCCAAGTTCACTGTCTCAACTGGCTCCTCTCGAGGTTGTATTGCCCTTTCTTCCTGTTGTAACAGTCTGGCAAGCTCTCCTGGTACCTCACAATCTTCCTCACCTTCGTCCTCGACTCGGTAGATCGGATTTTCAAAGTCATAATTAGCAATAGCTGAATCGTTATCAATGGGATCCATAGTGGATGTGGATCTGAAGTTGGATACGTGAGTGTGTGTAAGAGCATAGCTGTATATTTTTGATAACGTAAAAAGCAGAAAAGAAAAAACAAAGAGCGTAAAATTTGAATGCGAAACGTCCAATGTTTTATTGATGACATATGAAAATGAACCAGTGACCCTCACAAATAGACCATTGTTCCTCAGGTAAGACATAAGGTTTTAATGTTTCAATTATTCAAATATTACATTTCCATAAAACAAAAAGACAAATTACTCTTGAATAAAAGTAATGGGTACAAAGTCTTTAGCCTCCCAATTACTGAGTCCACCACTGATGGTTGGGAAGATCCACTTTTCTAGGTCATAGCTAGTGTCAACATCTTCTGTGTCAGAGACAACATCAATAGCATTGATTCCTGGGCCACGCTTGGGCATTGGTGCAATTATAGCATTAAGGGTTTCAGGAGCGTCAAATTTAATCTCCTTTGCCTCAATCAAATCTTGCACCTTGTTCTTCAATCACCAACAATCATTTGTATCATGGCCTGGACTTTCAGAATGGTAAGCATACTGATCATTTGAATTGTAGGGAGGAGATGTAGTGTTGGGGTTTTTGGGAGACTCTCTCAGGGTAACCAAATTGGATTTCAGAAAATGTGGCAAAACTTGAGACAAGGTCATATTAATCCGGGTAAACTGTCTCCTTGGCTTATCTGTTCTGGACTAATTATTATGTTGTTGAGTAGCTACAGGGTTGGAAATCATAATAGCCCCTACCGTCAGACGATGTTCAGTTTTGTTATGATTTCTTTGGCTGTAAGCAGCACTGACTTCCTTCTTTCCCATGAATGGTTTCTTTGCAGTGCTGGAGGATGCATCTCTCTGTATTTTACCACTTTTAATGTCAGCCTCTACTCATTCACCTGTCAAGATCAATTCGGTAAACCCAGCTGAAGAACTTCCAATCAGGTGGTTAAAGAATGGCCCGGATAATGTGCCTAAGAACATGTCCACCATCTCCCTATTAGACAATGAAGGTTGGACTCTTCCCGCAAGGTCTCTCCATTTTTGGGCATAGTCCTTAAAACCCTTGCCGGAACCCATAGACATGATTTACAACTGTGTACGAGTCGGGGAGAGGTCAGCATTATATTGGTACTGCTTATAGAAAGCAGCAGCCAGATCTTCCCAATTATGCACATTGGTTCTTTCTAGTTGATAGAACCATTCCAACTGATTTCCTGCCAAACTTTCATGGAAGAAGTGTACCCACAGATCCCTATCAGTAGTGTGGGGTTGAATTTTCCTGACATACGACCTTAAATGTAGCTTAGGACAGGAGACACTGTCGTATTTAGAAAATGTAGGGACCTTGAACTTCCGTGGGATGACCACCCCTGAGACTATTCCTAGCTCTTCAAAATCCAACCTGGGTACCCTTTGGATCTCCATGGCATTGAGCAGATCCTCTAGTTGTTTGTATTTATCATCAGCAGGAGGATACTTCTCCTCAGAATAGTCAGGTTCATCTTCTTCAGACTCCCTTGTATTATGGTCTTCTTCTCTTAGCTCTCCTTCCTGATTGTCTCTCTATTTTGATGGAGTTGCGAGCTCTGAAACATACCTCACTGGTCCTTTGAACCTTCTTCCCAAATTCAGAACACCCACTGGCCTCTTTTTCTTCTTCTTGTCCTTGAGAATCAGAGCTTTCAAATCTTCTTGTACCTTAGCCAGATTCAAGAACATTTCTTGGAATTGGGCATTTTGTGCCTGAAGCTCCTTAACTGTTTGTTCAAGAGCCATTGCTGAAATAAACAACGAAGAAGATAAGAAACATGTCCTGAAAACCTGTTTATGCAATGATATGTATGATATATGTATGCAATGTTTTCAAGGGCCTCATAGGATTTAAACTCTTTTAACCAAAACAGAAACAAATACTTTTTATTAGTAATCTCAAATGAAATCAAAGTTTACAAAGGAATAACAAATAAGAAAATTCTAAAACTTCTAAGTCTCCCAAGGATGCTTCCTTTTGGTACTAATGTAGGCATTAAGATTCTGCTCTTTGAGAAGCCGCTTTGTCAGTTCTAACACCTTTTTCTCACTGGTATAGAATTGGGACTCAAAGGTATCTCATTCTTCTTTGAGTTGTATCCAAGATTTTTTCAATTCTTCGAAGTTTGTTGGCATATCAGGATGAAGAATAATGCGAAACTCGACCCCTTGAACAATAGGCTCTGAAATCACTGGTAGGATAGCAGCATACAACATCATAAGATTTTTATCACGAGCTCGCGCCCATTTGAGGTATGGATCCAAAGGGATAGAGTTCTTGTGCCCTAGAGTCCTGCTATCAGTCTTCTTAACCATTCCCCAAGCGCGAATGAACCTCTGATGATAACCTTACAGGTCATTTGAATAGTCAAACGCAATACCTTGAATGAGCATATCATGAGGACCATCCCTCCGGGAGTAACTGAACTGACGTAAGCTAAAGAGGGGTTGTAGGTGACGCCTCCTTTAATGCCAATGAGTGGCACATTGGGAAATTCTCTGCAGCGATCAATAGAAGAGATGTCTTCTTGGGAGCGAGGGAACCAATAAATGTCAGAGTGAGAAAGAGACATTAATCTCTGGTTCCATCTTAAACCTAATTCATTCTTCATTACTGACCGAGGAAGGTGAGAAATAAACCACCTATAGAGTATAGGTATACAACACATAAGAGTCCCTCGCTTCTTCATGGTACGTGTATGGAGTGAGTGCAGAATATCCCCAAGCAATGTAGGCACTGGATTGTGAGCAAGGAAAATGTTGATGGCACTGACATCCATAAACTGGTTTGAATTAGGGAACAGAACCGACCCGTAGATCAAAAGAGATAAAACATCTTCAAAGGCATGGTAACTCATAGCGTCTAGGAATACCTGGGCTTTCTTCATCAGGAAACTTGTGAGGAGGCCCTTAACTCCACTCCTTCTTTCCCAATTGGACTCAATGTCAGATGACTTCAAATGCAAAGCTATGGCAACATCTTCAACAGTTGGATCTTATTCTAAACCGGTAAAGGGTATCTGCTCCAGTATAGGCAAACCGAGTATTTTGGAGAATTCTTCCAACGTAGGCACCAACTGATAGTCTGGAAATGTGAAGTAGTGGTGCTTAGGGTCGAAGAACTTGAATAAGACACTCATCAAACCTTCGTAAAAACCGATAGCAACCAAACTGAGAAAGTAGCCATATATCTTGTTGAATAAAGAACTCTCAGGAACCTTTGAAACCAATTATTTGAGCTTGGGAGGGATCTCTACAAAATTGATTCGGATGGTTTTTCTACGAGCTGAATCCATGACCTACAAAACAGATAAGAGATATATCCACAGGCCCTTGAAATGGTTAGTGTACATGACATGTTATGATGTTTATGATGTTATGATAATGCTTTGTAATCACAAGTATATCAAACATGAATAAGTCACACGGAGACCTTAGGTCTAAAGGCTTGCATGAGTTTTAAAGGTAAGTACCCTCTTGAAGTTTCAGTTGGCTCAACCTGTCTTATTAATAGTAATCGGTTTCTAAGGAGTCTCATATCACTGATCTTTCTTATAGGTATTATTCTAGCTCAAGTACCAATATATTGCGCCCAGAATATCCCAAAAGTCTAGTCTCAATGAGTGTAGTATCGAGTATCAACCAATCTTCGGTCGGAACCAAAGCCGGCCATATCACTACTTTCTAATGGCTTGGGATGAGTCAATTAAAGGTTCTAAAGGTCAGTTAGCGCTTAATGACACTAAGGAAGCCTAATGTTATCCTTGACTGGCTCAAGGAACATTAGTACAAACCAAAGTATCACGCTAACGTAGCTATCACTTTATCCATATCGGTCTATGCCATACATCTTCCATGAGTTATTTCTACTTTCCTAATAAGGTGCCCCAGATCTGGGTGTAGGATCTATAGTAACAACCCAAAAACTCCCTCAAAAGTAAATCATAAAAACACACAATGAAAGAAATTTTAAAATGAACTAAGCTTTAAGGTAACCACACTTTTTATTTTTCCCCAGCAGAGTCGCCAATTCTGTGATACGGTGGAAGAACCGACTGTTTAATACTGGTTTTACGTTTGTGTTTTCATATGTTGCGGTAAGAAAGAGTGGCCACCGACTTTTCTTTTATCTAAATTAAGGAAAGGGTGAAAAGAACAGAAAAAGACGTTTTTGAGAATTTTCTGAGTAAGGGGGTAGATTATGGAAAGGGAAGGTGTTAGCACCCTTTCCATCCGTAGTTATCTACGGGCTCTTAGATATTTTCTCATTTTGAAATACCTTTGTGCTTTGTGTGTTTTGAAAATTGTTTTAGAAATGCCTTAGTGCGGTTATTTGCTTTATGATAACTCTTGTATTAGTCCTCAAGAGTGTTGACAAAGCAAATGTTTTGAAAGTTGTTTTGAAATATTTTTGTGTAGGTGCAAAAGATTGTTTTGAGCAAGCATCTAAGAACTTATCTACTTATACTCGAAAAAGTTTGTTCTTTTCCTCCTTATCTTTTAGACAGCGTTATCCTACTATTAGTGAGTAGGTAGCCCCATTGTTGGATGTATGAGGGACATTCGAAGGGACGTTACAGTCACGAAGGAAACTTGGCAAGAAAATTTTAGTAATTGTCCTAAAGTTTTAAGATCACTTTTAATCGAGGCAACGTCGAGAGGGTCATCAAAGGACTTGTAATCTTTCAAACTATATGACAACCACTAAAACTTCTCACGTTTCGAGAATTATGACAATTTTCTGAAGGCAACCGAAGTGGGATATCCTAGAGGTGCATATGTGAAATTGTGTTTAGTTCAAGTATTTATCTTGTGCATTTAGGGTTTGCTAGCGTTTTTGTTTTTTCAATCTTGTCATGCAATCCTAGTTACTAGCAGTAAATATATACAGAATATAAAGTACGGAAGTATAAACCTACACTATTACATGGCTTCGGGGAGGGGATTTACAATGTACAAAAATTGGGGGAAGAAAAATAAAGAAAGCGAATAAAATCCTATTAACTATTACATCCAGTGTATAGGTACAATAATGTAAAAGTACAAAAGAAAAATAAATAACGCGCGAAAATTAAAAGTACGTCTAAAAACCTAGTAAGTAAAAATGAAAGAAGAAAATCTTTTTATTGTTCTTTTTTTGAATGATTTAAGAAAATAATTAAAATTAAATCAAATCCTAAATTCTAATTCATTTTAAATTAAGAAAATAGTTAAAATTTAATTAATTAATTAAATTAATTAATTTAATTAATTAATTATTTAATTAAAAAAGTGTAAGTCTAATAATTTTTTTATGAGTTTTTTTATTATTATTTGTTTAATTAAATAAAAAAAATAAAAGAAATTAAAACAATACAAAAAAAATGCTAAATGGGCCTAGGTATGTAAAAGAGAAAAGGGGGTGCTGATTTGAAATTTCGCTGAGCCCAGATTGTGAAGCTCAGATTTGTGTTTGATCTGGTGAGCTGAATCCTTAAGGGTATATGCTGAATCTGCGCGTTGAAGCCCTTTGATCTAGATCACTCATGATCTATTGGTTGCAAATTGAAGGCGTATAGTATGCTCCTGACTATTGAAGCATGGGATCTGCATGAATATATTAGGAAAAATACAAAACGCTTGACGTGGGACTCGAACCCAGGTCCTCTCCTCACACACACACCTTGCCTGCCATCTGAGCTACCAATTCATTCGTAATATAAAATAAAAGAATAATATAATATAATAAAATTGGTCAGATTGTCAAATTTCAAATGCGTGCCAGCAAGGATTTAAACAGGCCAATGAGAGTGAGACAAGTTTACGACGGAGTTAACTCTCTGGTCATCTTCTCCGGTGTGCTGGAAAATCAACCTGCCAAAACAATGAGATTCAAGGATCCAAATTGATCCTACCCCCCTTAATTTTTCCTCCTAATTTCAAAAATGAGGTACTTTTGACCTGAAAACCCCTGGTTATTGAGATACGATGAAGAAACTCAGACCGTGCTCTAAAATGGAACGATCCTATTCTGGCCCTTATTCTTGCATGTTCTACGTTGGATCTGTTCTATAGATCAACCTGATCATGAAGAAAGCATGGAAATGTATTAATACATCATGAAATTACAAATATAAATTCCAGAAAATTACCAACAATAAGGGTTTCGGTTCGTGCATTATGGGCGTGAAATTGCTTGAATAATGGTTGGGTTGAGTTCCTGGACTTTGGTTTCCTCCTTCGAATGGACTTTTTGAGTGTCTTTAATATGTATGCTTTGTACCCTCTTCGAATGGGCCACTAAGGTGTGTCCTTCAAATGGGCTATCATGCGTGTCAAAGTGTGTACAATTGTTTCAAAGGGGGCCATTGCCCAGTCAAAGCTGGCAGAAAGGCAGCGTATGCCTTGTGGATGCTAGCATGAGGCAGGTCAAAGCAAGTGTAAAGAAGGTCATTTCCTAGGCGAAGTTGGCACAAAGGTAGCCAATGCCTTATGGGTCGAAGGAAACTTTTTTGTCTGGTGGATCAAAAGAAGCTTTTTTCCTGGTGGATCGAAGGCAAATCTGAAGGAGTCTTGGCCTTGTGTGGTGAAAGAAGGCTGAACAGGGGGCCTTTGCCTTGTGAATCAAAGACCACTGAGAGGGGCCTTTTTCCTTGTGAGTCGAAGGCATGTTGATGGGTCTTTGCCTTGTGAAACGAATGCAAGCATGAAGAGGCATACGTGCGTTGGTGACAAGCTGAGGGGCCTTTTTCCCAGTGGTAGCATTGTGAACTAGGCTTGATCGAAGGATACTCAGTGCCTAATCGAAGTTGGAATGAAGGAGTTCATTGCCGGTGAATCGAAACAAACTTGTAGGGGATTCTTGTTTTGTGCGCTGAAGGCACGCACAAAGGGAGAATTTTCCTAGTCGAAGCAGGAATCAAGCTTGCTCTAAAAAATCAAATGCCCAATCAAAGCAGGAATTAAGCTTGCATGCAGATAGCCATTTCATTGTGAATCAAGCCAGTATGTAAAGCCAATGTTGCAATTGAAGGATGTATGCAGGAGGCCATTGCCTTGTGCTTGCTGGAATGAAGTAAGTTCATGCCTTGTGAATCAAAGGCAAGCCTAAAGCAACCAATGCACAGTCGAAAGCCTTGTGATTTGAATTTGATCGAAGGGGACCCAACACCCAATCGAAGCTTGTGAATCAGGCTTGCGTCAAAGGAAGTTCAGCGCCCAATCGAAGCTTTCTCAGAGGCCAACGAAGCACCCTGTTCAGACGTCAATCGAAGGACATTGCTGAATTTCCAATCGAAAGACACTTTGCTAAAATTAAAAATATTCATTTTCTTTAGGCAAGTGCTTGTAACCACCCATATAAGAGAAAAAACCTTGGGAAACATGAGACGAAAAATTTTGGGGTACAACAGTATGATATTAAGCTCTCCATATCTAAGCTCATTTCTCGAAAAAGAAAATGATATGTAACCAAAATGAATAAAGGATATCACACAATTTTCTCCTGTCAATCAAAATCTACGAAACATAGAATTGTCCCAAGGTAGATGTGGTCACAAAGGGAAACAATTAGTTAGCAATACCCCCAACCCTCTAATAGTCCCAAAAATATATTATAGGTCGGTCGAGCATTGAAGATGATGAATTACGTTAATTTATGTATACGACCATCGTCTCGACGATTTCCTGTTGAGCGTCCTATGGGAAAGGAGGTCTGCCAGAGGTGCTCCTTTATTGATGGCATCGATAAATGGGAATTTTTCCTTGAAGGTTTATCTTTTTTTTCCGCTAGGAAAGACTTCAAACACCTTTATAGGAGACGTGGTCTTTAAGTATTCTTCTCAGTGTCACTTACCACTCTTGACATAGTTCGACAGTCGATCTTTCTTGATTAACGACTCGATCACATCCTTGATTTGGATGCAATCATCCATGTTGTAGCTGTGTCCTCTATAGAAACGACATTATTTTGATTTGTCGTTCCTTGCATGTGTGTGTGTGTGTGTGTGTGTGCGCGCGTGCGTGTGTGCGCGCGTGTGTGTGTGTGTGTGTTTTAAGGGGTTAGATTTGTTTTGTGTGTGTTTTAAGGGGTTATTTTAGCAAAATTAAAGTTGTTTTGACAGGTTATTGTTTTTAAGAAAAATTAATTTTGTGTTTACAAATGTTTTTATATTAATGTGATTTGAAATTTTATTATTCCTCTTATTATGCACGTAGTTTTAGTTCTTGTTATTAAATTGATGTGTATTTTTTATTGATTATTTTGCAGATATGTTTAGAACGTTACAAATAAGTTTATTGAAAAAAAAGAAATTCAAAATTTGATTTCTAAGTCGTGATTTTCATTACTTTCATCAATATCTTTTGAAATTTAAAAAATACATATTTGATTTTTCTCATTTATAAAAATTCTAAAATTTGATGAAGAAACATTTTATAGTATTATAAACACATATGGAAAAATTTAAAAATTTAAGGGTAATTAAACAGGTTTCAAAATTTTAGAAAATAACAGGAATTAAAATTGTATAAATAAAAATTTTTTAGAGATCAAAATATATCATTTTTTTAACCGAGATTAAAAATAAATTTTAAAATATTTATAGAAAATAAAAATGTATTTAACCCTAAAATAAATTATGCCATCTTCAACTCATTTTTAAATAAAATCAATTAATTTAAAGAAACCAACTATTTTTCTAAATTCAACCTTGTTGGCATCTTCAATTTCTTTTTGTATACATATGAAAACAGAAAGTAGTCTTACATTATTGAACAACTTGTTAAGAGTTTCACTTAAAAATGAATTGCTAAATCTTCTTTTCTTTAAAATTTGAATATTTAAAACCAAAGTTATTAAAGACTAAATAAATCTCAAAAGTGAATCTTATAATGTGTGTAAAACCAAAGGGTACTATTACTTCTATAAGAGCATAAATGTTCCTTTAGTGCTACATGCATATATGGCAGCAATGTCTAAACTCAGTCAGCTAAATTCTGAAACAAATATTTGCGATAAAATCCCATGTTTTTTGGGGAATCAAACATGGACAACATTAAACCAATCATCAACTACTCCACTATACCAATAAATCAATATGTATTTTAATAATTATGTGCATTTGTAACAGACAGACAGCCACAACTCATTAAGCACTAATCAATAACCAACACAATTAATGACAAAATACTTACAAGCTTAACTTAGTGCTAATATTTCGGAACTTGCTAGCTTAATTGTGCCTTTACATTCGAACCAAGAGTTATTCTTGGAGTTTGAAATGATTTATGAGATTTTTTATTTTTGTTTGTTTCTCCTTTTACCCTTGTCTTAGGTATACGGTTTTGCCAAACCCTATTCACGTGATCTTTAGCTTAGGCATTGAATATCAGTGTTTGTATGACTTTTGGCAAAACAAATATTTTACCTAGGAGATATCTGTAAACAAATTGGCAACTCTATCTCAAGAGAGAATTTAAGTGGCAAGTCGTGATAGTTTTCCACCTTTGAGATCGATAGTAAGTTTGTCTAAGATTAGAAGATGTCATATTATGATACGACATTCGGTTGTGTAGTCTATTAAAAAAAAAATTGTCAATTTGGAACAGTATAGCATAGCAATGTATTTGGTAGGATAAGAATCATAATGACAAGAAAAAGTCCAAGATACTTTGGTGCTAGAGTACCAATTATTATCAAAATGTTTGATATTTGTTAAAACATAATCAATTGCACTTTTTTTTTAAGAACGCAAAAATCACAATTCTATCTTTGTTGTGCATTAACACTTCAGATTAGTGATATAAATTTTATAGTGTAATTTGACTTTATAAATCTAATATTTTATGCGTCTAATTATAGAGATTAAGCTCTTAAAATTAATCTCTTAATATGACAATCAATGTTCATGGGTGTGTTCCAAGATGATAAAAATGGACAATTGAATTAATGATAATAATGCATTATAAATAGTCTCACATAGAAAGTGGTGCTTATTTTAAAACCATTTATAAAGATTTTGAAACATTAAACTCAATAAAGGAGTCAAAGAGACTAAAGTGGAAATTGAACAAATATGGTGGTCTCAAATATTATGCCACTTGTCCTATCTAAATAACCCCTTGCTGACACCAGCGACACCGGCTCCGGGACCGGGTCCGAGGGCATGGGCGTAGAGGCGGTTTGTAGGCGAAACTTAATGAATTTCGAATTCGAAATATGCAACACTTCATGAAGTGGTGCATAAGATGACTATAGTCGAACCATTGCAAACTTATGCTAAAATGGTGTTGTTTCATAAAGAGTGACAAACTTATGAAACAACACATGCATGACCTATAAATGCATTATTTAGAATTTGAAAATCATACAATCAAATCATACATCCTCTTTATAATTTTAGACACTCTTCCTTGCATTTGAATTCTTCACCAGTCTTGGCAGAATTAGAATTATCTTGGGTGTGAGATATTTGAATTGAACTCTAGTTGATCGAATGTAGTTTCTTGATTTTGACAGTTCAACAGAGTTTAGCAGTTCACATACTGTTGTCGAAGAATTACATGTTGTAGTCGAAGGGTGTTATAGTGTGTAGTTGTCGAAGAATGCTAGGATTATTAACATCAAATTGGGCTTGTTTGTTAACAAATTGTTTAAGTTAACTTGTATCCTAAGTTAGCTTGTAATGGGCATTTGTGAAAAAGTTCATTAGTTTAGTATGTTAGGTTTATTATAAATAGCATACTAGTCTCTCATCATTGCACACTGCAAATCCTAATTTAGGGTGAGAGAAGTTATTTGTTATTCTTGTGTACTTGTAATATGATTTTAAGTGAAAGTAAAGAATAACAGTTATAACCAATTCCTTGTGGTCTTCTTGTTTTTCCATCTTTTATACCCTTGTGTGTTTCTTGACCATAGAGAAACAATTTATAGTTTGCTTCCAAGGCATCATTTTCACAACAAATTAGTGCAGTGAACATGGAGAAGATGTCTTCAACAAAGTATGAGATTAAAAAGTTCACTAGAGTGAACAATTTGGTCTGTGGCACTTGAAGATGAAAGCCCTACTGGTTACAGCCGAGTTGTTTGGAAGTGTTGAAGGGACCGACGGCCATAAATGTTATGTTAACAGAAAAGGAAAAGACGACTATGATAGAGAAAGCCTACAACACAATTTTATTGATCCTTGGTGATAAGGTTCTTCGATATGTATCAAACAAGATGACGATATCAGGGTTATGGATGAAACTTGAAAATGTGTACATGATCAAATCGCTGGTTAATCGACTCTACTTGAAGCATGCTTTATATTCATTCAAGATGATTAGAGACAATGTATTGGCTGAGCAGTTGAATATGTTAAAGAAGTTGATTCCTGATCTTGAAAATATTGATGAGAAGATCGATGATTGAAGACAAAGTATTGGCTGAGTTGTTGGTGTTGTGTGTGGTGCCCAGAACACATGGTCACTTCAAAAAAACTCTCTTGAATGGAAGCGAGTTTCTGACCTTTGAAGAAGTTCAGTCCGCCTTGTATTCTAAGGACTTGAATTAACGAAAGGAGCATAAACCTTCGACGGTTGATGAAGGTTTGGTCGTTAAGAGAAAATTCTTGCGAAAGGATGATAAGTTCGACAAGAAGAAAGGTAAAAGTAAGCAGAAGTCTTACAAGGACAAAGCATCTGGTATTTGAGCTATCATTGTTAGAAAGAGGGTCATATAAGAAAATTGTGCCTTGAACGCCTGAAAGATCATGGAGGTAAGGATAATGGCAACACAACCATTGTTCAAGATGATTTCGAATCATCTGATGTTCTTGTGGTTTCAAGAAACAACTCAAGAAAAGAGTGGATTGTGGATTCAGGTTGCACTTGGCACATGACTTCAAACAAAGAATTGTTCGAAGAACTATGTGATCAAAATGGTGGATTTGTATTGCTGGAAAACAACAAAGCTTTCAAGATTGCAGGTGTTGGATCTGTGAGATCCAAGTTCCATGATGAGTTAATAAGGTTATTGACTGAAGTCAAGTATGCACCTGATTTAAAGAGAACTTTGATTTCTCTTGGTGAATTCCACAAGAAAGGATATGTTTTCTAAGGATAGAAAAGTATCCTACGAGTCATGAAGGGGTTAAAGGAAGTCTTGAGAGGCGTGAAAAGGCAAAACTTGTATACCATTGAGGCTGAAGTTGTAAGTGGTTCGACAACTATTGCATCCATAAAACCTTTTTCGAAGACAAAAATTTGGCACATGATATTGGGCCATGTCAGTGAAAGGGGTCTGGTTGAATTAGGGAAAAAAATTTGCTTAGTGGAGACAAAGACGAAAAGTTAAAATTTTGTGAACCCTGTGTACTTGTGATCGCGAATTTGTGAGTCTTAAAGAATCTAGACCACAAGTATATAGTCCTATCGTGTGTAGCTTTAAATATTATCGAATCTCAAGGGACTAAATGTCGAACTACCGTTATCTTAGTTTACTACGTAAATCTAAGGCTAATAATATAATTAATAGGGGGTTTAGGGAACCTAACTGATTATAATCTAGTTTAGATTCAAGGGGTAATATCGGTATGTAATGGTCGGACTTTAGGGATTTAGCAACTCATTGACCTAGCTCGGATTAACAAAACAGTTTTCAATAGGTAGTATTTGTTTGAAAACCCTCTTCTCACACTCTAGTATTTATTGATTCAGATCCTACAATCAAACCTAAATGAGTGCTCTCGCTGTTTCCATTAGAGTTTAAAAATAGTTTTTGGAGACAAACAAAACCTAATCAACTTAAAAGCGCTCTCGCTGTATTTTAAGTTGATGCACAATTACCACTGTCCAGTTATTATCTCAAACTCTCGTTTTATTGATCCTAACTTCTATCTGTATTTTACTCTCGTAACAAAACAATTAATATTTAGAACTAGTAATTGAAACCAGAAAATTATTCTTTTTTTAAAAAGAACTGATCAATTGGCGTTGCTAAACCCCGTTGGCTATATGACCTTACATGCCGATAAATAAATTTAGCCTAGCATGTTATACAATTTAATAACAGCTCAACTGAAATAACTACCATCAAACAATTTAAATAAACTAAACATTTCAGACAATCCTGGCATAAATAAATAAAATACTTAAAGTAAACCTGGAAATACTATGGCAAAATATTTGGCTGACTTCAGGTGTCTCCCATAGATCGGTAAAATAAACAAAAATAAATAATGTCAAAAATATTCGGCAGAGTAACAGTAAAAGAAGATAAAAGAAAACGTCTCCCAGAAATGGGGATTTGAGGTCCTATTTATAGGCTTGGAGATGCGCAGGGAGTTGAGATATTTTCTCCTCCGGATTTGCCTCCGTAGCGACCGCTACAGATTGAAGGACTCAGTGTAACCGTCGTTACACTCCTGCTTTTATGGAAGGGCTGGCGTGGCAAGGTGTAACGGTCATTACACCTGGGCTAGGTAATGTGTAACAATCGTTACACTCCTTTGGACCTTGGGTGAATTGGGCCCAGTGCTTCTTTCTTCTTTATTCTTCCAAGGCGTTTTACTTGTAATGCACCCAATTCTACCATACATCCCTCAATTGCATAATTGCTCTTTCTTTGTGCCGATTTTAAATACGATTAGCTAGACTTTTCTTGACTTTCTTCGCACATGCCTTGCAAACATAAAATTTCTGAAAACATAGAAAATACCAGCATAATACGGATAGAGAGTAATTTAATTAATTAAAATGCGGATAAAATTCTTGTAAATTGATCCAAATATTCGATACATTTCCAGTTTATCAAACTCCCCTACACTTGAACCTTTTCTTGTCCTCAAGAAAATAATAAAGCTTAAGAAAATGTTTAACGCTTGATTTCCTACATAATCGCATGACACGACTTGAATCGTATGTGGTTGAGGGGCGTAACATTTGAAAGATGGAACTAGGTTCCGACACTAATGATACAGAAATGACACAAAACCATAGGACATGGTCAAAATCCTCCATCCTATGCAAACTAGTCCGAATTATGCTATCATAGCTCAACCTAATTCTTTTCGTTCAAAATCAACCACTTTCATTCTAGCATAATCACATTAAGCCCTTTATCTTTCGCATGCACATAGTAGAGTAGCCGGTTAGCAATTCTGGTCTCTTATGCACGGGTTTCTGGTACACAAGTTGGTAACCCTTTTTGTTTCCCAGATTATAAGTCTCGGGGGATCGAACTGTAGTTCGCCCTACCAAGTTCAGCACCAGATACCACTGAACAGGCTTACAACTGGTTGTTATATCAGTTTTTGTAGGTACCACAACTGTTGGATTAAATGACCTGGTGAGGGTCGCCTAACTTAATTAGCGCATTCCCTATTATATCTTGATGCTTAGCAAAAAAAATTTTCTTTACTTTTTTTTTTCTGATTAGGACCAGTCACTTATATTCATCGGCTCCCTACGTAGTTTGTGGATAAGACGGTGCCGACTGCTAGTATAAACTACTCGGAGTTGATCCAAAACTAAAACTTAAGGCTTCAGTATCATAAACACTCAAACTGATTTGCATAATCTAGAAGATTTAGGTTTCTAGGCGGTATTATTTTTGTCGACTCTTTTTCAAAAAATCTAACGCAGCCTAATTGTGAACAACCTATATACTTTTCGAATAAACCGAGCTAATGTGTCGAGTAAAAAAAACTTCTTATGGTTCAAGAAAAGTGTTGAAGTACGAATAACTTACGGAAATTACTTTTTAGTGAATGGAAAGGGAAATAACAGAAATTCAAATAACTTACTAGGAAAATAGAAAACATAAAATAGGTAACACATGTTTCCTCCCCTACACTTGAACTGAGCATTTTCCTCAATACGAAAAATAAAGTGAGAAAAGAAAACCAACAAGAAACTTAAGAAATAGTAATAAAAATGCAAGGAATGGAGAAAATATAGATCACTCCTCATTGTCATCTCTGACGTTTCTACTACTGGATGCTTCACCTTATGCCCTTCCTCCTTGTGTCCTTAATCCACCTCTTCCGGGTCTAGGAGGTTCCTCGCCAGTGTTGGGTACATAAGCATGCAAGCCTTCAACATGGAATGACAAGTTCCGCATTTCATCATTCAGGTTAGAAATTCCGCGATGGTTCTAATAAGTGTAATCGCGTTGATCGCGCTACAGCTCTTGCATCATCTACATCAGTTCTTGTCGATGCTGATCTTGTAGTAAAAGCGATGTATAGATAGCTTCGATGGTGGCCGGTTGGGGATCATTTCCTGCTTGTTCTTATTGTGGCCCTTCTTAATTCACTTCTGGTACTGCATTTTCTACACCTGCTTGATTATCCTGCACGTGTGCTCCAGGGGTTGGTGCCTGCAAATCATAAATCCAATTTGTAGCGATGTCAATTCTTGTTATATCCGAATTCGCCAGAATAATACTTGGGACAACCTTGTGCTGCACCATCAGGTTGTACCTTCCATCCCTTCTTGCTTTGACAAGATAAGCAAATTGGTAATATTCAATATCAAGAAACTCAACTTTCCAAAAAGGTAGTTGAACCAACCTATTTTGCAAATTCAGATAGTTGGCAATAGCAGTGACTAAACCTCCTATACAGAAAGGTGATGTGCTTGCGCTCTTTGATAATAGAGACTGGATGTGGTTGAGAAGGAATGGAACAAAGTTTATTCTAAGATCGGGATCAAGGGTGCAGTGTAGAAAATACATTTCCCTAGCATTCACTTTATTGTTGTTCGCTCGCCCGAACACTGTATTGGCTAGAACACAGTGGAAATAGCGGATGCATGGGTTGTGTATTTGAGTGAATAAAAGCTCGGCCCAGTCGCTGACCTGAGTATTAGTTAGACATTCCCAAATTTAAAACGATCTTGCCTTCCAAACTTCTTCAGGAGGAATTCTATATTCCACACCTTCACCATGGTTGCAGTGGAGTATCTAACTCAGAGTCTCTTGATTCATGGTGTACTCCGTGTTGAATAATCTGAAAGTTACTGCACCGATTAGATACTGACCGGCTTCTGGAATGGATGATGTTTGGTAGGAAAAAGAGCTTAAGAATTACAACATGAGGGATTCATAATTTGGAAGATTCATGGTGGAAATATAGTGTAGACCAGATTCATGGAGTATAAATTGCACACTTTCAAGCAATCCCAAGTCACGTAAGCAATCTTCATCGATATACCTTGTTGGAAGTATACCTCTCTGATGAAACCTTCAGTAAAGTTGCTCTTGTCGATGTCCATCGGCTCCATTTCTAAATATCATATCAGTGAGGTTTGGCTCCTCTCTTTATTCTTGAGCTCTTTTGGCCATTTGGGAAAGGCGTTGGAAATGATAAAGTTTATAAGGTAGAAGAGTTGTTGAAGAAAGTTGGTGTGATAGTAAAATTCTCTTCAAGAGTTTATATAGAAGCAATGTTTTAATGGTGAAGATAAAATTAGTGGGGGTATTGAATTGTATTTAAGGGGATGTTTATTTGTATGGAATCGAAATGGAACGGATTGGAAGTTTGAAAAAGAAGTTTGAATTGAAAATCAAATGAAGATGCAACGGTGGCAGAGTTTAAAAAGTGGGAGGAGATGAGGGTGTAACGGTCGTTACACATGACTTCAAGTTACAAGGCACTCTTGCAACGGTCTTTACAAGCACTTGATTCCCAAGAGAATCACGTGCCTGCAACGGTCGGATTGTCAGGAATGCATGAGGGACCTTGCTTGTTGACCGAGGCATGACATGGATGTGTCAATTCATTATCTAGTGAGAATAATAAATTTATAATGCTAGGAGACAATGAGGTGACAATTAGGTGTGATGCATAATTTAATTATATTATTTGGTCTACTAGTTCAACATGCATTCTATTTTGGGAGAACACAATAACATAATAGCATCATAATATATAATAGAACAATGAGAAGTAAATATTGAAAATACTGAAATAAACAAATAAATGAATAATTCGGAAAAATAAATAAATAAATAAAAATAAATAAATAAATAAATAAAAATAAGTAAATCCAACTAGAAAATAAAAATAATGATGCTAATGAAAAACTAAAGACTGAATAAACACTCTTCCCCTATACTTAGAGAAAACAGTGCCCTCAATGTTCTAAAGTCATAAATCAGCCACCTCTAGAATGAAACAAGTGATCTATATTTCCCGTAACAAGATCCATGAAACCATAAAAATATCTGTAGAGGGTAGTAATATCGAAACGAATATTAGTAAGCTTCATCGTGATAGCATCCATAGCAGCAGCGTAATAAGTCTGAGGAATATGGACAGTGGCGGCAGCAGGAGCTGATGGTGGGTCACAAGCTGGATGGCGGTCAAGTAAAGGAGGTGTCACAGGACCAGTCTCTACCATCTCAGGATCAGACTCGCCCAATCCTACTAGAGGGTCATAATAATGGGGCGGTGTCAAAGGATCAGACTCTTCTTCTTCCATGTCATTCTCAACTATACCCTCCAGGTCATAAATCCAGTTCTTCCTGTCATGCACACTTGACCGTGCAATGTCAGGAAGTGTGAAGTGGTATACCGGCTCATGATGTATCAGCAAATGAAATTGATTCGGCTCTAAATATCTGATCATCCCAACATTAAAACAAAGAGTAAGGTCTAGCGGGGTATAGTTACCAGCAGGGGTTAGACGGGACAATGGCTCTCTCAAAAATAGGGCTTTAGCGATCATAGTCACTAAACCACCAACACAAATCGGGCCATGAGGAGCCTAGGCTATACTCAGGAGACGAGTAATCATAAAAGATGCACCAACTATCGGTCTGGACTGAAACACACAGAACATGATAAACAGCTCTTCCTAAGACACTAAGGTATCATTTTGAGGTTTTCCAAATAGGGTAAACGCCAGAATCATATGGAAATACCCAATAGAGGGGTTATGAATATATGAAGAGTGCGTAGGAATAGAGCTCTCCTATCTCAGATCAGATATCTCTCTCCAAAAGTGGTCAAGCTGGATGTCCACATACTTGTCATCTGGAATCTCAATGACAATATCAGCATTAACCGGGAAATCCAATAAAGCAGCAAATTCACAGATGGTGAACCTGTGGGTAAAACCAAACAATCTGAATGAAACCAAACTTCTGGCCAACCCTAAAACAATATCAGGGTTGCAATACAACAAACTGAGGAACTATGACGTCAGGTTGCGGTAGGTAGGCTGCTGATGATGAATAAAATAATCCAAACTAATCTGGTTAAACATGAAGCGGACACTCTCTCTGATGCCCAATGCGGACACTGTGGGGTCGTGCACAAAGATGGTGGGATACATCTCTCTCGGAGCAAGCATCTCATAACACTTCTGTTGAGCATCACCCACGAAGGTGACAGGCATAGTGTCAGAAAAGTCCATAGCAAAAATCAGTGAAGAAAAAGAAATGTGAATCCTGTTGGTTAATTTGAAAATGGTTTTAAATCAGCATTGGCCTAATGCCTAAAAATAGAAAAGAAGAAAAGAATAGAAAAATTTTGTAAAATTTTTAAGAGAAACATAAAAAAACTTTTAGTAAATAAAATTTTAATAAAAATGGTGGGTTGCCTCCCACGAAGCTCTTTTTTTAACGTCGGAAGCTCGACCTATATTGAAAATCGAAAATCTATTTTGGTGACTCAGCTGGCAGCTGTATAAATATTAAACTAGTTGAGTAGTCTGTATTCTCGATGCAGTGGTAGTGCTTCAAACGCTGCCCATTTACAATAAATGGATCGCTGGTTTTTACTTTAATTTCTACAGCACCACTTGGGAGTATTTTAATAACTTCAAAAGGTCTTGACCTTCTAGAGTGAAGTTTCCTTGGAAATAGTTTAAGTCTGGAGTTAAACAGGAGTACTACATCGCCCTCATTGAATTCTTTCCTAGATATGCGTTTGTCGTGCCATTTCTTATTTCGCTCCTTGTAGATTTTAGCATTCTCGTATGCATCTAGCCTAAGCTCTTCAAATTCATGGATGTATAGAATTATCTTTTCTCCAACGACTTTGTAACTTAGATTCAGGGTTTTGATGGCCCAATAGGCTTTATGTTATAGTTCTACAAGTAGATGGAATGATTTACCATAGACCAGTTTGAAAGGTGTGGTTCCAATGTGTGTCTTGTATGTTGTTATGTATGCCCATAATGCTTCATGTAGTTTAGACGACCAATCTTTCCTAGATGTGGAAACGGTTTTCTCAAGTATTTTCTTAATCTCCTTGTTAGAGATTTTCACTTGCCCGCTTGTTTGGGGGTGGTAAGGTGTTGCTACGCGGTGTCGAACTCCCTACTTTTCTAAGAGTTTATTGAAAATTTTGGAAATGAAATGAGAGCCACCATCACCGATGACTAATCTCGGAACACCGAATCTTGGAAATATTATGTTTTTGAATAACCTAATAACTACTTGTGCCTCATTTGTTGGAGAGGCTACAACCTCTATCCATTTGGGTTCGTAATCTACTGCCACTAATATGTAATTGTTGCCAGAAAACTATGGGAAAGGTCCCATAAAGTCAATTCCCCATACGTCAAATATCTCTACTTCTAGGATACCCTTTTGAGGCATCTCATCGTGCCTAAATATGTTACCAGTGCGTTGACACCAGTTGCATTTAGTAATTGCAGCATGGACATCTTTCCATAGACTGGGCCAATAAAGGCCATCCTGTGGGATTTTTGGGAAAGTCTTTGAGGTGCTAGCATGTCCACCATAAGGGGCTTCATGACAATGAGATATTACGCTCTCTATTTCACTCTCGCGAACGTATCGGCATAAAATACCATCGGGGCCTCGCTTGAATAGTAAGGGCTCGTCCCAATAATAGTGTTTGAGATCGTGAAATAATTTCTTCTTCTACTGATAAGTTAAATCAGGTGGAAGGACTTTTGCTGCTAAGTAGTTGACATAGTCAGCATACCAGGGCAGTGAAATTTGAGTAGATACTACTTCCAATACGTTAGTGGGCTACCAGGTGTTCATATGAAAAATTGTCATTGATGGGTATCTCTTCAGGTTTAAGATTTTCCATCCTAGATAGACGGTCAACAACAAGATTTTCAGATCCTGGTTTATCTTTGATTTCCAAATCAAACTCTTGTAAGAGTCAGATACATCTTAATAATCTTGGTTTGGCATCCTGTTTAGCTAATAGGTATCTAATAGTTGCATGATCAGTGTAGATAATAATCTTCACGCCTACTAGATAGGAACAGAATTTATCTAATGCAAAAACGACTTCCAAGAGTTCCTTTTCTGTAGTGGCGTAATTTATCTGTGAAGAATCCAAAGTCCTACTTGCATAGTATATTGCATGGAGTTTTTTGTCTATTCTTTATCCTAGGGCTGCACCTACTGCATAATCGCTTGCGTCACACATTATCTCGAACGGTAGACTCCAATCTGGTGGTTATATGATAGGTGCGGATATGAGAGCTGCTTTTAACCATTCAAACTCCTTCAGGAAGTCATCATCAAAGATGAACTCAGCTTCTTTCATTAAGAAGTTATTCAAAGGTTTAGAAATTTTTGAGAAATCTTTTATGAAGTGTCGGTAGAAACCGGCATGGCCTAAGAAACTTCGTAATTCTCTTACGGTTTTTGGGGGTTGGAGGATTTATAGTACTTCAATCTTAGCTTTGTTTACTTCAATCCCCTTTTCAGAAACTATGTGTCCAAGTACAATTCCTTATTTTACCATAAAATGGCATTTCTCCCAATTCAACACTAGGTTTACCTGTACACATCTTTCCAGTACCCTTTCCAGGTTTGACAGGCATCGTTCAAAACTTTGCCCGCATACAGAAAAGTTATCCATGAACACTTCCATGATATCGTCTATAAAATCGGAAAATATGGACATCATACATCTTTGGAATGTTGCAGGCGCATTACATAGTCCGAATGGCATTCGTCGATAAGAAAATGTACCATAAGGACACGTGAACATTGTCTTTTCTTGGTCATTAGGGTGGATAGGGATTTGAAAGAATCCTGAATAACTGTCTAAATAGCAGTAGTAAGAATGCTTAGCCAATCACTCAAGCATTCGGACAATAAAAAGGTAGAGGGAAATGGTCTTTTCGAGTTTCTTTATTTAGTTTTTTGTAGTCAATGCACATTCTGGATCCACTCACGACTCTTTCTCCTATTTGTTCTCCCGCTTTGTTTGTCGTGACTGTGATTCCTCCTTTCTTGAGTACACAGTGGACTCGACTAACCCATTTTCTATCTGAGATTGGATAAATGATACCTGCATCTAGAAGTTTAGTTACTTCGTCCTTGACTATAGTGCTCAAGATCGGGTTAATTCTTCTATGATGTTCTCTAGAAGATTTATAGTCATCTTCTATCATAATGCGATGCATGCAGATGGAAGGACTTATTCCTTTAAGATCAGCAATGTTATGTCCTAAATCAGTGGGATATTTTCTTAAGATATGCAATAGTTTTTCCGTCTCAGTTTGTCCTAAGTCTGCGTTGACTATCACAGGTCTTTTAAGTTCAGAATCTAGGAATTTGTATCTTAGGGTTTTGGGTAAAACTTTAAGTTCCAAGTTGGGTTTCTTCGGACAAGGCATGTGATTTGGTGTCAGTGCTAGGCATTCGCTTAAACCTTCATCTCGATATTCGGGACACCAATCATCATCTTGAAAAATTATGGGCATTGAAATCTTCATAGTTCGGAATGACTTTCTTCTCCTGACTCCATCTCTTTGCACATTCGTCTGTTACATCTAACAGATAGCATGTATCATCTATAGTTGGGGCCTGTAGGAACTGTGTCAGGATAAACTCAAATTTCTCTTCTCCAACTTCAAAAGTTAGCTTTCCTCTTTTAACATCTATAATAGCTCCAGTAGTGGATAAAAATGGTCTTTCCAATATTATAGGGGTTACACTGTCTTCTTTAATGTCCATAATGATGAAATCTGTAGGAATGTAGAATTAACCTATGTGTACCAGAACGTTTTCTAGAATTCCCACGGGGTATTTGGCAGAGCGATCCACTAGTTGTACTGACATCTTGGTTGGTCTTAATTCTCCCATGTCAATCCTTTTGGATATGGACAGGGGCATAATGCTGATACTAGCGCCTAAGTCGCATAAAGTTTGTCTATGACATACTTACCTTTATTACAGGGTATAGAGAAATTTTCGGGATCTTTCAGCTTCTGAGGCGTTTTGTTTTGAGTGATTGTGCTACACGCAATGGAGACGTGCAAAGCATCTTTGTGTTTCCTTCCTTTGGGAGTTAAGTCGGCGTCAAAAAAAGCCTAATCCGTTACCAGCAGTTAAGCTGGCCACACAATTCTCAAATTGGTCAATGAAAGTCTCTTGGGGCACATAAAGGTTTTAAGAAACTTTACCAAGGCCTTGGCATGGGCCTCAGACTACAAGAGTAAGGCCAACATTGATATTTTCGAGGGGGTTTGCACCAACTATTCCACGACATTATAGTCACTTTTCTTGATTATTTTTAGTATCTCTTCTATCTCCTTTCTAGAAGCTTCAGGAATATCCTCTGTATGCGCCTTCGTATGGACTAGCTCAGATAACACCTCCTTGCCCCTTGTCCTGGTCGCAAGGATAACAGTAGGATTGTCAACAGGAGTATCATTGGGAATGCTGGTAGGAGCAGTAGCGGGAATAATTACAAGGGTAGCAATGGTCTTTGGAGAGATCTCAGGTGAGAAGATCCTTCCACTTCTTGTTATCTTACTGGTCCCAACGATATTGACGACGTCTGGATCAGTGACTTTCTCAACTTTTTCTTGGATAGCCAACAGATCTTGCTTGACGCCATAGTAATAGACGTTAGCCCCATAGTTCCAGGGAACAACTTTATCCGAAGAATATGGTATTGGCCTTGGCATGGTGATGATTAGGGGAGCAGACTTTTGAATAGATGTAATCCTGACGGGTCTTTTGGTGGAGACCTTGGGAGGATTGTCGTTAATGGTGATTATTGAGATATCTTCACAGGAATTTTTGATAACAGGAACTTTTTCAAATAGGATTTCTCTGTTAGCCATCAGGCGTTGGACGCCCCTCTACAGTAAAAAACAACTATTTGGTAGAGACACACATGATTAACAACTTTCATCACAGCCCAGGAACAGACCATCTTGCAATAGATTATGTTTAATAGTCAAAAGAGGAGTACTTAAATCATCCACAGAGGTAACAAAACGCTCATCATCAACAACAACATTGACACCTTGATCGTATTTGGGCATTGACGCCGTATTCACATTAGGTGTTTCTGGGGGATCAAACTCAATCTCTTTCGCCTTAATAAGGTCTTGTATCTTATTCTTCAAGGCCCAACAATCATTTTTATCATGCCCTGGGCTTTCAGAATGATAGGCACATCAGGAATTCGGGTTGTAGCGAGGAGAAGCGATATTGGGGTTCTTGGGGGCTTCCTTTAGGGTCACCAGATTGGACTTCAAAAGATGTGATAGAACTAGAGACAAGGTCATGTTGATTCGGGTGAATCGTATCATGGGTGCCTCTGGCCTGCGTTGATAATTTTGCTGCTAATTTGGTGCAGGATTAGAAATCATAACAGCCCCTACCGTCGGGCGACGTTCAATTTTGTTTTGATTCCAATGGTCGTATGAGACACTGACTTCCTTCTTTCCGGTAAAGGGTTTATTCATCGCGCTCGAGGATACATCTCTTTTAATTTTTCCACTTTTTATGTCGGCTTCTACCCTTTCACCGATCATGATTAGTTCAGTAAACCCAGCCGAGGAGCTTCTAATCAGGTGGTTGAAGAATGGACCAGATAGCATGCTGTGATACGGTGGGAGAACTGACTTGAGGTTTTGCGTTTGTTTTCGCAAATGTTTCGGTTGAGCAAGAGTCGCCATCGACTTTTTATTTTATCCTAAGGAAAGGTTAAAAAGCACAGCAAAAACCTTTGAGATGTTTTCTTGGGTTCGGGGAGTAGATTATAGAAAGGGAAGATATTAGCACCCTTTCTATCCATGGTTATCCATGGGATCTTAGTTACTTGCTTAGATCACTTGCCTTTGATTTTCAATTGTTTGAAATGGTGCTTTGTGTGTGGGTTTTGAAAATGTTTTGAAAAGAGGCCAATGTGGTGGCAACCTTTGTAATGATCCATGTTGGGATGTATACAAAGCTGTATGTCTTTTGAAGAGTTTTCCATGTTTTTGAAAGTTGTTCTGAGGAGGGAGGACAGTTGGAGGAACCCCGTCTTCATCGGGAGATTCAAGAATGATAGGTCTGACAGCTTCGTATGGTATTCCTAACTTCTGAGCACTGATGCGGACCCATCTGCAATAGGGTTCCATTGGTAGAGAAGTCTTTGGTCCCAACTCATGTGGGTCAGCTTTGTGAATTTTGTCCCAAGCCTTAATGAATCCATGGCGTAGTTTGTCACTGTCTCCCTGAAATTCAAAATGGAAGTGAGGAACTAACATCTCATGAGGCCCTACTCTTCTGGCTCTTCGAAACTGACGGAGAGCTAAACACGGATTATAAGAGATTCCTCCCTGGGTACCGATCAATGGAACATTAGGGTATTCTCCGCAACGATCAATAACAGCTACCTCATCCAAACCTCTGAGAGTCCAAGTGATGTCATTATCAGTGAGAGACATTAACCTATGAGCCCAACCCTTTCCTTCTTCATTCTTCAGTACGAACTTAGGAAGGTGCGAAATAAACCACCTCACTAGCAAAGGAGCACAACACCATGGAGTTCCCCGTCTTCGGGCAGTACGAGCATAGAGTTGTTGCAGGATATCACCCAAAAGAGTGGGTACAGGATTCCGAGACATGAAGATCCTTATGGCATAGATATTGATAAAGGTGTCAGGATTTGGAAACAATACCAGACCATAGATTAAAAGAGCCAAAATGTCTTCGTACGCCTTGAAGTATAAGTCATTCCAGAAACCATTAGCTTTGTCAACCTGAAACTTAACCAAAAAGCCCTTAATCCCACTTCTCGTTTCCCAGTTAGACACTACCTCTTCTTTGGTCAAGGGGAGGACTGCAACAATTTTTTCAGGCCTAAGAGTCTTCTCCCAACCAGTGAATGGAGTCTGCTCCAAAATAGGGATACCAAGCAAATCAGAGAATTCTTCCAGGGTAGGGACCAGCTGGAAGTCTTGAAAGGTGAAGCAATGATACAGGGGATCATAAAACTGGGTCAGGACACTTATCAGTTGCTGGTCCCACTTTGAAGTGATCAAGCCAAGGAGAGAACCATGCCTCTTGATGAAGGAAGTAGTGTTTGGAATCCTATCAACCAATTCTTTGAGCAAGGTAGGTGGTTGAACAAAGTTGAGCCGGATAGTATTCCTACGCACGGGCATCATGATGTCCTACAAAACAGAGCAAAGGTGAAAACTTTTTGTCTTTGAAATGGGTCAGTCCTTATACAGGATGCATGCAATGGTATGATGGTATGATGCTATGATGAAACACACCACAAGTATTCACAAAGGCAAGCATGATAAGGCACACAAGTCACACAAGACAACCCTTAGATTTTAGGCCACCATGAAGTTTAGGTATTACCCTCTTTTAGTTTCGTTGGTTAAAACCTGTCCTATCAAAAGTAACCGGGTTCTAGAGGATCTCAATATCATTGACTACCCTCAATCGGTCATAACTCCAGCATCGCAACCATTTCTTGCATCCAGAACCATCGCGAGAGTTTAGCCTCAATGAGTGTAGCATACTGCTACTGTTCTATGGCCAAGTTGGGTCAATTTAAGGTTCTAAGGTCGGTTGGTGTTTAATGACTCCTTAGAAGACCCATATTCTCCTTGTTGCAACACAAGGGATATCGGTACAAACAAAGGTGCCACACCAACGTAGCCACTGCTTCATCCATGTCGGTCTACGCCGGATAGGTCCCTCACAGATTATGCTACCTAAAAGGGTATTCCCCAGATCCGAGTTAGGATCTATGAAACTCCGATGCAAAGCCCACAAATATAAAAGCAAACAAAGCAAACAATTGAAAACAAAGGTGATCTAAACCCTAAAGTTACTCCACTTTTAAGTTATCCCCAGCAGAGTCGCCAGTTCTGTGATACGGTGGGAGAACTGACTTGAGGTTTTGCGTTTGTTTTCGCAAATGTTTCGGTTGAGCAAGAGTCGCCACCGACTTTTTATTTTATCCTAAGGAAAGGTTAAAAAGCACAGCAAAAACCTTTGAGATGTTTTCTTGGGTTCGGGGAGTAGATTATAGAAAGGGAAGGTATTAGCACCCTTTCTATCCATGGTTATCCATGGGCTCTTAGTTACTTGCTTAGATCACTTGCCTTTGATTTTCAATTGTTTGAAATGGTGCTTTGTGTGTGGGTTTTGAAAATGTTTTGAAAAGAGGCCAATGTGGTGGCAACCTTTGTAATGATCCATGTTGGGATGTATATAAAGGTTTATGTCTTTTGAAGAGTTTTCCATGTTTTTGAAAGTTGTTTTGAAAGTGTATTGTGAAGTGTGGTTTTGAAAAGTAGGCAAGTGTTTTTGTTTTGCAAGTTGGCAAGTAACCAAGAGTTTGTCTACTCTAAATTTCTCAAAGATTTTTGCTATGTTTTAACCCTTTTAACAATTTTGTTCCACCATTGTATTTGGTGGACAATCTTGTGTTAGGATGTGAACGGGACGGGCGCGGGTCATCGTTTAGACCATGATTGCAATGGTGCCAAGTATCTTTGGGCAATTTTTCTTTAAGGGACTTGATCATTTTTTAGGCAACTTTTGAAAGCGTCATCGAGGGACTATGACCATTTGAATTATTTTGTTTTTGCCAAAGATACCTAACATGCAATATGGCCCATTATTGAAGGCAACGAGTGGAATACCCTAGGGGTGCAAGTGTGATTAGTGTTGTCCATTTTCATGCTTGTTTATCTTGAATTTAGGTCAAACTATTTGTTGTTTTCGATTTGCATACAAAATCCTAATTCTAACATGGCATAATTAGAAAGCTTTTAAATGCGAAAAATAAAAGGTCCTAAGTTATTACACAATGATCATGGGAATGGGGGTACAAATGTTCAAATGGGGATGAGACTTCATAGGAGGATAGTGTCCAATATTTACAACCAAATTGAATTGTGCAAATATAAATGTAAAGATGTATAAGAATAAAGCAATATGTATGTGAAGGTATTTTTGTGTAAGTGTATATCTTATTCACAAATAAAATAAAAATAATTAAAAGAAAGTTAATTTTTGAATATTTTCATGTTTAGGGCAAAAACCCTAATTTTGCTAAATAAAAGGTATTATTTATTTATTTAAGTATTATATACAATATTTATTAATTATGCGTAAAAAATAAATAAAAAAGAAAGTATATTGTCAAAAAGTGATTTTCAAGTTAAATATTTAATAAAAATAAAAATGTATTATTTTTTATGTTTTTTAACCTAAATATGCTAATAATTATATAAGTATTTACATTATTTATTACATATATATTATATGTACAAAACTAAATTTTTAATATTATAAAAAAAAAAGTATATTTTTTATAAAATGTTTTCAAAAGATTATAAAAATAAAACCAAATCAGAAAATAAAAGTGTTTTGTATTATTTCTTTGTATTTTAAATAAAAGTATGTTTAGATTTATTTATGTACAAAACTAAATGAAACAAAATAAATGTCAAAAAAAATGCAAAAAATGTGGGAAAAATATTTTTAATATTTTTTTATGTTTAGACAAAAATATAAAAACAAAATCAAAAGGAAAAAATCAAAAATAACAAAGATATCTCAAAATGGGCCAGGGGGTGCATGTGTAAAACAGTGGTGTGAAAAGGAAAGCATCTCAGGCCCAGCCTATGAAAGGTTGTCTTCAACCTTCAGACAAAAAACATTTGAAAAAAACGCGCCTTTTCTTCCCTGCTTGCTATCTCTTGATTCTTTGATTTTCAGCATAAACTCATAACATGAAAAATGTCAAGCATTGAACCACGAATCCAGACATATAAAAAACTTAACTTAACTCTCAGAAATGAGAGAGGATTTCTCCATCCCTAATTCTTGACCTAAGTTTTTGTCAATGTTCAGGTTCAAAATACTCTCAGCATATGCAATATAAATGGAAAGTGAGGATAGGTATAGCTTCAGGGCCATGAATAGAACATTTTTCATTCATAAACTTAAAGCTAACTCTTCCTAGATTAAGAGATAGAAGTCCATGAACTTACCTGTTCAGATTGGATCGTGTCTGGTAATGGAGGCACTTTCAAGGCAATGTGAGGACTTGTACAGCTTGCTTGAAGGTCAGGGATGCTTCTCCAACCTTTAGTTTGCTTTGAAACCAAGTGAATCAAGCTATAGCAATCCACCTGTAAAACAGAAAATGTGAAAATGGTGAAGTTGGTTAGAGGTGTTACAGGTCGTGTCCAATGCTTGGGATAGCTTGTATATGTGATATGGAATGTGTATGAACTGGTTTTAGCAAGAATGCACGAGTGGATTGGCTTATGGAAGTCCAACTATAGAGGTGACTCTGTTTTCTGCAATAGGATGGTGTTTTGATGAATGATGAGGTTTGGAAGGTGTTTTGGTCGTGCCTTAGCTCAGTTATGTTGTTTGGAATGTGTCTAACAAGTTTGTCTAAGCTAGTTCTTGCAGCAATGAGAGTTGTGTTTCAAAATGCAAGGTTTCTTCTATGTGAAGCAAGGAAGTGCCAACTTGGTTTTTAGGCTTGTACAGGCCCCTCAAATGTGTTGTATCTTTTAGTCTTGATCAGTGTGTTATGTCCATGAATCTTGTCTCCAAAGATATGCATTGTACCTCTTGATTTTCAAACTTGACATAAAGTTCTACTTTACAAAAATGGATAAATCATTTTTTCCAATTAAGGCTTAATTCTTTGTGTAATGACTATATGAACCAAACAAAGCTAAAACACAATGGATTGGCATTTAATTATTGAGTAAGAAAAGGATTAGAGGCCTGTAACTAGCTTGCTCATGCTGATTTGAAAAATTGCAAAGTGTATGAACATGTACATGGCCATGAATCAAAGTGACTTTTGCTTAAATTGCCAAATTTGATTCTCCCTAACCACAAGGTTGTTTGATGATCTCTGTGACATTTTGGAAATCTTGGAATGTGTACTACAATCCATCTTTGTAATGCAAATTGAAATTCCAAGTGGAAGCATGTGAAAAGTGGCCATGAAGTTAGGCAAAAATCCTGCCTAGAATAGGTCAAAAATTTTCTAAGTTAAGAATGTTTTGCACCCTTGTTCCAAAAATCATAACTTGAGCTACAAGCTTCTTTTGAGGAAACTTTGTGAATCAAAGTTGTAGATTTTGAAATAGACTATAACTTTCATGTTTTGAGTTTTGTTTGAATCCAAATGCATCTTGGTGAAAAAATGGGACAAAGTTAGGAAAAAATTAGGGATTTTCATAACTTAGAAAAATTCTAAGTTATGAAAATTCTTCATTTTAAACCCTAATTTGTGATTTTTGATTTCTTGATGAACAAGTTTCATAATTTGACATGTCTTGATGAAAAATGAATCTTGGCACTTGATTTTGACCAAAAAGTCAAAGTTTGACTTTTCAATATACAGTCAAATTTGGCTCAGTTGACTGGGAAATTCATCTGTCAATCTTGTGCATTTGGGATCTTCTGAACTTGTTGAACATGTCAAGACAATTCCATGGGGTCCTTGAGTCCATATGTGAGCTTGGTTTGCCATTGGCTAGGTCAAACATTCGAAAATTGCCTTTGTGCAGTCAAAACCCTAAAAATGACCATTTTTCCCTTTTGGTGATCTGATCAAATTTCTTGTGGAATTGTGATTCAAACTTTATCAAATGGTCCATATGAGTTCATAATGATGATGTGGGTCAAAAATCATGAGGTTTGACTGTCAATTGACAACAGTTGACTTTTTCCCCAATACAGCTGATTTCTAGGTCAATTGTCCAATTGATTGGGCAAAGATTGGAATCAAGGCTTGAAACTTGGTATGGATAAACTTGTGAGTCCAACATGAAGCATGAAATTCATCTTGGGCATTTTAGGTCAAAACATCTTTGTGCAAACAAAAACCCTAATTTGGGTCAATAGTGCAAGGGGGAGTCTTGAGCAGAGGAAACCCTAATTGGATCTTGAGCTCCAAGGGTCTTGTGGTGAGAAAATGTTGAGGAAATGGGAGGGAAAATTTTGGGGTACAACAGTTGCCCCTGTTCAATCTTCTTGAACCTGAAGAGTTAGATTGGCAAGTTTGCCTTTCGTGACTCGAGGGTAAAAGGAGATTGGACACTAGAGTGCCCGGAAATTTGCACTCGCACGCTGGAGTATCAGCAATGTGATGTCGGGAATGGGCTTATAGATGCCATTTGGAGAGATGGTGGATAGGAGGATGGGCTTATAGATGCCATCTGGAGACGTGACAGAACCTTGTCGGGAATGGGCTTATAGATGCCATTTGGAAGTGTTGATCGCGTAAGAGATTCCTTAGCGAGAACTTGCGTACTTTGAGAAAGGAAGATGTTTTCTGGCTTGTTACAGATGTTGATCTTCAGTCTCTTCATGCAGATATGCCCTGGCTAGATACAGGTATCGAATCTACAATTGGTTGCTCACAGATGTGCCCTGGCTAGATACAGGAATCGAATTTGGAACTGTTGTCTACAGATCTGCCCTGGCTGGATACAAGTATTGAATCTGGAATTAGTTGCTCACAGATGTGCCCTGGCTAGATACAGGTATCGAATCTGGAATTGCAAAAAGTTGGTAGAGATAGCTTTCCTGGCTGGATACAGGTGTCGTCCTCTTACTTGAGAATGAAAGATAATTTCCTGGCCCGTTACAGGGGTTGATCTTCAAACTCTTCATGCAGATTTGCCCTGGCTAGGTACAGGTATCGAATCTACAATCAATCACTCACAGATGTGCCCTGGCTAGATACAGGAATCGAATCTGGAATTGTGATAGTTGATAGTAATCATCCTTGGATTGACTTTCCCTGAAAAGGCAAAACATCAGTTACATGCAATGTCATGATGTATGAGATGCATGATGTCATGATGTTCTCAAAATGAGATCATTTTGTATGCACTTTATCATGTATGCAAGCAGGAGGTATGAAATGTGAAATGTTTATGAATGTATTTTCGTCTAGGAAAATAAATCCTTGACGAAAGGCCAGGGAATCAAATCCTGGGCTGATGTTGAAGAGAAGAGTTCTTCGTTTCCGCCGGGGATGATGGTTGCAAGAATAAATCGATAGGAGAAGATGAATTCGTTGGGGCATAAATTTGTTGGAGAGATTACTCTGAGGGGAAGAGATATTTCGCTGAGGCTTTGTTGAGAGCTTCGCTGGGGATTCCGTTGATAAGTTATGTTAGAGAATTTGATGAACTCCGCTGGGGATAGGAAGAACTTCGCTGAGGACGATCTTTTCGTGGTTATTAGCTGAGGATAACCCAGTTATAAGCTCTTGTGAGGAATAACTTTGAATAAAGTCTGGGAGAGACGTCCCTACTCTGCAGGGGATAAGCTTCCAGAATCTACTGGGGATAAGCTTCATGACCTGCTGGGGATATGGTTTCCACTTTCCTGGGGAAACTTTCAGACTGTACTGGGGTGTTGATATTCCGCCGAGGAACAATCTCATATTAAGACTGCTGGGGACGCTGGTTGAGGAATGTCTATACTTCGCTGGGGAATATTGGGATCTTCTGGGGATACCCAACTTCCTTAAAGCTGACAGCAGACTAACTCTGCTTGAGGAGAGTATCGCTGACTTGCTAGGGGAATATTGTGTCTTTCCAGGGTTGATAGGAAACCAACTCTACTTGGGGAAAGCAATGCTGAATCTTATCTTACTCTGTGGGGGAGTTGAGGTAGCTTGGTCACGTTCTTCAGTTGAACCTACCTTGGTACCTTGGCGGACAAAACAACTAGACCGCTTGGTCACTTCAAAATTGCCCCCCCTGTTTCTGATGTCACCTGTCATTAATCCTTTGTTTCGTATGTAAACATTTATGATCTAACAATTTAATGTCAAATGCATATATAAAAAATGAGCATTGGACGTTGTTTGCAAAACAAAACAGAAAAAGGAAAAACAATGGATAATTTGTCTGAAAAATTGAATTTGTATTGATTTTGAAATTTGCCTGTAAATAGGCGTTTATGTACAGGAGGCTGACGTCCTAGTAAGATAACGCTGCCGAATAGCATAGAGTTTATATAGTTCTGAAAAGGAAACAAAACAGCTATGTGAAAACTAATCCCACTGGTTTCCAACTCTATTATCGCCTTTATGTCTTCAAGCGTCTCATCATTTTGCTGCTTAGTTAAAGATGAAGCTGATTGATCGATGCCGATGTCCGAGCCCTGATAATTGATGCCGAACTCTGGATGCAAGGTGATCCAATGAGACATAGTATTACGCTTTATCCCTAACTTTTGCCTGGACCGCCCTTTCGGGTTTTCAGTCCACTGGGATACCCATTTTTGCCCAAGTCGCCTTTTCAGGTTTTCGACTTGCCGGGTGTACAGATTTTTTTCATTTCATCCCTTATTTTTGCCCGAACCCTTTTGGTTCGCCGGGAAGCCCTTATTTTTGCCTAGGTGTGTCAACCTAGCGGGTCCTTAATTCATGCGTAGTATCTTTTTACTATGTCTGTATTGGTGGGGTGAGGAAGGTCGTCACCATCCATGGTGGTTAGGATTATAGCTCCTCCTGAGAAGATATGCTTAACCACAAATGGCCCTTCGTACGTAGGGGTCCATTTGAGGAAGAATGATGCGTTTGATTACCAGGTCTCCGACTTGATATTCCTGTCGTCTGACTTTCTCGTTGAATGCCCTAATCATCCGTTTTTGGTACGTCTGACCATGACAAATAGCAGTGAGTCTCTTTTCGTCAATTAGGTTTAATTGATCAAGCCGAGTCTGGATCCAGTCATCTTCGCTCAAGTCTGCATCCTTCATTATTCGGAGAGAGGGTATCTGGACTTCAATAGGCAAGACAACCTCCATGCCATAGACCAAGGAAAAGGGAGTTGCCCCTGTTGACGTCCGTGCTGAGGTACGATACCCATGAAGAGCAAACGGTAACATTTCGTGCCAATCTTTGTAGGTCATTGTCATCTTCTGCACAATTTTCTTGATATTCTTATTCGCTGCTTCTACAGCTCCGTTCATCTTCGGCCGGTAGGGAGAAGAATTGTGGTGTTGTATCTTGAATTGCTCGCAGAGCTCAGTGATCATCTTGTTGTTAAGATTGGTACCATTACCCGTAATGATCCTTTCCGGGACGCCATATCGACATATCAGGTTATGCCGAATAAACCGTGCCACGACGTTCTTGGTTACCGTAGCGTAGGAAGCTGCTTCAACCCACTTCGTGAAGTAATCAATTGCTACCAAGATGAAGCGGTTCCCGTTAGATGCCGTAGGTCGGATCTTGCCGATCATGTCAATGCCCCACATAGCAAAAGGCCAAGGTGCCGTCAAGACGTTCAGAGGAACCGGAGGAATGTGCACCTTATCAGCATAGATCTGGCACTTATGACAAGTTCGAGAATGTTGGTAACAGTCAGCTTCCATTGTGGACCAGAAATATCCTGCCCGAAGGATTTTCTTTTCCATGGTATGTCCACTGGAATGTGTTCCGAATGTACCTTCATGTAGTTCTGCCATGATCTTTTCTGCTTCAGTCTTATCCACACAACGCAGTAAGGTTGAATCATTGTTTCGCTTGTGGAGAATGCCATTACTGAGGAAGAACTTTGCCGCAAACCTTCTCAAGAACTTCTTGTCATTGACCGATGCGCCTTCGGGGTATTCTTGAGCTTTAAGGTACCTTTTCACTTCATGATACCAGGGTTTTTCTGTTACCTCTTCAGCCTCGAGATCACAGCAATGTGCAGGTTCGTCCAATTTCAGGACAATAATCCGGGGAGCTTCATTGTCCCATTTGACTTTGAACATGGAAGACATCGTAGCTAGGGCGTCTGCTAACTAATTCTCCTCTCTTGGGAAGTTTTCAAAAGTTATCTCCTCGAAGTGGGGAAGCAATGTCAACACGTATTCCTTGTAAGGAATAAGATTCGGGTGTTTTGTATCCCACTCGCCTTTGATCTGATTGATTACGAGAGCGAAATCTCCGAAGACACTCAGAAACTTGATCCTTAAGTCGATTGCAGCTTGAAGACCCATGATACATGCCTCATACTCTGCCATGTTGTTGGTGCAGTTGAAACATAGTCGGGCGGTGAGTGGAGTATGAGTGTCTTTAGGGGATATGATCACATTGCCAATACCATTACCCAAAGCGTTCGAGGCCCCGTCAAAATTAATAGACCATCAGGATCCTTCCTCAGGTCCTTCATCCGGTCCAGGTACTTCACAATCAGTTACTACCATGATATCTTCATCTGGAAATTCAAAGTTCAACGACTGGTAATCGTCCACAGGTTGGTGTGTCAAATGGTCTGCCAATACACTTCCCTTGATTGCTTTCTGAGTCGTGTACTGGATGTCATATTCCGTCAAGATCATTTTCCATCTTGCTATTCTTCCGGACAGAGCAGGCTTTTCGAATATGTACTTGATTGGATCCATTTTTGAAATCAACAGAGTAGTGTGAGTCAACATATACTGTCTCAGCCGGCGAGCAGCCCATACCAGAGCACAGCAAGTTTTCTCGAGCAGTGAGTACCGAGTCTCACAGTCGGTAAACTTTTTGCTCAGGTAATAAATAGCGTTCTCTTTTCGGCCAGACTCGTCATGCTGCCCCAGCACGCACCCCATTGAATTGTCAAGTACTGTCAAGTATAAGATTAGAGGTCTTCCTTCAACCGGCGACATAAGAATGGGTGGTTCTTGGAGATACTCTTTGATCTTTTCGAAAGCAGCCTGACATTCATCATTCCAACGTACTACTTGATCTTTCTTCAGTAGTTTGAAGATTGGCTCACAGGTAGCAGTTAGATGCGAGATGAATCGGGCAATGTAATTCAACCGTCCTAGAAAACCTCTGACTTCTTTCTCTGTCTTGGGAGTTGGCATCTCTTGTATGGCTTTCACCTTGGAAGGGTCCACTTGAATACCTTTGTCGCTTACAATGAAACCCAGCAATTTTCCAGATCTCACCCCAAAGGTGCACTTGTTTGGGTTCAACCTCAGCTTGTACAACTTCAGACGGTCAAACAACTTCCGTAGATGGTCAAGGTGTTCCTCCTCAGTTTGGGACCTTGCAATCATATCATCGACATACACTTCTATCTCGTGGTGGATCATGTCATGAAATAAAGCAACCATGGCACGTTGGTAAGTTGCCCCAACATTTTTCAACCCAAATGGCATGACCTTGTAGCAAAAGGTGCCCCACTGAGTAACAAAAGTGGTCTTCTCCATATCTTCGGGAGCCATCTTGATCTGATTATAACTGGAGAAACCGTCCATGAAGGAGAAAACTTTATGCTGAGCAGTATTGTCAACCAGAACGTCGATATGAGGCAGAGGGAAATCGTCTTTAGGGCTGGCCCTGTTCAAATCCCTGTAATCAACACACATTCGGACCTTACCATCTTTCTTTGGCACTGGAACCACGTTGGCAAGCCACTGAGGGTAAGAAGTTACAGCTAGAAACCCGACATCAAATTGTTTCATAACCTCAGCTTTGATTTTCTCGGACATCTCTAGACGCATACGGCGGGCCTTCTGCTTTACCGGAGGGCAGTCTTTCTTGGTAGGCAGGTGATGAACCATAATGTCGGCATCCAAACCAGGCATGTCTTCGTAAGACCAAGCAAAGATTTCCATGTAGTCATGCAACATCTGAATCAACCGTTGTTTCACACTGAGCTCTAGATTGGCACCAATCTTGACTTCCTTTCTATCTGTCTCAGTACCCAGATTTACCGTTTCCACTGGCTCTTCGTGTGGCTGAATGGCCCTCTCTTCCTGGAGTAGCAGTCTTGCAAGTTCACCAGGAACTTCGCAATCATCTTCACCTTCGTCCTCGGCTAAGTTGATCGGATTTTCGAAGTCATAACTGGCAGTAACAGAGTCATTACCAGTGAGATCCAGAGTGGACTGGAACCTGTATAAGTGAGTGTGTGTAAATATAGTTGTTTTGCGATATATAAATAAAGAAAGAAAAGGAGCACAAGATTTGAAATGCGACAAACGTCCAATGTTTTGATTAATGATATATGAAAATGTCATACAAAAGCCCTTACAAATGGAGCCGTGGTGCCCCGGGTAGGACACCGGGCCATAGAAGTTTCAACATATTGTTTGTTACAAATTAAAAACAAAAGAGTTCATTACTGAGTGACAAAAGTAATAGGTGTAAAGTCTTTGGCAGTCCAGTTGCTTGGTCCACTGTCGGTTGTTGGGTAGATCCAGCTGTCAAATTCTTCTTCCTCCACGTCATCCTCAATAGCATTCACTCCTGGGTTGGTGATGAACACAGGAGGTCTTCCGATCCTTGCTTTGTGAACAGCCCTCTGAGCCTCCGCAGTGAAGCCCAGCCCAAACTTGTCAGTCTTCGGAGTGAAGTCAGGAAGTCGACCCCAGTTTGCGCACTCGCCTTTCTCAATCACAGCCCGGGCATCCTTCAAGGAAGCCATCTTCAAAGGAGGGTCTTCACTCACAGTTTCGGCTGACGCCAGCGTCTGAGGAACCTCTTCAAAGTGTTGAAAGGGGGTTTCAATGAATTCCCCGTCCATTTCTATGTATCGGAACGAGTTTAAGTGGCTGACCATATACTCTTCTTCTCCTTGAACTGTCACAATTTTTCCTCTAACCGGGTACTTAAGCTTTTGATGTAGTGTGGAGGTCACCGCTCCAGCCTTGTGGATCCATGGACGACCCAGCAAACAAGAGTAGGATGGACGGATGTCCATCACATAGAAAGTTGAATCAAAGACTTGAGAACCAACCCTGATTGGAATGTCAACTTCGCCATGTACCATTCTCTTTGAACCGTCAAAGGCTCGGACAACAATGTTACTGGGCTTGAGCTCCAGAACCTCACAATCCAATCTGTCTAGGGCCTTCTTGGGCAATACATACAAAGAAGAACCGGTGTCCACCAACACATGGGCCAGAGTAGTGCCCCTGCATTCAATAGAGATATGCAGGGCATCATTATGGTTTTTTCCTTTGGCGGTCAGATCGGCGTCAGAGAAGCCCAAACCATTATCGGCAGTCAAGTTAGCCACACAATCAGTGAATTGATCAGCAGACGTTTCTTGTGGCACATGGGCCGTCTTTAGGAAGGAGATCAGGGCCTTGGCATGGGCCTCTGAACATAACAAAAATGATAGCATAGAAATTTTTGATGGGGTGTGCCCCAACTGCTCAACAACATTGAAATCACTTTTCTTGATAATTTTGAGGATCTCCTCCATCTCTTGTTGGGAGGCTTCAACAGTGGTTGTCTTCGGCGCCTCCGTCAGGGCAGGAAAATCAGCAGCAATCCCTTTGCCCTGAGCATCAGAGGATTCGGCAGCAGGGGTAGAAACAGGAACTTGATTAGGAAGTGGAACATGCACACTTGTGGGTGTGATGATAAGGGGTTTCTGAACAGCTGGTGGCGAAATATCTGGTGAAAACAGCCTACCACTGCGAGTAATTTTGGCAGGCCCGGTGATGCTACTGACACCGGTACTTGTATCAAATTCTTGCTTTACCCCAAGAACATAAACATCTGCCCCATAGTGCCATGGGACAGCATTGTCGGATGTATAAGGGAGGGGCCCCGGAACAGTAATGATGATAGGAGCAATCTTCTGAGGGGACACGATTCTGACAGGCTTCTTTGAAGGAGCCTTGGGAGGTTTGTTGAAAATAGTGACAATAGAAACTTCTTCGGCAGGGACAGCAGGAACATCAATCTTCTCAAACAAGATTTCCTTGCTATCCATCAGGCTTTGGATACCTGATTTCAGCAAAGGACAACCAAAAGGCGAAACAACACATAGAAGGCAATCTTCATCACATCCGGAAATAAACCGGCTAGCAACAGATTCCTTTTAACAGTTGATAACGGAGTAACAATCTCTTCTACGGAGGCTACATATCGGTCTTCTTCCACAGCATTCACTCCATGCTGGGGCATGGGAGCAGTCACAACATTGGGTCTTTCGGGCGCCTCAAACTATATTTCTTTAGCATCAATAAGGTCTTGAACCTTATTCCTCAGAGCCCAGCAATCGTCCGTAGTATGCCCGGGGCTATCTGAGTGATAAGCGCAACGGGCGTTGGGGTTATACTTCGGAGAAGCTGTGTTCACCACCTTCAGAGCTTCCTTGATAGTTACCAGATTGGTTGACAGTAATTGCGGCAAAATCTGAGACAGGGTCATACTGAGCCGAGTGTACTGCCTTTTGGGCCTCTCACCCCTTTGTTGATTATACTGCTGAGGAGCAGCAACAGGCTTTGAAATTACCAATGCATTGACAGCTTGGCGGCGTTCCGGTTTAACTTGTCTTCTGGGACCATAAACAGCACTAGCTTCCTTCTTGAAAGGCTTCTTATCAGTACTCGCGGAGGCACCTTTCTGTATCTTCCCTGACTTGATACCAGCTTCTATCCTCTCACCAGTCAAGATCAAATCTGTAAACCCAGCAGAAGAATTACCGATCAGATGATTGAAGAATGGACCAGACAGGGTCCCTAGGAACATGTCAACAAGTTCACGGTCAGTCAAGGGAGGTTTCACCCTTCCAGCCAAGTCTCTCCACTTTTGCGCATACTCCTTGAATCCTTCGCCCGTTCCCAGTGACATACCCTGAAGTTGGGTACGCATGGGAGCGAGGTCAGAATTGTACTGATACTGTCTATAAAACGCAGTAGCCAAGTCCTCCCAGTTTCGGATACTGGCTCCATCTAACTGATAGAACCATTCGAGTTGAGATCCCGAAAGGCTATCCTGAAAGAAATGGATCCATAGGTTCTTGTCTGCAGTGTAAGGTTGGATCTTTCTTACATATGATCTGAGATGCTGCTTAGGACAGGAAGCCCCGTCATACTTTGCAAAGGCAGGCGCCTTGAACTTGTGTGGGATCACCACCCCAAAAGATAAACCTAAATCTGCGAAATCCAACCCCGGCACATTTTGAATCTCCATGGCACTTAAACGGTCCTCTAGTTGCTTGTATTTGTTTGCAGCAGGAGGGTACTGTTCGTCATTGTAATTCGTCTCGTTTTCGGAGACCGCGGGACTAGGAGCTCTTCCCCCTTGGGGACTGTCTTTCTCTGTAGAGGAAGTAGCCTGATCAGCCTCATTATGTAGTGTATTCCCAAACCTCCGTCCAGTGTTAAACAGTGTAGTCCTCTTCTTCTTCTTCTTCAAGAGCAGAGCCTTCAACTCCTATTGACCTTGGGCTAAGCTCATGACCAGCTCTTGAAACTGGGCGTTCTGGGCCTGGAGGGCCTTGATAGCTTGTTCATTGGATGATTCAGGATTCATGATCACTGTTCAAATAAACAGCGAAGAAGATTAAGCAACCTGTGGAAAAAGGGGTACCTGTTATGCATATGATGCGATGAGATGCGTATGTTTTATGTTTTCAAAGACAATCGAGATTCAACTCCGTAGACAAAAAGAAACACACTTCATTAGATTAAAACTTTAAATTGTTCAGCAACTTGCCCTTAGGAATTACAAGAAACGAAAATACTGAAAAGGAAATAAAAGCTGTAAAAGAAATCTCCAAAGCTCATCAGTGCTCCCATGGCCTCCTCTTCTCAGTATGGATATAGTTATTCAGGATCCGCTCTTCCTCCAATCGCTTAGTCAGCTTCTGAATCTTCTGTTCTTGTTCGTTGAACTTTTCCCGATAAAAATCCCGTTCTTCCTTTAGTTGCGCCCAAGACCTCTTTAGCGTATCAACATCAGTGGGTACCTGAGGAGGGAGGACAGTTGGAGGAACCCCGTCTTCATCGGGAGATTCAAGAATGATAGGTCTGACAGCTTCGTATGGTATTCCTAACTTCTGAGCACTGATGCGGACCCATCTGCAATAGGGTTCCATTGGTAGAGAAGTCTTTGGTCCCAACTCATGTGGGTCAGCTTTGTGAATTTTGTCCCAAGCCTTAATGAATCCATGGCATAGTTTGTCACTGTCTACCTGAAATTCAAAATGGAAGTGAGGAACTAACATCTCATGAGGCCCTACTCTTCTGGCTCTTCGAAACTGATGGAGAGCTAAACACAGATTATAAGAGATTCCTCCCTGGGTACCGATCAATGGAACATTAGGGTATTCTCCGCAACGATCAATAACAGCTACCTCATCCAAACCTCTGAGAGTCCAAGTGATGTCATTTTCAGTGAGAGACATTAACCTATGAGCCCAACCCTTTCCTTCTTCATTCTTCAGTACGAACTTAGGAAGGTGCGAAATAAACCACCTCACTAGCAAAGGAGCACAACACCATGGAGTTCCCCGTCTTCAGGCAGTACGAGCATAGAGTTGTTGCAGGATATCACCCAAAAGAGTGGGTACAGGATTCCGAGACATGAAGATCCTTATGGCATAGATATTGATAAAGGTGTCAGGATTTGGAAACAATACCAGACCATAGACTAAAAGAGCCAGAATGTCTTCGTACGCCTTGAAGTATAAGTCATTCCAGAAACCATTAGCTTTGCCAACCAGAAACTTAACCAAAAAGCCCTTAATCCCACTTCTCGTTTCCCAGTTAGACACTACCTCTTCTTTGGTCAAGGGGAGGACTGCAACAATCTCTTCAGGCCTAAGAGTCTTCTCCCAACCAGTGAATGGAGTCTGCTCCAAAATAGGGATACCAAGCAAATCATAGAATTCTTCCAGGGTAGGGACCAGTTGGAAGTCTTGAAAGGTGAAGCAATGATACAGGGGATCATAAAACTGGGTCAGGACACTTATCAGTTGCTGGTCCCACTTTGAAGTGATCAAGCCAAGGAGAGAACCATGCCTCTTGATGAAGGAAGTAGTGTTTGGAATCCTATCAACCAATTCTTTGAGCAAGGTAGGTGGTTGAACAAAGTTGAGCCGGATAGTATTCCTACGCACGGGCATCATGATGTCCTACAAAACAGAGCAAAGGTGAAACCTTTTTGTCTTTGAAATGGGTCAGTCCTTATACAGGATGCATGCAATGGTATGATGGTATGATGCTATGATGAAACACACCACAAGTATTCACAAAGGCAAGCATGATAAGGCACACAAGTCACACAAGACAACCCTTAGATTTTAGGCCAGCATGAAGTTTAGGTATTACCCTCTTTTAGTTTCGTTGGTTAAAACCTGTCCTATCAAAAGTAACCGGGTTCTAGAGGATCTCAATATCATTTACTACCCTCAATCGGTCATAACTCCAGCATCGCAACCTTTTCTTGCAGCCAGAACCATCGCGAGAGTTTAGCCTCAATGAGTGTAGCATACTGCTACTGTTCTATGGCCAAGTTGGGTCAATTTAAGGTTCTAATGTCGGTTGGTGTTTAATGACTCCTTAGAAGACCCATATTCTCCTTGTTGCAACATAAGGGATATCGGTACAAACCAAGGTGCCACACCAATGTAGCCACTGCTTCACCCATGTCGGTCTACGCCGGACAGGTCCCTAACAGATTATGCTACCTAAAAGGGTATTCCCCAGATCCGAGTTAGGATCTATGAAACTCCGATGCAAAGCCCACAAATATAAAAGCAAACAAAGCAAACAATTGAAAACAAAGGTGATCTAAACCCTAAAGTTACTCCACTTTTAAGTTATCCCCAGCAGAGTCGCCAGTTCTGTGATACGGTGGGAGAACTGACTTGAGGTTTTGCGTTTGTTTTCGCAAATGTTTCGGTTGAGCAAGAGTCGCCACCGACTTTTTATTTTATCCTAAGGAAAGGTTAAAAAGCACAGCAAAAACCTTTGAGATGTTTTCTTGGGTTCGGGGAGTAGATTATAGAAAGGGAAGGTATTAGCACCCTCTCTATCCATGGTTATCCATGGGCTCTTAGTTACTTGCTTAGATCACTTGCCTTTGATTTTCAATTGTTTGAAATGGTGCTTTGTGTGTGGGTTTTGAAAATGTTTTGAAAAGAGGCCAATGTGGTGGCAACCTTTGTAATGATCCATGTTGGGATGTATACAAAGGTTTATGTCTTTTGAAGAGTTTTCCATGTTTTTGAAAGTTGTTTTGAAAGTGTATTGTGAAGTGTGGTTTTGAAAAGTAGGCAAGTGTTTTTGTTTTTCAAGTTGGCAAGTAACCAAGAGTTTGTCTACTCTAAATTTCTCAAAGATTTTTGCTATGTTTTAACCCTTTTAACAATTTTGTTCCACCATTGTATTTGGTGGACAATCTTGTGTTAGGATGTGAACGGGACGGGCGCGGGTCATCGTTTAGACCGTGATTGTAATGGTGCCAAGTATCTTTGGGCAATTTTTCTTTAAGGGACTTGATCATTTTTTAGGCAACTTTTGAAAGCGTCATCGAGGGACTATGACCATTTGAATTATTTTGTTTTTGCCAAAGATACCTAACATGCAATATGGCCCATTATTGAAGGCAACGAGTGGAATACCCTAGGGGTGCAAGTGTGATTAGTGTTGTCCATTTTCATGGTTGTTTATCTTGAATTTAGGTCAAACTATTTGTTGTTTTCGATTTGCATACAAAATCCTAATTCTAACATGGCATAATTAGAAAGCTTTTAAATGCGAAAAATAAAAGGTCCTAAGTTATTACACAATGATCATGGGAATGGGGGTACAGATGTTCAAATGGGGATGAGACTTCATAGAAGGATAGTGTCCAATATTTACAACCAAATTGAATTGCGCAAATATAAATGTAAAGATGTATAAGAATAAAGCAATATGTATGTGAAGGTATTTTTGTGTAAGTGTATATCTTATTCACAAATAAAATAAAAATAATTAAAAAAAAGTTAATTTTTGAATATTTTCATGTTTAGGGCAAAAACCCTAATTTTGCTAAATAAAAGGTATTAATTATTTATTTAAGTATTATATACAATATTTATTAATTATGCGTAAAAAATAAATAAAAAAGAAAGTATATTGTCAAAAAGTGATTTTCAAGTTAAATATTTAATAAAAATAAAAATGTATTATTTTTTATGTTTTTTAACCTAAATATGCTAATAAATATATAAGTATTTACATTATTTATTACATATATATTATATGTACAAAACTAAATTTTTAATATTATAAAAAAAAAGTATATTTTTTATAAAATGTTTTCAAAAGATAAAATAAAATAAAATCAGAAAATAAAAGTGTTTTGTATTATTTCTTTGTATTTTAAATAAAAGTATGTTTAGATTTATTTATGTACAAAACTAAATGAAACAAAATAAATGTAAAAAAAAATGCAAAAAATGTGGGAAAAATATTTTTAATATTTTTTTATGTTTAGACAAAAATATAAAAATAAAATCAAAAGGAAAAAATCAAAAATAACAAAGATATCTCAAAACGGGCCAGGGGGGTGCATGTGTAAAACAGTGGTGTGAAAAGGAAAGCATCTCAGGCCCAGCCCATGAAAGGTTGTCTTCAACCTTCAGACAAAAAACATTTGAAAAAAACGCGCCTTTTCTTCCCTGCTTGCTATCTCTTGATTCTTTGATTTTCAGCACAAACTCATAACATGAAAAATGTCAAGCATTGAACCACGAATCCAGACATATAAAAAACTTAACTTAACTCTCAGAAATGAGAGAGAATTTCTCCATCCCTAATTCTTGACCTAAGTTTTTGTCAATGTCCAGGTTCAAAACACTCTCAGCATATGCAATATAAATGGAAAGTGAGGATAGGTATAGCTTCAGGGCCATGAATAGAACATTTTTCATTCATAAACTTAAAGCTAACTCTTCCTAGATTGAGAGATAGAAGTCCATGAACTTACCTGTTCAGCTTGGATCGTTTCTGGTAATGGAGGCACTTTCAAGGCAATGTGAGGACTTGTACAGCTTGCTTGAAGGTCAGGGATGCTTCTCCAACCTTTAGTTTGCTTTGAAACCAAGTGAATCAAGCTATAGCAATCCACCTGCAAAATAGAAAATGTGAAAATGGTGAAGTTGGTTAGAGGTGTTACAGGTCATGTCCAATGCTTGGGATAGCTTGTATATGTGATATGGAATGTGTATGAACTGGTTTTAGCAAGAATGCACGAGTGGATTGGCTTATGGAAGTCCAACTGCAGAGGTGACTCTGTTTTCTGCAGTAGGATGGTGTTTTGATGAATGATGAGGTTTGGAAGGTGTTTTGGTCGTGCCTTAGATCAGTTATGTTGTTTGGAATGTGTCTAACAAGTTTGTCTAAGCTAGTTCTTGCAGCAATGAGAGTTGTGTTTCAAAATGCAAGGTTTCTTCTATGTGAAGCAAGGAAATGCCAACTTGGTTTTTAGGCTTGTACAGGCCCCTCAAATGTGCTGTATCTTTTAGTCTTGATCAGTGTGTTATGTCCATGAATCTTGTCTCCAAAGATATGCATTGTACCTCTTGATTTTCAAACTTGACATAAAGTTCTACTTTACAAAAATGGATAAATCACTTTTTCCAATTAAGGCTTAATTCTTTGTGTAATGACTATATGAACCAAACAAAGCTAAAACACAATGGATTGGTATTTAATTATTGAGTAAGAAAAGGATTAGAGGCCTGTAACTAGCTTGCTCATGCTGATTTGAAAAATTGCAAAGTGTATGAACATGTACATGGCCATGAATCAAAGTGACTTTTGCTTAAATTTCCAAATTCGATTCTCCCTAACCACAAGGTTGTTTGATGAGTTCTTGGACATTTTGGAAAGCTTGGAATGTGTACTACAATCCATCTTTGTAATGCAAATTGAAATTCCAAGTGGAATCATGTGAAAAGTGGCCATAAAGTTAGGCAAAAATCCTGCCTAGAATAGGTCAAAAATTTTCTAAGTTAAGAATGTTTTGCACCCTTGTTCCAAAAATCATAACTTGAGCTACAAGCTTCTTTTGAGGAAACTTTATGGATAAAAGTTGTAGATTTTGCAATAGACTATAACTTTCATGTTTTGAGTTTTGTTTGAATCCAAATGCATCTTGGTGAAAAAATGGGACAAAGTTAGGAAAAAATTAGGGATTTTCATAACTTAGAAAAATTCTAAGTTATGAAAATTCTTCATTTTAAACCCTAATTTTTGATTTTTGAATTCTTGATGAACAAGTTTCATAATTTGACATGTCTTGATGAAAAATGAATCTTGGCACTTGATTTTGACCAAAAAGTCAAAGTTTGACTTTTCAATATACAGTCAAATTTGGCTCAGTTGACTGGGAAATTCATCTGTTAATCTTGTGCATTTGGTATCTTCTGAACTTGTTGAACATGTCAAGACAATTCCATGGGGTCCTTGAGTCCATATGTGAGCTTGTTTTGCCATTGGCTAGGTCAAACAGTCGAAAATTGCCTTTGTGTAGTCAAAACCCTAAAAATGACCATTTTGCCCTTTTGGTGATCTGATCAAATTTCTTGTGGAATTGTGATTCAAACTTGATCAAATGGTCCATATGAGTTCATAATGTTGATGTGGGTCAAAAATCATGAGGTTTGACTGTCAATTGACCATAGTTGACTTTTTCCCCAATACAGCTGATTTCTAGGTCAATTGTCTAATTGACTGAGCAAAGATTGGAATCAAGGCTTGAAACTTTGTATGGATAAACTTGTGAGTCCAACATGAAGCATGAAAGTCATCTTGGGCATTTTAGGTCAAAACATCTTTGTGCAAACACAAACCCTAATTTGGGTTAATAGTGCAAGGGGGAGTCTTGAGCAGAGGAAACCCTAATTGGATCTTGAGCTCCAAGGGTCTTGTGGTGAGAAAATGTTGAGGAAATGGGAGGGCAAATTTTGGGGTACCCTCTGGATCTCCATAGCTCTTCAAAATCCAATCCGCGTACCCTCTGGATCTCCATAGCATTGAGGCGATCCTCCAACTGCTTGTATTTATTGTCAGCTGGAAGATACTGTTCTTTAGAGTAATCAACCTCTTCTTCTTCTTCAGACTCTGGATGGACATTCACTTCCTTATTTTCCCCTCTTGATTATCTCCTTCACCATATGAGGTTGCGAAATTTAGACTTCGTCTGGCTGGTTCTTTGAACCTTCTTCCCAGATTCAAAACACCGGTTGGTTTCTTCTTTTTCTTCTTTTTCTCTTTAATCAGCAAAGTTTTCAAATCCTCTTGTCCTTTTCCCAGAGTCAAGAACATTTTTTGAAATTGAGCGTTCTGCGCCTGAAGATCTTTTACTATCTATTCAATATCGATCTCACTGAAATAAACAGTAGAAAGATAAAGAGACTTGTTGTAAGAAACCTGTCTGTGTTATGATGAATTAAGATGCATATGCAAATGATTTCAAGTAAATTAGAGATTTAAGTTTGCTTTAGACAAAAAAGGAACACGCGTTGCATTAATAAATCCAAGTTTGAGTACATCATGCCTTTTTGGGCTTACAATGAAAGAAATAAAATACAAAAACTCCTAAGACAAAAAGGTTGAACGCATCCTCTTTGGCGTGATGTAGGCGTTCAGACTCTGCTCTTCATAAAGCTGCTTGGTGAGTTCCAGAACTTTCTTCTCACTGGCAAAGAATTGATTCTCAAAGGTGTATCGTTCTTCCTTGATCTGGATCCATGACTTTTTCAACTCTTCGAAGCTTGTTGGCATATCGAAATGAGAAATCATGTGAGGTTCGTCTTCTTGATCAACAGACTCTGAGATCACTGGCAGTATAGCAGCATATGGCATCATAAGATTTTGAGCACGAGCTCGTACCCATCTGAGGTAAGGCTCCAAAGGGATGGAGATTTTGCATCCCAAAGTACTTCTATCGATCTTGTTTACCATGCCCCAAGCGCAAATGAACCTCTGGAGATAACATTACAGGTCATTTGAATAGTCAAACACAATACCCTGGATGAGCATACCGTGGGGACCATCCCTCTGGGTGTAGCCGAACTGACATAGGGCCAAAGAAGGGTTGTAAGTGATGCCTCCTCTTATTACAAGAAGTGTCACATTAAGGAATTCTTCGCAGCGATCAATAAAAGATATATCTTCTTGAGAGCGAGGGCAACAATAGATATCAGAGTGAGAAAGGGACATTATTCTTTGATACCATCTCCAGCCTAATTTATTCTTCATTACTGACCGAGGGAGGTGAAAAATAAACCACCAATAGAGCAAAGGCGTACAACACATAAGAGTCGCTCGTTTCTTCATAGTACGAGTGTGGAGTGAATGCAGCACGTCTCCGAGCAATGTAGGCACTGGATTGCGAGCAAGGAAGATGTTGATGGCATTGAAATCTATAAACTGGTCCGAATTGGGGAATAGAACCAATCCATAGATTAATAGAGCTAGGACATCTTCAAAGGCATGGTAACTCATTGCATCTAAGAATATCTGAGCTTTCATCATTAGAAAAATGGAAAGGAGACCCTTGACTCCAGTTCTTATTTCTCAATTGGATTCGATGTCAGATGGTTTCAAATGCAAGGCTATGGCAACATTTTCAGCAACTAGATCTTGTTATAAGCCGGTGAAAGGTACTTGCTCCAATATAGGTGACCCAAGTATTTTGAAGAACTCTGCCAGCGTAGGCACTAACTGGTAATCTGGAAAAGTGAAACAATGGTGTTTAGGGTCGAAGAACTGGAACAAAACACTCATGAGACCTTCGTCAATCCCAGTAGTAACCAAACTGAGCAAGTGACCATATCTCTTGTTGAACGATGAGATCTCGTCAACTTTCAGGACCAGTTCTTTGAGCTTGTGAGGTACCTTTATAAAATTGATTCGGATGGTCTTTCTACAAGTTGAATCCATATCCTACAAAACAAAAAAGGAAAGATAAATCTTTAGCCCCTTGAAATGGTTAGCATATATGTCATGATGTTCATGATGTTATGACTATGCTTTGAAATCAGACATATCAAGAAAGTCACATAAAAGACCCTAGGTTTAAAGGCTTGCATGAGTCTTTAAAGGTAAGTTCCCTCTTGAAGTTTAGTTGGCTCAACCTGTCCTATTAAAAGTAACGGGTTCTAAGGAGTCTCATATCACTGACCTACCTTTTAGGCATTGTTCTAGCTTAAGCACCAAAGTATTGGGGCCATAATATCCCAAAAGTCTAATCTCAATGAGTGTAGCATCGAAAATCAACCAATCTTCGGTCGGAACCAAAACCGACCATCTCACTACTTTCTAGTGGCTTAGGATGAGACAATTAAAAGGTTCTAAAAGTCAGCTAGTGCTTAATGACGCTAAGGAAGCCTAATGTTATCCTTGACTGACTCAAGGAACATTAGTACAAGCCAAAGTGTCACGCTAACGTAGCTATCACTTCGTCCATATCAGTCTATGCCGTACAGCTTCCATGATTTATTGCTACTTAACTAAATGGTGCCTTAAATTAGGGTATAGGATCCTTAACAAAAGCCCAAGCAAAGACCAAAAAATGTAAAGCAAACAAATTAATCAAATAAATAAAGTAAATGTGATCTATCCCTAAGGTAACCCCACTTTTAAGTAATATTCCCCAGCAGAGTCACCAGTTCTGTAACACGGTGGGAGAACTGACTCGGGTGTTTGCGTTTGATCGCAATTGTGCGGATAGTAAGAGTCACCACCGACTTTTCTTTTATCCAACAAAAAAAGGGTGAAAAGAACATGAAAGACCTTTAGAGACGTTTTCTTGAGTTCGGGGGGTAGGTTATGAAAAGGGAAGGTATTAGCACCCTTTTTATCTGTAGTTTTCTATGAGCTCTTAGTTGCTTACTAGATCACTTGCTTTTGTTTGAAAATGTGCTTGTGTTGTTGTTTTGAAAGTATTTTGAAAAACAGAGTGTCATTGTAATGGTTCTCGTCTCTATAAGAACGCGTACAAAGTGTTTTGTCTTTTGAAAAACATTTCAAAGTGAAGTTGTGGGTGTATAAAATTTTGTTGTTGTGAGCAAGCGAGCAACTTGGACTAACCTTCCTACTCGAAAGGTCTTAAATGTTCTTTTCCTCCTCCTTTAAATGTTGTTATCTTACCATTGTTTTGGTAAGAAACCCCATCGTTAGATTTGAAGGGACAGGCATGGGACGTTTGTATAGTCATAGAAGGAAACCCATGGGACGTTTTAGCAATGTCGTTTAGGGACTAGATCGTTTACCGAAGGAAACATCAAGGGTCATCGAGGGACTACAATCTTTTATCGAGGATCTTTGCTAAAACGCCCATATTCGAGGGACATGATTGTTTTTCCGAGGCAACAAGAGGAATTACCCTAAGGGTGCATGTGTGGATAGTGTGTTTGATTTGCATGCATTTAGTCTTTGATTAGGGGTTATCTATTTGTTGTTTTTATCTTGCCATACATACCCTATCTCACTAGTAATTATATGAAAAGCGGTAAACTTGCAGAAATTAAAATCCTACGCTATTACATCATTAGGGGGATGGGGATACAATTTGCAAATGGGGATGAAATAGGAGTCTAATTATTACAACCGTATCGAATAAGTGGACAGTAATGCAATATATATATATATATATATATATATATATATATATATATATATATATATATATATATATATATATATATATATATATATATAAAATACAGAAACAGTGTAAAAAGAAGGAAAAAATGCATTTTGAACTATTATGTATCGACACATGCTGTTATGCATCGACACATAATTTTCCTTGCCCCTGCCAAACTAAATCAACTCAGTATGAGTCAACGCATAATGGGATATGTTGACTCATGTCCTGCTTGTGTCGACACATATGCGTTTTGTGTCGACTCATGAACCTTCCATCTTTCTGTTTTAGGCCTTGGATAACAGTATGAGTCGATGCATATGACCATTTGTCGACTCATACCCTACTTTTTTCACTTAGAATGAGTCGACCCATGTGGGTATGTGTCGACCCATGTTACAGCTTTTCGCCTCTATCACCATTCTTTTGCATGTATCAGTCATTTTTCAACATATAAATGATAAAAAATGAACAACAAGGAAATGATTACCTTCAAGAGTAGTGATTACTTCATCTTATCTTCAGAAATAAACCAAAAATAATGTATGGAAAATGCAAGGTTAAGATGACTTACCTTGCAACTAAACTTTAGGTTTTGAGTTTGAAACCCCATCAAGATGTTGTGTGGACCTTAATGAAACTCCAGGAAGCTGCTAGACTTCCCTTTGTGTTGAAGGTTGCTGAACAGACTCCAAACAGTCAAGTTTATGTAGAATTGTCTTTTATTTAGAAGTAGAGAATAAGCGCACTACAGAAATTGTTCTTGAGCTTGAGCAATATCTATGTGATATGAAGTGTTTAGGGGGTTTATGGGAGAGTTTACGAGGTTGTATAATAGTGGATTGAGGATCTTTTCTGTTTTGGTGAGTTAAAACAGAGTTGAAGATGAACAGAGTTTTTATGGATGAACTGGGTTTTATGAATGAGCTAGGTTTTATGAATGAGCAGAGTTTGACGAAAGTTCTTTTTTTTCTCTTCTCTCCTATTTTCTCTGAAAAAATCCAAATCCCCCTATGTCTTATGAAACAACCCCTTTTGTAGTCCCTTGATTGAGGTTTAGGAGGGAAACAAAATAAGTTATTTTAAATTGTTTTTGCCTACTTCTTTGATACTTTTTCCATACAATTTTATTTTTCCATTTGGTGCAATTTTGTGGCTGTTATGATGCAGGTTGGAGCAGACTGCATATAACAGTTTTGGACTGGTTTTCTGGACAGATTATGGACTGTATAGGACAACATACATAGGTTTTGTGACATGTTTGTGGTGCAGCATAACATAAGGTTTTGTAGGACAGCAATTGAGCAAGGTTTTGGAGTGTTGTGGCAATGTATAGAAGTAGCATATTTTTTGTTCAGCAATAACTTGGACATCATAGTTTACAGCATGAAACAAGTTTGGTTTGTGGAGCAATTTTTGCACATTGCATCAAAAACAAAGCATTATGGCAAGGTTTTGAGTCAAAGGAAAAAGTCCAAGCAATACAAAGTTTAGGATTTGTAAACTTGCAAAAATGCCACTTTGTAATAACCTGAATTATTTGTAACATCTTGAACTATTTTTAATTGTAGTGACAAGATGTCATGAAACAATGAACTTAACTTAGAAAAATTTTCAAGTCTTGCAAAAGTTGGATTTTTGATTTTCTTGATTTTTGATGATCAAATTTCATATTTTGTATGTCTTGATGAAATATGATTTTTGGGACTCAACTTTGGTTAAAAAGTCAAAGTTTGACTTTTTAGTGTACAGTTGACTTTTCCCACCAGATGGCTGAATTTTGTCTATCAATCCACTGATCTCAGGAGATGAATTGAAAAATTAAATTAGGTCAAAATGACGCGCTCGGATCCTTGAGATCATACTTCCAACCAATAACCCAGGTATTAGGTCAAAAATCAAAGTTCGGTCATTTTCAGTAAAACTCTAATTTTTCCTATTTTGCCCTTTTGGTACTTTGAATGACTTTCTTGGAAAATTGTGATCCAAGACTTGAAACTTGACAAATATAATCCAGAGGGTCCATAATGATCCATGAAAGTCAATTGAAACATTATAAATCCTACAGCCTTTGTACAAACTCAAACCCTAATTTGAGGTATCAGTGTTGAGGAAATTGTTTGACCTAGTTGATACTTGCGTAAACTTGAGACATTGAAGATCTTTGTAGGAAATATTTTGAGAAATGAGAGGGCAAATTTTGGGGTACAACAGCTGCCCCTGTTCAATCTTCTTAAACCTGAAGAGTGAGATTGGCGAATATGCCATTCATGACTTGAAGGTGGAAGATGATTAAACACTAGAGTGCCCAGATATTTTCACTCGATGATGTGGTGGTTAATTATGCAGGGAATGGGCTTAAAGATGAAATTTAGAGAGATGATGGAGAGTTAGCGGATATGGGCTTATAGATGCCATCAAGAGGTGATTGTTGACAGAAATTAGACTAAGTCTAAACTTGACTTCAACTGGGGAAAGAATCAGAATAAACCTTAGGTCGATTTAAAACTGAACACAGCATAAATCTTGAATAATCTTTAACTGGGAAGAATCAAGATAAATCTTTGGAGTGGTTTATCTGAGCCAGAGAAAGCGTCTTATTTGGAAAGAATCAGGATAAACCGTTGAGAGGTTTAAACTGATCCAAAAAAAGATGTTTGCGGGACAGAATCAGGATAAACCGTTGAGAGATTTAAATCGAACCAGTAGGGGTCTTGAAAAGAATCAGAATAAATCTTGGAGTGATTTATCTGAACCAGAGGAGATGTCTGCGGGAAAGAATCAGGATAAATCGTTGAGAGGTTTAAACTGAACCAACAAGGGTCTGGAAAAAAATAAGAATAAATCTTGGAGTGATTTATCTGAACGAGAGAAGAAGTTTGCAGGAAAGAATCAGGATAAACCGTTGAGTGATTTAAACTGAACTAGAAAGGGTCAGGAAAAGAATCAGAATAAATATTTGAGCGGCTTATCTATACCAGAGAAAGCGTCTTATTTGGGAGAGAATTAGGATAAACCATTGAGAGATTTAAACTGAACCAACAAGGATCTGGAAAAGAATCAGAATAAATCTTGGAGCGACTTATCTGAACCAGAGAAGATATATGCGGAACATAATGAGGATAAACCATTGAGAGATTTAAACCGAACCAACAGGGGTTTTGAAACGAATCAAAATAAATCTTGGAGCGATTTATCTGAACCAGAGGAGATATCTGCGGGAAATAATCAGGATAAACTGTTGAAAGGTTTAAACTGAACCGGCAAGGGTCTGGAAAAGAATTAGAATAAATCATGGAGCAATTTATCTGAACCAGAGAAGAAGTCCGCGGGAAAGAATCAGGATAAACCGTTGAGAGATTTAAACTGAACCAGCAAGGGTCTGGAAAAGAATCAGAATAAATCTTGGAGTGATTTATCTGAACCAGAGAAGAAGTCTGCAGGAAAGAATCAGGATAAACCATTGAGAGATTTAAACTGAACCGACAAGAGTCTGAAGGAAGTAATTGTCATGTAGATAGTCACCCCGTCTTGTTTCAGGAATTGAGCCACAATTGATTTTTTCATAGATATTTGCCTTGTCTTGTTGAAAATTTGATAATAATTTTCTGTTGATTGATCTTTCTTGAAAAAGGAAAAGAGTTAGTTGTATGTGATGCCATGATGCATGAAATGCATAGCTCAATTGGATTGCGATATATGCATTTGTTTCATCAATGTTTATGATGTATGGATGTGATGTATGCGCATGTAAGCTGTTCTACTGCAGTGTTGTCGAGTTGGGGAAAATAAATCCCTGACTACCGTTGGGAATGAGGAGTGTAAGTATTCATATTTTGTTGAAGTTGAAGTGTTGATGGATGGGTTTCCCTTATTATAGAAATAAACTCTATTGGGGAAGGGAAAGATCGTGCATTGCTTGTAGACTTCGTGAAATCCTGCTGGGGAATCCTGAGAAGTTGGGCAATTTTCACTAGGGAATCTTTAGAACGGTAACTGGGAGTTTTGCTCCGTCGGGGATATGAACGAAAAAGATACCATTAAGCTGCATGCTGGAGATATGAAAAATATCTTGTAGCGAGACGTTCTTGCTTCTGCCCCTGCTGGAGAAAGTACCCGCAGGGGTTTGGTGGAATGACCCATAGATGTTGTTCTGTTTCTTAAAGCCATTAGTAACTGTCTTTATGTTTAGTTTTCCCTTTTTATGCGTTCATTTAAAAAAAGTAGTTACATTCAAATGCATGTGTTCAAAAGTAAACACTGGACGTTTTTTGCAAACAAAACAGGAACAATAAAAGAGAAACAAATAATTTTGCACTTTTAAAGGAATATCTTTGTATTAACTTGAATAAGTATTTTTGTACAAAGAGACGAACATCCTAGTAAGAGAATGTCGTCGTGAAAATGAAAACTGATACAAAGAAAAGGCAGCTATGTGAAATAATCCCATGGGGTTCCCACTCTGTTATAGCCTTCATGTCTCTGAGCGTCTCATCCACTTACTGCTTTGTCTGAAACTGATTGGATTGATTAGTAACGTTTGAGTTTGACGATTGATGCTGAAGATTGGTTGCAAGGTGATCTAATGGGACATAGTCATATGATTAAAATCCATAAGTTTTTCATGGACCACCCTCGGGTTTTCAATCCACCGAGATACTCTCTTTTGCCCAAACCGCCATTTCAGGTTTTTAGCTTGCCGAGTGTACAAATTTTTTTGTATTTTATCCCTAATTTTTGCCTGAACCCTTTTGGTTCGTTGGGATTCCCTAATTTTTTCCTAGGCCAGTCGACCTAGTGGGTCTTTGTTTATGCGTAGTATCTTTTAACTTTGTCCGTAATTACAGGATACAGAAGTTCGTCGCCGTCCATAGTTGTTAAGATCATTGCCCCACCAGAAAATAGGTTTTTTTTATCACAAACGGTCCTTTGTATGTAGCAGTCCATTTTGCCCAGGGATCACCTTGTGGAAATATGATACGCTTGATTACCAAGTCACCAACCCGATATACCTGACATCTGACTTTCTTGTTAAAATCTTTGATCATACGTTTTTGGTACATCTGACCATGGCAAACAACTGTAAGCCTCTTCTCATCAATCAAGTTTAACTAGTCAAGTCGAGTTTGAATCCATTCATCTTCATTCAACCATGCATCCCTTATGATTCTTAGATAAGGTATTTGGACTTTAATTGGTAGGATAACTTCCATGTTGTATACCAAAGAGAAAGGATTTTCCCCTATTGATATGCGCGCCGTGGTACGCTAACCGTGGAGAGAAAATGGTAACATCTCATGCCAGTCCTTGTAGGTCACTGTCATTTTTTGTATGATCTTCTTGATGTTCTTATTAGCGGCTTCTACAATGCCATTCATCTTTGGCCGGTAAGGAGAAGAGTTATGTTGCTGGATCTTGAATTACGCGCATAGTGCAATGATCATAGTATTTTTGAGATTGGTACCATTATATGTAATGATTCTCTCCATAATACCATACCGATAGATACTATTCTGGTTGATGAATCGGGCCACAAAATTCTTGGTGACAGAAGCGAAGGAAGCTGCATCAACCCACTTCGTGAAGTAATCAATGGCGACCAAGATGAAGCGGTGTCCATTGGAAGTTGTAGGTTTGATTTCTCCAATCATGTTGATGCCCCACATCGCGAATGGCCAAGGAGCAGTTAGAATGTTTAGGGGAACTGGAGGCACATGCACTTTGTCAGCATAAATCTGACACTTGTGACAGGTTCGTGAATGTTGATGACAATCTGCCTCCATGGTGGACTAGTAGTATCCTGCCCGTAGGATATTTTTAGCCATCGTGTGTCCACTAGAATGGGTACCAAAAGTGCCTTCGTGTAGATCAGCCATGACCTTGTCTGCCTCGCTCTTGTCTACGCGTCGAAGCAAAGTAGTGTCGTGATTTTGCTTATAGAGAACTCCATTACTAAGGAAGAACTTAGCAGAGAATCTTCTCAAGAATTTCTTGTCATTGACTGAAGCTCCCTCCGGATACTCTTGGGCCTCGAGATATCTCTTAATCTCATGGAACCAAGGCGTGTTCGCTACTCAGTATCGATCTCGTGACAGTAAGCTGGTTCGTCCGTTCTCTCGATGGTGATATAAGGAGCCTCATTATCCCACCTGATTTTGAACATGGATGACATAGTGGCTAGCACGTCTGCTAGTTGATTTTCCTCTCGTGGAAAATGCTCAAAGGTAATTTCCTCAAAATGTGGGATTAATGTCAAAACATGTTTTTTGTAGGAGATGAGATTATGGTGCTTCGTGTCCCATTCTCCTTTGATCTGGCTGATGACTAAGGCTGAATCTCCAAATACACTTAAGGATCTGATTCCCAAATATAAGGTAGATTTGAGACCCATAATACATGCTTCATATTCAACCATATTATTGGTACAGTTGAAACACAACCTAGAAGTGAAAGGGATATGACAGCCTTCAGGAGATATGATTACAACACCGATGTCATTGCCGAGTGCGTTGGAAGCTCCATCAAAAACCATGGTCCATCGGGATCCTTGTTTAGGTTCGTCATACTGTTTGAGTTCTTCACAATTGTTTACTACCATGATGTGTTCGTCTGGGAATTCGAACTTCATGGACTGATAGTCATCCACAACCTGATGAGCAAGGTGATCGGCTAGCGCACTACCCTTTATTGCATTTTGGGTAGTGTATTGAATGTCGTATTCAGTCAGGACCATCTTTCATCTTGCTATTCTCCCATAGAGCACAGGTTTCTCGAATATGTATTTAATTGGATCCATCTTGGATATTAATAAGGTAGTGTGAGTCAACATATACTATCTTAGCTGGCGAGCAGCCCCTGCCAGAGCGCAACAAGTTTTCTCGAGCAGTGAATATCTGGTTTCACAGTCGGTAAACTTTTTGCTCAGGTAGTATATTGCATGCTCTTTTCGGCCAGTCTCGTCATGCTTCCCCAACACACACCCTATTGAGTTTTCCAAGACTGTTAGATACATGATCAGGGGTCCTCCCTCAACTGACGGCATTAAACTGGGAGGCTCTTCAAGGTACTCTTTGATCCTGTCGAAGGCAGCCTGGCAGTCGTCGTTCTATTCCACCACATGATCTTTCTTCAGTAATTTGAAGATTGGTTCACAAGTAACGGTTAGGTGAGAAATAAACCGAGCGATATAGTTTATCCGTCCTAAGAATCCCCTAACTTCCTTCTCAGTACGAGGAGCATGCATTTCTTGTAATGCTTTTACCTTTGCAGGTTCAACTTTGATACCTTTTCCGCTGACAATGAAACCTAAGAGTTTGCCGGACCTCACTCCAAAAGTGCATTTATTCAGGTTCAACCTTAATTTATATTTCTTCAGTCTTTCAAACAGTTTCTGCAGATGGTCAAGGTGTTCCTCTTCAGTTTGAGATTTGGCTATCATGTCATCCATGTAGACTTCTATCTCGTGATGGATCATGTCGTGAAACAGAGCTACCATGGCACGCTGATAGGTTGCCCCAGCGTTCTTCAACCCGAATGGCATAACTTTGTAATAGAACGTACCCTACTGTGTGACGAAGGTCATTTTTTCCATGTCCTTAGGTGCCATTTTGATCTGGTTGTATCCGGAGAAACCGTCCATGAATGAAAATACTTTATGCTATGTGGTGTTGTCAACCCGAATATCGATATGGGGAAGCGGGAAGTCATCCTTGGGGCTTGCCTGAAGATGTAAAAAACACAAGAAGGGGGGTTGAATTGTAAAACTTTAAATCAAATGCAGACAACACTGTATTTTTATCATGGTTTGTTTGATCTCAAACTACTCCAGTCCACCCTTCAAGGTGATTTCGCCTCTCTCCAACGAGTTATTAATCCACTATATTCAACTGAATACAACAACTACTTTAAAAACTGTTAAAGCCTTCTTGAGTCTAACCACAGATCGGTTTATCTCAAGGAAGTTCTCTTACAGATAATTGAACAAAAAGTGTGTTAATGTTTTCTAACAAAACTATATATCACAGCTGTGATAATACACAATATTAAGCTTGGAATAAAACTGGGTTGCTAATGCTTTTGAGTAGGCGTGGTTGAAAGCTTTAGCAAATTGTATGAGTGAGTTCATTTACGTAAACGTGTATATGCGTGAAGATTATTAGCCTTTTCTTTTATCACACAAACTTATTTATAAAGCCAAGGCAAAGATACGTTGGTGTCCATAAGTCACTTTCAATGACCATAACGTTCTTTCCTTTTTGAGAAGATCTTGTCTTGGATAAAGCCGTTGGTAATTAATCTGTCTTGAATGCTTAGTAACGCTTCAGAGTGTTCTGCTAATGATAATCAGAGTGTTCTTTGCTTTAGCTTATGCTGACGCTTCTGAGTGCTGATGACTTGGTAAAGATCTTGATCAAAGTCAGAGTATTTTGTGCGCAGATTCTGGTCATCAGGCTTCAGCGTATCATCTGGTAACTTCAGCGTGTAGCACATGTTTGATCTTCTGATGCTGACATATCTTCTGATGCTGATGTTGATATTGATCTTCTGATGCTGATTCCATCAGAACTTCTGTAAATACACAACATAATTTTAAGTAGCATATATGTCATATATATAAATCTTATAATTTATTTATTCTTGTATTTTGTTATCATCTAAACTCTGATTGAGGGTTGTATAATCAAACTATGTTCTAACAATCTCCCCCTTTTTGATGATGACAAAAACCATATTTTTTTCAATTAAAAATAAGGAATAAAAGGTATCAGAGATTAAAAATAAATAATAAAAGGTATCAGAGCTAAGATAAGGAGTAAAAGGTATCAGAGCAACGAAGAGAAAAACTCCCCCTGAGTTGATTACTTCCCTTTAATTCCAAGAGTCTTTGAGCATCAGAACTTTACTGTACTTTACTGTTTCTTTCGTCAGAATTTTGTACCTGTTCAAGCTTTTCAGAAGAAAGAAATTCAAATAGATCAGAATGTCAAAATGTTTGAGACTTATGTCTCAGTAATCCGTTATTGAAAAATATCATTCTTTCTCCCCCTTTTTGTCAGTTATCAAAAAGCACAAATAATCAGGGTAAAAAATAATCAGAGCTAAAAATGCATTTATATTAAAAACAGAAGCAATGATAAGTTCAGAACATGTAAAAATATTACAGATAAACAAGTTATAAAAACAACAAGGAAATTTCTAAGAAGGAGGAGGAAGTCGTGTGAACAAAGCCTCCAACATGCTCTTGATTTGTGTGTTGGTTTCCTGTTGCTGAGATAACATCTTCGCTATTGAATCGATTTTGGTGTCCTGCTTATCCATTCTTTCATTCATCAGCATATCAGATCTTTTCAAGTCTTCAAGAGTTTGCCTGTCAAGGGAGGAAGCTTGAGGATCTTAAAAAAAAGGATGCTTCTTAGAGTTTTCAGCAATATCTTCTTCTTGACCCTGTTCTTCAGTTGGAATCATCTGTTTTTCTGACTCTAGTTGATCTTTGGAAGCTGGACGATGTTCAGACCAAGGGGCAATGTCCAGATGGAGAACTTCTTCCTTAAGCAGCTTGCTCAGAACTGGACCTTCAATTTCTTTCAGCAGATTGCTGAAGTTCTGTTGAGCTTGTCCATAGCTCTGTTCTTGAAGCTTAAAGGTTTCAGAGCATACCCATCTTCTGAACTTTGTCCAAAGGTAGTCAGAAGCAGCAGGGTCAACCAGTTCCAGACTTGCTTGTTTCAGAGAAGTGATCCACTTCTGTATTTCTGTTTCAAAGTTCAATATGCTGGAACCAACATCTGGATGTTTTGGTTTAGGGATAACAGTTTCGTGGTTTATTGCAGCAAGGCGTTCAAGGACTGTTAGATCAATGATAGTCTTGTTGTGGTCGTCTGAATTGTCTTTTGGTGAGGGAGTGGGTGAGTCAGGAATTATGATTGGACTTGATGGGGAATTTGGTGGTGTTAATTATGGTGAAGAGGGAAGTTGTGGAATATTCACAGTGGTGCCACAGGGAAATTGAATGGCCAAAGGTACGGGTTCAGGGGATTCAGAGGGTTGAGCCTCAGAGGTTTGAGTCTCAGGTTGTGGAGATTGTTCAGGTTGAGGAGAGGGTGGATTAATTTATGGTTGAGGAGATAAGGGTAGTGGGATTTCTGGTTCTGGAGAGAGTGGAATTTCTGGTATTGGTGAGATGGGAATTTCTGGTTGTGGTTCTGTGGTAGTTTGAGGATTTGGATTTTCTGGAGTGGGAACAGAAGTGTGTTGGTCTATATCAGAAAGAACTTGTGCAAGTTCTTGTTCTGGTATGGCTTTAGTATTTGGATTTTGTGGTTGGGAGCGAGATCTTCTAAGGGTTAATGATTCAGAAGGGTCAAAATCTAAGTCAAAATCATCGAAAGTTTGAGGTGTTAGGTTTTCAGATGGAGTTGGAATTGGGATAGATGTTGATACAGGAGTTGAATCTAAAACAGTTACAGAAGAAGGATTACCTCTCTTCTTAAGAGTCTGTTGAGATGGTCCTTCTGCTGCAGCTTTTCTTTTCTTTGTCTTCTTCAGAACAACCTCTGGAGCCTTCTACTGAAGATCTTGAATATTCAGATTTGGTGTTGTACCATCAGCTTTACAAGCATCCAGATATCTCAGAATGATTTCAGGTTTAGAGTCAATTTCTGAGAACAGTGGGAAGTCATCCAGAGGGATTGTTCTGCTGGAGATTGCATCAAAAGGAATGACGCTGGGCTCCTTCTTGATGTTCTCTATCAACTTCATTTTCTTCAGATTTTTGGCATTCAGCTGCTTGCCAACAGAAGCTTCCAGAGTGCTGATTTCTTGAGCCTCTTGCAGATGATCAATCAGCCTATTCTCTGTAAGAATATCTGATATCAGTCTTCCCAAGGGTATCCAATCCCTTTTTGTTCGCTCCTCTTCTCTTGTTTCTTTGACACTTGTTCTGAGATGGTTGAATAGAAGGTGAGCCAGATTTATCTTGATCTTCTGAGAGATGAAATAGATCTGAAACTGCTGATCAATATTAATGTAATCAGGAGAGCTGGTAGGCTTCCTGTGGTTGAAGCAGCCCAGAATGATCTTGGCGCAAATTCTGTGTTTGTCTTTCAAATCCCTTATCTTGCTGGAGGGAAGCCCTAGAGTGAAGATTTCCCTTGCAATTAGGGCAGCATCAGCACACCTTTCTTCCATATCAATGCAACGAATACCACCACCATTGTACCCTATGAGTCTTGCAATCAGGTCTTCAGTAATAACAATCTTCTTCCCCATGATGTAAGACGTGACTTGATGATTGGAAGAAGAGGCGTGAATCCAAAATTCCTTTACCAGAATAGGAAATGTTGGACCCACCAGTCTGTCAAAATACCTTTCCCAGCCTTGAGCTTTAACCTCTTCAGATAAATCAAACCCATTCTCCTTAAGGCTGTTGAAATCCATGATTAATTCTGACAGAACCTCTAGGTTTTTGACTGGTGTTAGAAGCGTTCTGAAGGGTACTTCATATTGTTCATATGAAACAGTTTTCTGGGAACCTGCAGTAGGAATGCTGGAAGAAGCCATTGTTCACACGAGGTTTTTATGAAAAAGATTGAAGGGTTTTTGAGAAAGTAAGAACACTGAAATCAGAAATATTGAGAGAAAACGAAAGTGAAGGTAAAAAGTGTAAATGGTGTGAAGTGTGTTTAAATAGATTTCTAAAAAGGTTTTGAAAACATAAACGTTAAGAGAGAGAAATTAATAATGATTATTAGCATTTAATGATAGTTGATTTTAGGGGATTCATAAAGATATTTGGAACAGTTACCCATGACATGTGTCTCAATGCATCCAATCAGCGCTTTGCCTTTTCAAAAACGTGAACGCGTGTTCAGCCTCAGAAAATAGATGATGACTGGATGACACTTGTTTGCTTGAGTGAACAGCACATCTCTATCCTGGAAATGAAGCGCTCAGATCTTCATGGATAGATTCTGATACAATCTGCACTTCTAAAATTCTGAAAGAAGATTGATCAGAAGTTCACAGAAAACTAAACAAAGTTCTGAAGGTTAATATATAGAATCAAAACAATTTCATTCTGGACAGAGCTTCATGCTGAGATGTTTCAGAATGAAGTTGAACCTATCTTCAGAAAGTGGTTTTGTAAAAATATCATCCCATTGATGGTCTGTGTTAATAAATTTTAAATTTTAAATCCCTTTCTGAATATAGTCCCTAATAAAATGATGTTTTATTTCTATATGCTTAGCCTTATAATGTAAAATTGGATTTTTGCTGAGACAAATAGCAGAAGTATTGTCATAGAGGATAGGAATGTTACTCTCAAATATCTGGAAGTCCTCAAGTTGACTTTTTATCCAGAGCATTTGTGTGCTGCATCCAGCTGCTGCTATGTATTCAGCTTCTGCTGTTGATAGAGCAATTGTGGATTGTCTTTTGCTTGACCATGAGATCAGATTTTCTCCCAGAAACTGGCAGCTTCCAGAAGTGCTTTTACGTTCTACTCTGTCTCCAGCAAAATCAGCATCACAGTATCTTACTAAGTTGTAATCACTTGATTTTCTATAAAATAAACCCAGATTAGTAGTACCTTTCAGATACTTGAAAATTCGCTTAACTGCTGTTAAGTGAGATTCTCTAGGATCTGATTGGAATCTTGCACAAATGCATACACTGAATAAAATATCAAGTCTTGAAGATATCAGATAAAGAAGAGAACCAATCATACCTCTGTAGACCTTCTGTTCTACCTTTTTACTTACCTCTTCTCTTTCCAGAATGCACGTGGGATGCATTGGAATCTTTGATGGCTTACATTCTGAGAGATCAAATTTCTTCAGAAGTTCTCTGACATATTTGCTCTGATGAATGTAAGTTCCTTCTGGGGTTTGATTGATCTGAATGCCCAGAAAGAATTTCAGTTCCCTTATTAGGCTCATCTCAAATTCTGCCTGCATACACTTAGCAAACTTTCTTCCCAGAGAAGGTTTAGTAGATCCAAATATGATGTCATCAACATAAATCTGACGTACTAAAATGTCATTCTTAACTGTCTTACAGAATAGAGTTGTGTCCACTTTCCCTCTGGTGAATTCCTTTTCTAACAGGAAGTTACTTAGTCTTTCATACCAAGTTCTGGGAGCTTGTTTCAGACCATACAGTGACTTCTTTAGTTTGAAAACATATTCTGGATTTTTGGAACTTTCAAAACTAGGGGGTTGGTCCACATATACCTCATCTTCTATATATCCATTTAAGAATGCACTCTTAACATCCATATGATACAGAGTGATGCCTTTATTTACAGCAAATGAAATTAAAAGTCTGATAGATTCTAACCTGGCGACTGGAGCAAAGGTTTCTGTATAGTCTATCCCCTCTTGCTGACTATAACCTTGTGCTACCAATCGCGCTTTGTTTCTGATGACTTCACCTTGTTCATTCAGTTTGTTTCTGAACACCCATTTTGTTCCAATGACGTTGAATCATTTTGGTTTAGGAACTAGATCCCATACGTCATTTCTTGTGAATTGATTTAGCTCCTCTTGCATTGCTAGAATCCAGTCATTGTCCAGAAGTGCTTCATCAATGGATGTTGGTTCAATTAGAGAAACCAGTCCCATGAGGGATTCTTCAGAGTTTCTGAAGCTAGCTCTTGTTTTGATTGGATCTTCCTTTCTTCCTAAGATTGTTTCTTCTGGGTGATCCATACTGCTTCTGGATGGTCTTTTCTGAATTTGATCAACAGAAGGTGCTGGATTGCTTGCAGTGCCTCTTTCTGATGTTGAGGGAGTGTCTCTGTTAAGAGCTTCCAATGACTTGTCTTCAGTACCTGTGAATTCAACTTCCATACCTGCAGGGAATTCATTCTGCTTTGACTTTTGAGAGTCAAGCTTATCATCAAAACGAACACTGATTGATTCTTCCACAATCTGTGTTTCTGTATTGTATACTCTGTACCCTCTTGAGCGTTCAGAGTATCCTAACATAATACACTTTTGTGCTTTAGAGTCAAACTTGTTCAAATAATTTTTTGTATTCAAAATAAAGCATGTACATCCAAATGGATGAAAATAAGAAATGTTGGGCTTTCTGTTCTTCCACAATTCATATGGAGTCTTTTCCAGAATAGGTCTTATGGAGATTCTATTATGAATGTAACACGCTGTGTTTATTGCCTCTGCCCAGAAGATCTTAGCAACGTTAGTCTCGTTGATCATGGTTCTGGCCATTTCTTGCAATGTTCTGTTCTTTCATGCTACAACTCCATTTTGTTGGGGAGTTCTAGGACAAGAGAAATCATGCAGAATGCCTTTGTCATTAAAGAATGACTCAAAATCTTTGTTTTCAAATTCTCCACCATGATCACTTCTGACTTTGACGATTCTAAGATCCTTTTCATTCTAAACTTGGTTGCAGAAGGTGACAAACACAGAGTGTGACTCGTCCTTGTGTCTTAAGAACTTTACCCATGTCCATCTGCTATAGTCATCTACGATTACTAACCCATACTTCTTGCCACTGACTGAAGTAGTTTTAACTGGTCCAAATAAGTCAATGTGCAGAAGTTCTAATGGCTTAGAGGTGGAAACAACGTTTTTAGATTTGAAAGTTGGTTTTGCAAACTTGCCTTTCTGACATGCTTCACACAGAGCATCTGAATTGAACTTCAGGTTAGGAAGTCCTCTGACCATATTGAGTTTGTTAATCTGAGATATTCTTCTCATACTAACATGTCTCAATCTTCCGTGCCAGATCCATTGCTCGTTGTTAACAGACAGAAGACACTTTACATTCTGACTTTTTAGTTCAGAAAGTTTTATTTTATAAATGTTGTTTCTCCTCTTTCCATTAAATAGGATAGTCCCATCTTTCTGACTAACAGCTTTGCATGAATTTTGATTAAAGATTATATCATAACTGTTATCACTTAATTCACTTATGGATAACAGGTTATGCGTTAATCCATCTACTAATAAAACATTACTTATAGAGGGAAGATTTCCATTACCTACAGTTCCAGAGCCAATGATTTTTCCTCTTTGATTGCCTCCAAAACCTACGTGCCCTCCAGGCTTAAGTTCCAGGCTTTGGAACATATGCCTTCTTCCCGTCATGTGTCGTGAGCAGCCAGAGTCCAGGTACCATGACTGGTGTTTCTGCTTTGCTGCTAAAGATATATGCCACATGTATTATTTTATCCTTAGGTACCCATATTTTCTTGGGTCCTGATTTGTTAGTTTTACCAAAACTCTGGTTGAATTTTGGTTTGACAGAATAATTACTACTCGTATATTTGATGTCATGTGTATGCCCATATACAAAGTGTGAATCAAGTGAAGTGCGTTTTATAACTAAATCCATGGCATTCTTTGGTGTAGGTACCTTACCTTGGTATCCTATTCCTTTTCTGCCATTTCTGCTAACTCCATAGATCATTAAAGCCATTTTGCTTTTATCTATATTTTTAGCTAGAAACTTCTGAAAGCTGTGATCATACTCCTTGATGATCTCATCAGCACTGTTGGGAGTTTCAGGGATTGTTTCCTTCTGAGAGTTTTGCAATAGATTTTCTAATTTTGAAATTTTATCTTTTAACTCAGAATTCTCCAATTTGATACTCTCAGTCTTATCAGAGTCAGAAGCAAGATTCCTTTTCAGGTTTCTGAATTTGACTTTGATCTGCTGATACCTTTCCGGAATTTCATTAAGGCTTTCAGCTAGTTCAGCCTTAGTAAAGTTTATAGAAAAGTCAGGGAATACCTCTTCTGTATCTGATTCAGAGTCTGACTCAGAAGCTTCACTGTCTTCTATTATGTTTGCCATGAGAGCTATGTTTGCTCTCTCATCATCTGATTCTGAGTCAGCTTCAGATGTGTCAGAATCATCCCATGTAGCCATGAGACTTTTCTTCTTTTCCTTTCCAAACTTCTTTTTGGGCTTTTCCTTCTGAAGCTTTGGGCAATCGCTTTTGTAGTGCCCTTGCTCGTTACATTCATAGCAGATGATGTCTTTGTTGTTTGGCTTTCTGCTTCCTTAAGAGCCTTTAGATCTTCTGTGTCCAGAGGAGGATTCTGACCTTCTGTATCTGGAGAGAGATTCATTCTGATTCTCTGATCTTCTGGGATTTCTGAACTTCCTTTGCCTCTGCTTCCATAATTGGTTCACCCTTTTGGAGAGGAGAGACAATTCATCTTCTTCTGATGAGGACCCATCAGAGGTTTCTTCTACAGCCTGCAAAACCTTGGAGTCAGATTTTCTGTTAGATTTTAAAGCTAATGGCTTACCTTACTTTTGAGGTTCATCTGCTTCTAGCTCTATCTCGTGACTTCTGAGGGAGCTGACAAGTTCCTCCAGAGAGATTTTGTTGAGATCCTTGGCTAGCTTAAGCGCTGTGACCATTGGCCTCCACTGTTTTGGCAAGCTTCTGATGATCTTCTTAACATGATCAGCAGTAGAATACCCTTTGTCAAGAACTTTAAGACTAGCAACCAAAATTTGAAATCTTGAGAACATCGTTTCTATTGATTCACTTTCTTCCATCTTGAATGCCTCGTACTTCTGAATGAGCGCAAGAGCTTTGGTTTCTTTGACTTGAATGTTGCCTTCAAGCGTCATTCTCAGAGAGTCAAACATATTCTTTGTAGTGTCTCTGTTTGATATCTTTTCATATTCTGAATAAGAGATGGCGCTGAGAAGAATTGTTCTGGCCTTGTGGTGATTTCTGAAATCACGCTTTTGCTGATCAGACATTGCCTTCCTGTCAATCTTCTGACCACTTCCATCCACTGGGTGCGTGTATCCATCAGTCACCATGTCCCATAGATCAACATCATGGGCAAGAAATAAGCTTTCAATTCTGTCTTTCCAGTAGTCAAAGTTCTCTCCATCAAAGACTGGAGGTTTGCCACTGAATCTGTCTCTTTCTTCATTGTTGTCATTGTTGATGTTTTGATGTGGTCCTGCCATTGTGTTTTTCAGACGCTGGATCTTGTACTGACACGGTTAACTGTTAAAAGCTCAGAACCAGGCGCTCTGATGCCAATTGAAGATGTGAAAAACACAAGAAGGGGGGTTGAATTGTAAAACTTTAAATCAAATGCAGACAACACTGTATTTAATCATGGTTCGTTTGATCTCAAACTACTCCAGTCCACCCGTCAAGGTGATTTCGCCTCTCTCCAACGAGTTATTAATCCACTATATTCAACTGAATACAACAACTACTTTAAAAACTGTTAAAGCCTTATTGAGTCTAACCACAGATCGGTTTATCTCAAGGAAATTCTCTTACAGATAATTGAACAAAAAGTGTGTTAATGTTTTCTAACAAAACTATATATCACAACTGTGATAATACACAATATTAAGCTTGGAATAAAACTAGGTTGCTAATGCTTTTGAGTAGGCGTGGTTGAAAGCTTTAGCAAATTGTATGAGTGAGTTCATTTACATAGGCGTGTATATGCGTGAAGATTATTAGCCTTTTCTTTTATCACACAGACTTATTTATAAAGCCAAGGCAAAGATACGTTGGTGTCCATAAGTCACTTTCAATGACCATAACGTTCTTTCCTTTTTGAGAAGATCTTGTCTTGGATAAAGCCGTTGGTAATTAAGCTGTCTTGAATGCTTAGTAACGCTTCAGAGTGTTCTGCTAATGATAATCAGAGTGTTCTTTGCTTTAGCTTATGCTGACGCTTCTGAGTGCTGATGACTTGGTAAAGATCTTGATCAGAGTCAGAGTATTTTGTGCGCAGATTCTGGTCATCAGGCTTCAGCGTATCATCTGGTAACTTCAGCGTGTAGCACATGTTTGATCTTCTGATGCTGACATATCTTCTGATGCTGATGTTGGTATTGATCTTCTGATGCTGATTCCATCAGAACTTCTGTAAATACACAACATAATTTTAAGTAGCATATATGTCATATATATAAATCTTATAATTTATTTATTCTTGTATTTTGTTATCATCAAAACTCTGATTGAGGATTGTAGAATCAAACTATGTTCTAACATTTCCCTATTCAAGTCTCTGTAGTCCATACACATACGTACCTTACCATCATTTTTAGGCACTAGTACAACATTGGCGATCCATTGTGGATAAGAGGTGACAACTAAGAATCTAGTGTTGAACTGCTTCATGACTTTAGTCTTGATTTTCTCTGACATTTCTGGCCTCATACGACAGACTTTTTATTTTACCAGAGGGCCGTTTTCTTTTGTCGGCAGACGATGGACCACGATGTTGGTGTCGAGTCCTGGCATGTCTTCGTATGACCAGGAAAATACCTCAACATAGTCATGTAGTAACTGAGTTAAACGCTTCTTGACACTATGCTCCAGGTAGGCACCTATATTGACTTCTTTCTTGTCCTCTTCGATACCTAAGTTAACTGTTTCCACTGGCTCTTCATGGGGTTGTATGGTCCTTTCTTCTTGTTGCAATAACCTGGCTAGTTCTCCTGGTACCTCACAGTCTTCCTCACCTTCGTCTTCGGTTTGGTAGATCGGATTTTCAAAGTCATGATAGGCCATAGCAGAATCATACCTATGGGATCCTGAGTGGATGTGGATCTGCATTTTGACACGTGAGTGTGTGTAAAAGCATATCTATCTTTGAAAAATGAGAAAGGTTAAAAGAATAAAAACAATGAGCGTAAAGGTTTTCATGCAAAAACATCTATGATTTATTGATGACATATGAAGATGAAGCAACAACCCTCACAAATGGACCGTTGTGCCTCGGGTAAGACAAAAGGATTTAAAGTCTAAATTGTTTAATTATTACAAATCTAACAAAAATTAAGACAATTACTCTTGAACAAAAGTAATAGGGACAAATTCTTTGGCCTCCCAGTTGTTGAGTCCTCCGTTGATGGTTGGAAAGATCCACTCGTCCATATCACAGCTGCCATCACCATCTTCCATTGTGTTGACTCCCTGATTGTTGATACGTAAAGGTGGCCCCCCAGCGCGATCTCGTCGACCAGCTCTCTGGGCCTCCGAAGTAAAACCCAGGCCAAATTTGTTGGATTTGTAGGGAATATCCGGAAGTTGACCCCAGATGGTGCATCCACCCTCCTCAACTATTGCTCTAACATCCTTTAGAGAGGCCATTTTCAATGGCGGTCTGGTAACTTTTGGAGTCTTGGTAGTAGTCTTGATTGTCGCCACTATTTGTGGGACCTCCTCGAAATTATGATATGGAGTTTCGATGAACTCACCATCCATTTCCACGTACCTGAAAGAGTTCAGGTGACTGACCATATATTCCTCTTCCCCATGGACAGTGATGATTTTCCCCTTGATTGGGTATTTCAACATCTGATGTAATGTAGAGGTAACGACACTAGCACGATGAATCCAGGGTCGGCCTAAAAGACAGGAATAGGAAGGGCGGATATCCATCACATAGAAAGTTGAGTCAAAAGCCTGAGTTCCAACTTTTATAGGGATGTCAATATCTTCGTGTATTGTCCTATTAGAACCATCAAAGGCTCTCACTATAATGTTTCTAGGCTTTAAAGTAAGTCCCTCGCAGTCTAGCCACTCAACAGCGTTTTTGGGTAAAACATTCAGCGATGAGCCTGTATCCACCAAAACATGGGCTAGCATAGTGTTGTTGCACTCAATGGAGACGTGCAAGGTATCGTTGTGTTTCCTTCCTTTAGGAGTCAAGTCGGCGTCAGAAAATCCCAATTCGTTACCAACAGTTAGACTGGCCACACAATTTTCAAATTGGTCAACGGAAGTCTCTTGGGGAACATGGGCGGTCTTCAGAAACTGTACCAAGGCCTTAGCATGGGCCTCAGAATACAAGAGTAGGGCAAACATTGATATTTTCGAGGGGGTTTGCCCCAGATGTTCCACGATGTTATAGTCACTTTTCTTGATTATTTTTAGTATCTCTTCTATCTCCTTTCTAGAAGCTTCAGGAATATCCTCTTGGTGCGCCTTCGTCTGGACAGGCTCAGATAACACCTCCTTTCCCCTTGTCCTGGTCGCAGGGATAACAATAGGATTATCAACATGAGTATCCCTGGGAATGCTGGTAGGAGAAGTAGCGGGAACAATTATAGGTGTAGCAATGGTCTTTGGAGAGATCTCAGGTGGGAAGATCCTTCCACTTCTTGTTATCTTATTGGTCCCAACGATATTGACAACATCAGGATCAATGTCTTTCTCAACTTTGTCTTGGATAGCCAACAGATCTTGCTTGACACCATAGTAATAGATGTCAGCCCCATAGTTCCAAGGAACAAATTTATCCAAAGAATATGGTATTGGCCTTGGTATGGTGATGATTAGGGGAGAAGACTTTAGAACAAATGTAATCCTGACGGGTCTTTTGGTGGAGACCCTGGGAGGATTATCGGAAATGGTGATTATTGAGACATCTTCATAGGAATTTCTGATAAGAGGAACTTTTTCAAATAGGATTTCTCTATTACGCATCAGGCGTTGGATGCCCATCTTTAGTAACAAACAACCGTTTGGTAGAGACACACATAATTGAAAACTTTCATCACAGCCCAGGAACAAAACAGCTTGCAATAGATTCTGTTTAATAGACAAAAGAGGAGTAGTTAAATCATCTAGGGAGGAACCAAAATGTGCATCATTAACAACATTGACACCTTGGTCGTGTTTGGGCATTGGCGCTGTTATCACATTAGGTGTTTTTGGGGGATCAAACTCAATCTCTTTCACCTTAATAAGGTCTTGTATCTTATTCTTCAAGGCCCAACAATCATTTATATCATGCCACGGGCTTTCAGAATGATAGGAACATCTGGCATTCGGGTTTTACCAAGGAGAAGCAGTATTGGTGTTCTTGGGGGCTTCCTTTAGGGTCACTAGATTGGACTTTAAAAGATATGACAGAACTTGAGACAAGGTCATGTTGATTTGGGTGAATCGTCTCATGGGTGCCTCTGGCCTGTGTTGATAATTTCGCTGCTGATTTGGTGCAGGATTATAAATCATAACATCCCCTACTGTCGGGCGATGTTCAGTTTGTTTTGATTCCTATGGTCGTATGCGACACTGACTTCCTTCTTTTGGGTAAAGGGTTTCTTCATTGCGCTCGAGGATACATCTCTTTGAATTTTGCACATTTTTTATGTCGGCTTCTACCCTTTCACCAGTCATGATTAGTTCAATAAACCCAGCCGAGGAGCTCCCAATCAGGTGGTTGAAGAATGGACCAGATAGCATGCCTAAGAACATATCCACCAATTCTCTGTCAGATAGAGGTGGTTGGACTTTTCCCGCGAGATCCTGCCATTTTTGAGCGTAGGTTTTGAAACCTTCACCAGCACCCATATACATGCCTTGCAACTGTGTTTGAGTTGGAGCTAAGTCAGCATTATACTGGTATTGTTGGTGAAAGCGTCAGCCAAATCTTCCCAATTATGAATATTGGTCCCTCCCAACTGATAGAACTAATTCAACTGCGTCCCTGACAAGCTTTCTTGGAACAAATGCACCCATAGGTTCCTATCCGCGGTATGGGGTTGAATTTTCCTAACGTATAACCTTAAATGCAGCTTTGGACAAGAGACACCGTCATATTTAGAGAAAGTCTGGACCTTGAATTTCTGTGGGATGACAACCCCTGAGACAAGTCCTAGCTCTTCAAAATCCTATTCGGGTACCCTTTGGATCTCCATAGCATTGAGGCGATGCGCCAACTGCTTGTATTTATCGTCAGTTGGAGGATACTATTCTTCATAGTAATCAACCTCTTCTTCTTCTTCAGACTCTGGATGGTCATTCACTTCCTTGTTTTTCCGCTCTTGATTATCTCCTTCACCCGATGAGGTTGTGAAATCTAGAGTTCGTCCGGCTGGTCCTTTGAACCTTCTTCCCAGATTCAAAGCACTGGCTGGTTTCTTCGCTTTCTTTTTCTTCTCTTTGATAAGCAAAGTTTTCAAATCCTCATGTCCTTTATCCAGAGCCAAGAACATTTGTTGAAATTGAGCATTCTGCGCATGAAGATCTTTTACTGTCTGTTCAATATCCATCTCACTAAAATAAACAGTAGAAAGATAAGGAGACCTGTTGTAAGAAACCTGTTTGTGTTATGATGAATGAAGATGCATATGCAAATGATTTCAAGGAAATTAGAGATTTAAATTTGCTTAGACAAAAAAGGAACACACATTGCATTAATAAATCCAAGTTTGAGTACATCACCCCTTTTTGGGCTTACAATGAAAGAAATAAAATACAAAAACTCCCAAGACAAAAAGGTTGAACACATCGTCTTTGGCACGATGTAGGCGTTCAGACGCTTCTCTTCATGAAGTTGCTTGGTGAGTTCCAGAACTTTCTTCTCACTGGCGTAGAATTGATTCTCAAAGGTGTCTCGTTCTTCCTTGAGCTGGATCTATGACTTTTGAAACTCTTCGAAGCTTGTTGGAAAATCGGGATAAGAAATGATGTGAGGTTCGTCTTCTTAATCAACAGACTATGAGATCACTGGCAGTATAGCAGCATATGGCATCATAAGATTTTGAGCACGAGCTCGTACCCATCTGAGGAAAGGCTCCAAAGAGATGGAGTTTTTTTGTCCCAAAGTACTGCTATCGGTCTTCTTTACCATGCCCCAAGCGCGAATGAACCTCTAGCGATAACCTTGCAGGTCATTTGAATATTCAAACACAATACCCTGGACGAGCATATCATGGGGACCATCCCTTCGGGCATAGCCGAACTGACGTAGGGCCAAAGAAGGGTTGTAAGTGATGCCTCCTCTAATGCCAAGAAGTGGCACATTAGCGAATTCTCTTCAGCGATCAATAAAAGAGATATCTTCTTGAGAGATAGGGCACCAAGAGATATCAGAGTGAGAAAGGGACATTATCCTTTGATTCCACCTTAAGCCTAATCCATTCTTCATTACTGACCGAGGGAGGTGCGAAATAAACCACTGATAAAGCAAAGGTGTACAACACATAAGAGTCCCTCATTTTTTCATAATACGAGTGTGGAGTGAATGCATCACGTCTCCGAACAATGTAGGCACTGGATTGCAAGCAAGGAAGATGTTGATGGAACTGACATCTATAAGATGGTCTGAATTGGGGAACATAACCAATCCATAGACTAATAGAGTTAGGACATCTTCAAAGGCATGGTAACTCGGGGCATCTAAGAATATTTGAGATTTCTTCATTAGAAAACTTGTAAGGAGACCTTTGACTCCACTTCTTCTTTCTCAATTGGATTCTATGTCAGATGGTTTCAAATGCAAGGCTATGGCAACAATTTCAGCAACTGCATCTTGTTCTAAGCCGGTGAAAGGTACTTGCTCCAATATAGGTGACCCAAGTATTTTGGGGAACTCTTCCAGCGTAGGCACTAACTGGTAATCTGGAAAAGTGAAATAATGGTGTTTAGGGTCGAAAAACTGGAACAGAACACTCATGAGACCTTCGTCAAACCCGGTAGTAACCAAACTGAGAAATTGACTATATCTCTTGTTGAACGATGAGCTCTCGGAAACTCTCAGGATCAGTTCTTTGAGCTTGGGAGGGACCTCTACAAAATTGATTCAGATGGTCTTTCTGCGAGTTGAATCCATACCCTAAAAAACAAAAAAGGAAACATAAATCTCTAGCCTCTTGAAATGGTTAGCATGTGTGTCATGATGTTCACGATGTTATGGTTATGCTTTGAAATCACAGACATATCAAGCAAGTCGCATAAAAGACCCTGGGTTTAAAGGCTTGCGTGAGTCTTTAAAGGTAAGTGCCCTCTTGAAGTTTAGTTGGCTCAACCTGTCCTATTAAAAGTAACAGATTCTAAGGAGTCTCATATCACTGACCTTGCTTTTAGACATTGTTCTAGCTCAAGGACCAAAGTATTGCGGCTATAGTATCCCCAAAGTCCAATCTCAATGAGTGTAGCATCGAGTATCAACAAATCTTCGGTCGGAACCAAAGTCGGCCATCTCACTATTTTCTAGTGGCTTAGGATGAGTCAATTAAAAGGTTCTAAAATTCAGCTAGCACTTAATGATGCTAAGGAAGACTAATGTTATCCTTGACTGACTCAAGGAACATTAGTACAAACCAAAGTGTCACGCTAACGTGGCTATCACTTCGTCCATATCGGTCTACATCGTACAACTTCCATGATTTATTTCTACTTACCTAAAAGGTGCCCCAGATCCGGGTATAGGTTCCTTAACAAATGCCCAAGCAAAGACCAAAAAATGTAAAGCAAACAAATTAATTAAAGAAAGCAAGTAAAGGTGATCTAGCCCTAAGGTAACCCCACTTTTATGTAATATTCCCCAGTAGAGTCGCCAGTTCTATAACACGGTGGGAGAACTGACTTGGGTGTTTGCGTTTGATCGCAATTGTGCGAATAGCAAGATTCTCCACCGACCTTTCTTTTATCCAACAAAGGAAAGGGTGAAAAGAACAGGAAGACCTTAAGAGATGTTTTCTTGATTTTAGGGGTAGGTTATGAAAAGGAAAGGTATTAGTACCCTTTTCATCTGTAGTTTTCTACGGGCTTGTTGTATCCCAAAATTTGCCTTCCAATTTTTCATGCAAGATGCTTACCCTAGGGTTCTCGTACACTCAGTTAGCTCAAAGGTCGACCAGACAGGTTCTCTTGTTAGGCAGCAAATCAATAATTAGGGTTTGGGATTTCTCTGAGATAATTGAGTCTTCAAAATCTCAAATGTTCTTAAAAAAACAATTTGATGAAGTTTGTTAATTCTACAAGACTGACCAATGTTCTTGAAACATATTTGATAGACAATGAAGTCCTGCTGGAATCAAGAGTGACATGCGAATTCATTATGATTACCAGTTAGCTATTGAACAGGAATTTAAGATTAAGACTTTTTGACCATAAGTATTTGAAGTTAAGTTAATCAAGTGGAATTAAAATTCTTAAACATTCATTTTGTTTTAGAAGTTTGATTGGAGTAGAAAGTGTTTTGTTTTGCTTGATCATCTTTGGTGATTGCTTAAAATACAAGTTACCCAAAACAAGGTATTTTACTCAAAACATCCAAATAAGAATTCCAAATTCAGATTGGTACAATATTTTCACAAAGTTTATTCAGAAGCATTGTATTCATTACATTATAAGTTTGAATTTTACAAAAGATATGTCTTGTCTACCAATGAAATAAATTACAAAGATCTGTTTATGAAGAAAAAAAATAGAGAAATTTTATTTCTTCAAAGTCTTCATCCTCAAGCAACCCCTCCAATCTTTGCTTGCCATCCATGCCTCATGTTTATGAAAAAGAAAGGGAAGTTTGTTAGTAATTCAAACATACAAAAATGAACAAAAAATATACAAAGTAATCCTAAATTCATCATCAGGGTGGTTTTTGTTGAATCAGAAAAGAAGGGTTTTATGTTCTAAGGCCTCATACAATTCTTGTTTAATCATTGGCCTGAGAATTTCTAGTTTGCAAATCACAAGGTACATGATTGGTTCACAAACAAGCAAAGCAATGCTGCAGCACAAGCTTCCCGTCAAGGCCAACCAAAAACCTGCAACAAACTGGATAACAGGGCAGGCAAGCAAGGCCAGCAGCAACAAACTGCATAACAGGGCAAGCAAGCAGGGCAAGCTACAACAAACTGCATAACAGGGCAGCAAACAAAACAATGCTGCAAACTGTCAAAAAACAAAACCTGTGCAAAAATCTACAAAGTATCAAGAGTTCAGAAAAGAAGGTTTTAGGTTCTAAGGCCTCAAACCATGTCAAATTCTATCATGGACCCATTATCATTGCAAAATAAAACTTGGCCCACAATAAACAAATTCAAAAGAATTCCAACCATATTCCCAACCCATTAGCAAAATCCAAATCAAGAAACTCAAGCCCAATATAGGCCTCAAAACAATGTCCTATCATTGGCCTAAAGATATGCTTGCAAATCACAAAAACTTGTTTCACAAGCAAGGGAAAACAGAAAATTAAGCCTCATACATGTTTCACAAAGACATAACTACATCATTGGCTAAGAAGTAATCTTTTGAAAATCTTAAGTATTTGGTTCACAAAAGGTAAAGAGGAAATCAGAAAGCAAAAGCCTCATGTTGTTTCAAATCAGAAAATATCAGACCAACAATCAAAAAGCCTCAAATTTGCAAAGTCATCTCATAGGCCTAGAGTATTTCACTACAAATCTCAAAATAATTTTGTTTGGTTCATAGCAAAGTCCACAAGAAGCTAATATAAAAATATAGCAAAAGCAACCAGCAAAGTCAGAAAAGTATAAACAAGTACAGAAAACTGTAAAAGGAAAAGCAACAGTCAGCCAACCAAAGGACACCAACTTGAGTTGTTAAATTATAGCAGGTACAAAGCCATTACAGTAAAACCAGCAAAAGTCAGCATCCACCATAAATGAATAGCACAGCCAATAATAAAAGTCAACTGGCAAATTGATTTATCAAAAAAACAGTACAAGCAACAAAGCCAGTAGTATTTTATCTATCACAAATCAACCAATATAAAATAGGGCAACAATACTGTGGAAAGGGAGGTTTTTGCCAACAAGAAGAATACACAGAAATATAAAAGTCTAGCCACTGTTCTCATCCTACAAAGTTTACTGTCAACAAGCCACAGGATACCAAAACACAGCAAAGAGGTAATTTCTCAAACTGTTTTCAATATACAAAACTTTTTGAAACTTTTTCTTAGCTTTCTTATACAAAACATACAGTTTAGGGCCAATTAAAAAACAAATAGAACATAGGGACAGAAAACTTGTAACACCATCTTTCTTTTCAGTCTTACAAAGAAAACATGCAGAATAAAAACCCTCAACAATCATCCATCAGTAAAATATCCAAAACATCATCACCAACATTAAAACAGTATCAAAATTGTAACAAACAGAAACATGCAAAAACCTAAGTAAACCATCATCAGTTTCGCAAACCCAAACCCTTTATAAAAAAGAGTTTCTTTCGCTGAGAAACATGCAAACAGAATTCTAAACCCTAACTTTGTTTTACCATCATTTTCAAAAGAAGCCTAACCCTTCAGAATTAGCGAAGAGATAGAGAGGAAAGATCTCAACAAATCATGTAGAAAAAGCAAATCGAAACCCCTAGGATTCCGGTCATCCCCTTTTAGATCTAGGCTAAATCACGCATTTTCTGCAAAATCAAATACCAATTTAATGATTAGAAGGAAGAGAGGAAGAGATTGGTGTAGAAAAATGGAGTTTTGAACCTAGCCACCGCCGTCACCACGGTGAGGCGATTTCCGGTGCGACTTCTGTTTCTTCTCTGGCGAAGGAACCATAGAGAGAGAGCGAGAGAATCAGAGAAGTGAGAGAGAGAAATGATTTGGCCAAATGAGACCGTGTCTCATTAACGTGGTTGTTTTTTTTCAAAACAATCAGGCCCTTCATAACATGCCCAACAACTAAACCCAACCTCCTTCTACTCGGTACACCCCCCCCCCCCATCCCTTAAAAGTCTGGCATTTTTTATTTATTTTGGCCATAAAGTTTTTGGGCTGAAAGCCCAAACATATTTCCTTTTCTTTCTTTCTTTCTCCAAACACTCTTTCTAATTGTTAACCCCCCTGATTTATTTTATTTATTTTATTTTTCTTTTCTTTCTTTTACTTACTATTATTAATATTATTACATTATTTATTTTTATAAATAAAAATCTCAAAAAAATATATTATTTATGTACTCATATTAAATATATTCATTTTTTTTTTTAGAATAAAAGACCAAGACATTTTCTTATTAAAATTCATTTTCTTTTCCAAAAATTAATTAAATAATTAGATTAGATTTATACTTATTATTTATCTAGAAATTTTTTCTTTAAACTAATTTCTTTTACTAACTTAATTTTAATTTTCTTATTTCTTTTAGTTAATTATTTTTCTTTTAAGTTAATTAAGTCAAAACAAAAATTCATTCTTTATCCATTCATACTTATACATTATATTCATTTCACTTCTTATACATTATATTTACATTTGTTTTTGTACATTTGTTAAATTCGATATGGTTGTAATAGATAATTAGGGTTTTAATTTCTTGCAAATCCCCATTCATAAAATGTATACCCCCTCCCACAAATGTTGTAATAGCGTAGTAACTTTAAATTTCGCAATTTATCGCTTTTACAAAACATGCTATTAACTAGGGTTTGTATGGCAAGATAAAACCAATCAAATAGAAAACCCTAATCCAAGACAAAAAACGAGCATGAAAATGACACACTTACACACAAACACCCCTAGGGTTACTCCACTTGGTTGCCTTATACAAAATGGCCATATTACGCATGTAAGGCGTCTTAGCAAAAAAAAAAAAAAATACAAGATCATAGTCCCTCGATGATGCTATTCAAAGTTGCCTTACAAAAATGATCTTAGTCCCTCAAAAAATGCTAAGATACTTTGCAACATTGTTAATCATGGCTATACAATGACCCACACCCATCCCATTTACATCCAAAGATAGGGTTGCTTACTAAAACAATGGTAAGACAACAATATCAAAGGAAATGAAAATGAACAAGAAAGACATTTAAGTAGGTAGATTGCTCCTAGTTACTTTCTCTATTTCAAAACAAATATCCTTGCTATTTTCAAAACAAACACACACATTTCCAAACATCTTACAAAATTGAAAACATTTTCAAAAAGATCAACATCTTTGTATACATTCTTACGAACGAGAATCATTACAAAGATTGCCTAAGCAATGGCCTCTTTTACAAAATACTTTCAAAACCACACAAAGCACAATTTCAAACAAAAGCAAGTGATCTAGAAAGTAACTAAGAGCTCATGGAAAACCATGGATGAAAAGGGTGCTAATACCTTCCCTTTTCATAATCTACCCCCCCGAACTCAAGAAACAATCTCAAAGGTCTTTCCTGTGCTTTTTCACCTTTCCTTTTGATTAAAATAAAACTCGGTGGTGACTCTTGCTAACCGCAACATTTACGATAAAATGAAAAACGATCAAGTCAGCTCTCCCACCTTATCACAGGGCTCTTAGTTTCTTTATAGATCACTTGCTTTTGTTTGAAAATGTGCTTGTGTTGTGGTTTTGAAAGTATTTTAAAAAAAAAGAATGTCTTTGTAATGGTTCTCGTCTCTATAAGAATGCATACAAAGTGTTTTGTCTTTTGAAAAATGTTTCAAAGTGAAGTTGTGGGTGTATAACATGTTTTTGTTGTGAGCAAGCGAGCAACTAGGAGTAACCTACCTACTTGAAAGGTCTTAAATGTTATTTCCCTCCTCCTTTAAATGTTGTAATCTTACCATTATTTTGGTAAGAAACCCCATCGTTGGATGTGAAGGGACATGCATGGGACGTTTATATAGTCATAGAAGGCAACCTATGGGACATTTTAGCAATGTCGTTTAGGGACTAGATCGTTTACCAAAGACAATATTGAGGATCATCGAGGGACTACGATCTTTTATCGAGGGTCTTTGCTAAAACGCCCATATTCGAGGGACATGACTGTTTTTCCAAGTCAACAAGTGGAATTACCCTAAGGGTGCATGTGTGGATAGTGTGTTTGATTTGCAAGCATTTATTATTTGATTAGGGGTTATCTATTTGTTGTTTTTATCTTTCCATACATACCCTATCTCACTAGAAATTATATGAAAAGCGGTAAACTTGTGGAAATTAAAATCCTACGCTATTACATCATTAGGGGGATGTGGATACAGTTTGCAAATGGGGATGAAATAGGTGTCTAATTATTACAACCATATCGAATAAGTGGACAGTAATAGAGTATATATATATATATATATATATATATATATATATATATATATATATATATATATATATATATATATATATATATATATATATATATATATATATATATATATATATATATATATATAATACAGAAATAGTGTAAAAAGAAGGAACAAATGCATTTTAAACTATTATGTGTCGACACATGCTGTTATGCATCGACACATAATTTTTCTTGCCTCTTCCAAACTAAATCAACTCAGTATGAGTCGACGCATAATAGGATGTGTCGACTCATTTCCTACTTGTGTTGACACATACGCGTTTTGTGTCAACTTATGCACCTTCCACCTTTCTGTTTTAGGCCCTGGATAGTAGTATGAGTCGATGCATATGACCATGTGTCGACTCATACCCTACTTTTTTCACTTAGAATGAGTCGACCCATGTGGGGATATGTCGACCCATGTGGGTATGTGTCGACCCATGTTACTTTTTTTTGCCTCTATCACTATTCTTTTGCATGTATCAGTCAGTTTTCAACATATAAATGATAAAAAATGAACAGCAAGGAAATGATTAACTTCAAGAGTAGTGATTACTTCATCTTATCTTCAGAAATAAACCAAAAATGATGTATGGAAAATGCAAGGTTAAGATGACTTACCTTGCAACTGCATTTTAGGTTTTGAGCTTGAGCAATATTTATGTGATATGAAGTGTTTAGGGGGTTTATGGGAGAGTTTACAAGGTTGTATAATAGTGGGTTGAGGGTCTTTTCTGTTTTGGTGAGTCAAAATGGAGTTGAAGATGAACAGAGTTTTTATGGATGAACTGGGTTTTATGAATGAGCTGGGTTTTATGAATGAGCAGAATTTGACAAAATATCTTTTTTTCTCTTCTCTCCTCTTTTCTCAGAAAAAATCCAAATCCCCCTATGTCTTATGAAACAACCCCTTTTGTAGTCCCTTGACTGAGGTTTAGGAGGGAAACAAAATAAGTTCTTTTGAACTGTTTTTGCCTACTGCTTTGATACTTTTTCCATACAATTTTCTTTTGTCATTTTGGTGCAATTTTGTGGTGTTATGATGCAGGTTGGAGTAGACTGCATAGAGAAGTTTTGTACTGGTTTTCTGGATAGATTTTTGACTGTATAGGACAACATACACAGGTTTTGTGACAGGTTTGTGGTGGAGCATAGCACAAGGTTTTGTAGGACAGTAATTGAGCAAGGTTTTGGAGTGTTGTGGTAATGTATAGAAGTAGCATATTTTTTGTTCAACAATAACGTGGACAACATAGTTTGCAGCATGAAACAAGTTTGGTTTGTGGAGCAATTTATGCACTTTGTATCAAAGACAAAGCATTGTGGCAAGGTTTTGAGTCAAAGGAAAAAGTCCAAGCAATAAAAAGTTTAGGATTTGTAAACTTGAAAAAATGCCACTTTGTAATAACTTGAATTATTTGTAACATCTTGAACTATTTTTAATTGTAGTGACAAGATGTCATGAAGCAATGAACTTAACTTAGAAAAATTTCCAAGTCTTGCAAAAGTTGGATTTTTGACTTTTTTGATTTTTGATGATCAAATTTCATATTTAGGATGTCTTGATGAAATATGATTTTTGGGACTCAACTTTGGTCAAAAAAGTCAAAGTTTGACTTTTTAATGTACAGTTGACTTTTCCCACCAGTTGACCGAATTTTGTCTATCAATCCACTGATCTCAAGAGATGAATTGAAAAATACAATTAGGTCAAAATGACGCGCTCAGATCCTTGAGATCATGCTTCCAACCAATAACCCAGGTATTAGGTCAAAAATCAAAGTTCAGACATTTTCAGTAAAACTCTAATTTCGCTTATTTTGCCCTTTTGGTACTTTGAATGACTTTCTTGGAAAATTGTGATCCAAAACTTGAAAATTGACAAAAATAATCCTGAGGGTCCATAATGATCCATGAAAGTTAATTGAAACATTATAAATCCCACAGCCTTTGTACAAACTCAAACCCTAATTTGAGGTATCAGTGTTGAGGAAATTGTTTGACTTAGTTGATACTTGTGCAAACTTAAGGCATTGAAGATCTTTGTAGGAAATATCTTGAGAAATGAGAGGTCAAATTTTTGGGTACAACAGGTTGGAGGATTTCTATTACTTCAATCTTAGCTTTGTCTACTTCAATCCCCTTTTCAGAAACTATGTGTCCAAGTACAATTCCTTGTTTTACCATAAAATGGTATTTCTCCCAGTTCAACACTAGGTTTACCTGTACACATCGTTCCAGTACCCTTTCCAGGTTTGACAAGCATCTTTCAAAACTTTGCCCTCATACAGAGAAGTCATCCATGAACACTTCCATGATATCGTCTATAAAATCGGCAAATATGGACATCATACATCTTTAGAATGTTGTAGGCGCATTACATAGTCCGAACGACATTCACCGATAAGCAAATGTACCATAAGGGCACGTGAACCATGTTCTTTTATTGGTCATCATGGTGGATAGGGATTTGTAAGAATCCTTAATAACCGTCTAAATAGCAGTAGTAAGAATGCTTAGCCAATCGCTCAAGCATTCAGTCAATAAACGGTAGAGGGGAATGGTCTTTTCGAGTTGTTTATTTAGTTTTCTGTAGTCAATATACATTCTGGCTCCACTCACGACTCTTTCTCCTATTTGTTCTCCCGCTTTTTTTGTCGTGACTGTGATTCCTCCTTTCTTGGGTACCCAGTGGACTGGACTTGACTAACCCATTGGCTATCTGAGATTGGATAAATGATACCTGCATTTAGAAGTTTAGTTACTTCATCCTTGACTATATTTCTCAAGATCAGGTTAATTCTTCTCCGATGTTCTCTAGAAGATTTACAATCATCTTCTAGCATAATGTGATGCATGCAGATGGAATGACATATTCCTTTAAGATCAGCAATGTTATATCCTAAAGCAGAGGGATATTTTCTTAAGAGATGCAATAGAATTTCCGTCTCAGTTTGTCCTAAGTCTGCATTGACTATCACGGGTCTTTTAAGTTCGGAATCTAGGAATTCGTATCTTAGGGTTTTGGGAAAACTTTAAGTTCCAAGTTGGGTTTCTTTGGACAAGGCATATAATTTGGTCTCAGTGCTAGGCATTCGCTTAAACCTTTATCTCGATATTTGGGACACCAATCATCATCTTCAAAATTACGGGCATCAGAATCTTCATAGTTTCGGAATGAGTTTCTTCTCTTGACTCCATATATTTGACACATCCATATGTTACATCTAACAGATAGCATGTATCATCTATAGGCGAGGCTTGTAGGAACTGTCTTAGGATAAACTCAACTTTCTCTTCTCCAACTTCAAAAGTTAGCTTTCCTCTTTTAACATCTATAATATCTCGAGCAGTTAGCTTTCCTCTTTTAACATCTATAATTCTCTTGTTATCCTCTATCTTTTTCTTGTTTGACCAGATTTCTTTGAGAAACTTAGTGTACAAGGGCATTTGAGTGATAGCTTCTGTGAATGGTATCGTGATGTTTAATTATTTCATAAGTTTAACAAATTTCTTAAATTGCCCCGCACTTCTATATTGAGTAAGTCTTTGAGGATACGGGATTGGTGGTTTGTAAGGCGGCGGAGGCACATAAGGATTTTCCTTTTATTTTGTCTCTTCATCACCTACCTTCTACTTCTCTTTTTGTTTGCTTTCCTCCTCGATTGTTTTTCTAGAACTTTGGGACATGGCTAGGTTTTCAGCTCTAGGATCAATTTGTCCATCGTATTCAGTTCCACTTTGCAATATAATAACATGAGCATGTCCTTTTGGATTCAGTTGAGGTTGACCTGGAAATGTACCAGCAGGTGCAACAGTAGGTGCTTGTTGTTGGGCCACTTGCAAAATCTAGGTTTCAAACATTTTGTTATGGGTGGCTAAAGCATCTACTTTGTTCACTAACTGTTTGATTTGCTCACTAGTGTGAATATTTTGGTTTAGAAATTCCTTGTTAGTTTGAGCTTGGGTAGCTATAAAATTTTCCATTAGAATTTCGAGGTTAGACTTCTTAGGCATATTAATAGCAGCTGCAGGTGCCATTTGATATCCTGGTGGTACAGCAGGTGCTTGGCAGGGCGCATACAACGCATTGGTGTTCTTATATGAGAAATTTGGATGATTTTTCCATTCAGGGTTGTAAGTGTTCGAGTAAGGGTTTCCTTGAGCATAATGTACTTGGGGGGGGGGGGGGGGGGGTCCTACTAAGATTTGACATTCAGCAGCAGCATGTCCATGTACTCTGCATATCTTGCAATTCGGAGTTATAGCAGCCACGGTGGCTGGAGGTACTGCGGTTAAGCTATCTATCTTCTGGACGAGAGCGTCTACCTTAGAATGGACGCTATCAAGATTGTTGATCTTGTACATACCGCCTTTTTTCGGTGCTTTCTCTGCGGGAGCTTTGTCTTCTTGACCTCTTTCACTCCCCCACTAAAATGGTTTTGAGCCATACTTTCTATGAGAGCATAAGCAGCAACGTAGGATTTATCCATAAGTGCGCCAGTTGCGGCGACGTCTATTGTTAATCTTGTATTATAAAGGAAACCATTGTAGAAGGTATGGATGATTAACCATTATTCTAGGCCATGATGTGGACAGAGCCTCAACATGTCTTTGTATCTTTCCCAAGCGTCAAAAAGAAACTCCTTGTCCTTTTGTAGAAAATCGCTTATTTGGGATTTTAGCATAGCTGTCTTACTTTGTGGGAAATATCTTACAAGAAAGACTTTCTTCAAATCATCCCAAGAGGTAACCAAGTTAGCTGGTAGAGACTAGAGCCAGCCTCGGGCTCTGTCTCTTAAAGAAAAAGGGAAAATACGAAGTCTTATCGCCTCTTGAATGACTTCATTATTCTTAACTATATCTGCGTATTGCAGAAACATCAATAAATGTAGATTAGGGTCGTCCATTGACCCTCTAGAAAACTGGTTTTGTTGTACAGCAGACAACAAGGAAGTTTTGAGTTCGAAGTTATTAGCCTCGATTGGAGGAGCAGCAATGATGTTATGTGGTTCTTCCTGCGAAGGAATAGCATAAGATTTGAGAGGACGTGGCTGATCACCCATGTCTGGTTCTTCAACTTGTTCGGAGGGGATAGAAGATTGAGAGAGGGATTCTTTTATATGAGATTATCGTACTCGGCGTCTTCTAGTAATATAATGCTCATGTTTGGAAATTGGTAGCACTAAGTCTTCACCTTTAGAGCGAGTGCTTGGCATACAATTGGGAATGGTGCCTTAGTCTCTATAACGTAACTAAAAGATTTACGATATCGACTTGTTAGTCCCTGGCAACGGCGCCAAAAACTTGATCGCGACTTTGTGAGTTTTAAAGAATCTATACTGCAAGTATACAGTCCTATCGCGTGTAGCTTTAAAGATTATCGAATCCCAAGGGACTAAATGTCGAACTACAATTATCTTAGGTTACTACGTAAATCTAAGGCTAATAATGTAATTAATAGGGGGTTTATGGATTCTAACTAATTATAATCTAGTTTAGATTCAAGGGAGAATATCGGTATGTAATGGTCGGACTTTGGGGTTTTAGCAACTCATTGACCTAACGCAGATTAACAAAACAATTTTCAGTATGAAGTATTTTATTGAAAACCCTCTTCTCACACTCTCGTGTTTATTGATTCAAATCCTACGATCAAACCTAAGTGAGTTCTCTCGCTGTTTCAATTAGAGTTTAAAAATAGTTTTTGGAAACAAATAAAACCTAATCAACTTAAAAGCACTCTCGTTGTATTTTAAGTTGATACACAATTACCATTGTCCATTTATTATCTCAAACTCTTGTTTTATTGATCCTACCTTCTATCTGTATTTTACTCTTGTAATAAAACAGTTAATATTTAGAACTAGTAATTGAAACCATAAAATTATTCTTTTTTTAAAAGGAACTGATCAATTGGCATTGCTAAACCCCGTTGGATATATGACCTTACATACCGATAAATAAATTTAGCCTAGCATGTTATACAATTCAATAACAGCGCAACAGAAATAACAACCATCAAACAATTTAAATAAACTAAACATTTCAGACAATCCTGGCATAAATAAATAAAATACTTAAATTAAACCTGAAAATACTATGGCCGAATATTTGGCTGACTTAAGGTGTCTCCCACAGATTGGTAAAATAAATGAAAAGAAATAATGCTGAAAATATTCGGAAGAGTAACAATTAAAGCAGAGAAAACTATTTTATAGGCTTGGAGACACGTAGAGAGTTGAGATATTTTCTCCTCTGGATTTTCCTCTGTAGCGACCGCTACAGATTGAAGGACTCAGTGTAACGGTCGTTACACTCCTGCTTTTGGGGAAGGGCTAGCGTGGCAAGGTGTAACGGTCGTTACACCTGGGCTAGGTAATGTGTAACACTCGTTACACTCCTTTGGGCCTTGGGTTGATTGGGCCCAGTGCTTCTTTCTTCTTTATTCTTCCAAGGCTTTTTACCTGTAATGCATCCAATTCTGCCACACACCCCTCAATTGCATAATTGCTCTTTCTTTATGCGGATTTTAAATACGATTAGCTCGACTTTTCTTGACTTTCTTCGCACATCCCTTGAAAACATCAAATTCCTGAAAACATAGAAAATAACAGCATAATACGAATAAAGAGTAATTTAATTAATTAAAATGCGGATAAAATTCATGTAAATTGATCCAAATATTTGATACATTTTCGATTTATCTACTTGGAAAATCTTGTAGAATGACATTCAACAAAGGAAAACAAAGGAACATATGGATCCCTTGGTTACATCCATACCGATCTTTGGGAGCCTGCAAGGTGTCCATCACATTCAGGAGCAATGTATTTTCTATTCATAGTAGATGATTATTCCAGAAAGTTGTGGGTATTCATCAAAAATACTAAGGATGAAACTTTTGAGAATTTCAAAAGTTGGAAGACTCTGGTCGAAAATAAGACTGGCAGAAAGGTCAAAAGGCTGAGAACTGACAATGGCCTTGACATTTACAATGAGGCTTTCGACAACTTTTGTGTTGCCTCTGGTATTGCAAGGCACAAAACTATTGCAGATACTTCACAACAAAATGGTTTGGCGGATGTGATACGGTGGGAGAACTGACTTGGGTGTTTTGAGTTTGATCGCAAATGTTGCGGATAGCAAGAGTCGCCACCGACTTTTCTTTTATCCAAAAGGAAAGGTTAAAAAGCACAGGAAAGACCTTTGAGATTATTTCTTGAGTTCGGGGGTAGATTATGAAAAGGGAAGGTATTAGCACCCTTTTAATCCATGGTTTTCCATGGGCTCTTAGTTACTTGCTAGATCACTTTCTTTTTGTTGGAAATTATGCCTTGTGTGGTTTTTGAAAGTATTTTGTAAAGAGGCCATTGTTTAGGCAAACTTTGTAATGATTCTCGTTTGTAAGAATGTATACAAAGTGTTTAATCTTTTGAAAATGTTTTCAAGTTTGAAAGATGTTTTGAAAGTGTAGGTGTTTGTTTTTTAAAATAGCAAGGATGTTTTTTGAAATTGAGCAAGTAATTAGGAACATTCTACCTACTCAAAAGTCTTTCATGTTCATTTCCTCTTTCCTTTGACATTGTTATCTCACCATTGATTTGGTAAGTAATCCTATCTTTGGATGTAAACGGGACGGGCGTGGGTCATCGTATAACCATGATTAGCAATATTGCAAGGTATCTTAGCATTCTCTTTTTAGGGACTAAGATCATTTGAAAGGCAACATGGATAGCGTCATCGAGGGACTATGATCTTGTATTTTTGCTTGTTTTTTGCTAAGATACCTCACATACGTAATATATGGCCATTTTGTAAGGCAACCAAGTGGATTTACCCTAGGGGTTCTTGTGTGCAAGTATATTGTTTTCATGCTTGGTTTTGTCTTTGATTAGGGTTTTCTAATTGATTGATTTTAGTCTTTTCATACAAATCCTAGTTATTAGCATATGTATATAAAGCGACAAATTGCAGAATTTAAAATTACTATGCTATTACAATACTTGTGGGAGGGGGTGTACAAATTATAAATTGGGATTGCAAGAAAATAAAACCTAATTACTTATTACAACCATATTGAACTTGGACAAGAATTGAATAAATAATATACAAAATGAATAAATATACAAGAATGTAAAATATGAAGAAAATGGATGTTTGTTTGGATTTTTTAGAAGGAAAGGGTTTTGTTTTAACCTAATTAACTAAAGAAAAATATTTAATTAAATAATAATAAGTAAACCTAAATTTACTAGGAAAAGAATTTAACTAAAACCCTAATCTAAATATTAATTTAAAAAATAAATTAAGTTCATGAGAAGAATATTTTTTGATATTTTGTCTTTAAAAATAATTTATAGTGTTATAAAAAAAATTTGATCTTTTTTGGTTTTAAAATAAAATATCTTAAGATAACTAAAACCCTAGTTTTTTTTTAAAATTAAATTTACAAAACCAATTAGTAAAAATAAATAAAGTAGTATTAAATAAAATAATTTTTTGTGTAAAAAATAAATAAACTTTATTAAAATATAAATCTCATGTTTTTTTATATTTTTTCTGATTTTTTTAATATTAAATAAAATATTTAAGAAAACAAATAAATAAATAAATGAAGAAAAAAAAAAGAAAAAAAATGGGCCAGGGTGTGAGTAGCCAGCAGGGGGGGGGTCAGCAACAAGAAAAAAAACATAAAGGCCCAAGGGAGGCCCAACGCTACCAAAAAAAGAGTCAGAATGCAAAAAATATGAAAAAATCCAAAAGGGTACCACTAGGGCTCGAACCCAGGTCCCTATAGTCACAGGCACGCGCTTCTACCATTGGGGTGGCTATACATCCGTTTATATAATCAAAACAATAAATAAATGATAGTAAATAAGTCCATGGCCTGAACTTCATCTTCAACCTCACGTCCAGCCAGAGCCTCTGTATCTTGTTCAATTCTCAACAAAAATGAAAAATGTAAACAGGAAACTTGTAGCAAATTTCCTCACGATTTCAGAAATGCAAAGCAATAAAATTATAGATTAAAGACAAGCATGAATTTTAATGGCTCTAATCTGAACCCTAAAAATCTCAGAAACTTCAATATTAAAATTCTCTAAGCTCAAACAAAATTAATGAAAACTATGGACATGGTTACCTTTAGGGGAAATGATATCTACATTTTTCATTCATAAATATACCATTAATGATGCCTGTATGAAAAGTTCTAAAGTCATAAAACTTACCTTGTAAGTGGGTATCGGGTTTGGAGTTTGAGTAGCTTTTAGTGAGTTCCAATGATTGGATTAGCTTCCTCAAGTTCCCAGGATGCTAATGGGATGATTAGCTTGAGCTAAAGTTCCTGAGGAGTTCTGGAGAAGTCAAGGTGCAAGGTGATGTTTTTGAAAATGGTGGATGATGATGGAGGTGTTACAGTGGTGCTGCGCGTGTTGGGATTGTTTGTATATGTTGTTTAGAGGCTTCTGAAAGTAAAAGGCCAAGAAACATACGAGCAAATTTGGAGATTAGATTCAAAACTCAGAAATGACATGTTTTGAAGTGTTTTTGGTGATTCTGTGTTCTAGGTGTTTTCAGGGCTTAAGCATGTCTGGGATTTGTGGTAAATGGCTTGCGTATCTATAAGAAAAAGGTCTTGAGTGGTTTTGAAAGTCATAAGTACAAGTTACAAGCTATTTGCTATGTTACTTGATTTTCAAGAAAAGTGGGAAAACAATTTTCAAGGGGAAGTACAAGCATGGGTTAAGTGATTGTAAGTGTCTAACAATTTTCTTATGAGTTACGGGACTTGTATGATTAGAAGAGAACAAGTGCAAGGCTCAAGAACAAGTTTTGAGCAAAAAGTCACTTTATCAAAATGGCAATGTGCACTTTCTTCCCAAAATGGATATAAAGCATGGCCTTGCATTGAATGCTTGAAATGAGACCTCTAACAGTTATGTAAGCAATTAATTATGGAGTTCCTAACAAGTTTGAGGCCTGCAAAGTAGAGGTAATGCAGCATAAGTTTGAATTTTGAATTTGTTCATCACAAAATGACTTGTAATTCAAGTGATAAAACCCTAATTCATCTCTTCGATTCTCCCTAATCAAAAATGATCTCAAGGAGTTCTTTGACATTTTGTAAAGCTTGAAATGTTCTCTTCAAACATTCTTTGAATAACTTTTGAAAATTCCCCTTGGAACTATATGAAAAAGTGCCATGAAGTTAGGTCAAAATCTTGACCAAATTAGGCCAAAATTACACTAAGTGTTTTTGTTTCATGACCATGTATTCATAATATTATAACTTGATATCCAAGCACTTTTGTAGGGAGTTTTGTGAATCAAAGTTGTTTATTTAATGGAGATCTACAACTTTCCTGTTGGAAGTTTCTTTTGAATCATCTTGCGTCATGGTGAAAATTTTGCTCAAAGTTGTGAAAAAATAAGAAATTTCCAACACTTTGAAAAATTTCTAAGTTTAGAAATTTTAACTTTTCAAAATAAAATCTTGAATTTTTGATTTCTTGATAAATCAGTTTAATATTTTGACATGCTTTGATTAATTGTGATCTTAGACATTTGAATTTGACCAAAAAGCCAATGTTTGACTTTTTAGTATACAGTTGACTTTTGATCAGCTGATTGAAAATTCACCTGTCAATTCATTGGACTTGAGCAATGTTTTGAGCTATATCATTTGATCAAAATGATGCAATTGGACTCTTGAGATCATTCCTTAAACCAATTTATCACTTGCTAGGTCAAAAATCAGAAGTTTCCCTTTCCCAGTGAAAACCCTAATTTTGACCATTTTTCCCTTTTGAAGACTTGATCAAATTTCTTGAGGAATTTAAAGATGTGAAAAACATAAGAAGGGGGGGGGGGGGGTTGAATTGAAAACTTGAAATTAAAAGATTAATGACACAATATTTTTATCCTGGTTCGTTTGATCTCAAACTACTCCAGTCCACCCGTCAAGGTGATTTCGCCTCTCTTCAATGTGGTCTTAATCCACTAATATCAAAAGGATTACAATCACTACTTTAACAATTGTTAAAGTCTTCTTGAGTACAACCACAACCCGGTTTATCTCAAGGAACACTGTTTCAAAACTATTATACAAGATGTGTGTTGTTGTTTTTCTTATAAAAATTGTTTATCACAACTGTGATAATTTACACAATATTAAAGCGCGGAAATGTAAAGAATATTGCTTGCAACTTTGAATATGCGTGAGTGGTTATCTAGAAAAAATCGTCATTGATTTTGAATGCTGACTTTGTTTATATAGGCAGTGGAATAATCGTTGATCATCAAGCATGTTTAATGTCATTAACACACTTTCCATTTGGAGAAGATCATGTCTGAAAGAAGCCGTTGGAATTGATGTGTTCTTGAATGATCAGTAAAACTTCAGAATCTTATCTCCTTACTTGCTGACGACGCTTCAGAATATTGATGACTTGGATTAACATGTTCTTGTTCATAATCAGATTTTACTTTGCTTAATCGCAGGTTCTGGTCATCAATCATCAGCGCATGTTCTGATTGCTTCAGCGTGTAGCTCTTATGGCTTATCTTCTGATGCTGCTTTGGTCAGAACATCTGCATACATAAAACATTATTTTTAGGGGCATATTTATTCTTTGTGTTGTCATTAGTTCTTTGTATTTGTTATCATCAAAACTCTAACTAAGGGTTGTAGAATCAAACTATGTTCTAACAATCTCCCCCTTTTTGATGATGACAAAAACTAGATTTTTCAGTTAAAAATAAAGAACCAAAGGTTTAAGAGAAACTCCCCCTGAGTTAATTACTTCCCTTAAGTTCCTTGAGCATCAGAGTTTAGCTGCATCTTTCATTAGAATTTGTACTTGTTCAAACTTTTCAGAAGATAGAGGTTAAGTAATTCAGAATGTTTGAGACTTATGTCTCAGTAAACCATTATTGAAAATATCTTACTTTCTCCCCTTTTTTGTCAGTTATCAAAAAGGAAATATAATCAGATCCAAAATAGTTGAATTATATTTAAAAACATGATGCAATGATAAGTTCCAGAACAGAATATTTAAAAAACTAAGCGTTATAGATAAACAGATTTAAATAAAAAAAACTAATAAGGAGGAGGAAGACGTGTGAACAAAGCTTCCAGCAAGCTCTTGATATGAGTATTAGACTCTTCTTGCTTGCCCAAAATGCTTTTAATCTTTTTGTTCGTGTCCTCCTGCTTATCCAACCTTGCATGGATTAGAGAATTTTCTTTCTTCAACTCTTCCAGAGTTTGCATGACTAAGGAAGGTGCTGGAGTTTCTTCAGGAGTTGGACGATTCTCAGAGCATTCTGCAGCTTATTCAGAGTGAACCATTTCTTCTATTGTGATCATATCTTCTAGAGCAGTAGTCAGGGAGAGACTTTCTGATTCTGGTTGAACTTCATCTGAGGGATGATGCTCTGTCCAGGGAGAATTATCTAGAGAGAGGATATCTTTCTTGAGCAGTTGGCTCAGAACTTGGTCTTGAAAAGCCTTCAGCTTAGCACTAAAGTTCTTCTAAAACTGTTCATAACTCTGTTCCTTCAGCTTCAGTGTTTCAGAACTAAGCCAGTTTCTTAATTTTGTCCACATATAATCAGAAGCAGCAGGATTAGTCATCTCTTGACTAGCATGCTTCAAGAAATTTATCCATTCCTGTATTCCTGTTTCAAAAATCAACAAACTTGTACCAACATCTGATGTGGTTTCAGTTGGTTTAGGTTTGGGAATGGTAGTTTTGTGAGAGATAGAATCTAGTCTTTCTAGCACAATTGGATCAATGACAAGTCTTACGTTTCCAGCTGAACTGTTAGTGGGTGAAGGAGTGGGAGATTCAAGTATGATGATTGGACTGGTAGGGGAGTTTGGTGGTGTGGATTCCAGAGATGAAGGAATTTCTGGAATGTCGTGGATGGTGAGAGGCATGCGAATAGCAAGTGGTTCTTTAATTCCAGTTATTTGGATTGTATCTGAATCTGAATGGGGTTCTTCAGATTGGTTTGTTGAAACATGGTGAGGTTCTGGTTCATGGATATCAGAAGATTGATTCTCAGAAGGTTGAGCTTCTGGTTGTTGTATTTGAGGTTAAGGTGATTGTGGATGAGAAATTTCTTGTTGTGGAGAGTGAGGTTGCGGAATTTCTAGTGTGGTATCAGAGTTTGTATTTTCATGGAGTTGAGAGTTTGGATTTTGTGGTACGGGAGCTGAAAAGTCTTGGTCAAATGAATCAATATCAGACAGAACTTTGGCAAGTTCTGGTTGGTTTTGTTCAGGATTTGGATTATGAGAAAGGGAGTGAGTTTCATTCAGACCTAGAGTTTCTGATGGATCAAAATCTATTTCAAAGTCTTCAAATGTTTGTGGAGTTGGATGTTATGGTTGAGTAGGCATGGCTTCAGATGTTGATACATTTATTGATTCTATAACAGAAACAGAGGAAGTATTACCTTTCTTTTTGGCAGCTTTTGGAGTCCTATGAGATAGTCCTTCTGCTGCAGCTTTCCTCTTCTTGGTCTTCTTTAAAGCAACTTCTGGAGCAGCCTTGTGTAAGTCCTGGATATTGATTTCTGGTTCAGTACCATCTTCCTTGCAAGCGTCCAGATATCTGACTATTATTTCTGGCTTGGAGTCAATATCAGAAAATAGTGGAAAATCATCCAGAGGTATCCTTCTTGAAGTGATGGTTGCATGAGAAGTAATAGTAGGTTCCTTCTTGATATTCTCAATGATTTTCATCTTCTTCAGATTTTTTGCGTTCATTGACTTCCCAGCGGTTGCTTCCAAAGTGTTGATTTCCTGGGCTTCAGTCAAATGTTCTATCAGCCTATTCTCTATCAGAATATCTGATATGAGTCTTCCTAAGGGTATCCAGTCCCTATTGGTTCGTTCATCTTCTCTTGTTTCCTTCACACTAGTTCTAAGATGATTAAACAACAAGTGTGGGAGGTTTAACTTAGTCCTCTTGGCAATGAAATAGATCAGAAACTGCTGATCAATGTTGATATAATCAGGAGAGCTAGTTGGCTTCATGTGGTTGATACACCCCAGAATAATTCTTGCCCAAATTTTATGGTGATCCTTCAGATCTCTGATTTTATTGGAGGGTAGTCCATTTGTAAATATTTCCTTTGCAATAGAACTCACATCAGAGCATCTCTCAGCCATGTCAATGCATCTGACACCTCCACCATTGTAACCAATAAGCTTTGAAATTAGGTCTTCTGTAATAACAATTTTCTTCCCCATGACATAAGAAGTAACCTAATGATTTGAAGAAGAAGCGTGTATCCAGAATTCTTTGACAAGAATTGGAAATGTTGGACCAACCAGACGGTCAAAGTACCTGGTCTATCCTTGAGCAGTAACGTCTTCATACAGATTAAAGCCATTTTCTTGAAGACTCCCAAAATCAACAATCAGTTCAGAGAGAACTTCCAGATTATTAATAGGAGTGAGGAGCATTTTGTAGGGTACTTCACACTGTTCCATTGAAGCATATTCCTGAGCACTGACATTTGTGACACTTGAAGAAGCCATTGTTCACACGGGATTTTGAGGAAGATAAATGGGGTTTTTGAAAATGAGAGTTTGAAATGATAGAAAATATTGAGAGAGTAAAAGTGAAAGAATGTAAAGAGTGAAATTTGAGTTTAAATAGTTTTTCTTGAAAGCGTAAACAGTAAGAGAGAGAAATAATTAGTCATGATTATAAGCATTAATGACAGCTGAAATTAGGGGATTCGGAAAGATACTGGAACGGTTACCCATGACATGTGTCTCAATGCACCCAATCAGCGCTTTTGACCTTTCAGAAAAGTGAACGCGTGTTCAGCCTTAGAAAGTAGCCGATGAACAGATGACAACTGTTTGATTATGTGAATAGCACACTTCTATCCTTGAAATGAAACGTTCAGATCTTCATGGATAGATTCTGATGCAATTTGTACTTGTAAACTCTGAAGACAGGTTGATCGGTAGTTCACAGAAAATAATAAATTTATGATGGTTAATATATGTAGATAAACAATTTATTCTGGGCATAGCTTCATGCAGAGATGTTTCAGAATGAAGTTAAACCTATCTTTAGAAAGAGGTTTTTTAAAGACATCAACCCATTGATGGTCTGTGTCAATAAATTTTAAGCTAAGAATCCCTTTCTGAATATAGTCCCTAATAAAATGATATTTTATTTCTATATGCTTAGCCCTAGAATGCAAAATTGGATTTTTACTGAGACAAATAGATGAAGTATTGTCATAGAGGATGGGAATGTTACTCTCAAATATGTTGAAGTCTTTAAGTTAACTTTTCATCCAGAGCATTTGCGTGCTATATCCAGCAGCTGCTATGTATTCAACTTCTGCTGTTGATAGTGCTATTGTGGACTGTCTCTTGCTGGTCCATGAGATCAGATTTTCTCCCAGAAACTGGTAGCTTCCAGAAGTGATTTTACGTTCTACTCTGTCTCCAACGAATTCAGCGTCACAATATCCTACAAATATGTAATCATTTGAATTTCTATAAAATAAACCCAGATTAGTAGTACCTTTCAGATACTTGAAAAATCGCTTAACTGTTGTTAAGTGAGTTTCTCTAGGATCTGATTGGAACCAACACATAAGCAAACACTAAATAAAATGTCAGGCCTTGAAGCCGTCAGATAGAGAAGAGAACCAATCATACCTCTGTAGACCTTATATTCTACCTTTTTACTTACCTCTTCCTTTTCCAGAATGCACGTGGGATGCATTGGAATCTTTGAGAGCTTACATTTTGAGAGATCAAATTTCTTCAGAAGTTCTCTGACATATTTGCTCTGATGAATGTAAGTTCCTTCTGGAGTTTGGTTTATCTTAATGCCCAGAAAGAATTTTAGTTCCCCCATCAAGCTCATCTCAAACTCTGCCTGTATACATTTAGCAAACTCTCTTCCCAAAGAGGGTTTAGTAGATCCAAAGATGATGTCATCAACATAAATCTGACATACTAACATTTCATTCTTAACTTTCTTACAGAATAAGGTTGTGTCCACTTTCCCTCTGGTGAATTCCTTTTCCAACAGGAAGTTACTTACTCTTTCATACCAAGCTCTAGGAGCTTGTTTCAGACCATAGAGTGACTTCTTTAGTTTGAAAACATATTCTGGATTTTTGGAATTTTCTAACCCAGGGGGTTGGTGCACATATAACTCTTCATCTGTATAGCCATTTAAGAATGCACTTTTGACATCCATCTGATACAGAGTGATGCCTTTATTTACAGCAAATGATATTAAAAGTCAGATAGATTCTAACCTGGCGACTAGAGAAAAGGTTTATGTATAGTCTATCCACTCTTGCTGACTATAACCTTGTGCTACCAGTCGTGCTTTTTTTCTGATGACTTCTCCTTGTTCGTTCAGTTTGTTTCTGAACACCCACTTTGTTCCAATGACGTTGAATCCTTTTGGTTTGGGAACCAGATCCCATACATCATTTCTGGTGAATTGATTCAGTTCCACTTGCATTGCCAGAATCCAGTCATTGTCCAGAAGTGCTTCATCAATAGTTGTTGATTCAACCAGAGAGACCAGTCCCATGAGGAATTCTTCAGAGCTTCTGAATGTTGATCTGGTTCTGATTGGATCATCTTTCTTTCCCAGTATTGTATCTTCTGGGTGATCAATGCTGCTTCTGGATAGCCTTTTCTGAAGTTGATTAACAAAATGTGTTGGATTGCTTGCAGTAACTCTATCTGATGTTGAGGGAGCGTCTATGTTGAGACCTTCTGATGAGTTGTCTTCAGTATCTATGAGTTCAACTTCCATACCTGCAAGGAATTCATTCTGCTTTGACTTTTGAGAGTCAAGCTTATCATCAAACCTAACACTGATTGACTCTTCAACAATCTGTGTTTCTGTATTGTATACTCTGTACCCTCTTGAGCGTTCAGAGTATCCTAACATAATACACTTTTGTGCTTTAGAGTCAAACCTGTTCACATAATTTTTTGTATTCAGAATAAAGCAGGTGCATCCAAATGGATGAAAATAAGAAATGTTGGGCTTTCTGTTCTTCCACAATTCATATGGAGTCTTTTCCAGAATAGGTCTTATGGAGATTCTATTCTGAATGTAACACACTGTGTTAATTTCCTCTGCCCATAAGATCTTAGCAATGTTAGTCTCATTGATCATGGTTCTAACCATTTCTTGCAATGTTCTATTCTTTCGTTCTACAACTCCATTTTGTTGGGGAGTTCTAGGACAAGAGAAGTCATGCAAAATGCCTTTTTCATTAAAAAATAGTTCAAAAATTTTATTTTCAAATTCTCCACCATGATCACTTCTGACTTTGATAATTCTAAGATCCTTTTCATTCTGAACTTGGTTGCAGAAGGTAACAAACACAGAGTGTGACTCGTCCTTGTGTATTATGAACTTTACCCATGTCCATCTGCTATAGTAATCTAAGATTACTAACCCATACTTCTTGCCACTGACTGAAGTAGTTTTTACTGGTCCAAATACGTCAATGTGCAGAAGTTCTAATGGTTTAGAGGTGGAAACAACATTTTTGGATTTGAAAGCAGGTTTCGCAAATTTGCCTTTCTGACATGCTTCACACAGAGCATCTGAGATGAACTTCAATATTGGAAGTCCTCTGACCAGATTGAGTTTGTTAATTTGAGATATTCTTCTCATACTAACATGCCCCAATCTTCTGTTCCAGACCCATTGCTTGTTGTTAACAGAAAGTAGGCATTTTACATTCTGACTTTTTAGTTCAGAAAGTTTTATTTTATAAATGTTGTTTTTCCTCTTTCCATTAAATAGGATAGTCCCATCTTTCTGACTAATAGCTTTGCATGAATTTTGATTAAAGATTATATCATAACCATTATCACTTAATTGACTTATGGATAACAGGTTATGCATTAATCCATCAACTAATAATACATTATTTATAGAGGGAAGATTTCCATTACCTACTGTTCCAGAGCCAATGATCTTTCCTCTCTGATTACCTCCAAAGCCCACGTAGCCTCCAGTCTTAAGTTCCAGGCTTTGGAACATATGCCTTCTTCCCGTCATGTGTCGCGAGTAGCCAGAGTCCAGGTACCATGATTGGTGTCTTAGCCTTGCTTCTAAAGATATCTGCTACATGTATAATTTTATCCTTAGGTACCCATATTTTCTTGGGTCTTGATTTGTTAGTTTTACCAAAATTCTGATTGAATTTTGGTTTGACAGAATAATCACTACTTGTGTATTTTAAGTCATGTGTGTGCCCATATATAAAATGTGAATTGAGTGGTGTGCGTTTTATAACTAAGTCCTTGGCATTTTTTGGTGTAGATACCTTACCTTTATATCATATCCCTTTTCTGCCATTTCTGCTAACTCTATAGATCATTGAAGCCATCTTGCTTCTATCTATGTTTTTAGCTAGAAACTTCTGAAAGTTGTGATCATACTCTTTGATGATCTCATTAGTATTACTGGGAGTTTCAGAGATTGTTTCCTTCTGAGAGTTTTGCAAATCATTTTCTAATTTTGAAATTTTTTTCTTTTAACTCAGAATTCCTAATCTGAGACTTTCAGACTTTTAAGAGTCAGAGACAAGATTCCTTTTCAGGTTCCTGAATTTGACTCTGATTTGCTGATACCTTTCCAGAATTTCATTTAGGCTTTCTGCAAGTTCAGCCTTAGTAAAATTTATGGTAAAATCAGGAAATACCTTATGTGTATGATTCTGAGTCTGAACTAGAGGCTTCGCTGTCTTCTGATACGTTTTCCACGAGTGCTATGTTTGCTCTTTCATCATCTGATTCTGAGTCAGCTTCAGAAGTGTCAGAATCATCCCATGTAGCCATGAGGCTTTTCTTCTTTTCCTTGAAGAACTTCTTTTTGGACTTCTCCTTCTGAAGCCTTGGGTAGTCCCTTTTGTAGTGCCCTTGCTCGTTACACTCATAGCAGATGATGTCCTTGTTATTTGGCTTTCTGTATCCTGAAGAACCTTTAGATGTTCTGTGTCCAGACGAAGACTCAGACTTTCTGTATCTGGAGGAGGATTCATTCTGATTCTATGATCTTCTAGGAGTTCTGAATTTCCTTTGTCTCTCCTTCCACAGTTGGTTCACCCTTCTGGAGAGGAGAGACAGTTCATCTTCTTCTGATGAAGATCCATCAGAAGTTTCTTCCACAACCTGCAAAACCTTAGAGTCAGATTTTCTGTTAGATTTTAAAGCTAGTGGCTTACCTTGCTTTTGAGGCTCATCTTCTTCTAGCTCTATCTCGTGACTTCTGAGGGAGCTGACAAGTTCCTCCAGAGATATTTTGTTGAGATCTTTGGCTAGCTTAAGTTGTAATATCAAGCCTCAACTCAACTTTAGTTTTGACCAATATTAAGGACCCTTCTAATGTTTTCCTGATCAATATTATTAAATTCTTGTTATTTATCATTATGTTTTTGTTTTATATTATTTCAAGTGTTAGTTTTTGTATTATGTATTTGAACTTTGTTCGCTATTTTTAGAAATCTGCATTTTCGTTTATGTTCATATCTGTTTCCAACTTGTTATAAGTATCATCTTGTTGCATCTTTCCCTTCTTTTTGATAATGTCAAAGGGGGAGAAGGATAGCACTTTATGGTTGTTTGGTTGTTTGTTTCAATTTTCTTTACAGGGCAAGCTTTCAAAACTTTTTCTCCATAGGGGGAGAAATCTAACTTAGGGGGAGAAAACTCCTTTTGCTCCAAATCTGAACAACTCATAAAGAAAGATGGTTTGTCATCATCAAAAAGGGGGAGAATGTAATCTCAAGCCTCAACTCAACTTTAGTTTTGATGAAAGACAAACAAGCTAGTTTGATGAAAGACAAACAAGCACTATGGCAAGAAGGAAAAGAAGTGGAATTAGCTTAAAGCATCATTCACTCAAATCTTCAAGGATCATGGCAAGCAATCAAGTATATCAATTCTCATTTGAACTACATTGATTAGAAATGCTCAAAAATGATATACACACTTGCCACAACACTTCACTTAAAGTATAAAACAAATTTTAAGTTTTTCACTGATGTAAATCGATTAACATATGATGTAAATCGATTTACACATGCTTTTTCAAAAACTGATCGTTTCTGGAAGCAATCGATTTACATGAAGTGTAAATCGATTGATCACAAAACTGAGTTGAATTTTTAACACTTGTAAATCGATTTACTCATCATGGTAATCGATTTACACTTCAAATTTTTTGAAAACAAGAACGTTACAAACCCGTGCAATCGATTTACATCTCATGCTAATCGATTTACACGTTGTAACTTGTAAAAAATCTAACTGGTTTCAAGATATCCTTCACACCTTTTCTCCAATAGATGCATGGTCATACATTGCATCCTCTCAAGTTTTTCAAATAGAAAAGTGTCCATTTGGAAAGGTATCTTGATTACTTTAAATACTAAAATCTTTCAAATTAAAAAACAACTCTTCTCTTATGCAATAATTCTGAACTTTGTAAAATATTCAAACTTCATATTTCTTAACTTTTAAGAACAAAGATTTTCTGCACTTTCACACATATAAGAACAGAAATCTTTGAGCATTATCTAACCATTGTGTTACAGTTTGAATTGCTTACAAGAGAAGAAAGAAGAAACTTCATTGAAGTCACTCTATGTGATCAACATCTTTCAAGAAATCATATTTCATAAAATTATACAAAGTGTAACTTATTTCCAGGATTGTTGGAATTAAGTATTGGAATACTTGTGTACCTTGTTGTCCATTGTTGGAAACAAGAGGTATCTTTTGAGAGGGTTGTTCTCAAGAGACTTATTGGAAATCCAAGAGGGTGTTCTTGGTATTTGTTAGAGTCTTTAGTTGATAAGACTAGGAAGAGTCTTGTAAAAGTTCTAACAAAATAGTGAAATCTCTTGCGTGTTTGCAAGGGGACTGGACGTACTTCCGGGGTGTGGAAGGAACCAGGATAAATCTCCGTGTCTATTTACTTTCTGCACTTTACAGTTTTTCCAAAGCACTAAAACAAAACCAGAAAGTATAAAATAAGTCAAAAATCGACCACCACCTAATTCACCCCCCCTCTTAGGGTAATCTTAAACTTATAATTGGTATCAGAGCAGGTTATAGGTAACCTGCTCCTAGAGATCCAGAATGGCTTCCGCAAATTATCAACCCGTTTTCAGAGATGGTGGTAGTAACAACAAGCCTCCTCTATTATGTGGTGAATATTTTGACTTCTGGAAAATACGCATGAAGGCGCATCTAGAAGCACAAGGAGAGCAGATATGGGATGCTGTTGAAAATGGTCCATTTATTCTGGTTACGGTAATCAATGGTGTTGACTTTTCAAAGCCTAAAACTGCACGGGACGACGATGATAAAAAGAAAGTTCTCTATGACAAAAAGGCAATAAACCTTCTTCAAGGTGCACTTAGTATGGACGAATTTTTCCGTGTCTCAACATGCAAAACAGCAAAGGAAATATGGGATACCTTGGTACAAACTCATGAAGGAACGGCTGAAGTAAAAAGATCAAGGCTAAATACCCTAAGTCAAGAATATGAACTATTTCGAATGCAGCCCGGAGAATCCATTCTTGACTTACAAAAGAGATTTGTGCATTTGACAAATCACTTAAGTGCTCTTGGTAAAACCTTGACAAATGATGAACTCAACTTGAAAGTCCTCAGATCATTGACTAGGGAATGGCAACCAAAGGTAACGGCAATCTCGGAAAAGAAGAGTCTCTCCGTAATGACTTCCGCTACATTATTTGGCAAACTTCAAGAATACGAAACAGAACTCGGTAGACTTGAAAAACATGAGAATCTAGAAAAGAAGTCCAAAAACATTACTTTAAAAATTGATTCAAAGGAAGTTGTAAAAGAAGACAATCCGGAAGAAGATGAAAATTTCATGCTTCTTGTTAAAAGACTTGGGAAATTTTTTGGCAGAAATGACAAGGGCGGATCTCATGCACATAAGAGAAAGCACTTCAAGAAAAGAGAAGCCTCCACATCAACACAAGATGTCTCATGTTATGAATGTGGAAAGCAAGGACATATCAAGCCAAACTGTCCAAATCTCCCAAAGAAAAACGGATTCAAAGGAAAGGACTCAAAACAAAAGAAAGCCTACATAGCATGGGAAGATAATGATATGAGCAGTACATCGGAATCGGAAAGCGACGAATGTGCAAATTTAGCCTTAATGGCATCGCATCACTCTGACGATGAAGAAAAGGTTAGTAATGAATTTACTCTTTTTGATGATGATGTTCAAGGTGCAATTGATGAACTCTTAAAAGAATGCAAAAGTTTATACAAAAAGGTGTCAAACCAAGAAAAAGAACTTCTAATTTGTCTAGAAAAAATTGACACCATGACTAAAGATTTTGATCTTCAAAAACAAAATTTTATAAAAGAAAAGGAAAACTTTGCATGCTCCAAGTGTGAATCAAATGTCTTTCAAATTTTTCAATTGAAAAGAGTCATTGAACGATATGAAAAAAGGACAAATAGGGTTGGAAGGATTACTAAGCCAACAACGTTATCCAAATGATAAAAGAGGTCTTGGTTATGTGAATTCTAAGAAACCAAGTAACAATCCCACTGTTTTTGTAAAGGCTAGTAATAGTTCCAATCCCAAGATAGTAGAAAAGAAGCAAGTTGTTCATAATCATCAAAAGAAAAAGCCTAATGTATCTAAAAGGAAACAAATTCCTAGATACAAGAGCAAATTTGTTCCAAACTACTTTTACTGTGGTATTATTGGACACACACCTAATGCATGCTATATTAGAAATTTCAGTATGGCTAGTGGACACTATGCATGGGTGAAAAAGGGAACTAACTATGAAGGACCCAAGGAAACTTGGGTGCCTAACAAGAAATAATCTATTTTTGTAGGTATGCTTGAAATCCACATCAAATCTTTGGTATCTTGACAGTGGATGTTCAAAGCATATGACAGGAGATATACACCAATTTTCATATCTAGTACATAAAGCCAAAGGGTATGTCACCTATGGAGACAACACCAAAGGAAAGATTCTTGGCATTGGAATAGTTGGCACACCTCCATCCATTCAAATTGAGGATGTTCTCTATGTTGAAGGATTAAAGCACAACCTTCTTAGCATAAGTCAACTTTGCGATAGAGGGTTCAAAATCAAATTCAACAAAGAAGAATGCCTTATTATGGATGACACAACCAATGAGGTAAAACTCAAAGGTATAAGATCTAACAATATTTTTATGATCACTTTAGATGATTTGTCTATGAAGGTACAATGTCTTATGGTAAACAACAATGACGCTTGGTTATGGCACAAGAGGATTGCTCACATTCACATGGAGCACTTGAACAAATTGGTTAAGCATGACTTAGTTATTGGTCTACCAAAGATGAAGTTCATCAAAGACAAATTATGTAGTGCATGCCAAAAGGGAAAACAGACCAAATCAACTTTCAAACCAAAGAATGTGGTTTCAACAACAAGACCACTTCAATTGTTGCACATGGATCTTTTTGGTCCATCTAGAACAAGAAGCTTCGGAGGTAACATTTATGCTTTAGTTATTGTAGATGATTTTTCCCGTTTTACTTGGACTTTGTTTTTAGTGCACAAAAATGACGCATTCAAGGCATTCAAGAGATATGCAAAACAAGTTCAAAATGAAAAGTCATTAAAGATAACATCAATCCGAAGTGATCATGGTGGAGAGTTCCAAAACAGTCTGTTTGAAGAATTTTGTGAAGAAAATGGGATCTTCCACAATTTTTCAGCACCAAGGACTCCACAACAAAATGGAGTAGTTGAAAGGAAAAATAGGTCTTTGGTGGAGCTTGCAAGAACCATGCTAAGTGACTCAAGTTTGCCTAAATATTTTTAGGCGGATGCGGTAAGCACGGCATGTTACATAAGAAATCGCGTGATCATAAGACCTATACTAAAGAAAACTCCATATGAGATTTACAAAGGAAGAAAACCAAATATCTCTCACTTTCACATTTTCGGTTGCAAATGTTTTGTCCTTAACAATGACAAAGACAATCTCGGTAAGTTCGATGAAAAATCAGATGAAGGTATTTTTCTTGGTTACTCCCTTTCTAGCAAAGCTTTTAGAATTTACAATAAAAGAACTTTAACTATAGAAGAATCAATGCATGTTTCTTTTGATGAATCTAACACCTCCAAGGAGGAAGTTGTTATTTGTGATGATGATGATTCTATAGATTTACCTCATGAGAATTCATGCGAAGGTGGCAAAATTATCAACCCGGAACAAACACATGAACTTTCACATCAAAATGAAAATGATGATGGTCTTCCTCAAGAATGGAGAACTCATCGTGATCATCCAATTGACAACATAATTGGAGATATTAGCAAAGGGGTATCTACTCGACTAAATCTTAAGGATGCATGCTTAAATATGGCTTTTGTATCTCAAGTTGAACCTACTAAAGTGGCTCAAGCACTAGAAGATGATCAATGGATCCTTGCCATGCAAGAGGAGCTAAACCAATTCGAACGGAACGAAGTTTGGGAACTTGTTCCTAATCCAGGAAATAAACGTATCATTGGAACCAAATGGGTATTCAAAAACAAGATGGATGAAAATGGTATAATCACTCGAAAAAAGGCAAGACTAGTTGCTCAAGGATACAACCAAGATGAAGGAATTGATTTTGAAGAAACTTTTGCTCCGGTAGCACGTTTGGAAGCAATAAGACTACTACTTGCATATGCATGCTCATTGGACTTTGAACTCTTTCAAATGGATGTAAAAAGCGCATTTCTCAACGGATTCATAAATGAAGAAGTCTATGTAAAGCAACCTCCCGGATTTGAAGACTTCAAACATCCTAATCATGTCTTCAAATTGAAGAAAGCTCTCTATGGGCTGAAGCAAGCACCAAGGGCATGGTATGATAGACTAAGCGCATTCCTATGTGAAAAAGGGTTTGTAAAGGGTAAAGTTGATACCACTCTCTTCATAAAAAATGTTAATCATCATACTTTACTTGTACAAATCTATGTAGATGATATTGTTTTCGGTTCAACTAACCAAAATATGTGCAAGGAATTTTCATCTGTGATGCAAGGAGATTTTGAGATGTCTATGATGGGAAGATTGAATTTCTTTCTCGGTCTTCAAATTAAGCAACTCAAACACGGTATCTTCATTAACCAATCAAAATATTGCAAAGACCTTATAAAGAAGTTTGAGATGGAAAGTAGCAAAGAGAGTGCAATTCCTATGGGATCCGGCACCTATCTTGATCCAGATGAATCAGGGAATTCTATTGACATAACTAAGTATCGTGGAATGATTGGCTCACTCCTCTATTTAACAGCAAGTAGACCTGACATCATGTTCAGCGTTTGCCTATGTGCAAGATATCAAGCCAATCCTAAAGAGTCTCACCTTGCAGCAGTCAAGAGCATAATAAAATATCTCAAAGGAACAACCAACGTCAGATTATGGTATCCAAAAGGTAGTATGTGCAATCTAGTTGGTTATTCTGATGCTGACTATGCAGGTTGTAAGACTGATCGCAAAAGTACAAGTGGAACATGTCACATTCTCAGAAATGCCTTGGTTTCATGGTCATGCAAAAATCAAGCAAGCGTCGCTCTCAGCACTGCCGAAGCAGAATACATTGCGGCTGGTAGTGGATGCGCTCAAATTCTTTGGCTAAAACAACAGTTACTTGACTATGGAGTAAACCTTGGATGCATTCCACTTCGATGTGATAACACAAGCGCGATCAATATTACGAAAAATCCAGTTATGCATTCCCGGACAAAACACGTTGACATCAGACACCATTTCATCCGAGATCACGTACTCAAAGGAGATGTCGAGATTACTTTTATGGATACTCAAAATCAACTCGCGGGCATTTTCACAAAACCACTTGCAAAGGATGCATTTTTCAAAATTCGTCGTGAACTCGGAATCCTAGATGAACAAGATATATAAGGTGCACTCTATCCTTAACTATACTTTAATGTACATATATATATATGGGTTAAGACAATGTTTCAAATGTTAAAATTACTGTTTTTTAAATTTTTCCTTTAAGTAAATCGATTTACTTGGTGTGTAAATCGATTTACCACTGAAGCAAAACCTTTTTTTTATAAAATCCTTTTGTGTAAATCGATTTACACAGTATGTAAATCGATTTACCACTGAACGAAAATTATTTTTCATAAAAATTCTTTTTGTGTAAATCGATTTAACCAATGGGCAAATCGATTTACCACTGAACTGAAGCATTTTTATGTAATTTTTCTCTATGCAAATTAACTTTTCAGCATGTGATATTTATGAGTCTTTAATATATTGGTCAATCTTACCTTTCCTCACACCTTCTTTTTGACCAATCATGGAATCTTGACCACTCCACTCAATTAAAACTTCATAAAGACCTCACTTACTCTCTCTACTATTTAATCTCACCAAAACTCCCTCACCATCTCATAACACCCAAACTCACTCTCTCTCTCATTACAACACAAAAATTATCTATCTCCCTTACTCAAAACCCTAACCATATCCATGGCTCCCAAGAGAAAAGAAACAGCCTCAGAAAAAGGAAAGAAGCAAATTGTTGCAGCCGCTGAAAACTCTTTGCTCGAGTACCTCTCGGATTCACAGCGTGAAAGATTTATCAAGCATTTTCAGAAGAAAATTATCTCAGCTCCAAAATTCGGTATGTTATCTACCTTTCCCGATGAATGCTTCACTTTTCAAAGGGATTTGATTGCTTATGGGTTAGAACCATTAATATCATCACGTGGTTACTATTACCCGGATCTAGTTCGCGTATTCTACAGCAATATACATTATGATAACAACAAATGTTATACCTATGTGCTCGGAACAAGAATTCCTCTGCATTCCAAAACTATAGGCAGAATTTTGAACATTCCATATACTGGAAGTACCCTCTATGACCCAGAGGATGCTGATTGGGAAAACTATAAGAAGCGAGAATTCTTCTACAGCATTGGCAGGTTGTCAGAATCCGAATACCGTGCAAAGCGGATTCATAGTCTTGGCGGTGTTATTCCGGCTCGGGACACTTGGAGTGCTGGTAACTTTCATATGGATGATAGATTGTTTCACTATTTTTTGGTATATATCTTATTTCCTAGAGCGGGAAATCATTGTACTGTGACCAACCTAGAACTGCAAATACTCTATGCAAGGAAAAATGGCATTGCGGTAAACTGGGCTAAACTGATTGTGGTGCATATGTTAAGAGTTGCCACAAGGGATACTTTTCTACCATATGCATACTTCATTACAAGGATCTTGGAAGCATTTGATATAGATTTTACTGGGTTTGAGCGGATTGAAATGGATCCAATCACCAATAGGATCTCCATCAAAAATGTTGATTCTAGGATGGGTGTTCATTTCAATTCTAACGCAAAAACCATCACATACATTGGAGAGGATGTTGTAGGTGATGAAGGCAATAATGCAGATGAAGAAGACAATGAAGTTCCTCCTCCTGCTGCCTCTTATGGTCCAACAAACCAAGATGTTATGGATTACATGAATCAACAGTTTGCATCTCTCAACTCTAACATCAATGCTCGATGGACCGAGATAAATGACTCTACCTCCTCTCGCATTAATGCTTTTCAGAATGATGTGAAGCAACAGTTTTCATACCTATACTCACATCTTCATATTCCTCCATACGATCCAAACAATCCAGCACCTCCGCCTCCTCAATACACCGAACCACCTCTACAACAACAATTTCCATATCAAGGACCCTTCTAATGTTTTCCTGACCAATATTATTAAATTCTTGTTATTTATCATTATGTTTTTGTTTTATATTATTTCAAGTGTTAGTTTTTGTATTATGTATTTGAACTTTGTTCGCTATTTTTAGAAATCTGCATTTTCGTTTATGTTCATATCTGTTTCCAACTTGTTATAAGTATCATCTTGTTGCATCTTTCCCTTCTTTTTGATAATGTCAAAGGGGGAGAAGGATATCACTTTATGGTTGTTTGGTTGTTTGTTTCAATTTTCTTTACAGGGCAAGCTTTCAAAACTTTTTCTCCATAGGGGGAGAAATCTAACTTAGGGGGAGAAAACTCCTTTTGCTCCAAATCTGAACAACTCATAAAGAAAAATGGTTTATCATGATCAAAAAGGGGGAGAATGTAATCTCAAGCCTCAACTCAACTTTAGTTTTGATGAAAGACAAACAAGCTAGTTTGATGAAAGACAAACAAGCACTATGGCAAGAAGGAAAAGAAGTGGAATTAGCTTAAAGCATCATTCACTCAAATCTTCAAGGATCATGGCAAGCAATCAAGTATATCAATTCTCATTTGAACTACATTGATTAGAAATGCTCAAAAATGATATACACACTTGCCACAACACTTCACTTAAAGTATAAAACAAATTTTAAGTTTTTCACTGATGTAAATCGATTAACATTTGATGTAAATCGATTTACACATGCTTTTTCAAAAACTGATTGTTTCTGGCAGCAATCGATTTACATGAAGTGTAAATTGATTGATCACAGAACTGAGTTGAACTTTTAACACTTGCAAATCGATTTACACATCATGCTAATCGATTTACATTTCAAATTTTTTGAAAACAAGAACGTTACAAACCCGTGCAATCGATTTACATCTCATGCTAATCGATTTACACGTTGTAACTTGTGAAAAATCTGAACTGGTTTCAAGATATCCTTCACACCTTTTCTCCAATAGATGCATGGTCATACATTGCATCCTCTCAAGTTTTTCAAACAGAAAAGTGTCCATTTGGAAAGGTATCTTGATTAATTTAAATACTAAAATCTTTCAAATTAAAAAATAACTCTTCTCTTATGCAATAATTCTGAACTTTGTAAAATATTCAAACTTCATATTTCTTAACTTTTAAGAACAAAGATTTTCTGCACTTTCACACATATAAGAACAGAAATCTTTGAGCATTATCTAACCATTATGTTACAGTTTGAATTTCTTACAAGAGAAGAAAGAAGAAACTTCATTGAAGTCACTCTATGTGATCAACATCTTTCAAGAAATCATATTTCATAGAATTATACAAAGTGTAACTTATTTCCAGGATTGTTGGAATTAAGTATTGGAATACTTGTGTACCTTGTTGTCCATTGTTGGAAACAAGAGGTATCTTTTGAGAGGATTGTTCTCAAGAGACTTATTGGAAATCCAAGAGGGTGTTCTTGGTATTTGTTAGAGTCTTTAGTTGATAAGACTAGCAAGAGTCTTGTAAAAGTTCTAACAAAATAGTGAAATCTCTTGCGTGTTTGCAAGGGGACTGGACGTACTTCTGGGGTGTGGAAGGAACCAGGATAAATCTCCGTGTCTCTTTACTTTATACACTTTACAGTTTTTCCAAAGCACTAAAACAAAACCAGAAAGTATAAAATAAGTCAAAAATCGACTACCACCTAATTCACCCCCCCCCCCCCCCCCCTCTTAGGGCAATCTTAAACTTACATAAGTGCTGTGACCATTGGCCTCCATTGCTTGGGCAAGCTTCTGATGATCTTCTTAATGTGATCAACAGTAGAATACCCTTTGTCAAGAACCTTTAGTCCAGCAACAAGGATTTGGAATCTTGAAAACATAGTTTCTATTAATTCACTATCTTCCATCTTGAATGCCTCATAATTTTGAATGAGCGCAAGGGCCTTGGTTTCTTTGACTTGAATGTTGCCTTCATGCGTCAATCTCAGAGAGTAAAACATGTTCTTGGCAGTCTCTCTGTTTGATATTTTCTCATATTCTGAGTATGAGATAGCGCTGAGGAGTATTGTTCTGGCCTTGTGGTGGTTTCTGGATTCACGCTTTTGCTGATCAGACATCATTTTTTGTCTATCCTCTGACCACGTCCATCCACTAGGTGCGTGTATCCATAAGTCACCATGTCCCATAGATCAGCATCATGGGCCATAATGAAACTCTCAATTTTGTCTTTCCAGTAGTCAAAGTTCTCTCCATCAAAGACTGGAGGTTTGCCACTGAATTTGTCCTTGTCTTCATGGTTGTCATTGCTGATGTTTTGGCTTGTTTCCACCATAGTGTTTTTCTGAAGCTTGGATCTTGTACTGACACAGTTAAGTGTTTAAGATCAGAACTAGGCTCTCTGATACCAATTGAAGATGTGAAAAACACAAGAAGAGAGGGGGGGGGGGGGGGGGGGTTGAATTTAAAACTTGAAATTAAAAGCTTAATGACACAGTATTTTTATCCTAGTTCGTTTGATCTCAAACTACTCCAGTCCATCCGTCAAGGTGATTTCGCCTCTCTCCAACGAGGTATTAATCCACTAATCTCAAAAGGATTACAATCACTACTTTAACAACTGTTAAAGTCTTCTTGAGTACAACCACAATCCGGTTAATCTCAAGGAACATTGTTTCAAAACTATTATACAAGATGTATGTTGTTGTTTTTCTTACAAAAATTGTTTATCACAACTGTGATAATTTACACAAGATTAAAGCTTGGAAATGTAAATAATATTGCTTGCAGCTTTGAATATGCGTGAGTGGTTATCTAGCAAAAATCGTCATTGATTTTGAATGTTGACTTTGTTTATATAAGCAGAGGAATAATCGTTGATCATCAAGCATGTTTAATGTCATTAACACACTTTCCATTCGGAGAAGATCCTGTCTGAAAGAAGCCGTTGGAAGTGATGCTGTCTTGAATGATCAGTAACGCTTCAGAATCTTATCTCCTTACTTGGTGATGACGCTTCAGAATATTGATGGCTTGGATTAACATGTTCTTGTTCAGAATCAGAGTTTACTTTGCTTAAGCGCATGTTCTGGTCATCAATCATCAACGCATGTTCTGATTGTTTCAGTGTGTAACTCTTATGGCTTATCTTCTGATGATGCTTTAGTCAGAACTTTTGCATACATAAAACATAATTTTTAGGGGCATATTTGTTCTTTGTGTTTGTCATTAGTTCTTTGTATTTGTTATAATCAAAACTCTAACTAAGAGTTGTAGAATCAAACTATGTTCTAACGGAATTATGGTCCAAACTTGATCAAATTATATATATGAGTTTAAAATGTTTATATGGATAAAAAATTATGAAGTTTGACTGTGAATTGGCCATAGTTGACTTTTTCCCCAATATAGATGATTTTTAGGTCAACTGCTCAATTGACTGAGCAAAAGTGTGATCCAAAGCTTGAAACTTGACATGAGTAATCTTGAGGGTCCATAATGATCCATGAAAGTCATATGTGGCATTGGAAGTTCAAATATCCTTATGCAATCTCAAACCCTAATTTTGGTCATCAGTGCTTAAGGAGGTGTCTTGAGCTGATCAACCCTAATGCAGTCTTGAGTCAAAGGAGATCTTGTGAGAAAAATCTTTGATAAATGAGAGACAAAATTTTAGGGTACAACAGCTGCCCCTGTTCAATCTTCTTAAGCCTGAAGAGTTAGATTGGCAAGTTTTTTCCATTCGTGACTCGAAGGTGGAAGATGATTGGACATTAGAGTGCCCAGAAATTTGCACTCGGTGATGTGATGGTTGATGGTATAGGAAATGGGCTTAAAGATTCCATTTGGAGGGATGATGGAAAGTTGTTGGAGATGGGCTTGTAGATGCCATCCAGAAATGATTGTTGAACCATATTTGTAAGCTGAATCTGAATAAGTATCAGAATGGCATCCGTGTCTGGAGCGTATCTCAACTGTATCTGAAGATTGAATCTGAATGAGTATCCGGATGGCATCCGTGTCTGGAGTGTATCTGAACTGTATCTGAAAGTTGAATCTGAATTAGTATTCGGATGGCATCTGTGTCTGGAGCGTATCTGAACTGTATCTGAAAGTTGAATCTGAATGAGTATCAGGATGGCATCCGTGTCTGGAGCATATCTGAACTGTATCTAAAAGTTGAATCTGAATGAGTATCAGGATGGCATCCGTGTCTGGAGCGTATCTGAACTGTATCTGAAAGTTGAATCTGAATGAGTATCAGGATGGCATCCGTGTCTGGAGCGTATATGAACTGTATCTGAAGATTGAATATGAAGGAGTATCAGGATGGAATTCGTGTCTGGAGCGTATCTGAACTGTATCTGAAGATTTAATCTGAATGAGTATCAGGATGGCATCTGTGTCTGGAGCGTATCTAAATTGTATTTGAAAGGTCTTTGAACATTGTTAATGGTAGCTATTGATTAACCTTGTCCTGAAAAGGGTAAAATGTTAGCTAATATGCAATGTCATTTTGTATGAAATGCATGGTATAATGAGATTGTGATACAGGCATCCGTGCTATCAACGTTTATGATATACGTATGTGATGTATGTGTATGTGAGCTAATCTTTTGCATTACTTGTTTGAATTGGGGAAAATAAATCCCCGACTGCTGCGGAGGATACAGAGTGCAAGTCTTCATGTTTTGAAGTGTTGATGAATTCCCGCTTAGAGAAATGAACTCTGTTGTAAGGGAAACACCGTGTACTGCTTGTGAAATCCTGAGAAATTTGGCGACTTCTAACGGGGAGTGATAACTGGAAGTTTTGTTCTGCTGGGGATTAAACTGCACACTGTGGGGGATTTTATGGAATAGCTCAAAGATATTTCCCTATCTCTTAAAGCCATTAGTGATTGTCTTTCTATTTTGTTCATTTTTAAATGGTATTTACGTTCAAATGCATATGTTCAAAAATAAATCATTGGACGTTTTCATAAACAAACACAAGAGTAAAGAAAAACAGATAGTTTTGCACTTTTAAAGGGATATCTTTGTATTGACTTTGAGTAAGAATTTTTCTATCTTGTTCAACATCCTCCAAGCTCGGATGAATCTCTGGAGAAGACATTGATCATTGTTCTCGTAGTCAAATACCAAACCTTGAATGAGCATCTCATGTAGGCCATCCCTTCGGGCACAACCGAATTGTCTTAAGGCTAAGCAGGGGTTGTAGGTGATACCTCCCCTAATTCCAAGTAAAGGAACATTAGGGAATTCTCCATAACGGTTGATAATAGTAACATTCTCTATGGATTTCAGATTGGGGAAGATGTGAAATAAACCATCTTACCGAGAGAGGAGTACAACACATAAGGATATTTATTTCTGACTTGTATTGATTTTATTGGATTTTTTGTTGAAGTTTATGGACCACTCATGGTATTCCAACCATTTAATCCATTAAATTTTAATTTTAATTTTATTTACTTGTATATGCTTTTGTAATTAATTCTGATTTTTTTTGGGATGTTGATTTCTTCTTATGAGTGATCATTAGTGGCTCAAACTTTATGTTTGAAAGTCCAAGGATGATTGATTATTGAAATTTTGTTCAAAACCTTTGAAACTTGTTGTTAGAAGGCTTTAATTTTATCAATCCTCTAACAAGTCTTCATTAACTTTGGCCTAAGTTCAATCTTCAATCATTATTGGTCATTTATTATGGAATCAATCCCTTCTTCATCCCTCTTTCTTTTATTTTCTTTTTTATCAATTTGGATAAGGCATTTGAACTTTAATTTCATCTAAGCTTATGAATATTTGAAAAATTATCTTCCATGACCTAGGTCTTGATCACCCTTGTTTTTACTTGTGATACATGTTTTAGGAGCTTAGTTTCTACCATGTCTCTAACATGTATCGTACATATATTGCTATTGATCGGCCTCAAAATAGGTGTGACTTCTACATGAATCCACTTATGATTGAAAACTAACTCTAACATTAACCTTTACTTTGTGCAACCTAAATTTTTGCACTTTATTTACCGCTTTTACTTTATGTCATTTACTTTTAGAATTTACATTTCATGCAACTTACTTATCATTCCGCATTTTCCCTTTGTTCACTTGGACATATGTTTATGCTTATGCATTTTTTTCCTTTGTTCACTTGGACCTTTATTTTGTGCTTAACTCATTAATAATCAACTTGAATATTAAAAGACTTAAGACTCTTCTTAAACTATTGGTTACTATCCTTGGCATAGTGGAGTTGTGGATCTCTTGGATTTAGTATTAGAGGCTTTATTACTTGGAGACTTTGTTGCCCTGTTGTTATTTTGTCTGAAGTCCTTAGGGTTTAATCCAAGGCATTGGGTTGAATTTTCTGTGTGCAGGTTATTCTGATCTCTATACTTTGTTTGTGATTGGGAATTTCTCTGAATATAGTTGTTACTCTGGCCAAATTTTATCAATGAAGACTTTTCTTGATTCTTAATTCATATGAGGCTTGGTATTCATATGAGGCTTTGTATTCATTTGAGGTTTGGTATTATGCTCTCTTGGTCTTTAATCTAAAGGATGAGAATTCTATATTGACTTATTTATGTCAAGTTTTGGTTTCTTGTTGGTTAGACCTTTCCCTACCTTAGCTTTTACTTTGTGTACATAGGATAGTCTCTTCATCTCCCCCCATCTTCTTTAATTTCAAAATCTTCTCCCTCTTTTTTAAAACTCTTCTTGTTTTTTAAACTTGAATCGATTTCATAATAAACTTGGACTTAGGTCCATGCATTTTCTAAATTCTTTTTCTTAATTAAACTCTTAACCAATTTAATTATACTTTGACATTTTTTTAGAAGACTAAAAGTCATTAACCTCATTTAAATCATTTTGCCACTTGACTTTTTTACTTTAAGACTTTTCTCAAAAGATTAGACTCTTGTTGACTCTTGTAGTGATGCAAGCTACTATACTTCTACAATATGTAGTGAAGTGAGCCATTTACCACTTGGGTATTGAGTGATGCCTTGTTGATTTTAAATCCAAGCTATGTCCTCCACTTTGAGATGATGAAAATACTCATTTCTCATGATCGTGGGTAGTGAGTATGTTTTTCACTCGGATATGACGACAACGTCTCTTCTTCTTAAAACTAACCAAGCATATAAGCTTTTCAAAATTATAAGGAGAACTACGAGTGCCCTGATCCCTTATTGCACGAATGGTGGTACGTAGGAACAAAAAGTTCGGAACCGTGGCGGATGCAAAAATTGTAAAAACCACTTCTTTTCTCATCTCCAGCATCTATTTTGTAAATATTTCTTGATAGCCAAATACACATATTTTCAAAGAGGTTCTTGCGGAGTACCGTAGATGTTTAGGATGCTAATACATTCTCTTTGCATAACCAACCCTGTTACCTTGATCTCTATTTTACTTTAAGTTTTATTCGATCTTTTCCTAGTCCTTTGAATAAAATAAAAGTATGGTGACGACTTTCACTGATTTGCGAGTTAAGTCAATCTAATGACTTAGTCTCAACATTTCTACCATTACAACCATATAGTAACACAATCTCACTTTTCATTCAACTATTGATCTATATCCAATAGTTGTCGCACTCCCAACACCCAAATTTAGAACTGTTCTAACTGTTGTTAGAATTAATTTATATTTAATTAGATATTAATTTATATTTAGGAATATCTTTTAGATTGTTTATATCTTTGTTAGAAGATATATATCTTAGATCTTCTTATATCTTTGTAGAAGATATATTTTAAATTTAATTTTTGTGTATAAATAGCTTAGTGGAGTAGGCTATTGTAATTTATTGTAAATCCTTATTTTGAAGCTATCAGTAAATATTCCTTTTGCATTTTATCTTCCTTGTGCACCAAAAATTGGTATCTAGAGCTCCTGGTTAGAAACTCTGGAATTTGGGAAACATTGTTTTTCATTGAGTTTCTGCTTAAATTGCACAAGGTAGAATATGAATGGAAACGACGACGATATTTATTACAAGCTTCCAGTATCTGATGGCAAAAAATGGAATCGTTGGAAGATCTAGATGCGCGTGTTATTTGGCTCTCAAGATGTGTTAGATCTTGTCACCGATGGCTATAATCTGTTAGAAGCAGATGCAACAGAGGCCCATAAGATAGCACAGAAGGCGTTGAGGAAGAAAGATCAGAAAGCGTTGTTCTACATCCATCAATGTGTGGATATGAATGTGTTTGAGAAGATTGTTGATTCTGAAACAACAAAGGATGCATAGGACACACTGGTCAGATGTTACGGTGGTGACGCATTAGTGAAGAAGGTGAATCTTCAGTCTCTCAAAAAGCAATATGAGAATCTCAACATGAAGGACAACGAGAAGGTTTATGAATACATCTGTAGAGTGATTCTAATCACTAATGAGATGAAAGCTTGTGGAGAAACTATGTCTGAACAAGTAATTATTGAGAAGATCTTGAGATATTTAACTTCCCAGTTTGATTACATTATTGTAGCAATTAAACATTCCAAAGATCTGAGCACCATGAGAGTTGAAGAGCTGCAAAGTATTCTAGAGGTGAATGAGTTGCGTATGACTGTAAGAACTTCTGAGAGGGAAGTAGAGCAGCAGGCTCTAAAGGTAACTTCTGGTAAGAAGCATTAGAAGTTGACTTGGTCAGAAGCCAGGAAGAAAATTAATAGTGGTCAAAAGTCAGAAGCTTCAAATTCTGATAGGCAGAAGAATGTCCAGAAAGGAAAGGAGAAGTCTGACAAGAAGACTGTTCAATGTTACTGTTGCAAGAACTTTGGTCACTGTGCCATAGATTGCTGGTCCAACAAAGAAAGGAAGTCAAAAGAAGAAAATATAGCAAGAGGAGAGTCTGATGATGAACCAGTGTTATTATTGGCTTCTGAACCCAATGATCTGAATTCATCAGAATGGTGGTATATGGACACAGGGTGTTCAAACCGTCTTACTGGAAACAAGAAGTGGTTGGTTGACTTTGACTCTGGGAAGAGTACAAAGATTAGATGTGTTGATGATCAATACCCCAATGCAGAAGGTATGGGAAATGTCAGAATCATTCTAAACAATGGGAAAGTGGTAGTGATCCAGAATGTTTGGTATGTACCTGGCATGAAAAGCAATCTGATCAGTGTGGGACAACTGGTTGAGAAAGGTTTTTCAGTTACCATGAAGGACAATCTTCTGAAGATGTATGACTTTAATCAGAAGCTGATTATGGAGCCAGAACAGGGAAGGAACAGAACATTCAAGGTGAATGTTAGAACTGCAGACTTAGAATGTCTTAGTGTAACAAGTGTTGTCAAGGAGAGTGAGCCGTGGCACGAAAAATTTGGTCATCTGAATTTCAGAAGTTTAGGGCATCTGAAATCAAAGAATCTGGTACACGGAATTCCTACAATCAAGAAGCCTTAAAAGTCATGCAAGGTGTGCATGGAAGGGAAGCAACCAAGACTACCCTTTGCATTAGAGGTAGTTCCAAGAGCAAAACATGCCTTGGGAGTAGTACATTCTGATGTGTGCGGTCCATTTCCAGTAGCATTGACTGGAGGGAATAAATATTTTGTGTCATTTGTTGATGAGTTCACCAGAATGACATGGGTATCTCTCATAAAGTTCAAAGACGAGGTGTTTGCTGAATTCATAAAGTTCAGACTGAAGGCTGAGAATCATAGTGACCAGACTCTGAAGATTCTTAGAACTGGCGGTGGTGGTGAGTATAACTCTACAGAATTCAGAAGTTTCTGTGAGGAGAATGGAATTGAGCATGAGGTTAATGCTCCCTATACTCCTCAACACAATGGTCTTACTGAAAGAAGAAATCGTACTTTGCTAGATATGGTAAGAAGCATGCTGAAAGAGAAGAAGCTTCCTCATACTCTGTGGGGAGAAGCTGTTACAACTGCATGTTATGTGCTCAACAGATTTGCAACAAATAAATTAAAGGAAATAGTTCCTATTCAGAAGTGTACTGGAGATAAGCAAAGTGTTAGTCATCTGAAGGTATTTGGTTCTGTATGTCACAAACATGTCCCAGAAGCCAAGACAGAAGCTGGATGATAGAACTAAAGTGATGTTGCTGGTGGGGTATCACAGTACATGTTCGTACAAACTTTATTGTCCAGAAACTAACAAATTTGAGTTCAACAGAGACGTCATTATAGAGGAATTAAAAGTTTGGAATTGGGAAAAGTCTCGTCCTGACTCTAATGACAGAACTTCTGATGAAAGTTCAGAAATACATGTTTCTGAAGTTGGTAAAGACTCTGACTCTGAAGAAGATACAGAAGGAGAAGATGATTTTGACTCTAACTCCGATGGTGATCCAGACTCTGAAGACAGTTAAGATTCTAGAGAAAGTCCAATTGCTGAAGCAAGTGATTCTGAAGGGGAAAGTTCTAGTGTTCAAAGTTCTAAAGGTCCAGTTTGAAGAAGTGGAAAACACAAGAAGGGGGGGTTGAATTGAAAACTTGAAATCAAAAGCGCAATGACACAGTATTTTTATCCTGGTTCGTTTGATCTCAAACTACTCCAGTCCACCCGTCAAGGTGATTTCACCTCTCTCCAACGAGGTCTTAATCCACGAATCTCAAAAGGATTACAATCACTACTTTAACAACTGTTAAAGTCTTCTTGAGTACAACCATAATCCGGTTAATCTCAAGGAACACTGTTTTAATCAAATAAACAAGAGTATTGTGTGTTGTTGTTTTTCGTTACAAAAACTGTTATCACAACTGTGATAATTTACACAAAATGAGAGTGTGGAAATATGATAAGTATGCTTGCAGATTTTTGAATTCTCGTGAATAATATTAGAAAAATCATTGCCGATTTGATCACTGAGCTTGTTTATATAGGCAATGGATTCCCGTTGACCATTAAGCATGATAAATGTCATTAACTCAGTTTCCATTTGGAGAAGATCATGTCTGAAAGAAGCCGTTGTAATTGATGCAGTCTTGAATGAATAATAACGCTTCAGAATCTTTCATCCTTGCTTTCTGCTGATGCTTCAGCACATTGATGACTTGGATTATTATGCTCTTGTTCAGAATTAGAGTTTACTTCACTTAAGCGCAGGTTCTGGTCATCAATCTTCAGCGCAAATTCTGATTGCTTCAGCGTGTAGCTTCTATAGCTAATCTTCTGATGCTGCTTTGGTCAGAACTTCTGTATACACAATAACATAATTTTTAGGGTGCATAATTGTTCTTTGTATTTGTTATCATTAAAACTCTAACTAAGGGTTGTAGAATCAAACTATGTTCTAACAATCTCCCCCCTTTTTGATGATGACAAAAACTAGAATTTTCAATTTAAAATTAAAGAACAAAATGTTTAAGAGAAACTCCCCCTGAGTTGATTACTTTCCTTAAGTTCCTTCTCATCAGAGTCTAGCTGCATCTCTTATCAGAATTTGTACCTGTTCAAACTTTTCAGAAGGTAAAGGTTAAGTAATTCAGAATGTTTGAGACTTTTGTCTTGGTAAACCATTATTGAAAATATTTTACTTTCTCCCCCTTTTTGTCATGTATCAAAAAGGCAATATAATCAGAGCCAAAAGAGATGAATTATATTTAAACATAATGCAATGACAAGTTTCAAAAGCAAAGAGGTAAAAATAAAAGTTACAGATAAATAATTTTAAAAGAAAATCTAAGAAGGAGGGGGAAGACGTGTTAACAATGCTTCCAGCAAGCTCTTGATATGAGTATTTGACTCTTCTTGCTTTCCCAAAATGCCTTTGATTTCCTTTGTGGTGTCTTCTTGTTTACTCGGAATACTTTTAATCTCCTTGTTTGTATCCTCCTGCTTATCCAGCCTTGCATGGATTAAAGCATTTTCTTTCTTCAACTCTTCCAGAGTTTACATGACTAAGGAGGAAGCTGGTGTCTCTTCAGGAGTTGGATGTTGCTCAGAGCATTCTGCGGCTTCTTCTGAGTGAACCATTTCTTCTGCTGTAAGCATGTTTTCTGGAGCAGGAGTCAGAGAGAGACTTTCTGATTCTAGTTCGGCTACATCTGAAGGATTATGCTCTTTCCAGGGAGCATTATCCAGCGAGAGGATATCTTTCTTGAGCATTTGGCTCAGAACACGGTCTTCAAAAGCCTTTAGCTTATCACTAAAGTTATGCTGAGCCTTTTTATAACACAATTCCTTCAGCTTCAGCGTTTCAGAGCTAAGCCAATTTCTGAATCTTGCCCACATATAATTAGAAGCAGCAGGATTAGTCATCTCTTGACTAGCATGCTTCAAAGAATTTATCCATTCATGCATTCCTGTTTCAAAAATCAACAAACTTGTACCAACATCTGATGTGGTTTCAGTTGGTTTAGGTTTGGGAATGGCAGTTTTGTGTGAGATGGAAGCTAGTCTTTCAAGCACAATTGGATCAATGACAAGTCTTACGTTGTCAGTTGGACTGTTAGTGGGTGAAGGAGTGGGAGAGTCAGGAATGATAATTGGTCTAGTAGGGGTGTTTGGAGGTGTGGATTCAAGGGATGAAGGGATTTCTGGAATGTCATGAATGGTGAGAGGCATGCGAACCGCAAGAGGTTCTGTAATTCCAGGTGTTGTACCCCAAAATTTTCCCTCCCATATTTCTAAAAACATTTCAAGAAAGATCCTCAAGTTGCTCAAGGAAGTCCAAGGGTTGATCAGACAAGCTCTCTCCTAAGGCAGTCTACCTCAAATTAGGGTTTCATGTTGCATCAAGATACTTGAGTCCAAGGGATCCCAAATTCTCAACATTGCCCTAATATGTTCTCAAGATCATCTATGTCAAGTTTCAAGCCTTGCAGAGGAAGTTTGCTCAGTCAATTTCTCAAAGGCCTGAAAATCGATTATGCTATGGCAAAAGTCAACTGTGGCCCACATACAGTCAAACTTCAAGATTTATGGTCAACATCCTCATTTCGAAGTATATTTCATAATTTGATAAAGGGTTAATCATGATTCATCAAGGATTGCTCACAATTCATCAAGAACCAAAAGTTGCTAAATTAGGGTTTTGTAGGAAAAGTCAACTCAACTTTGACCAAGCATAACTTTCTCATACTTTATGAGAAATGACCCATCCAAATCTCATTTTTAATAGGATGCAATGCTCTACAATCCATATTCAGCTCCCAAGTTCAAAATATGCACTCACGAGAAGTTATGAATTTGGACATTATAGGTCATTTTGAAAAGTCAACAAAAACACCTTTTTTATCAAAAGCTTCATACATGAACATGGAATACCAAATTGAGATGAGACCAAAACTTTTTCTTAGAGGATATCTCAAGATTTCTAAAAAAGTACAAGAACACCTTCAAAGAGTCAAAATTTAGGAAGTTATACATTGGTGAAGTTGACCCTTTTTGCAAAATTGTCAAAAGTCAACGATGCCTTAAATTGCAATTTTTGCTAAATGGGCCTAACCTTTTGCACTTGTTTTGAGTTGGCAACATGGTCCACGAGCCCTAGCCCTTTACACTTGTCATTATCTTGTTTTTATTATTTATTTTTATTTTTATTTGAATTAAATCAATTTTAATCAAAACAAACCATGAAAAATCCAAAACATTGAAATCTAAAGATCTTGTACATGTTTCAGGTCCTATATCCAGCTAGCATAAGATTGAATTCGTGTAAAGTCTTGGTGTGCACAAAAAGATTGGTTTTAGCCTATTTTTGGAAAGATATTCAAAGGAATTAAATCAAAATCAATGGCCATGATTAATAAAGATTGAGCACACTTTTTCAACCCTAATTCATTCTTCAATACATAAGGATCATTTGCAGACTTAAAGCAAGGCTAGAGAGAGGCGCACAAAGTCCGAAAAAACTTGAAAAATCAAAGAAAAAGTGCTAAGTTGAATTCATACTTCCATGCCATTACAAGGCTTCCTGACCATCCCAATCACTTCCTGGGAGTGCAAGCAAGCAATACCAATAAAAAAACAAGCGTGCTAGTGCCCAAAATTCGCCCCCACGACTCCCACGGTTTGCCCATATTTCTAAAACTGAATCTTTTTATTCTTGCATATTCATCACATTCTAATCACATATTCTTGTTCACCATCACATTTGCAAGCTATCTGGAACGTTTAATTGCATTTTTATGGGTTGTATGAGATTTCACCATTGCTAGGTTTTTTTGCTTCGATTTGGGATTTCTTCACATAGGTAAAATTGGGCCATGAAAGGGGCACCATCATGCTCAGAAGGTCCAGACGAATCGATTCATGGCCATAAAAGTTATTTATATTTCTTGTGTTTAATTTTAAGAATCACAGGGTTTATAGCTAAAGACGTACGTCCGTAGGTAAAAGTCTGTGACTTTTACCAACGGAACAAGGAAGAAGATAACATACGTGGCTCCGTCTCATTTGCTTGTTTGAATTATGTCGCCCTTTTCACATTATTATATATTATGATTATTGCTTATTTTATGTACAAACAAAGCAGCCAACACAGTTGGTAGTGGAGTGTGTGGAAAAGGCATCAGGGCCTGGGTTCGAATCCCAGGTCCCCCAATTCTTTCATAATATTTTTCTTTCAGTGATCCAGCGCGCACACAAGGCCAAGGTCCACCATGTGACCTCATCATCCAACCTTCCAAGTGGCTAGATGGCCAGATCCAAAGGCCATCAATGAAGGAGCACCAAAGGCATGGTCAAAGCAAAACATGAGATCCAAGAAGTCAACGTGGGCAATTTTCTTTTGGGCTCAGACTTGGCTATCCACACCCCCCAAACTGCTTTTCAGGCCCAGTTTTCTTCTTTCTTTTCTTTTTTATATTTTGTTTTTATTTAGTTTATTTATTTATTTTACTAGCATAAATTAATTTTCTTTCATTCAAAAAATCATAAAAATAATATTTTTCATCCAATTAGGTTTAAGTTTATTTTTATCAAAAATTAATTATTTAATTAGGTTATTTATTTTCTAGGATAACTTAAATTATTTTGTAAATAAATTAAAAATAATTAGAAAATTAGGGTTTTGTCTAAATTTAATTCTATTTTCTTTTTCTTAAAAAAACCAAAAACTCAAAAATAGGCCATTTATTTATTTTCATTAATTAATTTAATTGGCTAATTAATTGTGTATTTATTTAAAAAACCCTAATTCTTTTCTTAAAAATAATTAAAAACAACAAAAACATCTTCTCTTTCAATTAGGTTAGAAGGGGTCAAAACCCTAATTTCTTATCATTCTTAATTTTCACGCGCACGCTTTATTATCTTATTTTGCCATATTAATGTAATTGCTCACAAGTTGTAATAGTTTAAATTAGGACTTTTACTTTCATTTATCGCTTTATTTTTAAGGGTTTGTTTTTGGCTATGTAAATACCCGAAGCCTTGTAATAGCGTAGCTTATTTTCCACACTTTAAATTCTGCAAAATATTAACTGTTAGATGTATGAATAATAGGGATGCATGACAAAAATGTATGATAACTTTAAAACAGTTAGCAAACCCTAAATGTGCAAAGATAAATAATTTGAAATTGAATCACTCGCACATGCACACTCCTAGGATACACTCCCACTTCGGTTGACTTCGGTAAACGGTCATTGAGTATAGGGTGTTTTAATGGTCGTCCTTTTGTCTCAAAGATCAAAGTTGCCTCGGAATGGTTGTCTCGGATATTGTTGTCTCAAATAATTGATCTTAAGACATTAGGGTTATTACTAAGACGTATTAGCATTGCTTTAGTGACCGTACGTTCCTTTCAAATTGACCCTCAAACTCCAACAACGGTGCTACCTACTCACTAATAGTGGGATAGCGCTGTCTAAAGGAAACGAACATAGAACGAATCTTTGTTAGAGTACGTAGATAAACTCTTAAGTACTTGCTCAATCCAAACAAACTTTTTCACACTTACACTCCTTTACAAACAAATTTTTCAAAACACTTCGTAACACTCTTGAAGACAGAAGTAAGAGTTAAAACAAAGTCAAAACAAAAACTTTTCAACTCACACAAACACAAAGAAGAAATTTTGAAAATGATGAGCAAGTACCTAAGATCCCGTAGATAACTACGGATAGAAAGGGTGCTAATACCTTCCCTTTCTATAATCTACCCCCCGTACTCAGAAAATCTCGAAAAAGGAATTTTTCTGTGCTTTTTTCCTTTCCTTGTTGGATAAAATAAAAGTCAGTGGCGACTCTTGCTTACCGCGATATTTTGCAAACACAAACGCAAAACGCAAACCAGCATTCCTAAAACAGTCCCGGTTCTGGCCACCGTATCACAGAACTGGCGACTCTGCTGGGGAGTTAATAAGTGGGATATACCTTAGGAATAGTTCATCATATTGTCTTCTATTGTTTGATTTGATTGCTTTATCTTTGTGGGCTTTGTATCAGAGTTACTATAGATCCTAACCCGGATCTGGGGAACACCTTTTAGGTAAGTAGTAATAAACTGTGAGGGAACTGTACGACGTAGACCGATACGGTTGAAGTAGTAGCTATGTTGATGTGGCACATTAGTTGGTACCGGTATCCCTTGTGGAGGAACAAGGAGAATACGGGGCTGATATATGGGTCGTTAAGCATCAACTGACCTTAGAACCTATAATTGACCAACTTGGCCATAGGAAGTAGTGAGATAGCCGGTCTCGGTGTAGAGCTGGGAACTGGTTGATACTCGATGCTACACTCATTGAGACTATACTCTCGAGATAGTTTTGGCCGCAAGAAAAGATTGTGTGAGCTGAAACCATGACCGATGGAGGATGGTCAGTGATATTGAGAACCTCTAGAACCCGGTTACTATTATTAGGATAGGTTGAACCAACTGAACTTCAAGAGGGTAGTACCTAAACTCCATGCAAGCCTAAACTTAAGGGCTATTGTGTGACTTGTTTGCCTTTACCATGTTTGATACCTGTTATACATGTTGTGTGTTTTATCATGACTTCGTGCATCATGACATAGCATGCATATTTCATTAGACTAACCATTTCAAAGACCGAGGGATTCATCTTTGTTCTGTTTTGCAGATTATGGCTTCTTGCGCAGAAATACCATTCGAGTTAACGTCGTGCAGATACCTGTTCATCTCAGAGAGTTAGTTTCAAAAGTTCCTGATACTTCTACATTTGTTAGAAGACATGATCATCTCCATAGCCTGGTCAATTCAAAGTTGGACGAGCAAATGATGAGCGTCCTTTTCAAGTTCTTTGATCCGTTGCATCATTGTTTTACATTCCCGGATTATCAGCTAGTCCCTACTTTGGAGGAGTTTTCTGATTTACTGGGTATATCCATTCTCGAGCAGACACCCTTCACAGGTTTGGAGGAGGTCCCTAGACCAGAGGATATTGCTTCAGCCCTACATCTAAAAAGGGTTGATGTAGTGTCCAACTGGGAGACACGGAGTGGGGTTAAAGGTTTCTTGACTAAATTTTTGATGGATCAAGCTCAACAGTTCTGGGATAACTTGGATTTTCAAGCATTTGAAGACATCTTGGCTCTCCTAATCTACGGTTTGGTTCTTTTCCTGAATCCGGATTCCTTCATAGATGTGCACGCAGTTAAGATCTTCATGTCTCGTAACCCAGTGCCTACTCTTCTAGGTGACATTCTACATGCTCTCTATACTCGTACTGTGAGAAGAAGGGGAACTCTCATGTGTTGTACACCGCTGCTGGCGAGGTGGTTTATTTTGCACCTCCCCAAATCTGTATTGAAGAATGAGGAAGGTGTAGGTTGGGCTTACAGAATCATGTCCCTTGCTCATACGGACATCCTTTGGAGTTCTAAAGATATGGAAAGGGTAGTTGTCATTGATCGATGTGGGGAATACCCTAATGTCCCTTTGCTTGGAATTAGAGGGGGAATAACCTACAATCCTTGCTTGGCTTTATGACAATTTGGTCGCGCTCGGAGAGACGGTCCTCATGAGCTGCTGCTTACAGATATTGTCTTCGACTACAAGGGGGACGTTAATGAGCATCGCCGAAGGTTTATACGAGCCTGGGGCAGGGCGAACAGGTCTGACCCACATGAGCTAGGACTGAAGACTTCTCTCCCGATGCAACCTTATCTCCAGTGGGTTCGAGCCCGTGCTCAAAAGATGGGGATGCCATATGAAGCTGTTTTGCTGGTGATTGTAGAGAATACTAATGAAGAAGGGCTTCCTTATATAGTCCTCCATCCCTATATGTCTACTGATCTTGGGGCATTGAAGAGATCTTGGATCCAGTTAAAGGAAGAAAGGGATACCTATAGGGAGAAGTATCATGAGAAGGAGAGGAAAATCTTGAAGCTTACAAGGAAACTTGATAATGAAAGGACAATCAACGATTATGTCAGCACGAAGGGAAAACGACCATGGGATTTATGATGTCTTTTATTGTTTCTAGTTTAGATTTTCTTTTCAGTATTTCTTTTGTAACGCCTTAAAGGCATTGTTAAACATTGTTACAAGTTTTAATCTAATAAAGTGTGTTTTATTTTGGTTTACAAATTTGAATCTCCCAAAGTCTTTGTAATCATTTCATATGCATTCCATTACCATGCACCTCATTACAGGTACCATTATATGTTTTTTATCTTCTTTACTGTTTATTTCAGCACAAAATGTCTTCTGAAACGCCTACCGATCAAGCTATTAAGGCTCTTCAAGCTCAGAATGCTCAGTTCCAGGAGATGTTCTTGAACTTGGGTAAAGGATGGCAAAATTTGAAGACTCTCATCTAGAAGGACAAGAATAAGAAGAAGAAGAAGCTGGTTCTGCTGAATATGGGTCACAGGTTTGGGAATAGGTTGCGAGAGGAAGTTGATCTGTCTAATTCATCTGGAGGAGGAGAGAATCAAGAGGAAAGGAAGGGTCTTAGCCCTATGGTCTCTGATAATGACATTGATTTTGATGATGAACAGTACACTCCTGCTGAGGATAGGTACAAACAACTTGAAGACCGTCTGAGTGCCATGGAGATTCAGAAGGTCCCGGGTTTGGATTTTGGAGATCTGCGGCTATCATCAGGGGTGGTGATCCCTCACAAATTTAAAGCTCCTGTCTTTGCTAAGTATGAGGGAGTATCTTGTCCAAAGCTCTATCTCCGCTCATATGTCAGAAAAATTCAACCCTACACTGCTGATAGGAATCTATGGGTCCATTTCTTTCAAGATAGTCTGTCAGGGACTCAACTTGAATGGTTATATCAATTGGAAGGAGCTAATGTCCGCACTGGGAGGACCTTGCTGCTGCTTTTTACGAGTAATACCAGTACAATACCGACCTTGCTCCCACGCGTACTCGGCTTCAGAGTATGTCCATGGGTGCGAGCGAAGGTTTTAAGGACTACGCTCAGAAGTGGAGAGATATGGCTGGAAGAGTACAACCCCCTCTGTCTGATAGGGAGTTGTTGGATATGTTTCTTGGGACTTTGTCTGGTCCATATTTCAATCATTTGATCGGTAGTTAATCGTCTGGGTTCACAGAATTGATTATGACTAGGGAGAGAGTAGAGGCCGGTATCAGAAGTGGCAAGATACATAAAGGTGCTTCATCAAGTACAGAAAAGAATCCTTTCAAGAAATAATCTAGTGCAGTTTACAGCTCAAGGAGCCAAAACCGACCTGAATACCGCAAAGCAGTTAATGTGGTAGTAATATCAAGACCCACTATTTCCCCATAACGCAACAATCAGCAAAGAGTAGAGAGGCCGCATAGGCAGTACACTCGGCTCAGTATGACTTTATCTCAAATTTTACCGTAGTTATTGAATACCAACCTGGTAACTCTGAGGGAAGCTCCGAAGAATCCCAGTACTACCTCTCCGCTGTATAATCCTAACGCCTGTTGTGCCTATCACTCTGATAGCCCATGGCATGATACCAACAACTGCTGGGCCTTGAGGAATAAGGTGCAAGATTTGATTGAAGCTAAAGAGATTGAGTTCGACGCTCCAGAAAAACCTAATGTCATAACTGCACCCATGCCTAAACATGATCAGGGAGTGAATGCAATTGAAGATTATGATGAAGAGCCAGATATCGACAGCTGGATTTACCCGACTACCAACGGTGGCTTGAACAGTTGGACGGCAAAGGACTTTGTGCCCATTTATTTTATTACACAGTAATAGACTTTTGATTTGAGACTTGTAACAGACAATTTGAAACTTTTACGGCCTGGTACCTTGCCCGAGACACTGTGGCTTTGTTTGTGAGGGCTTATTATGTGTCATTTCCATATATCATCAATAAAGCATTGGAAGTTTTTCTTGCATTACAAATTGTGCGCTCCTTGTTTTTCTTTTCTATCTTGCACTTTATCAAAACAACTATTTGTCTTACATACACTCACATATCATAATACAGGTCCACATCCACTCTGGATCCCACTGATAACGACTCTGCTACTGCTAGTTATGACTTCGAAAATCTAATCAACCAAGCCGAGGACGAAGGTGAGGATGATTGTGAGGTGCCTGGGGAACTTGCTAGACTGTTACTTCAGGAAGAGAGGGTCATACAGCCGCATGAAGAGCTAGTGGAATCAGTAAATTTGGGTACAGAGGAAGACAAGAAAGAGGTCAAGATCGGTGCAAATCTGGAGCCTAGTGTTAAGCAACGGTTGATAAAGATGTTATGCGACTATGTTGAGATCTTCGCCTGGTCTTATGAAGATATACCTGGGTTGGATACTGATATTGTGGTACATCGCTTGCCAACTAAAGAAGATTGTCCTCCATTGAAGCAGAAAGTTCGCCGAATGTGCCCCGAGATGTCTGAAAAAATCAAAGTTAAGGTCATGAAACAGTTTGATGTCGGTTTTCTAGTTGTCACTTCTTACCCACGGTGGGTTTCCAATGTGGTTCCGGAGCCGAAGAAGAATGGTAAGGTCCGTATGTGTGTGGACTATAGGGATCTGAACAGGGCAAGTCCCAAGGATGATTTCCCTCTGCCTCATATCGATGTTCTGGTTGACAACACAGCACAACATAAGGTCTTTTCCTTTATGGATGGTTTTTCTGGTTACAATCAGATTAAGATGGCTCCCAAGGATATGGAAAAGACAATGTTCGTTACACAGTGGGGTACCTTTTGCTACAAAGTCATGCCTTTCGGATTGAAGAATGTTGGGGCAACTTATCAGCGCGCCATGGTCGCCTTGTTCCACGACATGATTCAATATGAGATTGAGGTATACGTTGATGACATGATTGCAAGGTCCCAAACTGAAGAAGAACACCTGGACCATCTTCAGAAGCTGTTTGACAGGTTGAAGATGTATAAGCTGAGGTTAAACCCAAAAAAATGGACCTTCGGGGTGAGGTTTGGTAAGCTGCTGGGTTTTGTTGTTAGTGATAAAGGTATTCAAGTGGATCCTGCAAAGGTGAAGGCTATACAGGAGATGCCAGCTCCCCGAACAGAAAAAGAAGTCAGAGGCTTTTTGGGACATTTGAATTATATTTCCTGATTCATTTCACATTTGACTGCTACTTGTGAACCGATCTTCAAGCTGCTGAAGAAATATTAAGTGGTAAAATGGAATGATGAATGTCAGGCCGCTTTCGAAAAGATCAAGGAATGCCTCCAAAAGCCACCTATTTTGATGCCTCCAGTTGAAGGATGACTTTTGATCTTATACTTGACAATACTCGACAATTCAATGGGGTGCATGTTGGGGCAGCATGACGAGTCTGGCCGAAAAGAGCACGTTATTTACTACCTTAGCAAAAAGTTTATCGACTGTTAGACCCGATACTCACTGCTTGAGAAAACTTGTTGTGCTTTGGCATGGGCTGCTCGTCGGCTGAGACAGTATATGCTGACTCACACTACCCTATTGATATCAAAGATGGACCCAATCAAGTATATCTTCTAGAAGCCTGCCTTGTCCAGAAGAATAGCAAGAAGGCAGATGATCTTAACTGAGTATGACATCTGTGATACGGTGGCCAGAACTGGGACATGTTCCCCTATTTCGTTAAGGAATTTGCTGGTTTGCGTTTTGCGTTTGTTTTCACAAAATGTCGCGGTAAGCAAGAGTCGCCACCGTCTTTTATTTTATCCAACAAGGAAAGGAAAAAAGCACAGAAAAATTCATTTTTTGATATATTTCTGAGTAAGGGGGGTAGATTATAAAAAGGGAAGGTATTAGCACCCTTTTTATCCGTAGTTATCTACGGGCTCTTAGGTACTTTCTCATCATTTTCAAAATTGTTTTCTTTGTGTTTGTGGGCTTTGAAAAGTTTTTGTTTTGACTTCGATTTAACTCTTGCTTCTGTCTTCAAGAGTGTAATGAAGTGTTTTTGAAAACTTGTTTGTAAAAAAGTGTAAGTGTGAAAAAAGTTTGTTTTGATTGAGCAAGTACTTAAGAACTAATCTACCTACTCGAAAAAAGGAATCGTTCTATGTTTGTTTCCTTTAGACAGTGCTATCCCACTATTAGTGAGTAGGTAGCACCGTCGTTGGAGTTTGAGGGTCAATTCAAAAGGGACGTATGGTCACTAAAGAAATGTTAGGACGTCTTAGTAGTAACCCTAATGTCTTAGATCAATTTATCCGAGGCAACAGTATCTGAGGCAACCTTTCCGAGGCAACTATGATCTTTAGACAAAAGGACGACCACTAAAACATCCTATACTCAATGACCGTTTACCAAAGGCAACCAAGTGGGAGTGTACCCTAGGAGTGCGCATGTGCGAGTGATTCATTTTCAGATTATTTATCTTTGCACATGTTTAGGGTTATCTAACTGTTTTAAAATTAGTCATACATTCTTGTCATGCATCCTATTATCAAACATCTAACAGTTAATAATTTGCGGAATTTAAATTGCGGAAATTAAACTAAGCTATTACAAGGCTTCGGGTATTTACATAGCCAAAAACAAATCCTTTGAAAAATAAAGCGATAATGAAAAGTAAAAGCCCTAATTAAAACTATTACAAACTGTAGGCAGTTACATCAATATGATAAAAATAATAATAAAGCACGCGATGAAAAATTAGATCGACGAGAAATTAGGGTTTTGACCCTTCTAACCTAATTAAAAGAGAAAATGTTTTTTTGTTTTTTAATATTTTTTAAGAAAAAGATTAGGTTTTTGAAATTAAGTGCTAAATTAATTAGTTATTAAATTAATTAACGAAAATAATTACATGACATATTTTAGGTTTTTGGTTATTTTAGGAAAAAAATAAAATATAATTAAGTTAGTAGTAAAACCTGTTTATTCTAATTAATTTTAATTATTTGCAAAAAGGAAATTAAAGTTAGCTAAATTAAAAAACCTAATTAAATTAATAAATTTATTTTAAAAAAATAATACCTCAATCTAACTGGTGAAAAATAATAATTTTTGGTGATTTTTTGATAAAAAGAAAATTAGTTTTTGGTTAGTAAATAAATTAAATAATTCAAATAAAATAAATATAAATAAATAGAGAAGAAGAATTGGGCCTAAAAAAATGGGAAAGCCAATAGTCAGATCTGGGCCCATTTGTGGAGGTTCACGTTTGACTTTTGAAATCCAGTGCTACATGTTGACTGTGGCTCATGGTGCACCCTCCTGGATGGCCATCAGATTTGGCCATCTGACACTTGGCATGATTGATGATGAGGGTGTATGGTGGATCTCTGGTGAGTAAGCATGCTGGATAACCTGAAATAAATTAGCAAAAAACACAAATGTTGGAGGCAGGGGTCGAACCCCTAACCTCAAGCACTCCTAATGCCTTAAGCGCTGCCTGGCTGCCACTACACCATTTGCCTTTGTTATACATAATATACATAATAATAATAATAATATTTCAAAATAAGCATTAGTGGAGAATCAGAAAAAAACGCGCGCTAGGTTTGAATGGGCCAGTAGGATGGTGACACGCAGTCGTCCCCTTCCTCTCTTCGTGGCTAAAAGTTCTGAGAACTTTTACCTACGTACAACGTCCGTCGCTATAGCCCCTATCACTTTTAAAATCAAGCACGAACATGATAAATGAAAAACAAAGCCATGGTTGAGTTTGTCTCGTCCTCCTGATCACGATGGTACCACTTACGAAGGCTGATTTTTCCTGTAAACGAAATCCCTAATTCGGAGCTATAAACCCTAACAATGGTGAATTACAGTATAGGAAATATAAATGCAATTAAACCATACAAAAAGCTTACATATGTCTCATAGATCCAAAATATGTGATTAATTCAATCTAACAATGCCTAAATCATGCTATTCGAATTCAAGAACAGGGCTATGTCGTGAGCGACTTATAGAGCTTTTTGGGGCTTGAAATGCTTGGTTCTTGATGGCTTTGGCTTGCTGAGAGTCCCAGGAGTCGATTGAGATAGGCAAAGAGTCTTGAGGATGCCTCTAAGTGCAAATTCGATCTCACACTTTTCTTGCTTTTTTCAGATTTTGTTCTAGCTCATACGCCTGTCTCTAACCTATCTTTTAGGTCTGGCTTCATTCTATATGTATTAGTGAAGGTATTATGGTTGATAAGCTGTATTCAATCTCCCTTCTTCAATGATTTGGATTATGATTTGGTACACTTTGAAAACTTTCCAAAATTGGTCCAAATCCAATCTTTTTGTGCACACATGCCTTGATACGAGTTTGAATGATTTGCTAGCTGTAATTGGAACCTGAAACAAGCACAAAATCTCTTACTTTCAATATTTTGGATTTTATTTGATTTGTTTTGATTTAAATTGAATTAATTCAAATAAAAATCAAAATAAATAATAAAAATAATATATGGACAAGTGGCAAAGGCTAGAGCTCGTGGACTATGTTTCCAACTCAAAACAAGTGAAAAATATTGGGCCCATTTGGCAAAATTTGTAGTTTTAGGGATAGTTGACTTTTGGCAATTTTGCAAAAAAGGCCAACTTCACCAATGCATAACTTCCTCAATTTTGACTCTTTAGAGGTGTTCTTGGACTCTTTAGAAAGCTTGAGATGTCCTATAATCAACCATTTTGGTCCCATCTCAATTTTATATTCCCTGCTCATGTATTAAGCTTTGACAAAAAAGGTATTTTTGTTGACTTTTCAAAATGACCTGTGATGTCCAAATCCATAACTTCTTGTGAGTGCATATTTTGAACTTGGAAGTTGAAGATGGACTGTAGGAAATTGCATCCTCTTGAAAATTAGCTTTGGATGGGTCATTTCTCATAAAGTATGAGAAAGTTATGCTTGGTCAAAGTTGAGTTGACTTTTCCTACAAAACCCTAATTTAGCAACTTTTGAGTTTTGATGAATTATAGGAAATCCTTGATGAATCATGATCAACCCTTGACCAAATGATGAAATATCCTTAAAAATGAGAATGTTGACTAAAAATCTTGAAGTTTGACTGTATGTAGGCCACAGTTGACTTTTGCCCTAGCATAGTCGATTTTTGGGCCTTTGAGCAATTGACTGAGCAAACTTCCTCTGCAAGGCTTGAAACTTGACATGGATGATCTTGATAACATATAAGGACATTGGTGAGCATTTGGGATCACTTTGACTCAAGTGTCTTGATGCAACATGAAACCCTAATTTGAGGTAGACTTCCTTAGGAGAGAGCTTGTCTGGCCAACCCTTAGACTACCTTGAGCAACTTAGGGCTCTTTCTTGAAATGTTTTGAGAAATATGGGAGGGAAAATTTTGGGGTACAACAGTTGCCCCTGTTCAATTTTCTTAAATCTGAGGATGTAGATTGGCTTGCGTGCCTTTCGTGATCCGAGGGTGGAAGATGATTAAACACTAGAGTACCCAGAAATTTGCACTCGCGTGAATGGGCTTACAGATTCCATTTGGAAATTGCTGATGGGAGATGGGCTTAAAGATGCCATCTGAAGGAGTGTCGATCGCCTAAAAGATACCTTAGCGAGAGCTTATGTACCTGTCATAGAGGAAGACTCCGCTGGGGAAAGCTGATCTTTGTTGAGGGAAGTAGAATTTTAGGAGCTTTGGTCGTCCGTAATTCTATTGAGGAAACATCTCAATTTGAATTTTAGGAATTTCGATTATCCGTATTCTATTGAGGAAACATCTCGATTTGAATTTTAGGAACTTCGATTATTCGTATTCTATTGAGGAAACATCTCTGCTGACATTTAGGAACTTCAGTCATCCGTTATTCAACTGAGGAATAATCTCTGCTAACATTTAGGAACTTCAGTCATCCGTTATTCAACTGAGGATTATCTCTGTTGACATTTAGGAACTTCAGTCATCCATTATTCAACTAAGGAAAACATATCTGCTGACATTTAGGAACTTCAGTCATTCGTTATTCAACCGAGGAATCATCTCTGCTGATATTTAGGAACTTCAGTCATCCGTTATTCAACCGAGGAATCATCTCTGCTAACATTTAGGAACTTCAGTCATCCGTTATTCAACTGAGGAATCATCTCTGTTGACATTTAGGAACTTCAGTCATCCATTATTCAACTAAGGAAGACATCTCTGCTAACATTTAGGAACTTCAGTCATCCGTTATTCAACCGAGGAATCATCTCTGCTGATATTTAGGAACTTCAAATCCGTTATTCAACTGAGGAATTATCTCCGCTGACATTTAGGACCTTCATTCATCCGTTATTCAACTGAGGAAGACATCTTTGTTGACATTTAGAAACTTCAGTCATCCGTTGTTTAACTGAGGAATCATCTCTGCTGATATTTAGGAACTTCAGTCATCCGTTATTCAATTGAGGAATCATCCATGCTGACATTTAGGAACTTCAGTCATCCGTTATTCAACCGAGGAATCATCTCTGCTGACATTTAGGACCTTCATTCATCCGTTATTCAACTTAGGAAAACATCTTTGCTGACATTTAGGAACTTCATTCATCCGTTATTCAACTGAGGAATCATCTCTGCTGACATTTAGGAACTTCAGTCATCCGTTATTCAACTGAGAAAAACATCTCTGCTGACATTTAGGAACTTCAGTCATCCGTTATTCAACTGAGGAATCATCTCTGTTGACATTTAGGGACTTCAGTCATCCGCTATTCAACTGAGGAAAACATCTCCGCTGACATTTAGGAACTTCAGTCATCCGTTATTCAACTGAGGAAAACATCTCTGCTGACATTTAGGAACTTCAGTCATTCGTTATTCCATTGAGGAATCATCTCTGTTGACATTTAGGAACTTCAGTCATTCGTTATTCAACTGTGGAAAACATCTCTGCTGACATTTAGGAACTTCAGTCATCCGTTATTCAACTGAGGAAAACATATCTGCTGACATTTAGGAACTTCAGTCATCCGTTATTCAACTGAGGTAAAAGCTTCATAGCTTGAATTTTGTGAGAATTTGATTGTATCCTTCCTGAAAGGTAAAGGTTAGTTGTATGTAATGCATGATATGTATCAAGCAATGATGTTCTCAAAATAAATGAGATTGTGTTGTATGATGCGTATATGCATGTGTCATGATGTATGGAAGTGTGATGTTTTTTAGCTGGGGGAAATAAATCCCGAATTACTGATGGGGAAAAGAGTTGAATTCTTCGTTTCCGCTGGAGATAGTGGATGAAGATGATTGTGAGAATAAACCTGCATTAGAGGATAACTCCACTGGGGAATAAACTGATGAGGAAATGACTCTGTGGAGAGGAGATGCTCTGCTGAGGATTCTGCTGATAAATTCAGCTGGGGATGAATTACTGTTGCTGGTGATGATGAAACCTGTCGGGGATTGAGCTTCTGTTTGTGAAAGGAATGAACTCCACTGGGGATGATCTTCCAGTTGCAACTTCACTGGGGATAACCTTTTTGGCTCTACTGGGGATAATTCTCTTGACTCCACTGGGGATAATTTTCCAAACTCCATTGGGGATAGTTCTCCAAACTCCACTGGGGATAGTTTTCCAGTGTTGATGATAGATAAAATATGCTTGGGGAGAATTTTACCGACTCATTCGCGATTGTGAGCCTCAGCTGGGGAGAATTAACACGGTTATCTTTTCCTTACTCCGCGGGGAGTGAATGTTACTGGGACGCATGCTGAGGAAATTTCATATCGCAACTTTTCTGCCCCTGTATCTGCTGGAGAAGGTGCTTGCAGAGGCCTTGTGGATCGAGTGTTATCCCAACTTAGGAGGCGCTTGGTAACTTTCAATCGAAATGATTAGTCTCCTTCTGGTAGGCAAGTGACAAAATGACGGGACATAGTTATACGCTTTGATCCCTAATTTTTTCCTGGACCGCCCTTTCGGGTTTTCGATCCCTCGGGATACCCTTTTTTGCCTAAGCCGCCCTTTCGGGTTTTCGACTTGCCGGGTGTACAGATTTTTTTCATTTTTTATCCCTAATTTTTGCCCGAACCCTTTTGGTTCGCCGAGAAGCCCTTATTTTTGTCTAGGCCAGTCAACCTAGCGGGTCTTTATTTATGCGCGGTATTTTCTAACTATGTCCATGCTCTCAGAGTGTAGGGAGTTGTCACTGTCTGCAATGTTGTGTTGCCATACTACCAGAAAATGTTCGTTTGATCATGCAAGATTCGTTGCTGGAATTTATGTCCAATGCCCCAAGTGGTTCAGATGGAGATTTGCCCCTGGCTATTTGACATATTTGAGAGATTCCTTGAATCTTGACTTGACTGCCCCAGATAATGGACAATGATCATGCTGTGCCCCTTGGTTGGAAGTGTTTTCCACTTGAGGTGATCCTTTTTATTGAGAAGGTTTTTTGTTCACTAGATATTCGTCGTGCGAATTTCTCTGCTGTTTGGACAAATAGTCATATGGAAACAATGTTATTTTAAGAATGAAAAGCTTATGTCTGTCTTGAAAATTTTTTGAAAATGCATTTTTCAGTAAAACAGGAAAAAATTTTAAAATGTGATTTCAACTCAGGATGTACAACAAGTCCTACAGGGGTCAGGATACCTTCCGTAACAGTATGCTTTCGAACTAACCCATGCTTCAGCTAGGACTTTTAAGGGTTATAACGTGGCCTAGTTCATGGTTCAAGAAACAAAGGATAAAGGCTCAAAATGTATTTGTACCCACCAATTCTTCTTGATGTTCTTCGATCCTAAACTCAGCTAATCATGCATTAGATCTCGTTTGAGTCTTTGCTCTGATATTCCAGTGATGGTTCGGATACTGACAATTTATTTTGAACAGACAATCATTTTTGTTGAGAGTTTGCAGGACCTATTTCTTTTTTTTTATTATCTCTGTCTTTTGCCTGAACTGTTTGTTTTTATGACTACAGCCAGCGGGATGTCCCCAGTTTTTCTTAAGCCTCCTTCAAAGCTTTTGACTTAATGGGCTTTTATTTTGAGAGATAGTGACTGCATGTCTTGACGATTATAAGGAACCATCACCGTCTTTTATTTTGGAAGGACTTCTTTGATGTCATTCATTGTGCACCTGGATTAACTGAGAAAACTACCCTGCCCCAGGTTGTTATTAAGGTTTTTAATTTATGTGAAAAGAAAAACTCCTACTACTTTGGCTCAAAGGGGTTGACGAGGGATTATCTTCCTTATAACTCCACTGTTTAGGATTTGAAACAATGCCTGTACATCGTCAGCAGGATCTATTCAAAAGCATACTGTAGAGATTTTTGATATCATTTTCGTCATCCTCCCTCTAAAGGCTTAGAGTTTTTTAATCGAGAGTTGAACATCACAAAAAGGAAAGCAATTTAAATATAGTGAATACGAATGGATTGATTCAAAACAGACATATGCAATGCATTGATAAAGTAACAAAGTTTGACATGAATAAATGTTTGAACAATCAAAAGAAAATTACAAATTGAAAATTCTAATGAACAAAAGTCTTCTCGTCTTGTCTTGTCACTTCAGAGGACGTGCCTTGGAGGGATGGTATAAGAACTCAGCCTGGCCATCTTATGTGAATTCTAATGCTCCTTCATCAATCAGGTTTTGAATTTTGTACTTCAACTTCCAACAGTCGTCAGTATCATGCCCCGGGCTGTTAGAATGGTATGCACACCTTGCATCAGGATTGTAGTTAGGTGAAGAAGTCTTGGGATTCTGATGAGGCCCTACCAACGTCACCAGATTCAATCTCAACAGTTGTTGTAAAGCTTGAGACAGCGGCATGTTGAGCTTGGTAAAATGCCTCTGATTAACCTGTTGTTTATGGCAAGGTTGTTGTTGGACCCGTGAGGTAGTATAATCTTGGAGAGGTCCATTCTTCAACAAACTAAACTCTTGTCTTTTTGGAGGCTGATCCATGACTTGGTCCCTGGCCTTGATTGTTTGCTTCATACTTTTGTATCTATCTTGATGAAGCTGGTTGATAATGGTTCTCAAATCTTCTTGTTCCCGGGCTAAGCCTTGGATAAGAGCCATCTTCCCAAGCATTTGGGTTCTTATTGCATCTACCTCAGCTTGCAGTTGTTTCAGTCGTTCTTCCTTATTGTCTTCAGGACTTTTCTTGACCAAGTTCCCCACGAGGAGTGTTTTCAACTCTTCCTGCCCCTTGGATAGGTTTAGGAAAATGTCCCTGAACTGAGTTTCTTGAATCTCTTTGTTGTCTTGTTGGAGAGCCATTGCTGAAATAAACAGCGAGAACATGAGAAACCTGTACTTGGAGACCTGTTATGCAATGATATGTATGATATATATATGCAATGTTTTCAAGGATCTTGTGGGGTAAACAAGAAACTGTTAGAATTTGTTTGAAGAAAATTCATGTCGTTAAGAGTCATTCTTCAAGAGTAAAGCTCACCATATCGAGTGGGTCATAGCCACTGACTCAGGTTATCATGTTTTGATCTGTAAACGCCATTGGCTAGAGGAAAATAAATCCCCTTTTCCCATTGCTGGACGTTTGATTTACCATAACCTGCATCACAAACCCTTGAGATCCTTGAAATGGTTAAGGAAATGTTAAGGCATGATGTTATGATATGTATGATATGCGTTTAAGCAAAAATGTGATGTGATGCAAACAAGTAAACTCGGAAAGAAATCCAAGTTATTGGATAAGTACTGTAAACAAAACCTACAAGGAACTCATGTTGTCAGACGATAAAAATGTGCAAGTAGTTCAAGTTTGAAAGCACACAAGTCACACAAACAGCCTTAGGTTTAGACTTGCATGGGGTCTAGGTATTACCCTCTTGAAGTTCAGTTGGTTCAACTTGTCCTAATAATAGTAATCGGGTTCTAGAGGTTCTCAATATTACTGACCATCCTCGATCGGTCAGAGTTCCAGTTTAGAAATCTTTTCATACGGCCGGAACCATCGCGAGAGTATGATCTCAATGAGTGTAGCATACTGCTACTTTTCTATGGCCAAGTTGGTCAATTATAGGTTCTAAGGTCAGTTGATGCTTAATGACCCATTAGAAGCCCCATACTCTCCTTGTTCCTCCACAAGGGATATCGGTATCAACTAATCTGTCACACCAACGTAGTTACTGCTTCAACCGTATCGGTCTACACCGTACAGTTCCCTCACAGTCTATTGCTACTTACCTAAAAGGTGTCCCCAGATCCAGGTTAGGATCTATAGTAACTCCGACACAAAACCCACAAAGATAAAGCATACAGATCAAACAATTGAAAACAATATGATGAACTAATCCTAAGGTACACCCCACTTATTATTTTCCCAGCAGAGTCGCCAGTTCTGTGATATGGTGGCCAGAACCGGGACATGTTCCCTATTTCATTAAGGAATTTCTGGTTTGCGTTTTGCGTTTATTTTTACAAAATGTCGCGGTAAGCAAGAGTCGCCACCGTCTTTTATTTTATCCAACAAGGAAAGGAAAAAAGCACAGAAAAATTCCTTTTTTGAGATATTTCTGAGTTCCGGGGATAGATTATAGAAAGGGAAGGTATTAGCACCCTTTCTATCCGTAGTTATCTACGGGCTCTTAGGTACTTGCTCATCATTTTCAAAAAAAAATTCTTTGTGTTTGTGGGCTTTGAAAAGTTTTTGTTTTGACTTCGATTTAACTCTTGCTTCTGTCTTCAAGAGTGTAATGAAGTGTTTTTGAAAACTTGTTTGTAAAAAAGTGTAAGTGTGAAAAAAGTTTGTTTTGATTGAGCAAGTACTTAAGAACTAATCTACCTACTCGAAAAAAGGAATCGTTCTATGTTTGTTTCCTTTAGACAGCGCTATCCCATTATTAGTGAGTAGGTAGCACCGTCGTTGGAGTTTAAGGGTCAATTCGAAAAGGACGTATGGTCACTAAAGCAATGTTAGGACGTCTTAGTAGTAACCCTAATGTCTTAGATCAATTTATCTGAGGCAACAGTATCCGAGGAAACCTTTCCGAGGAAACTATGATCTTTAGACAAAAGGACGACTACTAAAACATCCTATACTCAATGACCGTTTACCGAAGGCAACCAAGTGGGAGTGTACCCTAGGAGTGCGCATGTGCGAGTGATTCATTTTCAGATTATATATCTTTGCACATGTTTAGGGTTATCTAACTGTTTTAAAATTAGTCATACATTCTTGTCATGCATCCTATTATCAAACATCTAACAGTTAATAATTTGCGGAATTTAAATTGCGGAAATTAAACTAAGTTATTACAAGGCTTCGGGTATTTACATAGCCAAAAACAAATCTTTTGAAAAATAAAGCGATAATGAAAAGTAAAATCCCTAATTAAAACTATTACAAACTGTAGGCAGTTACATCAATATGATAAAAATAATAATAAAGCACGCGATGAAAAATTAGATCGACGAGAAATTAGGGTTTTGACCCTTCTAACCTAATTAAAAGAGAAATTTTTTTGTTGTTTTTTAATATTTTTTAAGAAAAAGATTAGGTTTTTGAAATTAAGTGCTAAATTAATTAGTTATTAAATTAATTAACGAAAATAATTACATGACATATTTTAGGTTTTTGGTTATTTTAGGAAAAAAAATAAAATATAATTAAGTTAGTAGTAAAACCTGTTTATTCTAATTAATTTTAATTATTTGCAAAAAGGAAATTCAAGTTACCTAAATTAACAAACCTAATTAAATTAATAAATTAATTTTAAAAAAATAATACCTAAATCTAACTGATGAAAAATAATATTTTTTGGTGATTTTTTGATAAAAAGAAAATTAGTGTTTGGTTAGTAAATAAATTAAATAATTCAAATAAAATAAATATAAATAAATAGAGAAGAAGAATTGGGCCTGAAAAAATGGGGGTGCCAATAGTCATATCTGGGCCCATTTGTGGAGGTCCACGTTTGACTTTTGAAATCTAGTGCTGCATGTTGACTGTGGCTCATGGTGCACCCTCCTGGATGGCCATCAGATTTGGCCATCTGACACTTGACATGATTGATGATGAGGGCGTATGGTGGATCTCTAGTGAGTAAGCACACTAGATAACCTGTCATAAATTAGGAAAAAACACAAATGCTAGAGGCAGGGGTCGAACCCCTAACCTCAAGCACTCCTAATGCCTTAAGCGTTGCCTGGCTGCCACTACACCATTTGCCTTTGTTGTACATAATATACATAATAATAATATATGAAAATAAGCATTAGTGGAGAATCAGAAAAAAATGCGCGCCAGGTTTGAATGGGCCAGTAGGATGGTGACACGTAGTCGTCCCCTTCCTCTCTCAAAGGCTAAAAGTTCTGAGAACTTTTACCTATGGACAACTTCCGTCGCTATAGCCCCTGTCACTTTTAAAATCAAGCACGAATATGATAAATGAAAAACAAAGCCATGGTTGAGTTTGTCTCGTCCTATTGATCACGATGGTACCACTTACGAAGGCTGATTTTTCCTATAAACAAAATCCCTAATTCGGAGCTATAAACCCTAACAATGGCTAATTACAGTATAGGCCATATAAATGCAATTAAACCATACAAAAAGCTTACATATGTCTCATAGATCCAGAATATGTGATTAATTCAATCTAACAATGCCTAAATCATGCTATTCGAATTCGAGAACAGGGCTATGTCGTGAGCGACTTAAAGAGCTTTTTGGGGCTTAAAATGCTTGGTTCTTGATGGCTTTGGCTTGCTGAGAGTCCCAGGAGTCGATTGAGATAGGCAAAGAGTCTTGAGGATGCCTTCAAGTGCAAATTCGATCTCACACTTTTCTTGCTTTTTTTTCAGATTTCGTTCTTGCTCATACGCCTGTCTCCAACCTCTCTTTTAGGTCTGGCTTCGTTCTATGTGTATTAGTGAAGGGATTAGGGTTGATAAGCTGTATCCAATCTTACTTCTTCAATGATTTGGATTATGATTTGATAGACTTTGAAAACTTTCCAAAATTGGTCCAAATCCAATCTTTTTGTGCACACCTGCCTTGATACGTGTTTGAATGATTTGCTAGCTGTAATTGGAACCTGAAACAAGGACAAAATCTCTTACTTTCAATATTTTGGATTTTATTTGATTTGTTTTGATTTAAATTGAATGAATTAAAATAAAAATCAAAATAAATAATAAAAATAAGATATGGACAAGTGGACTATGTTGCCAACTCAAAACAAGTGAAAAAGATTGGGCCCATTTGGAAAATTTTGTAGGTTTAGGGATAGTTGACTTTTGGCAATTTTGCAAAAAAGGCCAACTTCACCAATGCATAACTTCCTCAATTTTGACTCTTTGGAGGTGTTCTTGGACTTTTTAGAAAGCTTGAGATGTCCTATAATCAACCCTTTTGGTCCAATCTCAATTTCATATTCCCTGCTCATGTATGAAGCTTTGACAAAAAAGGTGTTTTTGTTGACTTTTCAAAATGACCTATAATGTCCAAATCCATATCTTCTTGTGAGTGCATATTTTGAACTTGGAAGCTGAAGATGGATTGTATGGAATTACATCCTATTTAAAATGATATTTGGATGGGTCATTTCTCATAAAGTATGAGAAAGTTATGCTTGGTCAAAGTACTCAAGTGTCTTGATGCAACATGAAACCCTAATTTAGTAACTTTTGAGTCTTGATGAATTATGAGAAATCCTTGATGAATCATGATCAACCCTTTATAAAATGATGGAATATCTTTTAAAATGAGAATTTTTACTAAAAATCTTGAAGTTTGACTGTATGTAGGCCACAGTTGACTTTTGCCCTAGCACAATCGATTTTTGGGCCTTTGAGCAATTGACTGAGCAAACTTCCTCTGCAAGGCTTGAAAGTTGACATGGATGATCTTGAGAACATATTAGGACATTGGTGAGAATTTGGGATCACTTGTACTCAAGTGTCTTGATGCAACATGAAACCCTAATTTGAGGTAGACTGCCTTAGGAGAGAGCTTGTCTAGCCAACCCTTAGACTACCTTGAGCAACTTGGGGCTCTTTCTTGAAATGTTTTGAGAAATATGGGAGGGAAATTTTTGGGGTACAAAAACATCCAATACACAACCCAAAAGGCAATCAAGGGGAGTGTGTTGGCAGATCATTTGGCACATCAGGCCGTGGATGATTACCAATCCATGAATTTCGAGTTCCCGGATGAGAACATCATGTTGGTGACCGACTGTGAAATACCTGGACCGGATGAAGTACCTGAGGAAGGATCCCGATGGTATATGTATTTTGATGGAGCTTCAAATGCTTTAGGTAATGGCATTGGCGCTGTGATCATATCTCCTGAAGGCTGTCATACTCCGTTCACCGCCTGATTATGTTTTAACTGCACCAACAACATGGCGGAGTATGAAGCGTGCATCATGGGCCTTTGAGCAGCTATTGACCTAAAGATTAAGTTCTTGAGTGTGTTCGGAGATTCCGCTCTGGTTACCAGTCAGATCAAAGGCGAGTGCGATACGAAACACCCAAATCTTATTCCTTACAAAGAGTATGTATTGACGTTGCTTCCACACTTTGAGGAGATAACCTTTGAACACTTCCCAAGAGAGGAGAATCAGTTAGCGGATGCGCTAGCTACCATGTCTTCTATGTTCAAGGTCAGGTGGGACAATGAAGCTCCCCAGATTACTATCGAGAGGTTGGATGAACCCACACATTGCTGTGATATTGAGACTGAAGAGGTATAGATTAACCCTGGTTTCATGAGGTAAAGAGGTCTCTTGATGCTCAGGAATACCCCGAGGGTGCATCTGTTAATGATAAGAAGTTTTTGAGGAGGTTCGCTGCGAAGTTCTTCATCAGTAATAGTGTCCTTTACAAGCGTAACCATGATTCAACCTTATTGCGGTGTGTGGACAAGAACGAGGCAGAAAGGATTATGGTAGAGTTACATGAAGGTCCTTTCGGAACTCATTCCAGTGGACATACTATGGCGAAGAAAATCCTACGTGCAGGATATTATTGGTCTACTATGGAAGCCGGCTATTATCAACATTCTCGGACCTGTCATAAGTGCCAAGTCTATGCTGATAAGGTGCACATACCTCCCGTTCCTCTGAATGTTTTGACGGCACCTTGGCCTTTTACAATGTGGGGCATCGATATGATTGGAGAGATCATACCTACTGCGTCTAACGAGCATCGTTTCATTCTGGTGGCTATTAATTACTTTACAAAGTGGGTTAAATCAACTTCCTTTGCTATAGTAACCAAGAATGTCGTGGCACGGTTTATTCGACACAATCTGATCTGTCGATATGGTGTACCAGAGAGGATCATTACGGACAATGGTACAAATCTCAACAACACAATGATCACCGAGCTCTGCAAGTAGTTCAAGATACAGCATCACAACACTTCTCCTTACCGGCCGAAGATGAATGGGGCTGTTGAAGCGGCTAATAAGAACATCAAGAAGATTGTGAAGAAGATGACGGTGACATACAAAGATTGGCATGAGATGTTACCATACGCTCTTCATGGGTACCGTACCTCAACGCGGACGTCAACAGGGGAAACACCCTACTCTTTGGTGTATGGCATGGAGGCAGTCTTGCCCATTGAAGTCCAGATACCATCTCTTCGGATTATGAAGGATACAGTTTTGAGCGAGGATGATTGGATCCAGACCCAACTTGATTAGCTGAACTTAATCAACGAGAAAAGGCTTACTGCTATTTGTCATGGTCAGACGTATCAAAAGTCGGTGATTAAGGCATTTAACAAGAAGGTCAGACGACAAGAGTATCAAGTCGGGGATCTGGTCATCAAACGCATCATACTACCTCAAGGTGATCCCAGGGGCAAATGGACCCCTACGTACGAAGGGCCATTTGTGGTTAAGAACATTTTCTCGGGAGGAGCTATGATTCTAACCACCACGGATGGTGACGACCTTCCTCACCCCGTCAATGCAGACATAGTGAAAAATACTACGCATAATCAAAGACCCTCTAGGTCGACTGGCCTAGGCAAAAATAAGGGCTTCCCGGCGAACCAAAAGGGTTCGGGCAAAAATAAGGGATGAAAATGAAAAAAACTGTACACCGGCAAGTCGAAAACCTGAAAAGGCGGCTTGGGCAAAAAAGGGTATCCCGGTGGACTGAAAACCTGAAAGGGCGGTCCAGGCAAAAATTAGGGATCAAAGCGTAACACTATGTCTCATTGGATCATCTTGCAACCAGACTTCTGTATCGACTATCAAGCTCGGACGGCGCCAATCAATCTGATCTACCTTCAACCAAGTAGAAAAGTGATGAGACACTCGAAGACATAAAGGCAATAGCAGAGTTGGAACCCAATGGGATTGTTCACATAGCTGTTTTTCTTTGTTTTTTACAAATTGTATAAATTCTATTTTTCAGCAGCGTTCTCTTACTAGGACGTCAGCCTCTTGTACAAAAATGCCTATTTTACAGGCCAACTTCAAAAATGCCTATTTTCTTCTTTCTTTTCTTTTTTATATTTTGTTTTATTTAGTTTATTTATTTATTTTACTAGCATAAATTAATTTTCTTTCATTCAAAAAATCATAAAAATAATATTTTCATCCAATTAGGTTTAAGTTTATTTTTATCAAAAATTAATTATTTAATTAGGTTATTTATTTTCTAGGGTAACTTAAATTATTTTGTAAATAAATTAAAAATAATTAGAAAATTAGGGTTTTGTCTAAATTTAATTCTATTTTCTTTTTCTTAAAAAAACCAAAAACTCAAAAATAGGCCATTTATTTATTTTCATTAATTAATTTAATTGGCTAATTAATTGTGTATTTATTTAAAAAACCCTAATTCTTTTCTTAAAAATAATTAAAAACAACAAAAACATTTTCTCTTTCAATTAGGTTAGAAGGGGTCAAAACCCTAATTTCTTATCATTCTTAATTTCCACGCGCACGCTTTATTATCTTATTTTGCCATATTAATGTAATTGCTCACAAGTTGTAATAGTTTAAATTAGGACTTTTACTTTCATTTATCGCTTTATTTTTAAGGGTTTGTTTTTGGCTATGTAAATACCCGAAGCCTTGTAATAGCGTAGCTTATTTTCCGCACTTTAAATTCTGCAAAATATTAATTGTTAGATGTATGAATAATAGGGATGCATGACAAAAATGTATGATAACTTTAAAACAGTTAGCAAACCCTAAATGTGCAAAGATAAATAATTTGAAATTGAATCACTCGCACATGCACACTCCTAGGATACACTCCCACTTCGGTTGACTTCGGTAAACGGTCATTGAGTATAGGGTGTTTTAGTGGCCATTTAGTAGGTAGCACTCGCACATGCACATTAGGGTTAACGTTGCTTTAATGATCGTACGTTCCTTTCAAATTGACCCTCAAACTCCAACTACGGTGCTACCTACTCACTAATAGTGGGATAGCGCTGTCTAAAGGAAACGAACATAGAACGATTCTTTTTTCGAGTAGGTAGATTAACTCTTAAGTACTTGCTCAATCCAAACAAACTTTTTCACACTTACACTCCTTTACAAACAAAGTTTTCAAAACACTTCGTAACACTCTTGAAGACAGAAGCAAGAGTTAAAACGAAGTCCAAACAAAAACTTTTCAAATCACACAAACACAAAGAAGCAATTTTTAAAATGATGAGCAAGTACCTAAGAGCCCGTAGATAAATACGGATAGAAAGGGTGCTAATACCTTCCCTTTCTATAATCTACCCCCCGTACTCAGAAAATCTCGAAAAAAGGAATTTTTCTGTGCTTTTTTCCTTTCCTTGTTGGATAAAATAAAAGTCGATGGCGACTCTTGCTTACCGCGACATTTTGCAAACACAAACGCAAAACGCAAACCAGTATTCCTAAAATAGTCCCGGTTCTGGCCACCGTATCACACCAGGTATTGGGATTGTGGTATCAGAGTCTGAAGGAGAGTCTTCATATTGGTTTGTTGCAGCATGTTAGATTTCTGATTCAGGAATATCAGAGGATGGAATATCAGAGGGTTGAGTTTCTGCTTGTGGTGAGTTGGAGTTCAGATCTTCTTGTTGTGGTATTTTTGGTTGAGGAATTTCTGATTGGAGATTTTGGTTGTTGAGAAGATTGTGGATGTGGAATTTCTGGTTGAGGAATTTCTGATTGTGGAGATTGTGGTTGTTGAGGTGATTGTGAATATGGAATTTCTGGTTGAGGAATTTCTGGTGGTTGTTGAGAGTTTGGATTTTCTGGGAGTTGAGAATTTTCTGGTATGGGAGAGGAAAAATCTTGGTCAAATAATTCAATATCATACAGAACTTTGGAAAGTTCTGGTTGATGATGTTCTGGATTTGGATTTTGAGTAGGGGAGTTAGGTTCATTCATAAAATTACCTAGAGTTATGGATGGATCAAAATATATGTCAAAATCTTCTAAGGTTTTGGGTGATGAATTATCTGGTTGTGAAGGCATGGCTTCAGATGTTGAAACAGTTATTGATTCTATAACAGAAACAGAAGATGGATTACCTTTCTTTTTGGTAGCTTTAGGTGTTCTCTAAGAGGGTCCTTCTCCTGCTGATTTCCTCTTCTTTTATTTCTTCAGAACAACCTCTGGAGCAGCCTTGTACAAATCTTGAATGTTGATTTCTGGAGCAGTTCCATCAGCCTTGCACACTTCAAGATATCTGACTATTATTTCTGGTTTGGAATCTATCTCAAAAAATAAAGGAAAATCCTTCAGAGGTATCCTTCTTGAAGTAATGGTCTCATGAGCAGTAACAATTGGTTCCTTCTTGATATTCTCAATGATCTTCATTTTCTTCAAATTCTTGGCGTTCAGGGGCTTCCCAACAGTTACTTCCAATGTGCTGATTTCCTGAGCCTCCGTCAGATGTTCGATCAGCCTATTCTCTGTTAGAATATCTGATATCAGCCTTTCTAAGGGAATCCAATCCCTCTTGGTCCTTTTGTCTTCTCTTGTTTCCTTCACACTTGTTCTGAGATGGTTAAACAACAAGTGTGGAAGATTTACCTTTATCCTCTTAACAATGAAATAGATCAGAAATTGCTGATCAATGTTGATATAATCAAGAGAGCTTGTGGGCTTCCTGTGATTGATACACCCTAGAATGATTCTGGCCCAAATTCTATGGTGATCCTTTAAATCTCTGATTTTACTGGAGGGTTTTCCAGAAGTAAAAATTTCCTTTGCAATTGATCTTAGGTCAGAGCATCTCTCACCCATGTCAATGCATCTGACACCACCACCGTTGTATCCAAGAAGCTTTGCAATAAGGTATTCTGTAATCACAATTTTCTTCCCCATGACATAAGAAGTAACCTGGTGATTTGATGAAGAAGCATGTATCCAGAATTCTTTGACAAGAATACGAAATGTTGGACCAACCAGACGATCAAAATACCTATTCCAACCTTGAGCAGTCACATCTTCATAGAGATTGAACTCATTTTCTTGAAGACTCCCAAAATCAACAATTAGTTTAGAGAGAACTTCTAGATTATCAATAGGTGTGAGGAGCATTCTATGGGGTTCTTCATATTGTTCCGTTGAAGCAGATTCATGAGCACTGACATTTGAGAGACTTGATGAAGCCATTGTTCACACGGGATTTTGAAGAAGATGAAGAGGGTTTTTGAAAGCAAGAACTTGAAACGAGAGAAAATATTGATGAGAGTAAAAGTAAATGAATGTAAAAAGTAATTTTGAGTTTAAATAGGTTTCTTGAAAACGTAAGCAGTAAGAAAAAGAAAAATTAGTCATGATTATATGCATTAATGACACCTGATTTTAGGGGATTTAGAAAGATACTGAACGGTTACCACTTACAAGTGTCTCAATGCATCCAATCAGCGCCTTGATCCCTTCAGAACTTGAACGTGTGTTCAGCTTCAGAAGGTAGCAGGTGAGAGGATGACAAGTGTTTGATGTTGTGAACTGCACACCTCTATCCTTAAAATGAAACATTCAGATCTTCCTGGATAGATTCTGATGCAATCTGTACTTCTAAACTCTGAAGACAGGTTGATCAGTTGTTCATAGAAAATAATAAAATAATAAACTTCTGAGGGTTAAGATATAGATAAAACATTTTATTTTGGGCATAGCTTCATGCTAAGATGTTTCAGAATGAAGTTAAACCTATCTTCAGAAAGAGGTTTTGTAAATACATCAGCCCATTGATGGTCTGTGTCAATAAATTTTAAGCTAAGAATTCCTTTATGAATATAGTCCCTAATAAAATGATGTTTTATTTCTATATGCTTAGCCCTAGAATGTAAAATAGGATTATTACTGAGACATATAGAAGAAGTGTTGTCACAGAGGATGGGAATGTTACTCTCAAATATGTTGAAGGCTTCAAGTTGACTTTTCATCCAGAGCATTTGCGTGCTACATCCAGCAGCTGCTATGTACTCAGCTTCTGCTGTTGATAGTGCTATTGGGGACTGTCTCTTGTTGGTCCATGAGATCATATTTTCTCCCAGAAACTGGTAGCTTCCAGAAGTGCTTTTACGTTCTACTCTGTCTCCAGCGAAGTCAGCGTCACAATATCCTACTAAGCTATAATCATTTGATTTTGTATAAAACAAACCCAGATTAGTATTACCTTTCAGATACTTGAAAATTTTCTTATTTGCTGTTAAGTGAGTTTCTCTAGGATCTGATTGGAATCTAGCACATAAGAAAAAACTAAATAAAATGTCAAGCCTTGAAGCCGTCAGATAGAGGAAAGAACCAATCATACCTCTGTAGACCTTTTGTTCTACCTTTTTACTTACCTCTTCCTTTTCCAGAATGCACGTGAGATGCATTGGAATCTTTGAGGGCTTACATTCTGAGAGATCAAATTTCTTCAGAAGTTCCCTAACATATTTGCTTTGATGAATGTAAGTTCCTTCTGGAGTTTGGTTTATCTGAATGCCCAGAAAGAATTTGAGTTCCCCCATTAAGCTCATCTCAAACTCTGCATGCATGCATTTAGCAAACTCTCTTCCCAGAGAGGGTTTAGTAGACCCAAAGATGATGTCATCAACATAAATCTGACATACTAAAATGTCATTCTTAGTTGTCTTACAAAATAAGGTTGTGTCCACTTTCCCTCTGGTGAATTCCTTTTCTAACAGGAAGTTACTTAGTCTTTCATACCAAGCTCTGGGAGCTTGTTTCAGACCATAGAGTGGCTTCTTTAGTTTGAAAACATATTATGGGTGTTTGGAATTCTCAAACCCAGGGGGTTGGTGCACATATACCTCTTCTTCTATATAGCCATTTAAGAATGCACTTTTGACATCCATCTGATACAGAGTGATGCCATTGTTTATAGAAAATGATATTAACAGTCTGATAGATTCTAACCTGGCGACTTGAGAAAAGGTTTCTGTATAGTCTATCCGCTCTTGCTGACTATAACCTTGTGCTACCAGTCGTGCTTTGTTTCTGATGACTTCTCCTTGCTCGTTCAGTTTTTTTCTAAACACCCACTTTGTTCCAATGACATTGAATCCTTTTAGTTTGGGAACCAGATCCCATACGTCATTTCTGGTGAATTGATTCAATTCCTCCTGCATTTCCAGAATCCAGTCATTGTCCAGAAGCGCTTCATCAATTGTTGTTGGTTCAATCAGAGAGACCAGTCCCATGAGGGATTCTTCAGAGTTTCTGAATATTGATCTTGTTCTGATTGGATCATCCTTCTTTCCCAGTATTTTATCTTCTGGGTGAGTTATGCTGCTTCTAGATAGCCTTTTCTGAAGTTGATCAACTGAAGGTGTTGGATTGCTTGCAATGACTCTTTCTGATGTAGTGGGAGTGTCTCTGTTGATAACTTCTGACGAGTTATCTTCAGTACCTATGAGTTCAACTTCCATACCTGCAAAGAATTCATTCTGCTTTGACTTTTGAGAGTCAAGCTTATCATCAAACCTAACACTGATTGACTCTTCAAAAATCTGTCTTTCTGTATTGTATACTCTGTACCCTCTTGAGCGTTCAGAGTATCCTAACATAATAGACTTTTGTGCTTTAGAGTCAAACTTGTTCAAATAATTTTTTGTATTCAGAATAAACAAGTGCATCCAAATGGATGAAAATAAGAAATGTTGGGCTTTCTGTTCTTCCACAATTCATATGGAGTCTTTTCCAAAATAGGTCTTATGGAGATTCTATTCTGAATGTAACACGCTGTGTTGATTGTCTCTGCCCATAAGATCTTAGCAATGTTAGTCTCATTGATCATGGTTCTGGCCATTTCTTGCAATGTTCTATTCTTTCGTTCTACAACTCCATTTTATTGGGGAGTTCTAGGACAAGAGAAGTCATGCAAGATGCCTTTTTCATTAAAGTATAATTAAAAAATTTTATTTTCAAATTCCCCACCATGATCACTTCTGACTTTGACAATTCTAAGATCCTTTTCATTCTGAACTTGGTTGCAGAAGGTAACAAACACAGAGTGTGACTCGTCCTTGTGTCTTAAGAACTTTACCCATGTCCATTTGCTATAGTCATCTACGATTGCTAACCCATACTTCTTGCCACTGACAGACGCAGTTTTTACTGGTCCAAATAGGTCAATATGCAGAAGTTCTAATGGCTTAGAGGTGGAAACAACATTTTTGGATTTAAAAGTAGGTTTTGAAAATTTGCCTTTCTGACATGCTTCACACAGAGCATCTGAGCTGAACTTCAAGTTTGGAAGTCCTCTGACCAGATTGAGTTTGTTAATCTGAGATATTCTTATCATACTAACATTCCCCAATCTTCTGTGCCAGACCCATTGCTCGTTGTTAACAGAAAGTAGGCATTTTACATTCTGACTCTTTAGTTTAGAAAGTTTTATTTTATAAATGTTGTTTTTCCTCTTTCCATTGAATAGGATAGTCCCATCTTTCTGACTAACAACTTTGCATGAATTTTGATTAAAGATTATATCATAACCGTTTCACTTAATTGACTTATGGATAACAAGTTATGCATTAATCCATCAAATAATAATACATTATTTATAGAGGGAAGATTTCAATTACCTATTGTTCCAGAGCCAATGATCTTTCCTCTTTGGTTGCCTCCAAATTCCACGTAGCCTCCAGGCTTAAGTTCCAGGCTTTGGAACATATGCCTTCTTCCCGTCATGTGTCGAGAGTAGCCAGAGTCCAGGTACCATATCTTCTTGGGTTCTGGTTTATTAGTTTTACCAAAATTCTGATTGAATTTTGGTTTGACAGAATAATCACTACTTGTATATTTTATGTCATGTGTGTGCCCATATATAAAATGTGATTTGAGTGGTGTGCGTTTTATGACTAAGTCCATGGCCTGTTTAGGTGTGGATACCTTACCTTGATATCCTATCCCTTTTCTTCCATTTCTGCTAACTCCATAGATCATTGAAGCCATCTTGCTTCTATCTATGTTTTTAGCTAGAAACTTCTGAAAGTTGTGATCATACTCTTTGATGATCTCATCAGCATTACTGGGAGTCTCTAAGATTGTTTCCTTCTGAGAATTTCGCAAATCATTTTATAATTTTGAATTTTTTTCTTTTAACTCAGAATTCTCTAATCAGAGACTCTCAGAATTTTTAGAGTCAGAGGCAAGATCCCTTTTCAGGTTCTTGAATTTGACTCTGATTTGCTGATACCTTTCCAGAATTTCATTTAGACTTTCTGCAAGTTCAACCTTAGTAAAATTAATGGTAAAGTCAGGAAATACCTCTTCAGTGTCTGATTCTGAGTCTGAACCAGAAGCTTCGCTTTCTTCTGATACGTTTGCCATGAGAGTTATGTTTGCTCTTTCATCATCTGACTCTGAGTGAACTTCAGAGGTGTCTGAATCATCCCAAGTTGCCATGAGGCTTTTCTTCTTTTCCTTGAAGAACTTATTTTTGGGCTTCTCCTTCTGAAGCATTGGGCAATCACTTTTGTAGTGCCCTTGCTCGTTACACTCATAGAAGATGATATCCTTGTTATTTGGATTTCTGTATCCTGAAGAACCTTCAGATCTTCTGTGTCCAGAGGAAGACTCAAACTTTCTGTATCTAGAGGAGGATTCATTCTGATTCTCTGATCTTCTAGGATTTATGAATTTCCTTTGTCTCTGCTTCCACAGTTGGTTCACCCTTCTGGAGAGGAGAGACAGTTCATCTTATTCTAACGAGGATCCATCAGAAGTTTCTTCCATAGCCTGCAAAACCTTAGAGTCATATTTTCTATTAGATTTTAAAGCTAGTGGCTTACCTTGCTTTTGAGGATCATCTTCTTCTAGCTCTATCTCGTGACTTCTGAGGGACCTGACAAGTTCCTCCAGAGATATTTTGTTGAGATCTTTGGATAGCTTAAGTGTTGTGACCATTGGTCTCCATTGCTTGGGTAAGTTTCTGATGATCTTCTTAACGTGATCAGTAGTAGAATACCCTTTGTCAAAAACCTTCAGTCCAGCAAAAAGGATTTGGAATCTTGAAAACATAGCTTCTACGGATTCACTATCTTCCATCTTGGATGCCTCATACTTCTAAATGAGCGCAAGGGCCTTGGTTTCTTTGACTTTAATGTTGCCTTCATGCGTCATTCTCAAAGAGTCAAACATGTTCTTGGCAGTCTCTCTGTTTGATATTTTCTCATATTCTGAGTATGAGATAACGCTGAGAAGTATTGTTCTGGCCTTATGGTGATTTCTGAAGTCACGTTTCTGCTGGTCAGACATCATTTTTCTGTCTATCTTCTGACCTCTTCCATCCACTGGATGCGTGTATCCATCAGTTACCATGTCCCACATATCAACATCATGGGCCAAAAAGAAACTCTCAATTCTATCTTTCCAGTAGTCAAAGTTTTCTCCCTCAAAGACTGGAGGTTTGCCACTGAATATGTCCTTGTCTTCATGGTAGTCATTGCTGATGTTTTGGCTTGGTTCCACCATAGTGTTTTTCTACAGCTTGGATCTTGTACTGACACAGTTAAGTGTTTAAGCTCAGAACTAGGCGCTCTGATGCCAATTGAAGAAGTGAAAAACACAAGAAGGGGGGTTGAATTGAAAACTTAAAATCAAAAGCGCAATGACACAGTATTTTTATCTTGGTTCTTTTAATCTCAAACTACTCCAGTCCACCCGTCAAGGTGATTTCGCCTCTCTCCAACGAGGTCTTAATCCACTAATCTCAAAAGGATTACAATAACTATTTTAACAACTGTTAAAGTCTTCTTGAGTACAACCATAATCCATTTAATCTCAAGGAACACTATTTTAATCAAATAAATAAGAGTACTGTGTGTTGTTGTTTTTCGTTACAAAAACTGTTATCACAACTGTGATAATTTACACAAAATGAGAGCGTGGAAATATGATAAGTATGCTTGCAGCTTTTTGAATTCTCGTGAATAATATTGGCAAAATCGTTTCCAATTTGATCACTGAGCTTGTTTATATAGGCAATGGATTCCCGTTGACCATTAAGCATGATAAATGTCATTAACTCAGTTTTCATTTGGAGAAGATCCTGTCTGAAAGAAGCTGTTGTAATTGATGCAGTCTTGAATGAATAATAACGCTTCAGAATATTTCATCCTTGTTTGCTGCGGATGCTTCAGCACATTGATGACTTAGATTATTATGCTCTTGTTCAAAATCAGAGTTTACTTCACTTAAGCGCAGGTTCTGGTCATCAATCTTCAGCGCAAATTCTGATTACTTCAGCGTGTAGCTTCTATAGCTAATCTTCTGATGCTTCTTTGGTCAGAACTTCTGTATACACAATAACATAATTTTTAGGGTGCATATTTGTTCTTTGTATTTGTTATCATTAAAACTCTAACTAAGGTTTGTAGAATCAAACTATGTTCTAACACAGTTCAGAGGCAACAAAGAGTCAGAAGCATCCCAAGAAGATTTGCAGAGTTTGACATGTTGCAAGACACTGAAGTAGACTCTGAAGGAGAAGTTATTCAGTGTGCAATGTTAGTATACTTTGAACCCGTGAGTACAGAAGAGACTCTTAAGCAGTAAGTTTGGTTACAGGCCATGAAAGAAGAACTTGATGCTATAGAGAGAAACAAGACTTGTAAGCTGACTGAACTTCCAAAAGGCAAGAAAGCCATCAGTGTTAGATGGGTTTTTAAGCAGAAGCTAAAGCCAGATGGATCAATTGGCAAACACAAAGAGAGATTAGTAGCAAGAGGCTTCCTACAGAAGCCTGGGCTGGATTACTTTGAAGCGTTTGCACCTGTAGCGAGACATGAAACAATCAGACTAGTGATTGCAATAGCTGCTAACAGGAATTGGCCTCTGATGCATTCAGATGTAAAATCTGCATTTCTGAATGGTCCATTATAAGAAGAGGTGTACGTTTCACAACCTCCTGGATTTGAGAAAAAGAATCAGGAAGGGATGGTGTTCAAATTACATAAAGCATTGTATGGATTGAAGCAAGCTCCCAGAGCTTGGAACTTGAAGATTGGTTTTTTTTTTCAAGAAACAAGGGTTTCAAAAGTGTGAGATGGAGTATGGTGTTTATGTTTAACATACTTCATAAGATAATATGACTCTGGTCTGTTTGTATGTTGATGACATATTACTCACAGGAAGTTCTAAACAAGAGATAGCTGAGTTTAAGAAAGTTCTGATGAATGCTTTTGAGATGACGTATCTTGGAAAAATGAGTTTCTTTCTAGGGATGGAATTTACGTACTCTGAGAAAGGAATCATTTTACATCAGATGAAGTATGAACTAGACATTTTGAAGAGATTTAAGCTAGAAAATTGTAAGGTTGCTATCACACCTGCTGATACGAATCAGAAGTTGGACTCTGATTCTGATGGAGAGGATGTGAATGCTACAACCTTCAAACAGATGGTTGATTCTCTAAGGTATTTGTGTAATACCAGACCTGATATTTGCTATGCAGTTGGAATGATTAGCAGATTTATGAGCAAACCAAAGTGGTCTCATTACCAAGCCGCAATCAGGATTCTGAGGTATGTGAAGGGAACTCTGAAATATGGAGTGTTATTTCTGTCTAGAAGAAAGATCGAATCATAATTTTTGAGTTATTCTAATTCTGATTGGTGCGGAGATAGAGTTGACAAAAGAAGTACTTCTGGGTACTTATTCAAATTTCTGAGAGGTCCTATTTCTTGGTGTTCCAAGAAGTAACATCTTGTTGCTCTGCCAACTTGTTAAGCTGAATATATTGCAGGTGCTCTGACTGCATGTCAAGCTGTATGGATTCTGAACTTGCTAAAAGATCTAAAGATTGAGGTAAATAAACCTTTGAAACTGATGATTGATAACAAGTCTGCAATCAATTTTGTCAAGAATCCAATGTTGCATTGGAGAAGCAAGCATATTGAGACTAAGTATCATTTTCTGAGGAATCAAGTACAAAATGGAATATTAGAAGTTATGCACTGTAGCACTCAGAAGCAGCTGGCAGATGTTCTGACAAATGCTATCAAAACTGATCAATTTCTTGATTTAAGGGATGAAATTGATGTTGTCAGTTTTGGGTAAATATAAATTAAGGGATGGTGTTAGAATTAATTTAGATTTAATTAGATATTAATTTATATTTAGAAATATCTTTTAGATTGTTTATATCTTTGTTAGAAGATATATATATATCTTAGATCTTCTTATATCTTTGTAGAAGATATATTTTAGATTTAATTTTTGTATATAAATAACTTAGTGGAGTAGGCTATTGTAATTCATTGTAAATCCTTATTTTAAAGCTATCAATAAATATTTCTTGTCTTTTATATTTGCTGTACACCAACAACTGTCACCTCTATAAATATGACTCTCTCTTTAATTACCAAGGATCCATATCCATAGTGTTTCAAAATTTACTGCGGTGGTCGTGTTCAACCTTTGATTGTTTTCTTTGTTCCGCATAAAATAATAACAAATCTACAAGAAGAGCAATTTTCAAATCCATATTGGCTTGAATGACATCAGAACCGACCAACTGAAGTAGGATACTCAGTGCATCAGTGTAACTAAATAATTCATTACTATATTCAAACTTACAAGGAAAAATATAGACAAATAAGTAATTACATAGTGGAGTAATAGAGAAGAAATGCATGCCATGAAAAGCAGAATGGTATAATATGTTATTAACAAAAGGACCTCACGTGCAAGGGATCCAAGAACCTAATAAATCAAAAATGTAACAGTGTATTGATTCACACCATCCATATATACTACTACCCTTTTCCTCATACACGTTACTATTATAAATTATAAAGTTAATCTAGAGTTATTGGCGTTGCAGTCAAAGGTCAAAAGAAAAATGATAATGATGAGATTAAAAGGACAAAGTGTGAGTCAGCGGGTGAGACGCACGAGGGGATCTATCTGCAGAACCCTCTGCAATTCTACTTCAACCTCATTTTGCCTCCTCTTAGTTTAATCTTTTACCCACTTTCCTATTTTATTATATTTTCCTATCCTTATTATTGTTAACAGTATCATTTTTTAAGCCTGTGTCACATGCTGGAATGCCGTTTCCAAAAACTAGAACATGGATTTATATCATCTCAATTGCTCTCATATTTTCTCACTCCTTTAACATGTCATATATAACTAGCTGTCTTTGTAGTAACTTACCTCTTGGCTTAAGTGTTTGTAATAAAAAAAATTCTACATAATACTCTCACTCCATATATAGAATGGATATTAAAAAAATATGCTATGTTTTAGATCACTAAAATCGTTATTTGATATGTGGTAAAAGTCTTAGCAATATACTAAAACTACTGAAAATGAAGGATATTTGAGGAGTAAAGATCTCTAGTTAAAATATTCATTGCAAATTGTTGGTAGTCGAGTAGTTGATAATTGATATGAGATAGTTTAGAACATTGTTTAAAAAGAAAGCTATGAGATTGATTTTTTGAATGATAATTTATAAAGTATCAATAGTCTATTTATAAGCTCAAGTCATCAACTTTAATGGTGCTTAATGTTTTTACATTATTTTAGTTCTTTTTAGATGTTTCATGATAGATTATTATTATGATAGCTCTAGGTTCTTCTGTCATTTCGATACACTTATAATTCTAGGTTATTCTACATTTTCCATACACTTATAGTTCTAAGTTCTTCTATCATTTTCATATGCATTATAGTTCTAAGTTTTTCTACGATCTTCATACACATTATATTTAAGAATATTCTATATTTTTTTTAGCAATTTAAACACTCCTCCTTAATGAATTTTTTTATCTCAAACATAGCTCGTAACTCTTGAAATCTTAGTCTTGGAAACACTTTCGTGATTATGTCTGCAATTTGATCTTTTGTCCTGCGGTAGTCGACTTTAATCTCTTTAGTTGCTTCAAATTCCTTGATAAAGTGATACTTGATTTTTATGTGTTTTGTTCTTCAGTGATGTTCTAGATTCTTTAACATTGCAATTGCTGATTTGTTGTCGCAGTTGATTGTAGCAGGCTTATTGTTGTACCTCAAAATTTGTCCTCTCTTTTCTCAAGACATTTCTCAAGGGTTCTCAAGGGTTTGATCAGACAAGTTCACCTCCCAAGCACTAAGTCTTCAAATTAGGGTTTTGACTAAGAATGACTGAATTGACTTTTGACCTAATACATGACCTGATGGCTTGAAGAATAATCTCAAGGACTCAAACACAACATGTTGATCTAATCTCATGGCTCGAATCATTTCTCAGAATCAAAGGTTTACTAGTTGAAATTTGGATCAACTGACGAAAAGTCAACTGATACACCAAAAGTCAATATTAATTTCAAAGATCAAAATTCATCAAGACTTTCAAAAATATCAAACTTGATCATCAAAAATCAAGAAAATCAAGAATGTCAACAAAAAGTCAAAGTTTCCAATACTTAGAAATTTTCTAAGTATTTTTATATTTGATAATTTCATTACTTCATGATATTTTTTCACCAAGATGCAAGATAATTCAAAGAAAATTTTCAACATAAAAGTTGTAGATCTTGATGGATTCTACAACTTTGTATTAGATGGTTGATGTCCAAAAAATATTTAGATTTGAAGATATAAGCCCATGAAGTCATGATATTTTTATCTAACAATTAAAGAAATTTTCGACAAGTTTTGTTCAGTTTTTATCTCAACTTCTTGGCCAAATTTCATCAAGTTCTAGTTTGATTTAGCCATAATGGTCAACATGAAAGTTGTAGAGAATGTTTCAAGCTTTCCAAAACATCCAAGAGCATGAATTTATCATTCTTGAGCTAGGAGATCCAAAGGCATGAAGTTGGGCATCCATTCTTAAATTACAAGTTCACTTTGGTGAAGAACACCTAATCCAATCTATACGATATGCTTCATAATCATGTTTGCAGATATTCTAACTTGCAAATCTCACCATAATTTAATATTTACACAAACTTTTGAGTTATGGTCCATTTGATTTAAGAATCGTCCAAGTGATCTTTCCATTTTTAGCACAAAGTTAACATTGTCATTCTTGCAAAGTAGCTTTAATCACAAATTAGTTGTTCTTGAGCCTCTAACTTGTTCCTTCTACACACACTTAACACGCAAAATCAGACAAGAATGCTTAAAATGTCCAAACTCTATGAAGAAAATTACAAAGCATTGTAACTATGATCTTCAAGCCTGCTTCATTCACAATCCAACCTAGCCACAACATGTAATCTTGAATATTTGCTCAATCCTTGTCTCAAAACCTTTTTCCTATAAATAGAGAGAGCATTTGCAAGATAAAAGAAAAAAAGGAGGAGGAAGGAGAGAAGAAAAAGGAGAGGGCGGATGAACAAATCCTCAAAACCCTTTTACTCTTAAAAAAACAGAACTGTCCATAAAACCTCCATTTTGAACTTTGAAGTCCAAATCTTTGAACCTCACACACCTTGCAAGTTTTGCCCAAACAAACCATCAAAATACTCCACATATATCATATAGAAGTTGTTCAAACACAAAAACAACTTTTATAACACTATTATCACCATCTTCTAAACTCAAAAACAGTACTTTGCAACTTGACTTGGTTGAGTGATTCAACAACTTTCAGCATAAAGTGAGGATTGGAACAACTTCAAGAAGGTCCAAATGAGCTCGATCAATCACCACTTCACACCCGGAAACGTCTGTACGTGTTCTAAAGTTTTCACTTCAAGAGGTAAATTTTCTCAAATTGTAATATCTTTATCCATATATCATTTGTTTATGCTTTCGAAAGGATACAACATGACAGATCAAAGCGAAATCTTAGCAAAAAGGCAAGTCAGGGGCTGACACGGGTGCCTGTGTCACATGACACGGCCCGTGTTAGCTCAGTTGGGTTGAAAGCTTATGAAAAATGCAGGGCAGGTCTTGACACGGGTGCCTGTGTCACACGACACGGCCCGTGTCACACGACACGGCCCGTGTCACACGACACGGCCCGTGTCACACGACACGGCCCGTGTCAACTCAACTAGTTCAGACATGTGCAAAGACATGTAGGAAGGGGCTGACACGGGCTCCCGTGTCACACGACACTTCCCGTGTCAATTTAGATGGAACAAAAAATGCGAATAAGAAGTTTGGGCAGATCCTGACACGGGTGTCTGTGTCCACTGACACGGCCCGTGTCAGCTCAGGCATCAAATTTCTTTATTTTGAGATTTTTTAAGTTTACTTTGGACATATTGCATTGCTTGGAGATGACCTAATACCATAAACACGTGTTTCCAAATGAAACTTCAAAATTTTTTTTCTAAATAATTAGTTTTCTTTTTTTAGTTAACTTAGACCTAGGTTTTTCTTCAAGTAATTGAGACTACAATACATTTTCTATCAAAAAACCCTAAAAAACAATTTCTTTTCACTTTACTATTTCTTGCATATTTTACTATTTTGAATCGTAAATTATGTAATTGTCAAAGCCTTGTAATAGTAATTAGGATTTACTTTACTTGTCATCCCCATTAGTAATTTATATACCCTATCTCCAAAGTGTTGTAATAGCGTATGACATTTACTTTCCACAATTTATCGCTTTCCATATTATTGCTAGTAACTCGGGTTTGTATGGCAAGACTTAAAATCAAACAAGTAGACAATCCTAATTCAAGACAAATGCATGAAAAAAATACTTCGCACATGTGTACCTAGAGGATAACCTCAGTTCTTGCATCGTATTTAATTAGTCATGTCCCTCGAACATGGGATACTTTAGCAAAGACCCTTGATTACAAGATCGTACTCCCTCAGTGACCCTTCGATGTTGCCTTCAGTAAACGATATTAGACCATTACGATAAATTTCTAAGGTATCCTACCATGTTTCCTTCTATGACTGTACGATGACCCACGTTTGTCCCTTCATATCCGATGATAAGGTTTCTTACTAACTAATGGTAAGATAATATTATCTAAAGGAGGAGGAAAAGAACAAAGACTTATTTCGAGTAGGTAGAACGCTCGTAGTTGCTTTCTCACAAACTAAAACCATTTTCACACTCACACTTTCAAAACATCTTTCCAAAAACAAATATCTCTTTGAACTATTTTTAAAACCAACACTTTGTATACATTCTTATAGAGACGAGAATCATTACAAAGTATGCCGAAACAAATGCCTTTTCAAAATATTTTCAAATTCACACCAAACACGAACACATTTACAAAGAATTTCAAAGTGACGTAGAAACTAAGAGCCCGTAGATAACTATGGATGAAAAGGGTGTTAACACCTTCCCTTTTCATAACCCACCCCTCGAACTCAAGAAAATTATCAAAAGGTCTTTCATGTTCTTTTCACCCTTTCCTTTATTGGATAAAAGAAAAATTAGTGGCGAATCTTGCTATCCGCAATATTTGCGATAAAACGCAAAACACCCAAGTCAGTTCTCCCACCGTATTACAAAACCGGCGACTCTGTTGGGGAGAAAAATTTAAGTGGGGTTACCTTAGAGATTAGTTCACATTTAAAATGCTTAATTTGCTTGACTTGTATGCTTTACTCTTAAAAGGGTTGCTTGGGTTTTGAATAGATCCTCTACTTGGATCTGGGGCACATTAGGTAAGTAGCAATAGATTATGGGGACTATGCGGGGTATACCGACATGGTTAAACGGATGGCTACGTTAGTGTGACACATTTGTTGGTATCGGTGTCCCTTGAGTCAAGTCAAGAAGAATACGCGGCTCCTGTGTGGTGTCATGAAGCACTAACTAACCGTAGAACCTTAGTTGAACAACTTGACATTTAGAAAGTAGTGAGGTAATCGACTTTGGTGTAAAATTAAGTTGGTTGATACTCGATACTACACTCATTGAGATCAGACTTTCGGAATATTTTGGTTGTAGTTTAGATGCTTGAGCTAAAAAAATGCCCGATGAAGAAAGATCATTGATATTGAGGCTCCTAGAACCCGGTTGTTTTTAGGACATGTTGAACCAACTAAACTTCAAGAGGGTACTTACCTATAAACTCCATGCAAGCCTTTCACCCTAAGGCTACTTGTGTGACTTGTTTGCATTATCTGACAAAACTTGAATTCCTTGCAGGGCTTATTTGTAGTCACCACCTTACACTTTTTCTTGGTGCATAGCATACATATCATAACATCATACCATATTATTTCCAGTGACCATTTCAAGGATCTCAAAGGGCCTGTAATGCAGGGTCATGATGAACCAGATGTCTATCAAAGGGCAAGAGGGTTTATTTTCCTCTAACCCATGATGTCAAAGACCAAAGCATGTTATCTTGAGTCGAAGGCTATGATCAACTCGACATAGTGAGCTTGATTCTCTCAGAAGGACATTCAACGATACAAAGTTCTACAATCAAAACTGCAATCAAATTCGGCTTCTAACATTTCTTCTGTTTACCCCACGAGATCCTTGAAAGCATTGCATAACATGCGTCATATCATAAGCATGTTTTCCGACAAAAGTTTCCTCATCTTTTTACTTTTTATTTCATATTAAGATGGCTCTAGAGAAGATTATCAAAGATCTTCAGACCCAAAATGCTCATCTTCAAGAAATGTTCCTGAGCCTATCCAAGGGGCAGGAAGAAGTGAAAATTCTCCTCACTGAGAGCATGACTAAGAAAAATCCTGAGGACAACAGGGATGACCAGTTGGAATGATTACAAACTGAGATAACAACAATGAAAATTCAGATGATGGGTCAGATGGTGGATCAGATGACTCTTTTCCAAAACTTAACTCGGGGATAAGAAGAGTTGAGAGTCATTATCGGCAAGCTTCATCAAGACAATTACAATCGTACAGAACAAGCGACTTAATTGAGGATCAAGTCATTAATCAGCCTTCGATAAGACAAGAAGTTGGTTTGGTCGAGAGTAGACCTTTCTGAATTGCTACTACACCGCAAGCCCAACAATGACCTCGCCAGCAACGCCAGGGTAGTCAGTGTAAGAAGAATACGCTCGAAAGGCATTTACCAAGATCAACATATCCTTGGCTCAAGCATTGCAACATATGTTAAAGGCCAAGCTGGTTACATTGTAGGATCCTCCACAAAATCCCAATATTGCCTCACCCCGTTACACTCATAAATAAAGGTGTGCATACCACTCCAATAGTTCCCGACACGACACTAACATCTGTTGGACATTGAAGAACAAGATTCAAGACCTGATCGACGAAGGAGTTTGGGAATTCACACAAGATGATCAGATTGAAGTTTTCTATCATCCCTCAAAGGCACACCATCTGAAGTGAGAAATTTAAGCGGAGAAGCTTTTGTTCATTCAAATTTTCAGTTGTAATTTCTTTGTTTGATTAAACACTTATCTTTATGTCATACTTTGGTTGTTCTCATTAATGAATTGCATATGTTTGTCTTAAGTTAATCCATTCGTTTTCACTATATTGAAATGATGGTTTTACTCCTTTTTCGTATGATATTCAACTCTCGATTAAAAGCTATAAGATTTTAGTGGGAGGATGAAGAAAATAATACCATAATCCCTACAGTATGCTTTTGAACAGACCTTACTGACGATGTACAAGCGTTGTTTCGAACCCTAAATAGTGGAGTTATAAGGAAGATAATCCCTAGTCAACCCCTTTGAGCCTAAGTAGTAGGAGTTTCTTTTTTGCATAAATTGAAACCTTTAATCATAACCTGGGGCAGGATAGTTTCTCAGTTAATTCAAATGCGCGTTTAGTCGCAAGCTTTCACTTTGTACACAATGAATGACATCAAAATCATCCTTCTAAATCAAAAGATGGTGATTGGTTTCCCGTAAAATATCCAGTTATTATCTCTCAAAAGAAAAGCCCACTGAGTCAAAACCTATGAAGGAGAAACTGGGGCATCCCGCTGACTGTAGTCTTAAAACAAAAACAGTCAAGAAAAAATTAGGGATAATAAATCAAAAAAGGAGGTCGGTACAAATCCTCAACAATAGACTGCCTTCTCAAATAAACTTTACTTATCAGAACCATCACTCGATTGAAATTCAAATGCACAATTAACTGAGCATAGGGTTGAAGAACATCATGAAGAACGGGTTGGGGACAAATAAACTTTGAGCCTTATTTTTTGTTTCTTAAAACCATGAACCATACCATGTTACAATCCTTAAAAGTCCTAGCTGAAGCATAGGTTAGTTCGAAAGCATAATGTTACAAAAAGTATCCTGACTCCTGTAATGCTTACTGTAAATCATGTGTTGGATTCATATTGTTACAAATTTTTGCTGCTTGTTAAAAAAGGCATTTAAAAAAAAAATTCAAGACAGACATAAAATTTGAATTGTTTGAATACCACTGTTTGAATATGGCCAATTGTTCGACAACGGAGAAATTCGCACGACGAATATCCAATGAACGAAAATTCTCTCAATAAACATAACCACTTCAAATGGAAAGACACTTCCAATGACAAATCTCCCATAATCAAGGGGGCATAACATGTTATTGTCCAACTCATTTGTGGCACTTAAGTCGAGGTTCCAAGAATCTCTCAAAAAGTGGTGAATAGCCAGGGGCAGATCCCCATCTGAATCACTTGGGGGAAATGTTACATTGATCATAGGTTCCACCAAAGAACCACTTTGAAAATTGAAACTTTTTGGTATCATCAAATTACTTACATGTTCCAGTAGTATCAGATGGTGTCAGTATCATGTCTTCGGATCCATCCAGGACAATTTTCAAAAAAATACTGAGAAAGGTCAAGACTAGTAGAAATTTGATCAAAATCTTCAAATATCAAGGGCACCAGACTAACCCCAGGGGAAAACAGGCTCCCACATATGGAAGGTCACGGGTTATCAAGCAAATATTTCCTAGCATTACTACAATAGACAATGACAATTCTCCACACCCTGTGAATGCAGACATAGTCAGAAGATACTACTAGGTTGACATACCTAGGAAAAATTAGGGCATCCCGCGAACCAAAAAGGTTCGGGCAAGAATTAGGGATATACATACAAAATATTGTACACCCGGCAAGTCGAAAGACTGAAAAGGTAGCTTGGGTAAAAAAAGGGTATCTCGGTAGACTGAAAATCTGAAAGTACGGTCCAGGCAAAAGTTAGGGATTAAAGTGTACGACTATGTCCTGTTATCTCATCACTTGTCTATCAATAAGAGACTTGTCACTATAATCAGCATTTACTAAGGACTCTAGAAGATAAGACAAAAGTCAAGCTGTCCACAAATCCCCACAGGGCCATTTCCATGGATTATCCCCACAATGAAATCTTCATAAAATACAAGGCTATCCCCGACAAATCCAGAAGCGCCTTCAAACAAAAAGTGGGGTATCCTCCAACTGATGACATAGTCAAATTCACCAGCAGATAGAGGAGTCTGATCTTCTCCCAACGAATGCACACATCATGCTTGTTCCCAAACAGATGGAAATTGCCGGTAATTATTCTCTTCCAGATACAGTTCAGATACAGTCTAAATACAGATTGATTCTAACACTCATTCTAGATTCTCTTTCTGATACAGTACAGATGCAATCTAGATATAGATTAATTCTAGCACTCATTCCCTTCATGATATAGTTCAGATGCGATCTAGATATGGATGTCTTTCTGATACTCATTCAATACATCCTTAGATATAATCAAGGCTTGGATTTATTCTGACATTCCTCAGCTGAATTTTGTCTTCCAAAACTGAAAAAGAAACCTAGCGAAGTTCGTCAACAACTGCAACTTCCCCAGAAGAACTTACTTCCCAAGTGAAATCACCAGAATGTATTCCTCAACAAGGTTTATTTCCCCAGCAGACTACAATCTCCCCAGCTTGAGTCTATTCCTCATACTACAACACATCATTGACATAACTCCTATTCTCCAGCAGAGTTGATACTATCCCTAGAGAGTTACTGTAAAACTTGGAATCCGACCAGAATACCAGTTAACTTTACTCTCCCTAGACAAATCGGAAGTTAAATCATCCTTTTTACCCCTAGTCAGGGTATATAAGAATTAAACTCCCCAGTAGAGAAACAGACGACTAAGGTTCTTGAACTCTACTCCCCAAGCAGAAATCAACACCCCTTGCAGAGTTTTATCAAACAGCAAACAGGAATCCTCAGCGGAAGTATTCAAGACAAAGTTAAAGATACACATACTCTTCATACGCATTAATAGTCATGGATTTATTTTCCTAGAAAAAGATACACTTCAACAACATTTCACATTCATACATCACAACATATGCATACAAAGCGCATATAGTGCAACCTCATTTTTGAGAACATCATTACGCAATGCATTTCATACATCATGACATTGCATCCAGCTAAATCTTTACCTTTTCAAGAAAGATCAATCAATAAATAATTATCATCATCAACTTTCAACAAGTTCCAAATTAGTTCCTGAAACAAGACAGAGAAACTATCTACACGACCAGACGACGCAATCTTACGCGGGTTCCTTCTCATATAACTTCCAGATGCAGCTTCATACAGGCTCATCCTGAAGCAATCTGACATGGGTTCCTTCTCATAAACTTTCAAATGCATATTCACACAGACTCATCCTGAAGTAATCTTACACGGGTTCCTTCTCATATACTTTCAAATGCAGCTTCACACGAGCTCATCCTGAAGCAATCTTACACGGGTTCCTTCTCATAAACTTTCAAATGCAGCTTCACACGGGTTTATCCTGAAGCAATCTTACATGGTTTCATTCTCATATAATTTCAAATGCAGCTTCACGCGGGCTGATCCTGAAGCAATCTTACACGGGTTCCTTCTCATAAACTTTCAAATTCAGCTTCACACGGGCTTATTCTAAAGCAATCTTACATGGGTTCCATCTCATAAACTTCCAGATGCAGCTTCACACGGGCTCATCCTGAAGCAATCTTACACGAGTTCCTTCTCATATACTTCCAGATGCAGTTTCACATGGGCTCATCCTGAAGCAATCTTACACGGGTTCCTTCTCATATATTTTCCAAATGCAGCTTCACACGGGCTCATCCTGAAGCAATCTTACATGGGTTCCTTCTAATGTATTTCCAAATGCAGCTTCACACGGGCTCATCTTGAAGCAATCCTGCACAGGTTCCTTCTAATACATTTTTGGACGCGGCTTAGCCCAGGTCCATTCCAACATATGATTCAGATTAAATTGACCAATTTATTTTGATACTTCTCTCAATATACCTTTGTTGCTTCAGTTTAAATCGACCAATGATTTATCCTGATTTGTTTCTGTTACTATAGATGGCATCTATAAGCCCATCTCCGACGACTCATTATCACCTCTCCAGATGACATCTCTAAGCCCATTGCTAATACAATCAACTAACAACATTATTTCGTGCACCAGCGAGTGCAAATTTCCGGGCACTCTAGTGTTCAATCATCTTCCACCTTCAAGTCACGAATGGCGGACAAGCCAATCTAACTCTTCAGGTTTAAGAAGATTGAACAGGGGAAGCTGTTGTACCCTAAAATTATCCCTCTCTTTTCTTAAGACATTTCTCAAGTGTTCTCAAGGGTTTGATCAGACAAGCTCACCTCCCAAGCACTGAGCTTCCAAATTAGTGTTTTGACTGAGAATGACTCATTGACTTTTGACCTAATACATGACCTGATGGCTTGAAGCATAATCTCAAGGACTCAAACACAACATGTTGACCTAATCTCATGTCTCAAATCATTTCTTAGGATCAACGGTTTGATAGTTGAAACTTGGATCAACTGACAAAAAGTCAACCGATACACAAAGAGTAAACTTTGACTTTTTGGTGAACATTAATTTCAAAGATCAAAATTCATCAAGACTTTCAAAAATATCAAACTTGATCATTAAAAATCAAGAAAATCAAGAAAGTCAAGAAAGTCAACAAAAAGTCAAAGTTTCCAATACTTAGAAATTTTCTAAGTGTTTTTACACTTGATAATTTCATTACTTCATGAAATATTTTCACCAAGATGCAAGATGATTCAAAGAAAACTTTCAACATAAAAGTTGTAGATCTTGATGGATTCTACAACTTTGTATTAGATGGTTGATGTCCAAAAAATGCTTATATTTGAAGATATAAGCCCATGAAGTCATGACATTTTCATATAACACTTAGAGATATTTTCAACAAGTTTTGGTATGTTTTTATCTCAACTTCTTGTCCAATTTTCATCAAGTTCCAGTTTGATTTAGCCAAAGTGGTCAACATCAAAGTTGTAGACAATTTTTCAAGCTTTCTAAAACATCCAAGAGCATGAATTTAGCGTACTTGACCTAGGAGATCCAAAGGCATGAAGTTGGGCATCCATTCTTGAATTACAAGTTCACTTTGGTGAAGAACACATAATCCAATCTACATGATATGCTGGATAATCATGTTAGCATGCCTTCTAACTTGCAAATCTCACCATAATTTAATGTTTACACAAACTTTTGAGCTATGGTCCATTTGATTTAAGCATTGTCCAAGGGATCTTTCCATTTTTGACACAAAGTTAACATTGCCATTCTTCCAAAGTAGCTTTAATCACAAAGTCAGCTCTTCTTGAGCCTCTAACTTGTTACTTCTACACACACTCAACACACAAAATCAGACAAGCATGCTTAAAGTGTCCATTAACTCTATGAAGCAAAGTACAAAGTATTGGAACTATGATCTTCAAGCTTGCTTCATTCACAATCTAACCTAGCCATAACATGTGATCTTGAAAATCTGATCAACCCTTGTCTCAAAACCTTTTGCCTATAAATGGAGAGAGAATTTTCAATACAAAAGAAAAAAAGGAGGAGGAAGGAGAGAATAAAAAGGAGAGGGGAGATGAATAAAACCTCAAAACCCCTTTCCTCTCAAAAAACCAGAACTGTCCACTAAACCTCCATTTTGAGCTTTGAAGTCCAAATCTCTGAACCTCACACACCTTGCAAGTTTTTCCCAAATAAACCATCCAAATACTTCACATACATCATATAGAAGTTGTTCAAACACAATAAAAACTTTTATAACACTACTATCACCAAATTTCAAACTAAAAAATAGTACTTTGCAACTTGACTTGGTTGGAGTGATTCAGCAACTTTCAGCATAAAGTCAGGATTAGAACAACTTTAAGAAGGTCTAAAGGAGCTCGATCAATCACCACTTCGCACCCGGAAATGTCCGTACGTGTTCTAAAGTTTTCACTTCAAGAGGTAAATTTTCTCAAACTGTAATATCTTTATCCAAACATCATTTGCTTTTGCTTTCGAAAGGATACAACAGGACAGATCAAAGCGAAAACTTAGTAAAAGGGAAAGCCAGGGGCTGACATGGGTGCCCGTGTCTCATAACACGGCCCGTGTCAACTCAGTTTGGTTGAAGTCTTAACAAAAATGTAGGGTAGGTCCTGACACGTGTGCCCGTGTCACACGACATGGCCCGTGTCAACTCAACTGGTTCAGACACGTGCAAAAACAGGAAGGCAGGGGCTGACACGGGCGCCCGTGTCACACAACAAGGCCCATTTCAATTTAGCTAGAACAAAAAATGTGAAGAAGAAGCTTGGGCAGATCCTGACAGTGGTGCCCGTGTCAGCTCAGGCAATAAATTTCCTTATTTTGAGATTTATTAAGTTTAATTTGGACATATTGCATTGCATGGAGATGACCTAATACCATAAAACCTTTTTTCTAAATGAACGTTCAAAAACATTTTTCTAAAGAATTAGTTTTCTTTTTTTTGTTAACTTAGACCTAGGTTTTTCTTCAAGTAATTGAAACTACAAAACCTTTTCTATCAAAAAATCCTAAAAAACAATTTCTTTTCACTTTACATTTTCTGGCGCATTTTACTATTTTGCATCGTAAATTATGTAATTGAAAAACCCTTGTAATAATAATTAGGGTTTACTTTACTTGTCATCCCCATTTGTAATTTTTATACCCTATCTCCAAAGCGTTGTAATAGCGTAGGACATTTACTTTCCGTAATTTATCGCTTTCCATATTATTGCTAGTAATTAGGGTTTTTATGGCAAGACTTAAAATCAAACAAGTAGAAAACCCTAATTCAAGACAAATGCATGAAAAAAAACACTTCGCACACGTGCACCTCTAGGATCATCTCACTTGTTGCCTCAGATTTAAACAGTCATGTTCCTCGAACGTGGGATACTTTAGCAAAGACCCTCGATTACAAGATCGTAGTCCCTCGATGACTCTTCGATGTTTCCTTCGGTAAACGATCTTAGACCTTTATGACAAATTTCTAAGGTATCCTACCATGTTGCCTTCTATGACTGTATGATGACCCACACATGTCCCTTCACATTCAATGATAAGGTTTCTTACTAACTAATGGTAAGATAACACTATCTAAAGGAGGAGGAAAAGAACAAAGACTTCTTGTGAGTAGGTAGAACGCTCGTAGTTTCTTGCTCACAAACTAAAACCATTTTCACACTCACACTTTCAAAACATATTCCAAAAACAAACATCTCTTTGGACTATTTTCAAAACCAACACTTTGAATACATTCTTATAGAGACGAGAATCATTACAAAGTTTGTCGAAACAAATGCGTTTTCAAAATATTTTCAAACTTACACCAAACCCAAACACATTTATAAAGCTTTTTAAAGTGAGATAGCAACTAAGAGCCTTTAGATAACTACAGATGAAAAGGGTTCTAACACCTTCCCTTCTCATAACCTACCCTCCGAAATCAAGAAAATTCTCAAAAGGTCTTTCCTGTTATTTTCACCCTTTCCTTTATTAGATAAAAGAAAAGTCGGTGGTGACTCTTGCTATCCGCAACATTTGAGATAAAATGCAAAACACCCAAGTCAGTTCTCCCACCCTATTACACTTATCTTATTTTTATCCCATGTCTTCAAGTATATGTCAGAGCCATATAGCATGACTCGTTGCTTTAGCAGATGCCACGTACTCTGCTTCTGTTGTTGATTATGCAATTGTAGCTTGGTTCTTCGAAGCCTAAGGAAAAATTCTCGATATTAGTGAGAAAGCATAGCGAGAGGTGCTCTTCATGTCATCTACTGAACTTTCCCAATAATTGGCAGTGTAACCAAGTAATCTTGAGTCGTTTCGATAGTGTGCCATATACCGAATTCTTCTGATCTTTGTAGACACCTCAAAATTTTGTTTCCTACTCCAAAGTGTATTTTACTTGGACTTTGCATGAATCTTGATAGAAGACTTGTAGCATAAATTATGTCTGGCCCTATAACTATAAAATATATGAGGCTTCAAATTAGACTCTTGTATCTGGATGCATGAGTTTCTGGTGCTCCATCATTCTTTTATAGTTGCTCATTTGTTATGAGTGGAGTAGTGACAAATTTGCAACCATCCATCTTGAATTTCTTAAATAAGCCTTATGTGTATTTTTTTGCAAGATAAGTATCTCATTATTTCTGTAACTTATCTCTATATCGAAGAAGTAACTCATCAAATCAAGACCAGTCAGTTCAAAAGTCTTCATCATGTCTTCTTTGAACACCATCATCATCTTAGTATTGTTTTTTGTGTAGAAAAAATCATCTACATATAAAGAGGGTAAGAGAGTGTATTGAACTTAAGCGGTGATGTATATTGTAGGCTCACTCTTGCTCCTCCTGAATCCTCGATCCTTGAAATACTAATTGATTATATCATACCATGCTCGAGGTGCTTTCTTCATACCATAAAGTGTTTTTCTTATTCATAACACTTTCCTTTCGTCGCTTTCATACATGAATCCTTGAGATTGTTCAACATAGATATCTTCCACAACTACGACGTTGAAAAAGGTAAATTTGACATCTAGTTGATGGATAATCCATTATTTTTGTGCCACAGAATCCATTAGATATCTTATGGTATCATGACGAACTATTGGTGCAAATGTCTCATTGTTTTCAATCTCAGGTTGCTGTGATTAACCCTTAGCTACTAGCCTCGCCTTGTGTTTCTGTATGGTGCCATCAGGGTTGAACTTTGTCTTTTAGACCCGCTTAACCCTAATTATATCTTTGTCATGGAAACGATTTACTAACTCCCATGTGTTTGTTTTCTCGACCATCTTTATCTCTTCTTCCATTTTTTTGACTCATACTACATACTTTTATGTTTCTTGAAAGATTTCATGTTCAAGTACGACCAAGTTCAAAGTTTCATATATGTCCACCTAAGATATTACTCATCTCTGAGTAGACTCTGGTGATGATAGTTCTTGTCCTTGTTGTTGTCGTGGAGGTGAAAGAGGTTCACCTAGGTCTTCTTCCTCAACTTATTCTTGAAGTATATGAGCTAGTATAAAGATGTTCTTATCCACTTTTTTTCATCCCAAATCAAAGAAGCATACTCATCAATTTCAACATCTCAACTAATGATGAGTTTCATAATTTACAAGTTGTAAACACCGTAGCCCTTAGAGATTGTTATATACCCCATGAAGATACCTCATATATTCTCGTCTTCAAGCTTGTGCCTCTTCACGCCTAGAATATGATTGTAGCATATAGATCCAAAGATCCTCAGGTGCTTTACTGATAGATTTTTTTTTTCCATTCCAAGCTTCAAATAGAGTCTTATCTTGTACTTCCTTAGTTAAACATCAATTAAGTATGTAAACAGTAGTGTAAACTGATTTAATCGTGAATGTGTTAGGCAATCCCTTCTTCTTGAGCATCGATCTAGCCATATCGATAACTGTCCCGTTCTTTCTCTCTGGCACACCATTTTGTTGAGAAGAATATGCGACTATAAGTTGTCGCTCTATTCCTTAATCCTTGCGAAATTGGTCAACAAATGCCATCACTTCTTAGTACTTTTATCCGTTTTCCACTTTGATTTTCAACAAAGGCCTTGAAACTTTTGAGTACTCAAAGGATTTTCCTTTTAAGAAATATACCCATGTCTTTCTAGAGAAGTCATCAATGAAGAGTATGAAGTTCCTGTTGTTCTCATGTGATGGCGTCCTCACCAGTCCACAAATGTTAGTATGTATTAGCTTTAATAGGTCTTTCGCTCTTCATGCTATGCCTGTTGAGAATGAAAATTGATGTTTCTTACCAAAGATAAAACCTTTTCAAACTTAATTATTCTCCTTTATGCTTGAAATACCTCTCATCATGTTCTTCTCATGTAACAACTTTAAGGCATATGAGTTAAAGTGGCCAAATCTTTGATGCCAGAGACATGCATCATCAACTTGTACCTTCATGGAAATGTTAGTTGCATATTTCAAATTTTGCGAGAATCTTCTATTGCTCTTATCCATATTCATTTGGGGTATCTCGGCCCTTTATTTTTGTGGTCTAATATTTTGCATACACCTCCTTCAAAGTGAAGTGTGTATCCATCTCTCCATCATTTGGCAAATGTTTATAAGATTTTTCTTATAGGATGAGAAATAGTAAGACATCATGGATGAGTCGCGTACCTTTATCTATTTTCACCATGACATATTCTTTCCCTTTTGATTCAACCATACTACGTATCATTCTCCAATCGAACTTTGACTTTGATAGTCTCGTCAATCCTTTTGAAAATGGTCTCAACCTTGGACATGTGATTGTTGTATCCTCTATCCAAGTACCAACTTCTTCCTTTTTATTTGATTGAGTCTTGAGTGGTATAAAACATACATCGTTCTTGATCATGCTCCTCTGCGATATTAGCCTGATGCTTATTTTTGTTGCGACGATTTTTGTCTATGTCCCCGAACTTCTTGCAATGGTTGCAATGTGACATATTATGGTACCATCAATTTTTCTGTGTGGCCTAGTCTTTTACAAATATTGCATAAAGGAAGTTTATCTGGTCTGTTTTTAAGGAAATTTCAAGAAACTTCTCTTCTTCTGGAAGTTTCTCCATAACATTTGTTTCCTCCATTTTTTTAAATTTTGGGGCTGAAATTTGAGCTTCGACTAGAAATCATTTTCAAGTGTATCTTATTTATGTCTATATAGTCTTTTACTCATATGCTTTAAGAGAACCCACTAGTTATGTCATTGATAAAGTGGACAAATCTCTGGTTTCCTCAATCATTGTCACGACTTGGTCAAACTTTGGGGGGATAATAATTAGAATTTTCTTAATGATTTTCTTGTCAAGAATATCCTCCCCAAAAGCTCCTAGTTGATTAATGATTTCTTTTACTTTAGAATAGTAATCTTTAATTGCCTCAAACTCCTTCATCTTCAATAGTTCAAAATATTCTTTTAGAGATTGAACTGTAATGACACATACCTTGTTGCTTCCTTGAAACTCCTTATGTAATATGTTCCATGCTTCTTTGGCATTCTTAGCTCTCATAATTTTTTGTAAAATAGCATCAGTCACCGCTTGTTGTAAGGTTTACAACGCCTTTGGATTTTTCTATTTATTTTACTTCAACTCTTTTTCTTGAGTTGCATTAAGAGCTAAAGTATTTGTGGGAGCGGTGGAGTCTTCTTCTACTATGTCCCATAAATCTTAAGATGAAAAAAATATCTCCATTTCAACATGCCAGAAATCATAATTGTCACCTATGAAAATAGAGACAAAATTAGATGATGATTGAATGATATTATTGTAGGTTAGAAAAATTATTAGAGTGGGTTAATAGTACAAAGGAAATTTTTAGAAGTAGCTGGGAGAATTCTTGAATAGTAGGTAATATAATATATCTATGTCTGATGTATTGACAGAACGTAATATAATGTATCTATGTCCGATGTATTGATCGAACATAGTTCTGATGTCAGTGTTGGTAGTTGAGTACTTGATAGTTGATATAAGATAGTTTTAGAATATTGTTTGGAAAGAAGACTATGAAATTAATTTCTTGGATGATAATTTACAAAGTATCAATTGCCTATTTATAAGGTCAAGTCACCATCCTATCAATGGTGATGAATGTTTCTCCATTATTTTAGTTATTTCTAGATGTTTCATGATAGATTAGTATCATGATAATTCTAGGTTCTTCTATCATTTTTACACACTTATAATTTTAAGTTATTATACATTTTCCATACACTTATAATTATAAGTTCTTCTATCATTTTCATACACATTATAATTCTACGTTCTTCTACGATCTTCATACACATTGTATATTTTATTAATTTCTAGCAATTTCAACACAAATTACACGTCAAGATAAAACTCTGTGAATTATGCGAGGGGTGAGTTAATTTTAAGTGGTAGATTATGGTAATAGTTTCGTCTTTTACAAGGTTCTGAAGGGTGAGTTGCTAGTAGTAAAACCATGACAACTTTCTGATCATAACACGTAATTTGAAAAATATGCAGAATTTGAAGAATACCTACTATTTGAATATGAATCGACTTATTAGGCCAAGACATTTAACCTTCATATCCTTTTATATTGAATTATTTAAAATTTTAATAAATTTATATTTTTTATTATTGGTAAAAATATATAAATAAAAATTCTACTTCATTAATATTAAAACCACCACCGTGTTAAAAAATAAAAATAAAATTCAAATAAATATTTTAAAATTAAAGTATTCATTTGAGAATCAATAGACCGAGTTATCAGGTTTAATTATCTCTATCACTCTATGTTCGTTAATCGTTATGATAAAAGTCAATCAAGAAAATGAAGAAGAGAATTAAGTATTTTATTTTAATTTATTTTGTAATAATTCTATTAAGTTTTAGTTTGAAATTGTTATAGTTTTAATTTATAATTAATTAATGTTTGCCTTATTTAACTTATTTTAACAAAAATATTTTATAACTTAATATAGACCTAGAATGCGGTGTTTATGGTAGGGGTGTTCAAATCCAAACCAATCCAAATAAAAAATCGAAAACCGATCCAAAAAACCGAAAACCATAAAAAACTGAAAGTTATTGGTTGCGTTTGGATGTTATTTTATGAAAACCGATCGGTTCGGATTGGATTTCGGATGAATTTTTCAAAACCGATCCAAACCAAATCGAACCGCATAAATATATTTTGATACTTATTTACTTTTTATTAGTATGACATGTTATGTGAATTTATTATTAGATGATAATAATTTTTTAAATAATATTTATTAGTTTGGTATAATCTATTTATTTTTATTATTTCAACTATAATCAATCACTCTCATTTTGTAATATTAACTTTTAATATACTATATGTTATATATTATATCAAATCTATGATTTATTAGTAGTTTTATAATATTAATAAAAATATAATGTGTAATTTAGATATCCAAAAACCGATCCAAATTAAACCGCATAAAATTGGATCGGATCAGATTGGATTTTTCTTAATATATATCCAAAACCGAACCGAACCTTAAGTGAATTAATCTTTGGATCGGATGAATTTTTGCTTTAAAACCGATCCAAACCGAACCGCGAACATCTCTAATTTATGGTCCATTAGGAACTCTTATTATAAATAAATATTTTAAATTTCTTTTGGATAAGTTTGAAATAAATTAAGTAATTTTTTTTTTATAAGAAAGGCGAGTGGTCAACTTTGTCTCTTCTTTGAGTTATTAACTTTTTTTTTTCGATAAGCAAGAAATTCTATTAATTAGAGTACAAAAGATATTCTTGTCCGATTATAAAACAAAATAAAAGAAAATTTCAAACCAAAACAAATTTAGGTTAGACAATTAGGAGGAGCCAAAAGTAAAAAAAAATTAGAGTTGAAATAGGAAAATCTCCTATAATCCACTACTTCCAAGCCACCAATTTGATGGACCAAATTAAATCTTATCATTGACTTCTTTTATCATTGGGGAAATTCATCATTGTCTTATCAATCTTCTAGATTATGGCTCTTTCAATCTTCATCTTCTGTATCTAGTTCTTGATGTTAATCTAAATGTTTGTAAAATCTTGTGTTTCTAGTTGATTGAAAGTGTTATAGTACCTGTGTGAACTTTTAATTTGGTGATTGGTTGCTTCATTTTGAGTTAAATTTTGTGGTCTTAGTTATTAATTTCGTAGTAAAAAGTCTAAGTTTTTATCCTCACTTGCAACATTTTGATCCATAATTTCATAAGAAAACAAGATTTTGATGTTACTTCTTTAATAAATGTTCGATTTTAAAAATTCATTACTACAAAAACACTTAACATCTCAAATCCGAAATGCATTTATCTTCGGGTAAAGAAGCGAGGTAATAAATGACATCATAAAAAATGACCACTTAACACTTCGGTGATATAAAAACCGAGAGATAAAATTATATGCACACGAGTTCGAACCCAGGCAGCCGCACTTTTATTATTTTTAAAACTAATGTATCTTATCTCTTGGTTTATTTATAAAACTTAGGAGTAAGATTAATTCCTTTTTTTTTTAAACTCGTTATATTATTTACCCAAAATATTAATACATTAATTTATTTACAATTACATTATTTATCCAAAATATTATATTATTTACATATAATATTAAAATAAAAATCAAATTTCCTAGAGATCTAGATAAAAATCAAATTCTTTGAAAATCTAGGTTTTAGATCTACGAATCATTAAAATTTCGTGAGGATCAAATGATGAGTGTCAATATATTCTACATGACTTTGTATGAATTTGATTCTGATGCAAAACAAAATAAGTGTTAGATAAATAAAATAAATATTTAAATATATGATTTTATGCTCAAATAAATATTTAAGAAAACAAACCTTAAATCCAAGTAACTTTCTTCTCTTGTAATCCATCTTAGAGAATTTTTCCAAGTGTCTTTAAGTTTCAAGTATTTCGTGTTTTATTTAGGTTAGGTTTTCAATATTCAATATGTTTTTATATTGGACGTCTCTTAGATTTCACGCGGTTCACTATTGACAGAGTCTTAAGCGTTGATTATCATTAAATTAACGACAAATATTTGTTTAAGACCGATGAATATCCTAAAAAAACGCTTAACATATCCCTCAATTCAAATAAAAAACCGAGGTGACTAAATTTTTTATTGTTTTACATTATTTACACAGAATATTAAAATACATTGTTTACAACAAATCTTCGGTGATAATCAAATTTTGTTGCATACCCTTTGTTCCTCCAAAAAACTACATAATTTATCCAACTTCTGACAAGTTATATGTTCCCACCATGAGAATTTTTATTTTTCTGCACTTACAATCCATTCCAGAGATATGTTCTTGAGCGTTTCTTGATCAAAAATTTTCATGACAAATCCACCTAAAAAAGAATTTTTATAGTAGCAACTCATGAAATAGACGGTGATAAATATTTCCTCTCTTTGAGGCGGCTATAAATAATTTAGTATAAAGGTAAAATCTTATTATTATACCCTTTGGTTTTGTTATATACTCTTTGTTCCCCCCAAAGATCCATAACTTATCCAACTTCTGATAAGTTATATGTTTCAACAAAGAGAAATTTTTTTTTTCAATGGTTGAACTCCCTTCTTTGTTTAACTTGAAGCAAGAATGCTTTTATGCATTTTTAAAAAGTTAAGCTCCACTCTTTGTATAACTTGAAACAAGAATGATTTTCCGCACTTGTAATCTATCAACAAAGTACTTTTCAAAGGTTGAACTCTTTTATTTAACCGAGGGTTGTTCCAAAAATACAATGACAACATCAACACTATTATGTGAGATGGATTGCAAGGACATAAAAATATTTTTTTCAAGATAGAAGAGTATGGAATATTTTTCATGTCTTGCAATCCATCCCAAAGAATGATTCATATGTGTTTGGGGCGACTTCATATAAGTAAGGATCAGGGTAATATATGTTTAACGAGTGCTTTTATAGTAAAATATAATTATTTTTCCCCTCGGTTAAATCAAAAACCGAAGAGTTAGATAATTTAGTTTACACTTATAAACAAATAAAAATATAAATTGCAATAGCTTGGATTCAAATAATGTCTTGAGTTGTTTTTTTCCTCAGTTATATTAAAAGTCGAGGGAATATGTGATTTTTTATTTATTTATAATAGTGATTCAAAAGCATATATATATATATATATATATATATATATATATATATATATATATATATATATATATATATATATATATATATATATATATATATATATATATATATATATATATATATATATATATATATAAATATAATATCCTGATTTCCACTAAAGCTGACTTATTGCTTTTTATCGGACATTCAAAGAAGACATCCTTCATAAGGGTTATTTGAGTAAGATTAAGTTAGTGAGTGGGATTTAATTTCTCATATTTGGAATTAAGTGGAAATAGTAGAAATCCTAAGTATTTAGTTAAAACTGGACTAAATGGAAAATTAATAAATATTGCGTAGTTGGAGGGAAGTTTGGTAATTTTATCTTTAATGAAAATGATTTAAGGTCTTGTTTGGTAGAGAAAAAATTTATTTGATTTACAAAATAATCAGATTTTGAAGGGAGATAAGAGAGGAGAACGTGAATTGATGAGAGAAAGAAGAAATGTTCAAATCTACTTCCATGGATGCATTTCAAAGTTTGACGAAATCTTGGATTAAAGAGCAACAAGAGAGTCTTGATTCATCATCATAAGTTCCAAATAATCTCTATCACCATCTCAAGAGAAGTTATGGTTTGAATATCAAGAATTATGGGTGAGTGTTCAAAGAGATTATGAAGTGTGCAAATTCGAATTTCTTGACCAACCTCTACTAAACAGGTGATATCTGTTAACTTTGGAATGCCAAGAGAGAAAAAGTAAAATGGAATAAACTCATTGTATTATTCTGCTTTTGGAATGTACAAGACAGTACTATATATACTGTTAAGTAACAAACCACCAAACTTAACTAAACTGAATTATTTGCATCATGTAATAGCCCCCCACAAGCTGGACTATGGATGTCTAATAGACCAAGCTTGGAAACAAGAGAATCGAAAGAGGGAGCTGCCAAAGGCTTGGTGAGAACATCTGCCAATTGAGCAGCAGAAGAAACTGGTAAAAAGTGGATGAGACCAGTTTGGATTTTCTCACGAATGACGTGGCAGTCAATTTCGATATGTTTTGTCCGTTCATGGAAGGTGGGGTTGTGAGCAAGGTAGATAGCACTTTTGTTGTCACAATAGACTGAGCTAGGTTGATCAAAGGAGATGTGGAGATCCTTGAGCAAATACTGCAGCCATTGCAATTCATAAGTCAAGCTTGCCAAGACCCTGTATTTCGCTTCTGAACTTGATTTGGATACTGTAGACTGCTTTTTGGATTTCCAGGATATGAGGGAATTGCCAAGGAACACACAATATTCAGTTACGGATCTGCGGGTAGCAGGGAAGCTTGCCCAATCGTCTGTGAATCACCTTTCTCAAGCACCTTCTCGTTCTTCTCACAACCCTGATCGTGGTCGTGGCCGTGGTGGTCGTGGAAACCGGCTCTGATACCATGTTAACTTTGGAATGCCAAGAGAGAAAAAGTAAAATGGAATAAACTCATTGTATTATTCTGCTTTTGGAATGTACAAGACAATACTATATATACTGTTTAGTAACAAATCACCAAAGTTAACTAAACTGAATTATTTGCATCATGTAATAATATCTTTCTCTTTGTAACTTGTATAAACACAATTCTTGATTTTCTAGAATCTACACAAAATTCCCTTAAATTTGGATAATAATTTTATCTTAGTGGGTGTTCGCGGGAGTTTTTCGCGAAATATCTCTAGCCTCTTAGTTGAAGGTTACTTGCAGGACCGGTTACAAAAGTCCTAGACTTAGTGTTAAGTTTGATAGTATTTTGGTGTTTGAAATGGTTGTAGTACGAAAATCATAATAAGAAAAGGTAAAAGACAAAGACAGATAAATTGTAAGGTAGAAATGATAAACAAGAATTGAAATAAACTACTTTGAATTTAAAGGTGGACGCAATCATACATTTCTCAGAACTGAATCGTTCTAGACGCTGGTACTTTGAGTGCTCTCTTACAATGTCACAAAATGCAACTTCGAAAATGAATACATCAACTTTCTTAAATAGATGCTAAAATGTAACTGTCGATGGTTACTCAAACAACTCACATTGTGCAGTTCGTGTAGAACTGCTTCAAAAAAACATCCCACGTTCTGCTGATAAGTATAGCTGGCAACTACTTTTTCAGCCACTTTCTCATGTCTTCGACCGGCCTAGACTTCGTCAACCCAACTTCCTCTTTCAACACTATTTCAACCAAATTACTAAGGATTACTTCTTAACTCTTGTCGACTGCCTCAGCTTATCACTTGTAGAATAATTGGTATTCCTTTCTAACAGAAAGTACCATCTAACTTGTGACCCACTCTAAGTCGAAAATTGTTTGTCAACAAATTTCCCACAAAAATGCCAATTTAGAGTGAGAATTTTGGCGTTTTACCCTTTTTGAATTTTCGACTACACGTCTTCTCAAATGACTACATACGCCATGATTTCCACTTTTTGCACCATTATTCCCCATATCAATCCATCATTCTTCATAATGGCGTCTAGTTTTCAGGATATGGGATTTTAACCAAACCTTACTAACTCTTCCACTTCTGATTTTAACGAAAATCATTACTATCCAAATGGATTCCAATTGTCCATCATCAATTGTTTCTCCCAGTCTATAAATAATCTTTCACGCTCATTGTCCTTTCTTCTTCCTTTACTAACCCTTGTTTCTACAACTTTCTACCCAGAAAATTCTCAGCTTGCCCTACGCGCCCACACTATCATGGCTTCTTATACTCCAAACCAACTATATAAAGGTGATAACCCCCTGGATTTCTCTCTCACATAAGAGGAAGGTTTACATAGCATTCTGCAGCCACCTTCTACTAAGTTGTCCAATATAGAAAAATGGCAGAAGAAAATGCTTATACCCTTCGTAGTGGCTGATAAGCTCTTTGCATTTCACGGACCGTATCCAGATGCAAGGTCTCATCCTTATAAAGTACAACAATATTTCCCTTATTTTTCTCCTACTTTTGCGTCCGCTTACGAAAAGCATCCCCTCAACGTAAAATGTCTGAAACCCATTAGGATCTTTCGATCTATGCCCACTCCTAGTAATAAAGCTTGGCTTGCGTGGCTAAAAAAGGTGGTGCAAGTGAAAAAAGAAAAAGCAATGGAAGAAAACTGGTATCTTAGACACCATCCAATCATCCAGGACTGCTCATAGAATAAATCCTATCATGATTCTGGCTTTGATTTATTTTTGGGAAGGTTCGACTAATACCTTTCAATTTCCTTGTGGGATGATGACCCCTACTCTTTTTAACATCGTGACTTATGGGACTTTCACCTCTGGGTGAAACCTTCGATCCTACGTTATCGATTGATTTTGGGTTCGACTTGAATCGACCCCCACTCCACCAGTATATCGAAGATCATAATGTGAAAAAAAATTTAGACTTCGATGACATGTAGCACATTACCTTTCTGACATGTTGGCTCTCCTACAATCTATTATGTCCTGGTTCCCTGCAAGTGGTTAAAGGTTACATAAACTTAGCCACCAAAATTCATGAAGGCCGAAAAATTTCTCTACGTAAGTTGCTATTGGCTTTTTTATATCAATCTCTGGGCTGCGCTTCTTTGAAAATTTGGCTTCTCCTTAAAATAGATAAAACTCTTCTTCTTTCTAGTCCTTTGTTGTTGTTGCAACACTGGTTGAATGCCACTTTCAAACACATTGTGGGTCACCCTGTCTCTGAAGCCCTTACACATTTTCCTAGTAATCGACCCATCGAAGGTTGGCTTTCCTTGAATACTCTTCAAGAAAACCTGAAAAAAGTTATTTTCGGAAATATATCCATCTTTTCCTTAATGTCAACTTTGTTTCTGACATGGTGTTTACCGTGGAAATTGGTAAACAACCGCTGATCCTCCAAAAGGTTACTTATTTGGTGACTCGCAGGATCGATCAGATTGATCCTAAGACATGGTTGATTTTCTGGGGTTTGACTAAGTCTAATGATGGTTAATGCCAGTAAAGTAAAGACACTTTATGTAAATTACATGAAGAAAAGCTTGATAGAATAAATGAAAGCGTTAAATAAAGGCTTCGACGGAGAAGGGTAAATGAAAGGCAATAAAGTTCTGGAATATAAAAGACTTTGATTAATTAAAATGGTGTTTCATACATACATTCTCAACAATTCTTTCGCTCACACTGGGTACTTGAATCTAGATGAGTGACTTGTATATAATGATGAACACACGCGAAAACTACGTGAACAACTAGTATTTATACTAAACACATCTCAAGTAACCGTTGGGCAGTTACGCTGCTTCGAGATGACACCACTTGGCATGCTCATAGCATTCGACGCTCCTGATCTTGGCACATTGCACTTGGTAACTGCTGGGAACCGTTTTCCCTCCAAACATTCGAATCTCAAACCGTTCCACCCTGGGGCATCAAATACCTTTGTCGAGAAGTTCCTTCGACGTCGAAGGCAACAAGATTCCTACTTAAAAGAAATTCTCTAAGTACCTTGCCACTTTCTGATGAGCATTCGACAGGATCAGCTGGTCGAAACCATTCCTCATAATTAATGGTCTATATTAATAACAAACAAGGGTGTCGAATTTAGGAGCCAACAAATTGCCCCCCAAGAATGCCTTATTTCGACGCTGAAAAGAAAAAGGCATTCTTTGAGATTCCACCCGACACCTGTCCTTCATTCTTAGCCGCAGATTAACTTGTGCGCTTTTCGTCTCCTACCAACCAACTGACAATCCCAAAAAGCCATCATTCCAACTGTTCCTAAGACGTCACTTCAGTAAGGCGTTTGGCGTGCCCAATGTCATTTCACAGATTTTCATCATGACAATTTCCTGAAATCGAGGATGCACGCTGCACCGTTTCCGTTCTGCAGAACGACTACGTCAGCAAATGAGCGCCACGTGCCCCACTATCGTCTAAAACATTAAATGACCTCGAGTTTTGTGATTTTCCAATCACTATAAATAGCGCTAAGTGCCCCTCGTGGGACTTTTCACGCTTTCTTCATCCAAGCCTTATTATTGAACAAAAATTTCTGCAAAACTTTGTTCTTCATCTCAACCCAAAAATGGCTTCAGGTTATCGTTCTTCCAATGCTCCCAGTTCTAACGCTCCCTCTAAAACTGCCCAACCAAAAATCTTTTCAACTGTTCCAACAGTTAACTCCAAAGGCATGCGAAGGGTTCCTGAACCCTTGGGAACTGCTGAGCGTGAGGCTTACTCTTCTCAACTGCTGATTCCTGTTGGATACTCCAACCAGATTTTTGCCATGTCTGGTCCTTTATCTGCATGCATTGCTGACTCAACGAAGATCAAGAGCTTCTTCCCAGTGCTTGAGGCACTCAAGCCTGTTGGGTGCTCCAAAAAGGCTACAGATGACAACGAAGATCCCGCAAAAGAGAAGATAGATCTTCGTTTCTTCAACAGAGGGGTTAGGGATTTTAGGTCTAGCCCTAGCCTTACACCAGACTACAGCGCTTGGCTCGACAAGATAGAAAAAATCCAGGCTTCGATTTGGAAGAACCTGGGGATTTATGACCTAGTCATGCTGTCGAAGACTGGTCTCAACTACTCCCCTGAAATGTTGGTAGCCTCTTTGCTTTTTTGGGACTATACTCACTTCACCTTCCACCTGCCTTGTGGAATGGTAACACCCACTCTCTTCGACGTGGCTTCCATTACCGGTCTTCGACCAACTGGGGATTACTTTGACCTAGAGGAAATGTCTGAAGACCAAATTGGGTTTTCAGCTACCAAACCCACTTATACCACTTACATCAACCATTATCATGACAGATCGACAGCTAATGTGACGGACGTGAAGCACATTGCATTTTTAGCCCTCTGGCTGTCACGCTTCGTGTTCTGCACGAAGTCTCTACAGGTGACGAAGAAAATGGTCACCCTTGCTACCCAGCTTCACCATGGTCAAAACATTTGTTTCGCCGAATTAATACTGGCGAACCTATATGAGTCGATAAGCAGTAGAGTGACTCTATTAAAGGTAATAGAAAATAGAGCCAGCTTGCTGCTTGCAGGACCCTTCTGGCTACTACAACTATGGCTAAATGCCACTTTTGAGTCTTTCTTACCTCAGAAAACTCAGATAAACAAACAAGCTCCTGAGATAGCCAAAAGGCGTATCGAAGGCACCAGGCTGGCTTTACTGACTCCCACTAAGGATGGGCTGGAACTCCAACAAACCTTTGCAAACTTTGTTTTGATGTTTGCAGGAAGAAAGGAATTCACCTCGACCATGGCTCCTTTCGCCCGTCGAAAGTTTGGTCCAAAATGGTTCACCAGGCCTCATCCCAAGTCATCAGGGGACCCTCATCTCGAAGAACACACAACATTGTGGGAAGCATTTCTCACTCCCAGAATAATGCCATTGCGCTTTAAGAGTTCCAAGAATCATCTGAGCCTGATCGCTTATCAGCCAAATTTGGTCTCTCGACAGTTTGGTATCATCCAATCACTTCCTTCTCCCATTTTCCCTAGGGAGAAATCAATGTTGTATTTTTGCAATGATTACACTGAGGATGCTGCTACCAAACACATTGGCAGGTACGCTGGTCGGACAGTACTTTCGCTGTTCGACTATCAACTCAACTTCCTCTGTTCACCATCTTTTGAAGACTGGTGGAAGAGTTATTATGCTGAAGAGTTCTTCGATGAAAAAGATTTTGTGGACGAACTCCAGAAGTCCTTCGTTTTGGTCCTTGACAAAATAATGAAATGTACGTTCACTCTCCAAATTATATTTGTCTTTCCATTTCGACTTATAACTTGTCAATTATAACTTGTGAACACGTCTTCTTTCAGTTGTTCGAAAACCTGCAGCAAAGAAAACCACAGAAAGCCATCAGGGAGGAGGTCCCTCTACAAAACCTTCAGCACCGGTAACCAAACTTTTATTATTTCATTCTGGTTTTAACATCCTGATTTTCGATGTGGCGCTCTAAATCGACTCCATTTAGTTTTCAGGAACCTGCACCTAAGAAACGACCTGCACTAACGGTCGAATCTGAGAGTGACGACGAGGATGAATCTCCCCCTGTTCCTCTTAAACGGCGAAAACTGAAGAAAGATGCCCCTGCTCCTGAGCCTCGACCTATGATCAGAATCAAGGTTGCAGGGAGAAAACCCAGGCCACCTCCCGTGATCATCGAAGAGCCCACGGAGGAGGAGCTGAACGTCTTGCTCAGCAAACCCGTTGAAAGTGATAATTCCAACCCTGGGGCTGAAATTCCTCTACAGGTAGCTCCTCCGACCATTTTTAACTTAGGTGTCGATGTTCACGTTCGATTGTGTATCTTTCTAATCCAGAAGATTCTTCCTCTTCTATTTTCAGGAGACCACCGAAAGTTCAGCACCAAAAACTTCAGAGACACAAGACTCTGCTGAACATAGTAGGCAACAAGAGGAGGAATTGGCGGACGATGAAGCCATTGCCGAAGCAGAGGAACAACAACCAAAGGAAACTCAAGTAGTCAATCTGACAGAGGAGCAACATGACGAAGGGGATCATGTTGATGCTGGCACTACTGAACTACATGTCGAAGAGAGTCATGTCGATGCAAACGCTACTGAACAACTTCAACCCCAAGCCAACACTGCTGTAGGAGCGACCACCTCGACAAAGCCCAAGTCTAAAGAAGACTTGGCCCTTTTGAAGCAAACTGATCCCATTGGCTACCTGAACGCCATCATTGAGAGTAGGGGAATTTTATCTGACCTTAGTCATGATGCTTCTACTGCATCGGGGAAGTCCACTTCGACTTCTCCTCTTGACGAGGCTTTGATGAAAGTCAAGGCTCAGTTCTTCAAAAAGGATCTAATGAAGGCTTTGGAGGGGGATCCTACTGCTCCGTCTTGTCTGGGAGCTGTTCTGAATGCTGTCGATTTGCTTGCTGTGTCTCCAGAGGTTTCCAGCTTTATCTTAGAGTTATACTCCATTGTTGACCAAGTCTCTGCGAACTATAGACGTCAGAGGGGCTTCAACAGCCAGCTCGAAGCGCTACATGGTAAGAGTTCTTCTTCCTGGACCGAGGTAGCTGAGACAACTTCTCGAATTTCAGAATTGTCGAGGCAGAAGACATCCAAGCAGGAGGAAATCGACGCCATAGATCGAGATAATGCCTCTATAAAGGCGCAGATCGAGGAGATGGAGGCCAAGTTAAATGCTAACACCAAGCGCAAAGAGGAGCTCCTCTCGACTGTTTTGGACACAGAGAGCCAAGCTAAAGTTACACGAGGCCTAGAGTTTGCTGAGAAGGCCCAAGCCTTCGATGACCAGATTGCCAAACTTTCTCAGGCGACTGCCTTGTGTAGCAAAAGGCTGGAGTTGCAGCAGGCCAAGTATCTTCGACTTAAAGCTTCTATCCCTTTCTAATTTTCTCAGCCATTTATTAACCATGTACTGTAATATTTGTAAGACAATGTAACCATTTTGGCTAATTCTTATATAGTTTTCCATTTTGGCTCTTTATGGTTAATTTGGTCATTAATTGCTATTTATTTTGATCTCTTGGAGCATAGGTTTATATTTTTTCAAATATTTGCCGTTTACTCTCAAGAGTCTTTTATCTTCACCTAACTCTTCGACCTCATAAGCTCCACCAGAAAAAATTTGGATAATTCTGAACGGTCCTTCCCATTTGGGTGACCATTTTCCCATGCTTCGATCCCTTCGATCCATGGGGAGAATCACCTTCCAAACTAATTCTCCAGGCGAGAATGCCTTAGGTTTTACTTTTTTATTGTAAGAGTCTTCCACTCTTTTCTTCTGAATTCTTAGTAGGTCGAGAGCGCGTAGTCTTTCTTCGTCTAAATCTACTAGTTCGTCTAACATCATATCCCAATAAACCTCAGAGGGGATATCATGATGTCTCTGAACCCTTGCTGATTGAAGACAAATTTCCGCTGGCAGCACTGCGTCATGACCGAAAGTTAGCCGATATGGTGTTGTACCTATGGCTTCTTTTGGGGATGTTCGACAGGCCCACAAGATCTGGTCTAATGTCTTATGCCAATTTTTTGGCTTCTTTCCTACATGCTTTTTTATCAGGCCGATCACTATTTTATTCGCTGCTTCAACTTGACCATTTGCCTGTGCATAATAAGGTGTTGATGTTAGGAGTCTAAAGCCTGTTTCTTGAGCGAATTCCTGCATCTTTCGACCAGTGAACACTGATCCTTGATCAGTCGTTATAGTTTCAGGGATTCCAAATCTAAAGATAATGTTCTTTTGAATAAATTCAATGACATTTTCTTGGTCTGCATTGACTAAAGGAATTGCTTCGATCCACTTAGTGAAATAATCAATGCCTACCAATATATACTTCTGGCTCTTTGATGATGCCGGTCGAATCTCTCCAATAAGATCCAACGCCCATCCTCTAAAGGGCCAAGGTTTCACTATTGAGTGAAGTTCGCTTGCTGGTACATGTTGGATGCCCGTATGGACTTGACATTCCTGGCAACCCTTCGCGAACTCAACACAATCTTTCAAGATGGTGGGCCAGTATAGTCCTTGTCGAAACAACAATCATTTCATCTTATGGCCTACTTGGTGAGCCCCACATGCTCCAGCGTGCGTAGTCGAAAGGGCTATGTATGCTTCAGTTTCACTTAAGCACTTTAGCAATACCCCTTCAGGCGTCTTTTTAAATAACTCATTTCCCATGAGTACGTAACTTAACGCCCTATATTTTATTTTTCGTTCTGTCAAAGCTGCTGGATTTTGTAGATAATCTACAATGGGTTTCCTCCAATCTTGCTCTGACAAATTGTCTATGAACGATATTTCAAAGTTCCTTTGATCAGCATACCCTAGTCTTGTCGATTTCAAATCTGTTGGTGACAGGCTAGTTGCTTTTATTTTTTCTCGGACTTTGATTGCTCTTTGTAATCTCGTTTTTGAAATTTTGTACCCAGATGCAATTTGTGCCAAATCATTGGCTATTTGATTTTCCAATCTGGGTATGTGTCGAATGTTGACCATTTCGAATTCTTTCAATAAATGATTTGCTATCACAAAGTACATAATAAGATTTTCTCTTATGCACTTATATTCTTTTGTGACTTGCTTAATGACTAACTCTGAGTCTCCCATTATTTCGACTCGAGTTGCCCCCAATTCCAACAATATCTCAAGGCCAGTAATTAGAGCTTCGTACTCAGCCTTATTGTTCGAACAAGTACCTGATATCTTGTACCTGAATGTTGTTGGAATTTTTTATGGAGAAATAATCAAGACCCCTACTCCTGTTCCATCTTTATGGCTGGAACCATCGAAGTAGAATTTCTAAGGCTCTATCTCCACATAATTTATATTCTCAACCTGAATTGAGTGGTCGACTATAAAGTCTGCCACCACTTGCCCTTTCACTGCCCTAAGAGGCATAAAGGTCAATGAGTACTCAGTTAACGCTAGCGCCCACTTGCCAATTCGGCTGCGCATGATGGGTTTCGACAACATGTACTTGAAAACATCAAAATGAGACGAAACGTACACATCAACTGGTTTTATATATTGTTTGAGCTTTGTACAAGAGAAATAAAGACATAGACATAATTTTTCAAGTTCGCTATATCTAGTTTCTGCATCGTTCAAAACTCTACTAAGATAGTAAATGGGTCTTTCGACTCCATTTTCATCTTCCTGGGCTAACATGCTTCCCAAAGTTTTGTCGGATGCAACTATGTACAATCTCATACTCCTGTTGCTGCAAGGAGGCACCAAAATAGGTGGCTTGGTGAGATACCCTTTGATTTTTTCGAAGGCTTCTTGTTGCTCTTGCCCCCATTCTAATCTTTCCTTATTCAATCGAAGTAAGGGTGAGAAGGCTTGAGCTTTTCCGCTTAGGTTAGATATGAATCTCCTTAAGAAATTTATCTTGCCCAGCAGAGATTGCAGTTCCTTTTTGTTCGCTGGCGCTTTCGCTTCCAAGATTGCCTTCGTCTTGTTCTGGTTGATTTCGATTCCTTTCTTGTGGACAACGAAGCCCAAGAAATCTCCAGCTTTTACACAGAACGCACACTTCAACGGGTTCATTTTCAGACCATGTTCTCTCATTCTTTCAAATGATTGTCGAAGGTGGTCTATATGGTTCTTCCTGGAAACAAATTTTACAACAATATCATCAATATACACTTGCATAAAAGTGTTAATAAAATCATGGAAGATAGAGTTCATCGCCCGCTGATATGTTGCCCCAGCGTTCTTTAGGCCAAAAGGCATCACTACCCACTCGTAAGTGCCTAAAGCCCCGGGGCATCGAAAAGCTATTTTCGACACATCTTCTTCGGCAATGATATATTTGATTATATCCTGAATAACCATCGAGCATGCTCAGGTACTCATGGCCAGCGGCAGAATCGACTAGCATTTCCGCCACAGGCATAGGATATTCGTCTTTGGGTGTGGCAGCATTCAAGTCTCTGAAATCTATGCATACCCTCAACGTGCCATTTTTCTTAATCACTGGCACAATGTTTGCAATCCATTCGACATACCTCGTAGCTCGTATGAATTTGCACTTCAGCAGTCTTTCGACTTCTGTTTTGATCTTCGACAGTATTTCTGGAGCGAAGCGTCTTGGACTTTGCTTGACTGGCTTCTTCCCAGGTTTGATTGGCAACTGAAGTTCTACCAATCCTCTGTCGAGACCAGGCATCTCGTTGTAATCCCATGCAAAGCATTCCTTGAACTCCTTTAACAAATGGATCACTTCCAACCTGAGTTCTGGGTCTATTTTTGCGCTAATGTAAGTTGGCTTTTTCTCTAACCCTTCGACCAAGTTGATTTCTTCTAAAGGATCCTACGCTAACATTTTGATGTTGTTCGCTAAGGGGTCCTTTTCGAATCCCAAAGGCTCATCATCGTAGATGACGTCGAGCCTTTGTTCCTGCATTTCTTCTGGCATGATATCAGGGGGTTCTGGGTCGAAATCCTTTCCAGGACCTGCAGAAGGCATCTCTTGATCATTGGCCTGTGTGGCCATATATTTTACTTCGGCTTCGAGAGCCATTATCATCCTTGTTTCGGCTACATAAGCCGAAATTCGCTGCAGTGATTGTGACTCAGTCATTGTCACTGAATTCACTTCCCCAACCAGTTGGCTGGATGTCAGTTAGCCCACTGAAATCAATGTGGGACAAGTCTTCTCTGTCCCATTGAAAACCATGCTCAAGGTGCAGATACAAGGAACAAAAAGCATTTGGCGCTGGCGCCAAGTCGAAGTCAGGTGCTGGGCATGGCCCAATGTGAGCCAAATTTTTGTCGAAGTCAGCTCTCCCTAGGTGATTTACTTCGCCTAAGTAATAGCTCTGATCCGCTTCTATATTTTCGAACATTCCATCAGGACGCCATAGTATCAACCTTTGGTGCATTGATGATGGTACTGCTCCAACACCATGTATCCATTCTCGGCCCAACAAAATATTATAATTTGGTTTGGCCGATATGACCATAAACATAGTTGGTCGAAGGATGGATCCCAATTTGAGGTCTAGTTGGATCACACCCATAGTGGTCCCTATTCCGCCTTCATAATTCGACAGGACCGTGTTGTGAGGCTTGATGTTTTCATCGCTCTTGCCTATTTTTCTCAGCATAAAGTGAGGGATGATGTTGATGGTTGCCCCACAATCCACCAAGATCTTATTTACGGTGGTTTCTTCGAGTTTTTCCCTTATGAATAAAGGCTTGAGGTGATTTTTCATCGCCTCTGTAGGAGGTTCGAAGAAACCATTTTGCTCTTCAGTAGCGCCATTATCCATGACGAAGTAGCATACTGGCCTATGTTTGGCCATTTCTTGTTCGACTCCCCAATCGTTCGATTCGACCTCCACCTGGAGGTTGAACTCTCTTGGCAAAACTGAGACTATGTTCACCATGATATCTAGGGTGTCATCGGACTCAGAGCCATCTTCGTCATCAACTTCGCCCTGGTTAGGCCAGACTAGTCTATTTGTCACTGGTTGTCTTTCCAGAGGCTTTCTCTGCTTTCTCTGAGGGACATTTGAACTTGATTCTGGCTTTGGTTCATTAGTAGCTTCCTTCTCAGCCTTTCACCGCCTCTGGTATCTTCTCCATTGGGATCGAGACATGGGATTCTTTCCCTTGTAGTTACTTGATACCTGGGTCACTTTAGAGGTGACAACCTGAGGTTCTTTCTTATGTGTCAAAGATGAACCTCTTGGCACTTCGAAGGAGTGCCACCTTTCCTCGCTCGGTCTCTTTCGACCTGATGTTTTATACCACGTATCAATTGGCACATTGGTTGGAGGCCTGAAAGTCAGTGGCCTCTTCTCTTGATTTGAACCCTTTTGGTAGGTTCTTCTGGGGTCATGTCGAATATCAACACTTTCCCTTCTTCTGTTTGCTGCTCTTACACCTTGGATGTGTTCAGCAGCTTTTTTGTCGAAAATCGAGCTACATCGAGGACACAGCATCACTTCTGACCTTTTCTTCTGGCATCTTTGCAGGAAATCTGCCAGATTTTCGTTTTCCCAAGGGAAAGCCGTTTTGTTGGCCTGCTCTTGCCTAATGGCCTCCTCTGATGCTTTTGGTTCAGAGATTTCGACCATGTTGACATTCATGGTGTCTTTGGTGGCAAGAGTCATTTGCTTCATCTGAGCCTCCAGGTCCTCTGTCTGGCCTTGGACTGCAGCCAAGTAGGAACTGGGTTTTGCTCCAGATTTTGGGGCTCCAACTGTCTCCAGCTTTGGGCTTTCAACAGCTTTTTGGACTGCTTCAATTGTTTTTCTAGAAAGACTCCTAGAAAAACTGCCAAAGATTGGCATGTTGACATGATCCTTGGTGACTTCGACCATAGTTATTCCTGGCCTTTTCACCTGGCTTCTGGATGCCTCGATCATATTCACCTCTGAAGGTTCAGCATAATGGGCTTCAGCCTGCAAAGGGTTAGAGTCCACAGTCATGGGGGTCTTATCGGCAAATTTCAGCCTCCCTTCTTCGATAGCATCTTGCACGAGATTCTTGAAAAGAAAACATTGAGATGTTTTATGGCCCAGAACATTATGATATTTACAAAAGCCTCTTTTCTTTCTTTGATCAAGAGGAGGCACTTTTACCCCTGGGGGCACTATCGTTTGGCCATCTTTTACAAGTAAGTCAAAAATTTCATCACATTTTGTAATATCAAAATTGTAAGTCTTTTTGGGGAACCTATCGTTGGCCCTTTCAGGACCAGTGGGGTTTTTTCCACTTGTGGGGACTAGCAGTTTACAAGAATAAGGTGGCCCTTGTTTTAGCTCCGCTAAATCGACCTCGCTTTCTTCGACGGTTATAGTTTCGTCGAAGTTTTCTGGATCTTCATCGTCCATTTCGACATATGCGATCCTTTCTCTTTTATGAGTTTTTGTCGCTTTGGCTTTTTCAGCTTTAAGGCGTTCTACCTGTCGAACCCTATCGGCCAATTGGGACATGTCTCTCAGGTATTGAGTGTCTAATTTCTTCCTAATGGAATAATCTAAGCCTCCTGCGGCTATTTCGACTAACTCATGTTCTGGCACTTGCGTAAAGCATCTTGCTTTGAGCAGCCTAAACCTATTCAGATATTCGTCTATAGGTTCAGTGAATCTCCTCTTTACACTGGCCAATTCTTTCAGGCTTATCTTGGTTTGTCCCATGTAGAATTGCTCATGGAACAATCTCTCCAAGTGGGTCCAATGGTGGATCGAATTAGGGGGAAGAGTTGTGAACCAAGTAAACGCGTTCTTTGTTAGGGAACTTGGGAAATACTTAATCCTCAGGTTTTCGTTGTTTGAAATATCTCCTGCTTCAATCAAGTATCTCGCCACATGTTCGACAGTAGATTCTGTCGTGTCCCCTGAAAATTTAGTGAACTTAGGGACTTTACATCTAGAAGGTAAGTCTGTTTGTAACACATATTCTGACAGTGGGGATGTAAAGTTGGGCCTATGGAAGCCCGTATTCATCCCATTTTGCGTCATGATTCTTTCGATCATGGCTGTCAGGTTATTTTCCAAACCCATATTCTGGTATTGGATGTGCTGAACTATTTCGTCAGCATTTTGGTTTTTGTTGACTATCTTTACTTCCGGTGCTATGACCCTAGGTTCTTCGACCCCGGGTTGTTCCAATCGCGTCCTAAGGTTTTCTTCGACAGGCTGCTGGACTTGGTTAATAGTGGTTTCTTCCTCTAGAAGTATACCTTGGTTTCCCCTTATTTGCGCCCTTTGGGGCTGTCGAATAGGTTGGGGTACCCCAAAGAAATCAGCCAGACGCGCCATTTGCGCTGTCATCTGCTGATTCGACTGGGTGGTATTTTGTATTAGAGGATTCAGCACTGTACTTAAAGTTTGTGCCAACATTTGAACCATATCATGGTTGCTTTCGTCCATTTGCTGCCTCAAGACTGTTGTCGAGGCATTCGTAAGGCCATGCGCTACTTGGGACGTTCCTCCTAAGAGTTGGGTCCTACCCCTGTTCGCCATACCAACTCCAGAACCTTGGAGTGGCGAAGAGGCACTCACTAAAGGGTCTGAAAAAGTGGACGCAGCGTTCGTCAGGCTAACCAATTCAGAAGTTGGCATGCCATAGAGTGGTTCTCGATTTAGACCGCCTGTCGAAAATCCTGGGGGAACATAAGGCCTAGTTCCTGGGTTTCCCCTTGGTGGGGGAGTTCCCAAAGGCATTCTGGGGCCAGTGAACGGAGGTAATGGCCCCGTTTGTGTGACCGTTACTGCTGGTGTTGAACCAGCGGTTAGCGTTTCACTTACGGTTGGGATAACCGTTGTTCCCACATTTGTTTGTGGGATTTCGCTATTGTTTGGCGGATTCGCCATCGTTTCTCTTCTTCTCGCAGTATTGGTATCGTTACCACTTCTCAATAACATGCAATACTTCTCGAAAAAGATGATATTCTATATAAATACAATTAACCTTAAAAATCAACACAAGGTCCCACCAGGTGTGCCAATTTGTTTACCGTGGAAATTGGTAAACAACCGCTGATCCTCCAAAAGGTTACTTATTTGGTGACTCGCAGGATCGATCAGATTGATCCTAAGACATGGTTGATTTTCTGGGGTTTGACTAAGTCTAATGATGGTTAATGCCAGTAAAGTAAAGACACTTTATGTAAATTACATGAAGAAAAGCTTGATAGAATAAATGAAAGCGTTAAATAAAGACTTCGACGGAGAAGGGTAAATGAAAGGCAATAAAGTTCTGGAATATAAAAGACTTTGATTAATTAAAATGGTGTTTCATACATACATTCTCAACAATTCTTTCGCTCACACTGGGTACTTGAATCTAGATGAGTGACTTGTATATAATGATGAACACACGCGAAAACTACGTGAACAACTAGTATTTATACTAAACACATCTCAAGTAACCGTTGGACAGTTACGCTGCTTCGAGATGACACCACTTGGCATGCTCACAGCATTCAACGCTCCTGATCTTGGCACGTTACACTTGGTAACTGCTGGGAACCGTTTTCCCTCCAAACATTCGAATCTCAAACCGTTCCACCCTGGGGCATCAAATACCTTTGTCGAGAAGTTCCTTCGACGTCGAAGGCAACAAGATTCCTACTTAAAAGAAATTCTCTAAGTACCTTGCCACTTTCTGATGAGCATTCGACAGGATCAGCTGGTCGAAACCATTCCTCATAATTAATGGTCTATATTAATAACAAACAAGGGTGTTGAATTTAGGAGCCAACACATGGCTCCCTATGTGGGTCGACATGTTGGCCCAGACTGGTTCAAAAATCCTTTTCTCGAAGTTTTTCTTCCCGCTGCGGCTCAATTAAATTCTATGTGGAGAGAATTTTTGACTCTGACTCTTATCTCTTTTTGGATTAAAATCAGTTTGAACAGTTACGACTTCACAAGTTATCATCTGAATTTGGTAGTGCTAGTTTGCTCTTTGCCAGATGTTGCCCAAATCCCTCTACTCTTGTGGTATCCACATTTTTTGGGCGGGGCGTAACCTTTCTGCTGAAGAGAACCATGATTTCCTTCTTTTCCATAGGACCACCCAGACTTTGGAACTCCCAACTTTCCAATTCCATCGGTCTTTATTTGCTGCTACTAAATTCCACACTTGGTGGTCTAGATATCAAAAACACAACTTCTGAGCAGCCTCCTTTTTGGAAAGACTCTCTGAAGCTTTCGACCGACTGGACATGCAACCAATGCTCCAATGGGTATGTTGTATACATAATCCACTTGTCAATTTTATTTTGTAGTAGTGTTGTTTATCTTTATGGTTCCTCAAGTCCTACAGTAGATCATGCGGACTCCACACGGAAGGCTTCTACTAATACTCAGGATATATTTGTGAGTAACGTCGAAGAGAACCCAAACAAACAGATACCTCGTATTTTATTCCGACTTGTGTGTCAAAAGTTTTTTTCTAATATTGCTTCTTTTCCAGATTCACAAAAGATCGACAACTGTTGCCCCGGACTCTTCCCAGTCTTCAAAAAGAAAGAAAGCTAGCATTCCTCAAACCTCTCAGGTATAGACATTCTTCAACCCACTTGTCTTTTTTGTCGGGCTTTGTCTGACTAATTCTTATTTTAGGTTCTCGAAACACCATCTCCCCTTATTGGAGGAAAAAATACATCCGACGGTGACCTCGCTTAGATCTTCCCTTCTTTGATATCCCTTCTTTGATAGTGCCAACTTTGAATAAACTGAAAAAGGTTCCAAAGAAAAGAATCATACTGCGCAATACTTCTTCAAGCACTAACCTTCTTGCATCTGAAATACGATAATATTCACCTAGCCCAAAAGATCACGCGTCTCCCAAATTGTTCTCACAAGAACAACACACCGACACCCTTCATGTAGAAATCCTCCCTATATGGAGTATTATTCTATTCTTTTCGACTTCCAATTTTATGCTAACTTTGTATTCGACAACAGGACGTGACACATACCAAAGGCTTGAGCAGAGATCCTTGTTTGGACTTTGTCATCATGGATGAAACCCTTTTTTTGAGTCCCCAATGACAAGATGATCTTATTGACACGGCTGGTTCTCCGGGACACAATTCTCAGCCGCAAGCTGAGAATACTACTGAAGAATCCCAACCAATTCTGACTGAACCGACAAGGATAAAAATTTCCAATTTCCAATCTTTTGCTACTGTGGGTATTCCTCTTCTCGACGTCTAGGATGACAGTTCCCTTAACAAGGAGGAAATTTTGGCCTTGAAGAACTAGAATCCAGCTGAGACCCTACGACGTCTTCAGCGACTTTAACAAATACCCTTGGACTCACATACTCCCACTTTGACCATCGTTGTTGAGGTCGATGTTGCTAAGGTTGATGTTAATGTTACTTTAAAAATTCAACAACTCAGGACGTATCTCCTTGAGGGTGATTTTCTTAGCGTGGTTGAAGAAGGGGCTGAGCTAGAAAGCAATGTTTCCAAGATAATTGATGAGCTTAATCACTACAATCTTTCTGGCTCACTTCTCAATTTTTGATTGGGTTTGAGGCCTTTTTAGCCAACTTAATCGATATTTTATCCATAGGAGGAATGTTGACCTCCAGATCAAGAACAAAACCAATGAAATGGCCCAGGAATGGGATTTCACTGAAGCTTGCGAGAGGAAACTAACTGAACTTGAGGCCATCAAATAACAATGTTTAGCCAAATATGAAGAGATCGACGCTGAAATCTTGGTACAACTGGAAAGTAAATGTTTGAATAAAAGAGGTGATCCAACCTAATCAAGACTATGGTGCAATAATCCTCCAATGTGGCGAATTATTGCTTTTCATAAGTGAGTATAGGCTTAGCTTTGCAAGACTAAGTTGGATGATGCAAAATGAAATGAAAACTACTATTTATAGAAGTTCTCCAGGCTATCCTTTGATAGAAATGCCCACCAACTCCTTTTGGGCAGGAAGAAACTTAACAAAGACCGCGGGCGCGGAGTGTGCAGATAGAGAGATTGTAGGGGACGTGGCAGTTATCCCCTGGGTGGAGTGGGACACATCACAGAACTCCCCTATAGCGGCTTCTATGTTGAACGCCATGTGTAGGATTTCACTGAAAATCTCAATTTCTTGGCCTTTTTGCTTGGTTTCTTTAAGAAGAGCTCCAAATGGGCATGTTGCTGAAAACAAGATAAATACAAGCATAACGCAAGAAAACAGTACTAAAAATTATGAAAAACAAGTGTTATTTGATTCAAATATTCATTGCGATAAGGTGTTATCAAATTCTCCCACACTTAAACCTTTGTTTGTCCTCAAGCAAAAACTCTCAAAGTAAATGAAAAGAAGAACAATATTTACAAGATTTTGAGCTAAAAGGGCTTCTAAGTTCAAGTAAGGATGTGCTGATAAGTACTAACTGATCGAACCAAGGATATCGTTATAACACTTTCTACACAAAAATGCAGGCATAAACTTTATTCCTATAAAAACACATCCATGTTAGTCCATTATGCCTAAGCTTCCTTATTTTGTAAGGTCCTTTTTCATCCAGGTGCAATGATATTAAGCCTGTTATCCGTACCAACTCGTAGCAGAGTGACCGATTAGTGACTCTGATCACAAACATGGGGTTATGAATAGGTATAACCCCTTTATTTACCCAACTATGGTTGTGGGGGAGCATACCATAATCCGCCCTACCGAGTCCAGCACCAGACACGACTGAACCAACCAACAATGGGCATAAAACTTTTATTTTATTTTTGTTTCTTTTTTTCTCTCAATATTTTACAACAATTTTTATTTAAGTGACCGTGTGAGAGTCACCCAACCCGAAGTTGTATTTTCAGTTAAAGAATAAAACCATAAATCATTCACTTATTTTCATCGGTCCCCTGTGTAGAGCATGCTTAGGTCGGAGCTGACTGCTAAGATAAACTACTAAAAGACCTGTGTTACAATAAAATAAAGCTACAATATAGGGGGTAACAGGATCATTTCTTATATTTACAAAGTTTATGGTGCTAAAACGATATCGATTTTTCAAAAAAAATTCCCAAGTCAAACACATCCTACCCTGAACCTATCTTACAACTCAAATTTTTTAAAACAAACTGTTTTCTTTGGCACAAAAATTTGTTGGGTAAGGCTAAAAGTGGGGAAATAAGGTTACACAACACAAAAATGTAAAGGACTCATCAAGCACGTGAATTTTATTAAAAACAAAACAAGCAAAACAACTAAAGTAATAGAAAGCGATAAATACTGAAAATATAGAAATGAAAAGTGATAAAAATCTCCTCCCAATCTTAAAACATACATTGTCCTCAATATTCTGATAAAAGAGTAGGAAGGAGTAACCTGAATGTTGCTAATGGGGTCCGCTGGTACCCTCGCCATCCTGTGTGGGAAGATCGGAACGACGACTCCTCCTACGATGCCGACTCTCTATGAAAATCTCAAGTCGGCCAACTCTTTCTAAAATAGCGGCATTTGCTTCCTGCAGCTGGCAGGTTTTACCTAAAAAGGTGCCTTGAGAGGCTTCTATCGAAGTAAAATGCCTCGCAAATTTAGAATGCTGATGATGCTGCTCAGTCTAGAAGGAAAGCTAGGTCTTTATAATGGTACGCAAGGAGCCAACATTTTGCACTTGAGATGCTTGCATGAATTCCACGTGGTCTGCAAGCTGCTGCTGCATGGAGGAAATGAGGGCATCTCGCCCCTCCTCTCGAGCCATAAGCTCTCTCCACATTTCCTCAGTGACATAGAAACCAGGAGTGGAACCTGCAGGTGGGTTAGAAGAAGAGGGTGTGGTGTGTGTAGGTGATACATTGTGAACAGGCGAATGCTCATGCAAATCATACTCATCATCAATGTTGTTACCCTCCTCCAAAGGAAAATTTTGGGGTAACGGACCGGTAAAATATAGAGCACTCAAATCATAGGTCCAATTACGCTCAAATTTCACATCAGTGCACCGAGTGCAGGGAATAACAACACTGGGTACAACAATACCATTAATCATAAGGTTAAAACCTCCTTCCTTCCTCACTTTGCATAATCACATAACTTTTAAAAAGTTTAAATTTATAATGTGAGGAGGAAGTGGCTCAAGTGTAGCAAGCTCAGTGTCCAAACCTAGGGCACGAGCAATAGAAGTAACCAGGCCACCAAAAGAAATTGCCCCCCCCCCCCCTTTTCAAAATGAAGCTCATATGAGCGATCATAAAAGGGACGAGGTTAATTTTGGTCTTTGTGAGGAACCCTTGCATAAAGATGAGTTCCTTGGCATTTACTTTGTTTGGATTCTCCCGGCTAAAAATAAGGCATGCCAAAAGATAGAGGAAAACACGTATTGTCGGGTTGTGGCTACTCAAAGCTAAAAGGCCGTCAAAAGAATTAGCATGTTGGGTTAACAATTTAAACCAAAAGGAATAGCCTCCAAATATCCAGTCTGAATCCAAGGGTGATTCCGAAATTGCACCGTCCCCATGAGGCATTCCCAACAATTCTGCTAACCCGTCAGTTGAGTATTTGTATTCAACATTAAAAAGCCTAAATTTCACTCCGCCTACGGTGCTAAAAGTGTTGGAACTAACATTATAAATCAGAGAACTTAAAAACTCATGTGTTAGCCTCAAGTAGGTAGGTGCTTTCTGAGAAAATATATCATGCAGGCCTACTTTATCTAATAAACAGAAAATAGTATGATACCAAGAAATCATCCATGAATACTTCCATAATATCGTCAAGATAGTCTGTGAAAATTGACATCATACAACGCTGGAAAGTGGCTGGCGTATTAGAGTCCAAAGGGCATTCGTCTATAGGAAAATGTTCTGTAAGGACAGGTAAAGGTCGTTTTTCTTGATCCTCAGGGTGAATAGGGATTTGGAAAAATCCTGAGTATCCATCTAGATAACAAAAATACGAGTGTCTAGCTAGACGCTCAAGAGTTTGTTCTATAAAGGGAAGAGGGAACTGATCTTTCGTAGTCGCTTTGTTTAACTTTCTGTAATCTATACACATACGCTAACCTCCTTCTGTTCGCTTGGCAACATGTTCACCTTTCTCATTTTTCATGACGATGATGCCTCCTTTCTTAGGTACCACATGTACAAGACTCACCCATGTACTATCTGAAATTTGATAAATTATACCAGCCTCTTGTAACTTAATAACTTCTTTGATGTTCTCTAGAGGATTTATAATCTTCCTCTAATATAGTCTGGTGCATGCATACAGATGGTCTTATTCCTTTTAAATTAGAGATGTTATACCCTAAGGCTGAGGGATATTTTCGCAAGATATCTAAGAGTTGTTTTGTCTTGTCTTGATTTAAGGTAGCACTGTGTCGTACCCCAAAGTTGCCATACCTTTATGATCGTATTTTTAAGATTAAAAATGAAGGAAAAAAATGTTTTGATTAAGGGTGGTCTTTCAATATCTGATGGCCCATTTTTAAAAATACAAGTTAACAGTGGGGTGTGTCTTAAATTTAAAAATGGAAATACTTTATCTTCATATGCATTTTCAAAGTTCATGTACTAAAATATGCACCAAAAGATGATAAACACGCAGATCCATGCCCAAAACCACTGATAATGTTACTACTGCGATCCGATATAATTTTGATGCTCCTATCAACCAAGCCAGAGAGGAAGGTGAGGAAGATCTTGAACTTTATGTAGAAATGGAAAGAGAAATAGAGTGGAAAGTGGACAACATACAATCGTATCAAGAGGCTATTGAGACCATTAATCTAGGCACAAAGGAAGATCTGAAAGAAATCAAGCTAGGGGCAATGTTAGAGCAGAGCGTCAAAGAAAGGCTGATCAAGCTACTACACAAGTACGTGGATATATTTGCCTGGTCCTACAGAGACATGCCTGGATTAGATACAGACATTGTGGTGGATAGACTACCTCTCAAAGGAGGTTATTCTCCAGTTAGGCAAAAACTCAGAAAACTCGTCCAGATATGTCTAGCAAGATTAGAGAAGAGGTCCTTAAACAATTTGACGCAAGGTTCTTAGTAGTGGTAGATTATTCTCCATGGATACATAACATTATGCATGTACCCAAGAAATATTGAAAGGTACGCATGTGTATGGATTACCAAGATTTGAATAAAGCAAGCCCTAAGGAAGACTTCCCGTTACCTCACATAGATGTTTTGGTAGACAACACGGCTCAAGCCTCAGTATTCTCATTCATGGACGGTTTCTCAGGCTATAATCAAATCAAAATGGCACCCAAAGACATGGAAAAGACTACCTTCATGACACCTTGGGGAACCTTCTGCTACAAAGTAATGTCATTAGGTCTCATAAATGCAGGGGCAACTTATTAAAGAGTCATGGTCACACTATTCCATGATATGATTCACAAGGAGGTTGAAGTGTACATAGATGATCTGATCTCCAAATCCCATACAGAGGAGGTACACATCATACATTTACTAAAGTTATTCGAGCGGCTGCGCATGTTCAAACTGAGATTAAATCCGAATAAATGTACATTTTGCGTCAGGTCAGGCAAGTTGTTGGGTTTCATTGTAAGTCAGCGTGGTATCAAGGTGGACCCCATAAAAGTAAAAGCTATACAAGGTATGCCAACACCGAGGACATAAAATGAAGTGCGTGGTTTCTTAGGGAGATTGAATTACATCTCAAGGTTCATATCACATCTAACAGCTACATGTGAGCCTATATTCAAATTATTGCGAAAAGATCAAACAGTAGTATGGAACTATGATTACCAAACAGCCTTCGAGACAATAAAGTAGTATCTGCAAGAACCACATATCATAATATCATCAGTTCCCGAAAGACCACTCATCATGTATCTAACAGTGCTCGAAGGTTCAATGGGTTTTGTTTTGGGACAGCAGGATGAAACAGGAAGAAAGAGCATGCAATTTACTACCTCAACAAGAAATTCACTGACTGTGAAACAAGGTATTTGCTCCTCGAGAAAACTTGTTATGCATTGGCTTGGCCTACTAAGAGGTTGAGGCAATATATGTTAACCCACACGACATGGTTAATAGCAAGAATGTACTCTCTAAAATACGTGTTCGAAAAACCAGCTCTTACAGGGAGAGTTACCCGATGGAAGATGCTATTATCAAAACACGACATCCAATATGTCACTCAGAAGGCCATTAAGGGTAGTATACTAACTGATCATCTAGCTCACCAACCGCTGCCAGAATATCAACCTATGAAGTTCGTCTTTCTAGACAAAGATGTCATGGTTATAGGTGATTATGAAATACCAAGACCTGACAAAGGACCCGAGCCAGGGGCACGTTGGACACTCATGTTAGACATGGCTTCAAATGCACTAGGGCACGATATAGGGGCAGTCTTGACTTCTCCAAAGAATTATCACAAGCCCTACACTTCAATGTTATGTTTTGACTACACCAACAACATCGTCGAGTATGAAGCCTGTATACTAGGATTGGAAGTTGCCATTGATCTGAGAATAAAGCACCTTGAAGTATTTATGGACTCCGCATTAGTCATATACCAAGTGGACAGCAGCTCAGAAGCAAAGAAGGCATGAGCTATTAAAAGGACATTAGGGAACAGTAGTAGTAATTATCATTTTCATTGCCATTTACAGTTTTGAAATTTTTTATAATTACCTCTTTCAAGGAATTACATCTTATACTTTTTCCTATTCAGAGGAATATCAATAAAACATTTTATTTATTTTCATCTTTCAAATTATGTTTTTCCTTTTTCAGACTTGTTTACAAAATACTACGCTTATTGCTTGTGAATATTGTGTCGAAAACATTTAGGGGGAATTGACAAATAAAAGCATTTGATAAAACATCGAAAAAGCATTATGGTTAGAAAAACATCAAAAAGAAAATCCACGTCTACGTCCATACACATGTCTACGCCTACGCATGCACTTACAACACAAAAGTCTACACATATGTCTATGCCTACGCCTGCACCTCCGACATAAGAAAAATCAAAAACTTGCTAATACTTTTCATCGCGTTCAAATCAATTCAAAGATACTACGACAATGCAACATACAACGCTAAGGAATTGGTAACTCAAAACCAATGGTTTAAAGGAGATAATGCCGGAAACATATTTATAACATTCTAAGGCATGCACACATTTTGCACACATTTTTCATACACATATATTAAGTACACATACACTCTAGGTTCCATATCAATATCAGACATCACACACATACATCATACAACAAATAAACAATCTCACCTTCGACTTAGATATCTAAGGGTTAATCATCAAAACATACTTCTTCTACAAAATTCAACCCGTCACCTAAGACTCCATAAAGTGATGAGTTCAACTCATCACCTAAGACTCCATGCAGTGATGTGTTCCCTACAACGTAGCTCATTACCTAAGACTCCATGCAGTAATGTGCGAAACCCAGTACATTTCCTAAGACTCCACGTCGCAATGTTAGAAAGCCAAATAAGATCCGCCACCTAAGACTCCATGCTGTGACGTGTTCAGCCCATCACCTAAGACTCCACGCAGTGATATTTTCCTCTACCATGTAGATTCATTACCTAAGACCCCAGGCAGTAAAGTGCGGAACTTAGTTCATTGCCTAAGACTCCATGCAACAGTGTAACATGACCCATTGTCTAAGACTCCATGTAGTGATGTATTTCCATCCCTTCACCCATTACATAAGACTCCATGCAGTAATGTGCGACACTCCCAACATAGATCATTTCCTAAGACTCCATACCGCGGTGTTCGAAATCCGAATTTATCCCATCGCCTAAGACTTCATGCAACAATTCGCAAACCTAACCAATTTCCTAAGACTCCACATAGCAGTGTGTTTCCTCATTCCGTGATACAGACCATCGCCTAAGACTCTATGCAGCGGTGTTCGAAATCTAAAATCTAGCCTATCGGCTAAGACTCCACGCAACGATTCACAAACATAACCCGTCGCTTCAGTCTCCAAGCAACCATGCATTGTCAAGTGTTGTTTTATTCATCCCCCCAAATGGATGAATAAGCAAATTCAAACCAAAAACATACAATATTATTCTCTCAAGCTCTAAATCATCAGCCTCGTTGTCAAATCCTGGTAAGCGATATATCATCAACTTTTCCTACTTTCTCAAGACTCATAAGGGTATGCTATATCACCTTAATCTTAGGTTTGTCGGACAAACTTTAGGGTATTCCAAGTATTCAATAAACTTCCAATTATAACGTGCAAGACCTGTGGTTTCTCGCGCTATTCAGATTGGAAGATAATTGAATAGGGGTAGCTGTCGTACCCCAAATTTGCCCTACCTTTATGATCGTATGTTCAAGATTAAAAATGAAGGAAAATATTTTGATTAAGGGTGGTCCAGCAATATCTGATGGCCCATTTTAAAAATACAAGATAACAGAGGGGTGTGTTTTAATTCAAGGGAGTGTGGCTTTCTAAATCAGAAAGATCCATATACCCATAAACTCATTCGCGAAGCATGTTGGCCAATGGCCCATGAGATTCTTATATAAAAGTCTATTTTTATTTTAAAGGGAAATTAAGTTTTTAATTATATGAGGCCCATTAAGTTGATTTGTTGTTTTTAAGTAAAAAAAGGGGTGAAATTTCAAAATTGGAAATCCATTAAGCATTTCGTTTGACCTATTTCTTTTGGGGATTCGAATAGTAAGAGGAGGGGTATGGTTATACACTGCAGGCCCATTGAGATTATTATCAGCCCATTTGACGTTGTTATTACTGTTTTAGGGAAAAAGCGCTATTATTATTAAAACTTTTTGTTATTATTATTGTTTTACTAAAAAAATATATAATTCTTTATTAAGAGAACATTATATTTTTCTAATATTACTGTTAAACTTTTTATTTATTAAGAAATTTATTATAATAATGTTTCATTTTATTATTAAAAGATATTATATTAAATATTATTTATATAATTTATTTATTTTGAAAAACGGATTTGCCAGATCCACTTATTTTGGAAGCTAAGGCCCAGTTCACAATGATGTTTGCAATAACAGAAAAAGACAAGTATTGTTCTTTACGGTGTTGTGCTGGGAAGAAAACATTTGATTAGGCCCAAACCATTACGACGCATGTTGGATAAAACAAAAATAATAACATTCATTACAAGCCTAAATTAGGAACTTCTACTGTACAAATAACAGGAAAAAAACGCACGTTCTCATTGAACTAACTATTACTGTATAAATTAAATCCAAAATTAAGCCAATCTTCGTTATAGTTTGAATCTAAATGTGCAGAATAAAACAGAATAAATCAAATAATACAAAATCAGTGATTATTGCAAATACAAATAGAATCAGATCTCTACACAAAATGAAATCAAATCTCAAAATCAACTACAATTCAAATCAATTAGATATTACAACATGAATTTCAAATCAATTACAATAAAATTACAATCCCTAAATTTGTTCTAAATCCCTAATCTAAGCCCTAAATAATTTGTAATAACAATTCCTTAATTGCTATAAACAGAACCCTATAAATACATGAACAAGAAAAAGAAGAAGGGGAAATTTTTGAACGAAGGAAGGACGAAGAACTAACACGACCTTGCTGTTGAAGACCGAAAAAATAGGCGATTAGGGTTGCAATATCTGAAACCCTAATCACATAATCACTTCAGCGTCGTCTCAACCTTCCATCGCCTCCCTCTTCGAACACCACCGGAAACTTGCGAATAAGATAAAGGGAGGGAGATCAGAAGCGGATCGAAAAGGGAGCTCAAAACTAGAGTACGAGATCACAAAGAGGTATATAGCTTAGCTTTTGTTGGGGAGGATTTACGGTGGGGAAGGGATTCAGTTGAGATGTTACGCCGCCGCGGTGAGTTTAGGGTTAGGGTTTGGAAGGTAGAAGAAATATGGATAAAGGTTTGTGGTTGATCCGCGAGAGAGAGAGAGAGAAAGAAGAAGGTTGTAATGAAAAATAAAATGAGGATAATTAAAAACTAGTAAAACTTATATTCTGTAAAGATCCTGTGTACACGCGCCTATAGTAATTAACATGTACTCTTCATTATGTCTGTTTGATCATCATTGGACGGCCGCAAGGCCAAGTACACCGTAACACCCATGCACCCTCACATACGGATCATGCAGGCCATGTCAAAAAACGCGTTTGGGCCTAGCCCAATTACTTTTCGTACCACCTTTTGTTACAAACTGTTGAATTCAAGCTAGCAACCCACCCTCCATACTTACTGGGCCTGAATTCAACATCTGAATTATGGCCCTGACTTGTCACGCCCCCGTCTTTTTACTACCTAAATAAAAATGCACCCCCCTGGTTATTTAATTTTTATGATTTTTTTTATATATAGTTATTATTATTTTCTTATTTTTTTATAACTATTATTATTTATTTTCACTTTTATAATAATTATTATTTTAATATTTAATTGTTACTTTCATGTATTATTATTTATTATCATGATTAAATAAGTATTTTATTTAAAACCTCATGTATAATATTATTATCATTTAAATGATTATTTTATTTAGAAACTCATGTATGTATTTTTATATTATTGCATTAAAATATTTTTAATCATGCATTAATTAAGAAACTTTGCAATTAATATGGTTAAAATATATCTAACAAATACTAAATCTTTTTTCGCAATAAACTAATTTAAACAATTAAGTTTTGGCAAAGGGTTCCAAATATATTTTGACTAATCGCATATTTAGTCCAAAACTCCGCTATCTTTACACCTAGTCAAAATGCGAGGCAATTCAAAATACTTTTGCAATCTCTAAAAAAACAAACCTATACGAACTATGAATTGGGACTCCGATTCCTCATAAGAGGATACGTAGGCACACGGCTAAAATCATGGTGAGTTCCCCTATTAAAAAATTAAAGCCCTGTTAAACCTAAACCTAAACCTAGTATCCTTAAGAATAAGGTAGATTAAAGGTGCCTAACACATTCCTTTCGTCTAAAGAAGTATGAAACTTAGAATCTATGTCTTGCGAATTAGGGTTTCCTATTAGATGCCCTTCCTTAGGATAAAAACTAGTAGTGGCGACTCTGATTTTTAATCCAGTTGCAACACACTGACTATAAAAGGCCAATTCATTTTTCATCTAATAACTCATATCTCATATTCTTGGGTAGTTCTTTAAGTTCTAAAGATGGTTTCTTAGGCAAAGGTATAAGATCTGGAGTAAGGGCTAAACATTCGTAGGGTTGTCATCAAAGTAGGGTTCTAGTCTTTCAAATCCATCGTCCTCCCAAATGGGGATTGAAGGTAACTTGATAGTTCCAACATGTTCATCTTGATCTAGTTCCAATATGCACTCATCAATGACGTCAATGGCATAACATGCATCTGCTATTACTGGTGCCATTAAGAACTTCGAAAGAATAAATTCCATCTTTTCATCACCTACCTCAAAATTCAATTTTCCTTTCTTAACATTTATTATGGCTCATGCGGTTGATATGAATGGTCTACCTAGAAGGTTTGGGATTTTGTCGTCTTCTTTAATATCCATGACTAAGAAATCTGTTGGGATATATAGCTGACCTATTTTAACTGGTATGTATTCTAGTATGCCCATAGGATATTTAACTAATCTATCGGCCAATTGAAGAGACAGTTTAGTCAGTTGCAATTCTCCCAAGTTTAGCCTCTTACAAACTGCCAAAGAAATTAGTCTGATGCTAGCTCCTAGGTCTAAAAAGGCTTTTTCAACCATGTGATTTCCTAGGATACAAGGTATGGAAAAACTTCCTGGATCCTTTTCTTTCTTGGAATTTTTATTTTCGGAAATGAAATTGCACTCTAAAGGTTTAGGATCGTCAAATCTACGCTTGTTGTTCAGGATGTCTTTTAGGAATTTTGCATAAGATGGTATCTGAGTGATAAATTCGGTAAAAGGAATCTCTACATAGAGTTTCTCTATAACCTTTATGAATTTTTGATATTGATTATCAATGTTGGTTTATTTAAGTGTTTGCGGAAATGGAATCAGAGGTTTTTATGGGGGTGGTGGGGTATAAATTTTATCTTTAATTTCCATTCCTGGGTCTTTTTGCTTTTCAGGTTCCTCTGGTTCCTCTAATTGGTGAAGGCACTACACTTTCCTTAGGTTGTTCGTGCACGCTTAATGTTGGGTTTGCTGGTCAGTCGTAAGCAATCCCACTTTGTAATGTAATGGCATTAGCTTACCCTTTGAGATTTGGTTGAGGTTCTCTAGGGAATTGTCCTCCAGGTTTAGTTTGAGGATATTGTGTCTAGGCTACCTGAGAGATCCGGGTTTCAAGCATCTTGTTATGAGTAACTATCTAGTCAAACTTAGTTCCTAATTGTGTGATTAGTTCATTTATATGAACATTCTGATTCAGGAACTCTTTATTTTGCCGAGTCTGGGCCAAAATGAAATTCTCCATGATTTTCTCAAGGTTTTGTTTCGGTGGTACAACTTGCATAGGTTGATTTGGTATTTGGGCTTGGAAACCTTGGGGTCTCGGAGGTGCAGAGTTCTAAATTGGGTTGTTGTTCTTATAGGAAAAGTTTGGGTGATTCCTCCATTCGGGATTGTAAGTGTTTGAGAATGGGTTCCCTTGGGTATAATTGACTTGGTCTGTGCTAGATCCATTTAACAGGTTACGGTCTGAAGTTTGATGTTCTTGGGCCCCACAAAATTCACATTCCGAGTGTACTGCAACTACGGTGTCCAGGCTCTGAGAAATTCTTTCAACTTTTAAGGCAAGAGCATCCATTTTGCCTTGCACCATGTCCAAGAAAATCATCTCATGTACTCCTCCTTGGGCCTCCTTTTTCTCCACTGTTTCTTATTCTTCTCCCCATTGGTAATGGTTTTGGGCCATATCTTTTATGAGAGCATAAGCTTCAGGGTAAGGTTTGTTCATCAGTGCGCCACCAGCGGCAGCATCAATATACATCTTCGTGTTATAATGTAGTCCATTATAGAAGATGTGGATAATTAACCATTTCTCTAGGCCATGGTGTGGACAAGCTCTTAACAGGACTTTATATCTCTCCCATGCTTCAAAAAGTGATTCTCCTTGGTTTTGAGTAAATCTAATGATCAGATTTCTAAGGACTGCGATTTTTCTTGGCGAGAAATATCTAGCAAGAAACACTCTCCTAAGGTCATCCCAAGTCGTTATTGAATTGGCTGGAAGGGAATCTATCCAATCATGTGCTTTACCTCTGAAGGAGAAGGGGAATAGTCTTAGACGAACTGCCTCAGGTGAAGTACCATTGGTCTTTAGAGTGTATGCTAATTAGATAAAAACTTTCAAGTGTTGATTCGGATTCTCTGAGGCGAGACCAGCGAATTGATTTTGTCGCACTAATTGTAATAATGTGGGATTTAGTTTGAAATGATTATTGGTGATGATATGGTTTACTATACTTGAACTAGGCTCCTCGTCTGATGGTTGGGAAAATTCCTTAATGGGTCTTCGGTTATGATCTTCGGCCATAGTTCTCTTTATCTTAAGAAGAAAAAGACGTGCTCGAGTGTAGCGTTCGGGTTCCACTAAAGCATCTACTAAGTTTCTGGTACTGCGATTCTTTTGCATTTACCAGCTAATAAAGCCTTATTCTAAACGGGATAACAACAAGATACAGAATTTGACGAAGTTTGTTCCCCGACAACGGTGCCAAAAACTTGTTCGATCTGTTTATAGAGTCTAAAATCTAACTACAAGTGTACAGCCTATCGAAGTAATATAAAGGATTATCGAACCACAAAGACCAATGGTCAATCTATCAACTCTATTATTGAGTTGCTTATCTAAGGTGGATCGATTTAGTTAAGGGAGTATAATGCAAAGGAAATAAATAGATAAAGTAAATCCAAACAAAAGACAAGATAAAATGTAAATCACATTGGTCAAATAATATTTCAATTTGTATTTAATAGAACTACTCATGGGGAAATATTTTCCACTCTTGTAAAGGAACAATTTTACGGGAACTTGTCGCTTTCACTAACTAAGAACTGAGTTTACTCTCTAATAAAATCCTTCTATTGTCAGTTATAAAAGGGCGCTTCAAGCGTTAAAGCAACAAACCTATATTTAAGAATTTAGTTTCTTAAATTATTAAAAAAGTGGTTTCAACTCGGAATGATTGACATAAAGAGATTCTTGGCTTTCACTCGAGAATCAGATTGTAAACCTATAAACGCGTCCGAAAATAGTTTCAAAATTGTTTTCTAAAAGTGTCAAAGATCCCTAATTAACCAGTCAAAACACTTTCTCCCTTTTTGAACGGTTAAAAACTAACCAAGTTTACTCTTTGAAATGGATGGCTTTCGATTTTACCCAAAAATATTAAGTACGGAAAACTTGTGTTAAAAGTTAAAACATCCCTTAAAATGTTTCTACTGATACGATGTTGAAATGCTATCATGACAATGATCCTTACATCCCAACCTTAAAATATTTAGCCAGACATGAAAATAAAATCAAGCATATTAAAGTTGATCGAAATAAACATTGTAATAAAGGCAAGGCAAGGTAATAAAATAAGTAATGCATGTGCGAGACAGAGCGATTGAATAAAAAAAACTTAAACAAAAACCTTCTCCAAATCGGAGTCTTTAAATCTTGGTATAACTGGAATGTAAATGGTTGAAGTAAAATTGTGGCAAGATTGTAAATAAAATAGATGATCCAACCTAATCAAGACTATGGTGCAATAAAACCTCTGATGTGGCGAATTATTGCTTTTACATAAGTGAGTATAGGCTTAGAGTTGCAAGAATAAGTTGGATGATGGAAAATGAAATGAAAACTACTATTTATAGAGGTCCTCCCGGCTATGCTTTGATAGAAATTCCCCTAACTCCTTTTGGGCGAGAAGAAACTTAACAAAAACCGCAGCCACCGAGGCCCCACTGCGGGCGTGGAGTGTGCAGATGGAGAGATCGTGGGGGACGTGACAGTTATCCGCTGGGTGGAGTGGGACACATCACGGCTCCCCCTATAGCGGACGCTGAGCTGAACGCCATGTGTAGGATTTCACTGAAAATCTCGATTTCTTGGCCTTTTCTCTTGGTTTCTTCAAGAAGAGCTCCAAATAGGCATGTTGCCCGAAAACAAGACAAATACAAGAATAACATAAGAAAACAATACTAAAAATTATGAAAACATGTGTTATTTGAGTCAAATATGCAGTGCAATCAGTTTTTATCACGTGCTTACTAAGAGAATTAAAGAGGCTAACCAAAGGAAAGTTGCTATTGATGCTGTAAAAAATTCTCCCACTCAAGAAACAATTACCAATGAAGCCCTGAAAGGAATCTCTTATGGAGAACAGGATCTCAAGCTCAAATAAAATATCAAAATCATCAAGAAGTAAAAAGCTCTCTTGGACCAAAGCATCCTTTATGAGCGGGCGCATTTTGAGGGTTTAAAATCCAACTTCCCAACTTAATTGGCTTCAACTTTTGCCTCTTTGGAATGTTTGTACAACCGTTTGGTCGCTGTCTTTGTTTGAACTTATGGTTACTGTTGTGCCCCAAAATTTGCCCTCTCATTTCATCAACATTTTCTCATCACAAGACCCTTGGAACTCAAGATCAAGCTAGGGTTTGCTCTGCTCAAGACACCTCCTTGCACTGTTGACCTAAATTAGGGTTTGAGTTTGCACAAGGATGTTTTGACCTACAATGCCCAAAGTGACTTTCATACTTCATGTTGGGTTCACAAGTTTGCCCATACCAAGTTTCAAGACTTGATTCAAATCTTTGCCCAGTCAATTGGACAGTTGACCTAGAAATAAGCTATATTGGGGAAAAAGTTAACTGTGGCCAATTGAAAGTCAAACCTCATGAAATTTGACCCACATCAACATTATGAACTCATATGAACCATTTGATCAAGTTTGGATCACAATTCCACAAGAAATTTGATCAGATCAACAAAAGGGCAAAATGGTCATTTTTAGGGTTTTGACTGCACAAAGGCAATTTTTGACTGTTTGACCTAACCAATGGCAAACCAAGCTCACATATGGTATCAATAACTCAATGAAATTGTCTTGACCCATTCAACAAGTTCAAAAGATCTCAAAGGCATAGGGTTGACAGATGAATTTTTCAGTCAACTGATCAAAATTTGATTGTATACTGAAAAGTCAAACTTTGACTTTTTGGTCAAAATCAAGTGCCAAGAGTTATTTTTCATCAAAACATGTCAAATTATGAAACTTGTTCATCAAGAAACCCAAAAATGCAAATTAGGGTTTAAAATGAAAAAAATTCATAACTTAGAAATTTTCTAAGTTATGAAATTTTATTATTTTTTCCTAACTTTGTCCCATTTTTTCACCAAGATGCAACTGGATTAAAAAAAAACTTGCAACATGAAAGTTGTAGTCCATCATAAATCCTACAACTTTTATGTACAAAGTTTTCTCAAAGGAAGCTTGTATCTCAAGTTATGATTTTTGGAACAAGGGTACCTAAAACTTTTAACTTAGAGAAAATTTGCCCTAATCTAGGCAGGATTTTGACCCATCTTCCTGGCCATTTTTCACATAGTTCCACTTGGAGTTTCAAGTTGCATTACAAATATTGATCGTAGTACATGTTCCAAGCTTTCCAAATTGTCCAAGAACTCCTCAAACACCCTTGTGGTTAGAGAGAATCGAATTCTTAAAGTTGGCAAAAACTCACTTTTGTTCATGGCCAATACATGTTCATAGCAACTTGCATTTTCAAATCAGCATGTTTGGTGCTAGCTTGCAGGCCTCAAAACCAACTTACACTTCATAATTTAATGCCTAACCATTGTGTTAAGGTATTATCTTATTCATATGGATATTACATGCAAAATTAAGCCCTAAATGGTAAAAGGCATATTGCCATTTTTGCAAAAGCTACTTTATGTCAAAACACCAAGCATTGAGCCTTGGAAAAAATCTCTTGCAGAAAAACAAATCCACAAATCAGAGGGGCCTAGAGTAATGTATCCAAGCATCTTTGACAGCATATAGAGGCCTGTAACTTCACTTTCACAAGAGAGCTTCAAGTAGAGAAAACTTGCAAAACAGAACCAACTTCACATATCTGTTAACATAAGCTTAGACAAACATTGTGAACAAACTCCATACCTCCCAACAAACCTAAAGCACGACCCTTCTATCCCTAAAACCTTCTCAAACTCAGAATCCCTGTTTTGCTGCAAAGCAGGGCAAGTTCTGCAAACTTCAAGCCATAACCAATTCCTATCGTGTGTTTTGTCCAAAAGAGCCTCAAACACCTTCCAATCAATCCACCTGAGCTATCCAGATCATCCATTGCAAACTGTAACACCTCTAACATACTTTTCCATTTTCATTTCAAAGCTCTGCAGGTTGAGTTCTACAGCACGACTCAAGGTGTTTCAAAGTAAGCCAAGCATTAGAGAAGCTTCCTTGGACCTCAGGCAAGCTCAACAGAAGCTCAAACACCATTGAAGGTTGCTGCATTGCCCTACTCGAATCCAACTGAAACAGTTTTTTTATCACTTCCTATCTCTCTATTTAGGAACATTTAGCTTTAGGTTTGTGAATAAAAAATGTAGTATTCAATGTCATGAAGCCATACATATGCTCAACTTTCATTTATATTAAGTGTATTAGGAGAATTTCAGCCATGAACATGTGAAAAAAGCTAGGTCAGATTTTAGGGCCAGAGAAATTCTCTCTGGTCTTTGAGAGTTAGATTTAATGCTTTATATGGTTGGATTCGTGTTTAAATTCTCTACAAGTTTGATATTGTAAGTTTTGGCAAAAAGTCACGTTTCCAGGATGTAGCATTTGAACCAGGCGCGCGCGTTTACAAGGTTCAGAGGTTGAAGAAGAAGCTGACTTGGGCTGGGCCTGTACAGGCTTGCTTCTGGCACCCCCCATATTCAGTTTACACCCCCCTGGCCCATTTATTTGACATTTATCATTTTTGACATTTTCATTTTTATTCTGACTTTATTATTTTTTATATGAAATATAAAAAATGCCAAAAAATAATTTTCTATATATTTTATATTTATTTTATTAAGTATATATATATATATATATATATATATATATATATATATATATATATTTATTTTTAAAACAAAACTAAAAAATAATACAAAAGATATATTTATGTTCATTCATTTCATTTATTTATATTTAAAAACATTTTCTTGAATATACATTTTTTTGTAAATAATTAATTTTATTCTTATATATTTGATATGTTTAATATATATATATATATATATATATATATATATATATATATATATATATATATATATATATATATATATATATATATATATATATATATATATATATATATATATATATATATATATATATATATATATATATATATATATATATATATATATATATATATATATATACTTATATACTTTATTTTATTAGATAATTAGGACAAAAAATACAAAAATAATACATTTTTATTTTTATTAATATTTGACACTAAAAATACATTAAAATTTGACTTTTTATTTATTTATTTATGTTTCACATTAAAAAAAACCTTTTCCACATACATAAAAAATCTTTTTTTCGCATAATGCATTTTATTTGACATTTACTTAGTTGTATTTATTTAAATGTTAAATATTGCCTTGTACATTCGATATGGTTGTAATAACTTAGAATTTATTTCCTTGTCAAGTACCCCCAATTCAAATTTGTACCCCCTCCCTATATCATGTTGTAATAGTGTAGTATTTAAATTCTCGCACATTTAAAAGCTTTCAATTATACCATGCCTAGACCTAGGATTTGTATGCAAAATAAAACCAACAAGTAGTTTGACCTAATCCAAAGATAAACATGCATGAAAAACAAACACAATGCACACTTGCACCCCTAGGGTTTCATCCACTTGTTGCCTTCAAAAAATGGGCCATGGTTGCATGTCAAGTACTTTGGCAAAACAAAAACAAAACAAAAAGATCATAATCCCTTGATGACGCTATCTGAGTTGCCTAAACAAAAATGATCAAGTCCCTCAAGAAAATTGCCAAAGATACTTGACACTATTGCTATCATGGTCTATACGATGACCCCCGCCTGTCCCGTTAACATCCTAACACAAGGTTGTTCACCAAATACAATGGTGAAACAACACTGTTAAAAGGGTTAAAAACATAAGAAAGATTTTTGAGTAAAATAGGGTAGATAACTCTTAGTTACTTGATCAAGCTTGCAAAAACATCCTTGCTATTTTTTTCAAAACACACTTCACAACACAAATTCAAAACCCTACTTTCAAACATTGAAAACTTTTCAAAAGACAAAAACACCTTTGTATACATTCAAACAAGAATCATTACAAAGGTTGCCACAACGATGGCCTCTTTTCAAAACATTTTCCAAAATCACACACAAAATACCATTTCAAACAATTGAAAAGCACCATTTCAAACAATTGAAAAGCAAAGCAAGTGATCTAAGCAAGTAACTAAGAGCCCATGGATAACCATGGATAGAAAGGGTGCTAATACCTTCCCTTTCTATAATCTACTCCCCGAACCCAAGAAAACATCTCAAAGGTCTTTCCTGTGCTTTTTGACCTTTCCTTAGGATAAAATAAAAAGTCGGTGGCGACTCTTGCTAAACCGAAACATTTGCGAACACGAACGCAAAATCCCAAGTCAGTTCTCCCACCGTATCACAGAACTGGCGACTCTGCTGGGGACAAATTGAAAGTGGAGTAACCTTAGGGCTTAGATCACCCTTTGCATGATTATTGTGTGCTTTGATTGTTTTACAATTTGGTTCTCTTGTTTGGGCTTGAAATCCTCCACCCGGATTTAGGAAACATTCATAGATAGCAATACATTGTGGAAACTGTGCGGGGTATACCGACACGGTTGAAGCAATAGCTATATTAGTGCGACTTATTTGTGAGTACCGGTAGCCTTTGAGTCAATAAAAGAGAATACGGGGCCGCTGAGTGATGTCATTAAGCATTAATGAACTATAACCTTACTTGACCATCTTGGCCTTTTATTAGGGGTAGTGAGATGACCGGCTTTGGTGCAGTCTGAAGTTGGTAGATACTCGATACTACACTCATTGAGGGTTGTTTTCTTGGAATATTTTGGTCCCTAGTTAAGTGGCTAAACCAAAACAATAAACATAGAAAACAATCCAATGATATTGAGCTCCTTAGAACCCGGTTACTATTTATAGGACAGGTTTTGAGCTAACTAAACTCAAGAGGGTACTTACCTATGAAACCTCATACAAGCCTGAAACTAGGGTTTTGTGTGACTTGCTTGTACATGTGTTTGTGCATACATCATGAACATCATAAAGCATTATATGCACCCACTAACCATTTCAAGGGTTTGGATCTTCATCTTTGTTCTTGTTTTGTAGGTCATGGAATCTCTTCGCAGGAAAACAATTCAAGTCAACCTTGTGAGGATCACTCCTCAACTCAAAGAGCTTACTTCCAGGATTCCAGAGAATTCTCTCTTCAGTTAAAGACATGGTAGACTCCTCAACTTAGTCAACACCAGCATTGAAGAAGACATGGTGAAAGTTCTCTTCCAGTTCTTTGACCCCCTACACCACTGTTTCACATTCCTTGATTACCAATTGGTGCCTACTTTGGAGGAATTTTCTCAATTCCTGAGAATTCCTATTCTTAATCAACTACCCTACAACGGTACGGAAAAAGAACCAAATCCTGAAGATGTTGCTCAAGCATTACACTTGCAACCATCTGACACCAAGGGGCATTAGGAAACCAGAAGTGGTGTCAAGGGCTTCTTGGAAAAGTTCTTGTTTGAGAAGGCACAAGAGTGTTGGAATTCCCTGGATCTGCAAGCCTTTGAAGAGATTGTGGCACTCCTTATTTATGGGTTGGTCTTGTTCCCAAACCCTGACCAACTTATAGATGTGAATGCTGTCAAGATTTTCATGTCCAAGAATCCCATACCTACATTGCTTGGGGACATCCTACACTCATTTTACACACGAACAATGAGGAAAAGAGGTGTTCTCATGTGCTGTACTCCTCTCCTAGAAAGGTGGTTTATTTCTCACCTTCCATAATCAGTTTTGAAGAATGAGCAGGGTTTAAGATGGTCACAACGGTTGATGACCCTCACACATTCTGATGTACATTGGTGTTCTCGGTCCAGAGAAAATGTCATCATCATTGATCGTTATGGTGAATTCCCTAATGTCCAATTACTTGGCATTAGGGGAGGCATTACCTACAACTCATGTCTAGCTTTGAGACAATTTGGATATGCTCGGAGGGATGGCCCTCATGACATGCTGATTCTTGACCTAGTTTTTGACTTCGACAATGATGTGCAAGGATTTCGACAAAGGTTCATCAATGCCTAACAAGGTGGATAGTAAGACACTAGGGCACAAGAATTCCACCCCCCTTGAGCCTTACCTCAAGTGGGTACGAACCCACTTCCAGAGTCTTATGATGCCATATCCTCACATTCTCCCCTTGATTAAAGAGCCTGTTATGGAAGGAGAGGTTCCATACACCATCCTACATCCTGACATGCCAACATCATGGGAGGAAATGCAAAAGAGTTGGATCCAACTCAAAGAAGATCGGGATACTTTTGAAGCCAGCTTCTATGCCAGTGAGAAAAAGGTTTTAGAGCTCACCCGCCGACTTCACGAGGAGGAAACTCTCAACACCTACATCGCACCAAAAAGGATGCGCAACGTCTTTTTACATTAAGAATTTTGTAACATTTCGCCCATGGGGCATTTATGTACTAAAATTTTCTTCTTAATATGACGGGCGTTCTTTTTGTTTGCAACAAATTTGAATTTTTTTGAACCCTTGAATGCATTACATGAATAACATATCATTCATCATATGCATAAGCAGGTCTTCAAGCCAGGTTTCCTTATCTTTCTGTTGTTTATTTCAGCAAGATGGATTTGGAGCAAACAGTGAAGGACCTACAGGCAAAAAATTCACAATTTCAACAACTCCTCATGACCTTGGCAAAGGGTCAAGAGGATGTCAAAGTTCTGCTAGAGAAGAATAAAGAGAAGAAAAAGAAAAAGAGACCGGGGGTAGCTATTTTCGGAAGAAGATTTGAGGGCGATGCTAGAAGGACTCTTGAGTTTCCTTCAATGTCTGACGAAGGGATTGGCAAGGGGAAAGGAGTTACTGTACCTTCTGAGTCTGAGGTAGAAGAGGAGGGAGAGGAAGCAGACGAAGACTATTCAGAACAACAGTATCCACCAGCGGATGACAAGTATAAGAACCTTGAAGACAAATTGGCAGCTATGGAGTTGCAGAGGGTGCCCGGTTTGGATTTTGAAGAACTGGGGTTGGTAGCCGGGATTGTAATCCCTCCCAAGTTCAAGGTGCCGACATTTGCCAAGTACGACGGTCTGTCTTGCCCTAAGATGCACTTGAGGTCGTATGTTAGAAAGATCCAACCACATTCATCCGATAAAGACCTATGGGTGCACTTTTTCCAAGACAGCTTGTCTGTCACTCAGTTAGATTGGTTTTATCAGCTCGAGAGATCAGAGGTCCACAATTGGGAAGACTTGGCAGCCGCTTTCTATCGTCGGTATCAGTACAACACTGATTTGGCGCCTACCCGTACCCAGTTACAAAGTATGGGGATGGCTTCAAATGAAGGGTTTAAAGAGTACGCCCAGAAGTGGCGCGACCTGGCTGGAAGGGTGCAGCCACCACTATCAGATAGGGAATTAGTTGACATGTTTTTGGGGACCCTGTCTGGCCCTTTCTTCAACCATCTAATCGGAAGCTCTTTTGCGGGATTTACCGAACTGATCCTGACCGGCGAAAGGGTGGAGGCTGGTATCAAAAGTGGAAAGATTCAAAAGGATGCTTCCGCATCCACAGTTGCTAGAAAACCTTTCCCAGCCAAGAAAGAAGCATTTGCTGTGTATTCTCAGAAGGGGTTGGGAAGAACTGAGCACCGTCCGACTGTAGGGGCCGTGATGATTCAAAATTCAACAAATGATCAACCTCGTAACAATCAGTCGAGACCTAATCAACAACAGGTAGAACGGCCACAATGGCAGTTCACCCGCATCAATATGACGCCCGCACAGGTTCTTCCCCATTTGTTGAAACTGAATCTGACTAGTTTGAAGGAGGCCCCAAAAAACCCTAACACTTCCTCTCCATACTATCACTCCAACGCTAAGTGTGCTTACCATTCCGACAGTGCTGGACATGATACCAATATTTGCTGGGCACTCAAGAACAAAATTCAAGACTTAATTGACGCCAAAGAGGTTGAATTTGATGCTCCTGGGAAGCCCAATGTTATATCCGCGCTGATGCCCAAGCACGACCACAATGTGCATGCTGTTTTGGAAAGCCTCCATGTTACTGATGTTGCCGATCTGTTGACTCCATTGTTAGTGATAAAAGAAAATTTGTTGAGAGCCGGGATCTTTCCTGGTTGTGATGAAGACTGCTATTTTTGTTTAAACATTCAAGATGTTTGTCCAATGTTGAAGTCGGGTGTCCAACGCCTGATGGATACTCAAGAAATACTTTTCCAGAAAACCCCTGTTAACACTTTCAATCCGATTACTCCTGATACTTGTGATACTTTGACCAACGATATTGCTATCATAACCATTTCCGACAATCCTCCCAAGGCTTGCAAAAGGCCTGTCAGGATTACACCCAACTCTGAATGTGTACCTTTAAAGATCACTATGCTGGGACTTGTCCCGTACCAATCAAGCAAAATGATACCGTGGAACTATGGGGGAGAGATCTTCTACCACGACATCAAACAAATCGAAACAGTCCAAGAAATCTTTGAAGAAGACCCTGATATAGGAAACATCGCGGGTACAAGCAAGATAACCCGTAGTGGCCGGATATTTTCTCTGGAAATTGCTCCTCCCCGAGCAGTTTTCGGACCCTTAAAAGCTTATGCACCTGTTGGACCCTCTGCGCAAGGCCCAGTGATTGAAGAGTTAAACACTCCTGAAGAAAGACCGTCTGCTGTTAATACCGACAAAGGTAAGGGGATACTGGAAGTGCCTGTCAGGACAAAGGCTCATGCTGTGGTTATCCCCGAAACCACTCAGAAGGAGATGGATGAAATCCTAAAAATAATCAGAAAAAGTGACTACGACGTTGTGGAACAATTAGGGAAGACCCCTTCTAAAATTTCAATGTTAGCACTCCTGCTCTGTTCAGAGGCCCATGCTAAGGCCCTGATTAAATTCTTGAAGATGGCACATGTCCCCCAAGAGACCTCGACTAACCAATTTCAGGATTGTGTGGCCAGTCTTACTGCTGACAATGGCCTGGGCTTTTCCGATGCTGACTTAACTGCCAAAGGAAGGAAACATAATGATGCGTTACATGTTTCAGTTGAATTCCGAGGAACCACCCTCGCCCATGTCTTGGTTGATACTGGTTCTTCCCTAAATGTGCTGCCAAAGAAGGCCTTAGACCGTTTGGATTGCGAAGGTTTGACCCTCAAACCTAGTAACATCGTCGTTAGAGCTTTCGATGGTTCCAAGAGAATGGTTCATGGAGAGGTTGATATTCCTATCAAGGTAGGCACCGAAGTGTTCAACTCCACCTTCTACGTGATGGACATCCGTCCGTCGTACTCATGTTTGTGGGAAGACCGTGGATCCATTATGTCGGGGCAGTTACATCCTCTTTGCACCAGATGCTGAAATATCCTGTTAAGGGTAAAATCATAACTGTGCATGGTGAGGAAGAGTACATGATTAGTCATCTCAATTCCTTTTGATATGTGGAGTTAGACGGCGAGTTCATCAAAACACCTTTTCAACATTTCGAGGAAGTTTCTCCCAAGATAGCAGTTGCGAAGACAGCGGTTGAGGTACCTATCATTCCCAAGCATGTTGCTAAGATGGCATCTCTCAAGGACGCAGAGGCTATGATTAAGGAGGGGAAGAGCACAATATGGGGACAATTGCCTGACTTTCCCCATAAGGCGGACACGTTTGGTTTAGGGTTTACTGCTGCAGGACAAAAGGCTACGCACCGCTCTAAGATTGGAAGACCACCCGTCAAGATCTCACACCACAGAATCAATGCTGTAGAAGATGAAGAGGAGGAGAGCCACTTTGAAGACTGGATCTTTCCGACTGTTGAAGGGGGTTTAAGCAATTGGGAAGCAAAGGATTTTGTTCCTATCACCTTTATCAACCAGTAATTTTATCTTTGAACAATTTCCCATTTTTATGGTCTGTAATAACTAAAACAATTCGCACACTATTTTCACCTCATGCCTTGCCCGAGGCATGTAGGTCCATTTGTAAGGGCTTGATTTTCTTCATAATCATATGCCATGTTTTAATGAGTCATTGGACGTTTTTCATCTATAAACTGTTGTGTTCATTTTTCTTTCCTTTTGTATTTTGTTTGTTTAAGGATGGCTATCCCTTACACACACCCACACTCACAAATGTAGGTACCCATCCACTCCGGATTCCATGGGTGACTATTCTGTTTTAGCCTTCGATAACTCTGAAGATTTGGTCAATCATGCTGAGTACGAAGTTGACGAAGATTGTGAAGTGCCAGAAGAGTTATCCAGACTTCTACAACAGGAAGAGAGGGCCATTCCGCCTCATGAAGAGCTGTTAGAAACCATCAACTTAGGGACAGAGGAAGAAAGGAAAGAAGTGAAAGTGGGTGCCAACCTGGAACCGAGTGTCAAGGAGCGCTTAGTGCAGTTGTTGAACGAATATGTTGAAATCTTTGCCTGGTCTTATGAAGACATGCCAGGGCTAGACACCGATATCGTGGTTCACCGTCTCCCTACCAGAGAAGATTATCCATCGATCAAGAAAAAGGTTCGCCGAATGAGACCTGACATGTCCGAGAAGATTAAGGCTGAAGTAATGAAGCAATTCAACGCTGGCTTTCTGGCTGTTACCTTCTATCCACAATGGGTTGCTAACATCGTGCCCGTACCCAAAAAGGACAGCAAAGTCAGAATGTGTGTAGACTATCGGGATTTAAACAGGGCTAGCCCTAAAGATGATTTTCCGCTGCCACATATCGACATCCTGGTTGACAACACAGCTCAACACAAGGTTTTTTCTTTCATCGATGGATTCTCGGGATACAACCAAATCAAAATGGCCCCCGAGGACATGGAGAAAACAACCTTTGTTACACAATGGGGTACCTTCTGCTACAAAGTGATGCCGTTCGGACTGAAGAACGCAGGGGCAACCTATCAACGCGCCATGGTAGCTTTGTTTCATGATATGATACATCATGAGATCGAGGTTTACGTAGACGACATGATAGCTCGATCACAGACAGAAGAAGAACACCTTGAACATTTGCAAAAGCTATTTGCCAGGTTGAAGGAGTACAAGCTCAGATTGAACCCAAGCAAGTGCACTTTTGGAGTTAGGTCTGGTAAACTTCTGGGATTTATTGTCAGCAACAAGGGAATTGAGGTTGATCCAGTCAAAGTAAAAGATATACAAGAAATGCCTGCCCCCCGCACTGAAAAGGAGGTTAGAGGATTCTTGGGACGCTTGAACTATATTGCAAGGTTCATCTCTCACCTGACATCTACATGTGAGCCAATTTTCAAACTGTTGAAGAAGGATCAGGTAGTTGAATGGAACAATGATTGTCAAATTGCTTTTGATAAGATCAAGGAGTATTTGCTAGAACCTCCTATTCTGATGCCACCCGTCGAAGGAAGGCTGTTGATCATGTATCTGACTGTTTTGGACAACTCAATGGGGTGCGTACTGGGCCAACATGACGAGTCTGGTCGAAAAGAGCATGCCATTTATTACCTTAGCAAAAAGTTTACCGACTGTGAGACTAGCTACTCACTGCTCGAGAAAACTTGCTGCGCTTTGGTATGGGCTACTCGCCGGCTAAGGCAGTATATGTTGACTCATACCACTCTGCTAATTTCTAAGATGGATCCGATCAAATATATCTTCGAGAAGCCTGCTTTATCTGGAAGAATCGCTAGATGGCAGATGATCCTGATTGAGTATGACATCCAGTATACTACTCAAAAAACTATAAAAGTGAGTGTACTAGCTGACCATCTAGCTCATCAAGCTGTCGAAGATTATAAATCTATGAGATTCGACTTCCCTGACGAGGACATCATGACTTTGGACAACATTGAAAGTAACAGACCGTATGACGGACCTGAACAAGGATCCCGATGGACCCTATACTTTGATGATGCTTCAAATGCACTTGGCAACGGTATCGGTGCGGTACTCATTTCCCCAGAAGGTTGCCGTACACCTTTCACTTCCCGACTTTGCTTCAGTTGTACCAACAACACGGCTGAATACGAAGCTTGCATCTTTGGTCTCAAGGCTGCTATAGACTTGGGAATCAAATCTTTGGTCGTATTTGGGAACTCGGCTTTGGTTATCAGTCAAGTCAAAGGAGAGTGGGACACCAAACATCCTAATATTATCCCATACAAAGAGCATGTCCTGACTTTGTTGCCTCATTTCGAGCAGATTACTTTCGAGCATTTCCCGCGAGAAGAAAATCAGCTAGCAGATGCTCTGGCTACAATGTCTTCCATGTTTAAACTCAACTGGGATAACGAGGCTCCCCAAATCACCATTGAGCGAATGGACGAACCTGCACACTGTCATGAGATTAATACCGAAGAAGTAGTGGAACAACCCTGGTTTCATGAGATCAAAAGGTATCTCCAGACTAGAGAATACCCCGAAGGAGCTTCCGTCAATGACAAAAAGTTCTTAAGGAGATTTGCTGCAAAGTTCTTCCTAAGCAATGGCATCCTTTATAAATGCAGCCATGATTGTGTTTTACTTTGATGTGTGGACAAAGCTGAAGCGGAGTTGATCATGACTGAGATACACAGTGGCACATTTGGCACCCATTTGAGCGGGCATACAATGGCAAAGATGATTCTAAGAGCAGGCTACTACTGGTCTACCATGGAAACTGATTGTCACCATATTCCCGTACCTTCCATAAATGCCAAGTCTACACCGACAAAGTACATATTCCTCCTGTTCCTCTCAACATTCTGACAGCTCCTTGGCCGTTCGCAATGTGGGGCATTGACATGATTGGAGAGATAAAGCCCACGGCATCCAATGGACATCGCTTCATCTTGGTCGCTATTGATTATTTTACCAAGTGGGTCGAAGCAGCTTCCTATGCCTCAGTTACAAAGAATGTGGTTGCCCGCTTCATCAAGCAGAATCTCATATGCAGGTATGGTGTCCCCGACAGGATCATCACAGACAATGGTACAAATTTGAACAATACTATGATCACCACTCTATGCGAACAGTTCAAGATTTATCATCACAATTCATCTCCCTATCGACCGAAAATGAACGGTGCTGTTGAAGCCGCGAACAAAAATATCAAGAAGATCATTCAAAAAATGACAGTTACCTACAAGGACTGGCATGAGATGTTACCATTTGCTCTGCATGGATATCGTACCACGACACGTACTTCAACAGGGGCAACCCCATTTTCTTTAGTATATGGCATGGAGGCTATTTTGCCCATGGAGGTTCAGATTCCTTCCTTAAGGATTATGAAGGACGCCGGTTTGAGTGAAGACGATTGGATTCAGACCTGGCTTGATCAACTTAATTTGATCGACGAGAAGCGACTTACTGCTGTTTGCCATGGTCAGACGTATAAAAAACGGATGATCAAGGCTTTCAACAAGAAAGTCAGGCGTCAGATATATCAAGTCGGAGATCTTGTAATCAAGCGGATCATCTTGCCGCAAAGTGATCCCAGGGGCAAATGGACTCCTACTTACGAAGGTCCATTTGTGATTAAGAGAATCTTTTCTGGTGGGGAAATGATTCAGACCACCATGGACGACGACGATTTGCCACACCCTGCGAACGCAGACATAGTCAAAAGATACTACGCATAAAACAACCCGACAAGTTGAAAACCCAAAAGGGCGACTTGGGCAAAAATGGGCATCCTGGTGAACCGAAAACCCGAAAGGGCGGTTCAGGCAAAAATTAGGGATAAAACAAAAAAATCTGTACACCCGGCAAGTTGAAAACCCGAAAGGGCGACTTGGGAAAAAAAGGGTTTCCCGGTGGATCAAAAACCCGAAAGGGCGATTCAGGCAAAAGTTAGGGAATTAAAGCGTATGACTGTGTCTCGTCAGATCAGTTCAAGAATAATCTCTTCATCAACAAGCTCCGAGCTTCTGATCAACCTAGTCATCAGCGGACAAAGCAACGAATGGACAAGATATTCAGAGTTGTGAAGGCCATAACAGAATGGGAATCCCATGGAATTGTTACACATAGCCATCTTTCTTTTGTATAAATTATTTCAATTTTTACGACAACATTCTCTTACTAGGATGTCTGTCTCCTTTGTACAAAGATACTCACAAAAGTTAATACAAATACACTTCCAAGTGCAAAAATTTGCTTCCCTTTCTTTTCTTTTTACACTTATGTTTATTTTGAAAACGTCCAATGTTTTGTTAAATAGGCATATGCATTTGAATATAATCACTGCTTACAAGTAAAACGAAATTGAAAAAAAAAGGATAGTTACTGATAGGTTGAACGTGTAGGAAGATATTTTTGTGCCATCTCAGGAGAAATCCCCTGTGATACATCATTCAGACCCTCAACAAGGCTAAATTTGGATTATATTTCCCCAACAGAGTTAAGCTTCAAGATCCTTAGCAGAGTCAGTGCATTCCAAAACTTGATTCCCCAGCTGAGCTAAGTTTCGAAATTCCCATAAAAATTAAGCTTCAAGATCCCCAGTGGACCCCCAAAAATACTGAAAATCCTATACCCAGCGGAACCAGAATAGTGAACATTCTCCCCACAGAGATATTTCCCAGCAGATTGAAGATTCTCAGTCTCATTTCTCCAGCAAAAGTCTCCCAGGTTTTAACTTCCCAGTAGAGATTTTCAAAGTTTTCCTTACTCCCCAAGCAGTCAGCAGTCAGCAAGGATTTCTCATCTTCAGCAATCAAAGATGTTTGGAATCCCCAGCTTCGGTCATGGATTTATTTTCCCCGGTAGCAGTCAAAGATTCTGTTATCTCCAGCTACCAGGATTTATCTTCCTCAGCAAGACGGCTACTCAGCTTACATGCATAACCATTAAATTCATATATCATAAACATTGATGAAATACAGTTCATTACATCATACATATCATGCAACATAAATTTTTGTTTAGCTAACATTTTATCCTTTTCAGGATAAGATCAAAAGGCTATCATTAACAATTATTCAGATACAGTATGGATACACCCCAGACACGGCGTTCATTCTATTACTCATTCAAAACCTCAAGTCAAACACAGTACAGATACACCCTAGACACGACGGTCATTCTACTACTCATCCAGACTTCAACAATCCGATACAGGCTAGATACGCTCCAGACACGGCGACTACTCTATCTCTCATTCAGATTCAATTATCAAACTCAAGTTCAAATGCATTCCAGACACGGATACCATTCTGACCCTTACATCAACAGTTTGATTCCCTTCAGTGCAGTCGCCTCGGAAGTCATCCTGTCATTCACTCAGATCTCAGTTACAGTACAGATACACCCCCAGACACGGCAGTCATTCTACTACTCATACAGATCTCAACTTCAGATACAGTCCAGATACGCTCCAGACACGGTTGCCATTCTGTCACTCATTCAAAATTTATCCTCAGCACACAGTTGCTCCGTACATAGATATTTCTCTGTTACCCAGATACAATACATATACACTCCAGACACGACAGTCATTCTGATATTCATTCAACATTCAAATACAGTTATAACTCAGATACGCGCCATACACGGACGCCATTATTTTGCTCATACAAACTCAGCCTCCAGATACAGTTCAAGTGCATTCCAGACACAGATACTATTTTGAGGCTCATTCTTCTAACTAACAACATTGCAATTCAACAGAGATTCTCGGATGGCATCTTTAAGCCCATCTCCAGCAAGATTCTGCCATCACCAAATGGCATCTTTAAGCCCATTCCCGCACCTATGTTTTGACGAGTGCAAATTTACGGGCACTCTAGTGTCCAATCCTCTTCTACCTTCGAGTCGCGAAAGGCAAACTTGCCAATCTAACTCTTCAGGTTCAAGAAGATTGAACAGGGGCAACTATTGTACCCCAAAATTTTCCCTCTCATTTCATCAACATTTTCTCATCACAACACCCTTGGAACTCAAGATCAAGCTAGGGTTTGCTCTGCTCAAGACACCTCCTTGCACTATTGACCTAAATTAGGGTTTGAGTTTGCACAAGGATGTCTTGACCTACAATGCCCAAAGTGACTTTCATACTTCATGTTTGGTTCACAAGTTTGCCCATACCAAGTTTCAAGCCTTGATTCAAATCTTTGCCCAGTCAATTGGACAGTTGACTTAGAAATCAGCTATATTGGGGGAAAAGTCAACTGTGGCCAATTGACAATCAAACCTCATGAAATTTGACCCACATCAACATTATGAACTAATATGAACCATTTGATCACGTTCGGATCATAATTCCATAAGAAATTTGATCAGATCACCAAAAGGGCAAAATGGTCATTTTTAGGGTTTTGACTACACAAAGGAAATTTTTGACTGTTTGACCTAACCAATGGCAAACCAAGCTCACATATGGACTCAAGAACTCAATGAAATTGTCTTGACCCATTCAACAATTTCAAAAGATCTCAAAGGCATAGGGTTGACAGATGAATTTTTCAGTCAACTGATCAAAATTTGATTGTATACTGAAAAGTCAAACTTTGACTTTTTGGTCAAAATCAAGTGCCAAGAGTTATTTTTCATCAAAACATGTAAAATTATGAAACTTGTTCATCAAGAAACCCAAAAATGCAAATTAGGGTTTAAAATGAAAAAATTTCATAACTTAGAAATTTTCTAAGTTATGAAATGTTATTATTTTTTCCTAACTTTGTCCCATTTTTTCACAAAGATGAAATTGGATTCAAACAAAACTTGCAACATGAAAGTTGTAGTCCATCACAAAGCCTACAACTTTGATTCACAAAGTTTTCTCAAAGGAAGCTTGTATCTCAAGTTATAATTTTTGGAACAAGGGTACCTAAAACTTTTAACTTAGAGAAAATTTGCCCTAATCTAGGCAGGATTTTGACCCATCTTCCTGGCCATTTTTCACATAGTTCCACTTGGAGTTTCAAGTTGCATTACAAAGATGGATTGTAGTGCATGTTATAAGCTTTCCAAATTGTCCAAGAACTCCTCAAACACCCTTGTGGTTAGAGAGAATCGAATTCTTAAAGTTGGCAAAAACTCACTTTTGTTCATGGCCAATACATGTTCATAGCAACTTGCATTTTCAAATCAGCATGTTTGGTGCTAGCTTGCAGGCCTCAAAACCAACTTAAACTTTATAATTTAATGCCTAACCATTGTGTTAAGGTATTATCTTATTCATATGGACATTACATGCAAAATTAAGCCCTAAATGGTAAAAGGCATATTGCCATTTTTGCAAAAGCTACTTTATGTCAAAACACCAAGCATTGAGCCTTGGACAAAATCTCTTACAACAAAACAAATCCACAAATCAGAGGGGCCTAGAGCAATGTATGCAAGCATGTTTGACAGCATATAGAGGCCTGTAACTTCACTTTCACAAGAGAGCTTCAAGTAGAGAAAACTTGCAAAACAGAACCAACTTCACATATCTTTTAACACAAGCTTAGACAAACATTGTGAACAAACTCCGTACCTCCCAACAAACCTAAAGCACGACCCTTATATCCCTAAAACCTTCTCATACTCAGAATCCCTGTTTTGCTGCAAAACAGGGCAAGTTCTGCAAACTTCAAGCCATAACCAATTCCTATCGTGCGTTTTGTCCAAAAGAGCCTCAAACACCTTCCAATCAATCCACCTGAGCTTTCCAGATCATCCATTGCAAGCTGTAACACCTCTAACACACTTTGCCATTTTCATTTCAAAGCTCTGCATGTTGAGTTCTACAGCACGATTCAAGGTGTTTCAAAGCAAGCCAAGCATTGGAGAAGCTTCCTTGGACCTCAGGCAAGCTACACAGAAGCTCAAACACCATTGAAGGTTGCTGCATTGCCCTACTCGAATCCAACTGAAACAGGTTTTTTATCACTCCCTATCTCTCAATTTAGGAACATTTAGCTTTAGGTTTGTGAATGAAAAATGTAGTATTCAATGTCATGAAGCCATACATATGCTCAACTTTCATTTATATTAAGTGTACTAGGAGAATTTCAGCCATGAACATGTGAAAAAAGCTAGGTCAGATTTTAGGGCCAGAGAAATTCTCTATGGTCTTTGAGAGTTAGATTTAATTCTTTATATGGTTGGGTTCATGTTTAAATTCTCTACAAGTTTGATGTTGTAAGTTTTGGCAAAAAGTGACGTTTCCAAGATGTAGCATTTGAACCAGGCACGCGCGTTTACAAGGTTCAGAGGTTGAAGAAGAAGCTGGCTTGGGCTGGGCCTATACAGACTTGCTTATGGCACCCCTCATATTCAGTTTACAGCCCCTGGCCCATTTATTTGATATTTATCATTTTTGACATTTTCATTTTTATTCTGACTTTATTATTTTTTATATGAAATATAAAAAATGCCAAAAAATAATTTTCTATATTTTTTATATTTATTTGATATTTATTTTATTTTATTAAGTATATATATATATATATATATATATATATATATATATATATATATATATATATATATATATATATATATATATATATATATATATATATATATATATATATATATATATATATATATATATATATATATATATATATATATATATATATATATATATATATATATAAATAAACTATTTTCTTTTTAAAACAAAACTCAAAAATAATACAAAAGATATATTTATTTTCATTCATTTCATTTATTTATATTTAAAAACATTTTTTTGAATATACATTTTTTTGTAAATAATTAATTTTATTCTTATATATTTGATATGTATATATATATATATATATATATATATATATATATATATATATATATATATATATATATATATATATATATATATATATATATATATATATATATATATATATATATATATATATATATATATATATATATATATATATATATATATATATATATATATATATATATATATATATATATATATATATATATATATATATATATATATATATATATATATATATATATATATATATATATATATATATATATATATACTTTATTTTATTAGATAATTAGGACAAAAAATACAAAAATAATACATTTTTATTTTTATTAATATTTGACACTAAAAATACTTTTTTTTACAATATACTTTTATTTTTGTATAAATTAATATATTATTGTATATAATTAATAAATATTGCTATTTATTTGAAAATATTGCTATTTATTTGAAAATTGGGGTTTTGCCCTAAATAACCAAAATAATTAAAATTTGACTTTTTTTTATTTGTTTATGTTTCACATTAAAAAATACCTTTTCCACACACATAAAAAATCTTTTTTTTTTGCATAATGCATTTTATTTGACATTTACTTAATTGTATTTATTTAAATGTTAAATATTGCCTTGTACATCCGATATGGTTGTAATAACTTAGAATTTATTTCCTTGTCAAGTATCCCCAATTCAAATTTGTACCCCCTCCCTATATCATGTTGTAATAGTGTAGCATTTAAATTCTCGCACATTTAAAAGCTTTCAATTATACCATGCCTAGACCTAGGGTTTGTATGCAAAATAAAACCAACAAGTAGTTTGACCTAATCCAAAGATAAACATGCATGAAAAACAAACACAATGCACACTTGCACCCCTAGGGTTTCATCCACTTGTTGCCTTCAAAAAATGGGCCATGGTTGCATGTCAAGTACTTTGGCAAAACAAAAACAAACAAAAAGATCATAGTCCCTCGATGACACTATCTGAGTTGCCTAAACAAAAATGATCAAGTCCCTCAAAAAAATTGCCAAAGATACTTGACATTATTGCTATCATGGTCTATACGATGACCCGCGTCTGTCCCGTTAACATCCTAACAGAAGGTTGTTCACCAAATACAATGGTGAAACAACACTGTTAAAAGGGTTAAAAACATGAGAAAGATTTTTGAGTAAAATATGGTAGATAACTCTTAGTTACTTGATCAAGCTTGCAAAAATATCCTTGCTATTTTTTTCAAAACACACTTCACAACACAAATTCAAAACCCTACTTTCAAACATTGAAAACTTTTCAAAAGACAAAAACACCTTTGTATACATTCAAACAAGAATCATTACAAAGGTTGCCACAACGATGGCCTCTTTTCAAAACATTTTCCAAAATCACACACAAAGCACCATTTCAAACAATTGAAAAGCACCATTTCAAACAATTGAAAAGCAAAGCAAGTGATCTAAGCAAGTAACTAAGATCCCATGGATAACCATGGATAGAAAGGGTGCTAATACCTTCCCTTTCTATAATCTACTCCCCGAACCCAAGAAAACATCTCAAAGGTCTTTCCTGTGCTTTTTGACCTTTCCTTAGGATAAAATAAAAAGTCGGTGGCGATTCTTGCTAAACCGAAACATTTGCAAACACGAACGCAAAATCCCAAGTCATTTCTCCCACCGTATCACAATTACCATTTTATTTTTATTCCATTTTGGCTACCGACATATATGCTTTTTTATTCTACTGCAATTCGAATCTCTTGAAGTTGGACCAAAATCAAAAAGGCATTGAATTTGTCGCCTCTTTAGGGGACGTTCGACAGGACAATACTATTTGGTCTAGTGTTTTATGTCAACTTTTTGGATTCTTAGAAACGTGATTTTTAATTAAAAAGATTATCACTTTATTCCCCGCTTCAACCTGACTGTTGGCCTGAGCATAATAAGGCATCAAAGTCATCAATTTGAATCTTGTTTCAGACACAAATTCTTGCATCTTTCGACTAATAAACATTGACCCTTGGTCTGTAGTTATAGTCTCAGGAATACCAAACCTATAGATTATGTTTTTTTGAATGAATTCAATCACCGTATCTTAATTCACACTAACTAAAGGCATGGTTTCTATCCATTTGGTAAAAAAATATATTCCCACAAGGATAAACCTTTGTTGTTTCGATGATGCTGGTCAAATTTCTCTTATAATATCCAAAGCCCATCCTCGAAAGGGAAATGGTTTAACAATTGCATGCATGTTTTTGGCACTCTTGACAACCTTTTGTGAAATCGATGCAATCCTTCAACATGCTTGGCCAATATACACCTTGTCGAAATAACAACCATTTTATTTTATGTCCGGCTTGGTGAGTGCCATAAGCTCCACTATGAACTTCAGATACTGCCACATATGCTTCAGTTTCTCTAAGGCATTTAAGCAATATACCCTTAGGAGTTTTCTTAAAATGTTCATTACCCATACAAACATATCTTAATGCCCTATATTTTATTTTCCTGTCAGTATTTCTGACAAGATTATCTAGATACCCAAGAGTTGGCTTTTACCAATCTATATCTAACAAATTGTCTATGGAAAATTTTTCAAATTTTTCAACCAAAATATTATCATCTTCCCCCAAGCTTTTGGGATTGAAAACATTGTGGGCCATGTCGAGATAACTTTCTCCCTTACCTCGACAAACTCACTAGGCCTTTTCTGTCGACACTGAAATTCTGACTATCAGATCCCTAATGTCCTAAGAGATGTCTAGTCACCGGATCCGACTTCGCACGCAATAACAAGATGTATGGAGAAAATAAACAGTGCTGAAAGTAAATAACACAATATATGTTTACCTAGTTTAGAACAACCTTCCTACTCTGGGGGAAACCAAGCCAGGGACGAAATTAACTAGATAGTATCAATTTGTAAACCTCACAATAAACATCCCATATTATAACCTACACACTTAATCACTACCCTTTACTTAACTTATACCTAAGACACGCCTAGGTATGAGCCCCTCCTGAATTCCCTCTTTAATTACACACCACAATTGGAGCAACTCTAAACACAAGTAGAGAACAAAATCAGAAGTCACTCTTCCAAGACACATAAAACTCGATGCTTAAAAGCTTATGAGAATTGACACACAAATACTCAATTCTTAACAACTTATGAGTATCTGACACACAAATGTTTAATGCTTAAAAGCTTATGAACATCCGACACAGAACTTACAACCCAACAATAATGATTCTGAAACCGTAACAAAATACACATGTAAGTTCCACCTAATACTAGTGTTGTACCCCAAAATTTGCCCTCTCATATTCCTCAAGACATTGCAAGGAAAATCTCCAAGTGGCTCAAGGTTGCTCAAGAGTTGGACAGACAAGCTATCTCCTAAGGCAGTCTACCCCAAATTAGGGTTTTGTGTTGCATCAAGATCCTTGAGTCCAAATGACCTCAACTACTCCCCTCTTCTCATTTATTTTTGTTTATTTATTTTAATTGTTTTATTATTTTTATAACCAATCACAAAATTCTTTTTTTCATAAAATAAAATCACAAAAAATATTTTTATTTCAAATCAAATTTTAGACTTTTATTTTTCTTAATAAATTTATTAATTAATTAGGATTTAATTAGAAAACTTTAATTCCTTTTGTAAAATAAATAAAATTAATTAGACTTAATTAGTTTTAACCATTAATTTAATTATTATTATCTCTTTCCTAAATAATTAAAAACTCCAAAAAATAATTTATTTTTCATTTAATTAATTTATTAATTTAATTTAGTAATTAATTTAGGATTTGTTTCTTTCTTAAAATAAAAACAACAAAAGCCTAAAAAAGATATTTTCTTTAACCAAAAGGGTTAAAACCCTAGTCATGTGTCCGATTTAATTTTGCGCCGCGATTTACTTATTTTTATCCAACAATGTACCTGCTTCCGAATTGTAATAGTAAATAGGACTTTTAATTATTTTTATTGCTTTATTTTATTTTTCAAAAGGGTTTGTCTTTGGCGATGTAAATACCAGACGCCTTGTAATTTAATTTCCGTATTTTATTTCTGCAAATTATAACTGTTAGATGTTTGATAATAGGGTTTGCATGACAAGACTGAATGTTAATCTTAAAATCAAGTTAGATCACCCTTAACATGTACAAAGATAAAAATAAACTGAAAACGACACACTCGCACATGCGCACTCTTAGGGTACACCCCACTTGGTTGCCTTCGTACGCGGTCATTGAGTATAGATAGTTTTAGAGATCGCCCTCTTGTCTAAAAGATCATAGTCGCCTCAAAATGGTTGCCTCGGATATTGTTGCCTCAAACAAATGATCTAAGACATTAGGGTTACCACTAAGGCATCCTAACATTGCTTTAGTGACCGTAAGTCCCGCATTCGAATTGACCCTTAAACTCCAACAACGGTGCTACCTACTCATTAATAGTGGGATAACATTGTCTAAAGGAAATTAGCATAGAATGATTCCTTTTTTGAGTAGGTTCTTAGATACTTGCTCTTTCAAAAAATAAAATCCTTTTTACACTTACACTCCTTTTCGAACAAAGTTTTCAAAAACACTTCATTACACTCTTGAGGACAGAAGCAAGAGTTAAATCGAAGTTTCAAACAAAAACTTTTTTCAAAACCCACGAGCACAAAGAAAGAAATTTTGAAAACAATTGAGCAAGTACCTAAGAGCCCGTGGATAACCACGGATAGAAAAGGTGCTAACACCTTCCCTTTCTATAATATACCCCCCGAACCCGAGAAATACCTCGAAAAAGGAATTTTTCTGTGCTTTTTTCCTTTCCTTGTTGGATAAAATAAAAGTCAGTGGCGACTCTTGCATACCGCGACATTTTGTGAAAACAAACGCAAAATGCAAACCAGCATTCCAAAAACAGTCAGTTCTTTCCCACCGTATCACAGAACTGGCGACTCTGCTAGGGAAATTTTATAAGTGGGGTGTACCTTAGGAATAGTTCATAATGTTTTCAATTGCTTGACTTGTATGCTTTATCTTTGTGGGCTTGTATCGGAGTTACTATAGATCCTAACCCGGATCTGGGGGACACCCTTTAAGTAAGTAGCAATAAATTGTGAGGGAACTGTATAGCTAGACCGATATAGTTGAAGTAGTAGCTATGTTGGTGTGGCACTTTAGTTTGTATCGATATCCCTTATGGCGCAACAAGGAGAATATGGGTCTTCTAAGGGGTCATTAAGCACCAACTGACCTTAGAACCTTTAAATTGACCAACTTGGCCATAGAACAGTAGCAGTATGCTACACTCATTGAGACCAAACTCTCGCGATGATTCCGGCCGCAAGAAAAGGTTTCTAAATTGGAATTATGACCGATCGAGGGTGGTCAGTGATATTGAGATCCTCTAGAACCCGGTTACTATTTCTAGGACAGGTTTGAACCAACTGAACTGAAAGAGGGTAGTACCTAAGCTCCTTGCCAGCCTGAAATCTAAGGGCTATCTGTATGACTTGTTTTCCCTTATCATGTTTGCTATTTGTGGATACTTGTGGTGTATTTTCTATCATGACATCATGACATCATGACATCATGACATTGCATGCATTTTACATTAGAACTAACCTATTTCAAAGACATGAGGGATTCATCTTTGTTCTGTTTTGTAGGTCATGGCACCCATGCGTAGAAACACTATTCGGATCAACTTTGTCCAGATTCCCACTCAGCTTAAGGAATTGGTTGCAAAGGTTTCAGATACTACCTCCTTTATCAGAAGACATGGTCACCTCCTGGGTTTGGTCACCTCCAAGATGGATGAACAAATGATGAGTGTCTTAGTCCAATTCTTTGATCCACTGTACCATTGCTTTACTTTTCCGGACTACCTGTTGGTTCCTACCTTGGAAGAGTTCTCTGATCTACTTGGTATCTCTATTCTGGAGCAGACCCTGTTCACAGGTTGGGAGAAAGTTCTTAGACCGAAAGAGATTTCTTCAGACCTCCATCTGACAAAGGCTGAGGTAATGGCTAATTGGGAGACTAGAAGTGGGACAAAAGGCTTCTTGACTAAGTTCTTGGTTGGTAAGGCTAACCTGTTCTGGGACAATCTAGACTTTCAGGCGTTCAAGGACATTCTGGCTCTTCTTATATATGGTTTGGTGCTATTTCCTAACTCAGATTCTTTTGTCTACATAACGCAGTAAAGATTTTCATGTCCGATAATCCAGTACCCACTCTCTTGGGTGACATTTTGCACTCTCCTTATGCCCGTACTGCTCGGAAACAGGGAACCCTTATGTGTTATGCACCATTGCTGGCGAGGTGGTTTATTTCTCACCTCCCCAAATCAGTTTTGAAGAACAAGGAAGGCATGGGCTGGGCCTATAGGATTATGTCTCTCTCTCATAATGACATCATTTGAACTATCAAAGGCATGGAAGATGTGGCTATTATTGATCGCTGTGGGGAGTACCCCAATGTTCCACTACTAGGAACCAATGGAGGAATCACCTATAATCCGTGTTTGGCCTAACTTCAATTTGGGCAAGCTAGGAGGGAAGGACCTCATGAGTTGCTGATGCCAAGTATTGTCTTTGACTTCTAAGGGGACAGTGACGAGCAACGCCGCAGGTTCATACGAGCTTGTGATAGAGTACACAGGTCTGATTCGCACGAGCTAGGTGCAAAGACTTCTCTTCCGATGGATCCATATGTCAGATGGGTTCGAATTCGTGCCCAAAAGCTGGGAATGCCGTACTAAGCCGTCTTGCCTATAATTGTTGAGGTTGCTGATGAAGAAGGGGTTCCTCCTACCATCCTCCATCCATACATGCCTACTGACATTGGGGCATTAAAGAGATCTTGGATGCAGCTGAGAGAAGAACGGGATACTTACAGAGAAAAGTATCACGAGCAAGAGCGGAAGATTCAGAAGTTGACAAGGAAGCTGGAGAACGAGCGGATCCTCAATGACTATGTCCGCACCGACAAGAAACGACCATGGGAGCACTGATTGTCTTTTTGATTATTTCTAGTTTTGATTTACTTTTTAGTTTTTCTTTCTTGTAACGCCTTAAAGGCATCTATTGAACAATTGAATTCAAAGTTTATCTAATAAAAGTGTGTTTCATTTTTGGTTTACAAATGTGAATCTCTAAAGTCTTTGAAATCATATCATGCACATATCATTCACATGCATCTCATAATAGGTACCCTTACAGGTCTCTTATCTCCTTCGCTGTTTATTTCATTATCATGTCTTCTGAACCATCAACTAAACAAGCAATCAATGCTCTGCAAGCTCAAAACGCCCAGTTCCAGGAATTGTTCATGAGCTTGGCTAAGGGTCAGCAAGATCTGAAGACCCTTATCTTGAAATAGAAGAAGAAGAAGAAGAAGACGGTCCTATTTAATATGGGTCGTAGATTCGGAAACGATTTGTGAGAAGAGGTTGATTTGACCCACTCATCTGGAGGGGAGATAATCAGGAAGAAAGGAGGGCTCCTAGCCCTGTGGTTTCAGAAAACAAGACTGACTTCGACGAAGACCAGTATCCTCCAGCTGAGGATAGGTATAAACAACTAGAAGACCGGTTGAGCATGATGGAAGTTCAGAAAGTGCCTGGCCTGGATTTTGGTGATTTGGGTTTGTCATATGGGGTGGTAATTCCCCACAAGTTTAAAGCACCGATCTTTTCTAAATACGACGGGGTTTCTTGCCCGAAACTGCACCTCCGTTTGTATGTTAGGAAGATTCAACCATACACCGCTGACAAGAACCTCTGGATCCACTTCTTTCAAGATAGTCTTTCAGGGACTCAGCTTGAATGGTTTTACCAGCTGGAAGGAGCTAGTATCCATAATTGGGAAGATTTGTCCGCTGCTTTCTACAAGCAGTACCAATACAATGCCGACCTCGCTCCCACGCGTACCCAACTTCAGGGTATGTCTATGGGTGCGGGCGAAGGTTTCAAAGACTAAGCTTAGAAGTTGACGGACCTTGCTGGAAGAGTGCAACCTCCCTGGGCTGATAGGGAGCTAGTGGATATGTTTCTGGGGACCTTGTCTGGTCCGTATTTCAACCATCTGATTGAAAGTTCATCGTCCGGGTTTACAGAGATGATTATGACCGAGGAAAGGATTGAGGCCGATATCAAATCTGGTAAAATACAGAAGGGTGCTTCATCAGGCACCGAGAAGAAGCCTTTTAAGAAGGAGTCCAATGCTGTTTACAGCACGAAAATCCAGAATAGACCTGAACGCCGCCAAGCAGTCAATACAGTGGTTATATCAAGACCTGCTGTTGCTCCTCAGCGTAACAATCAGCTAAGGGCCGAGAGGCCGCGAAGACAGTTCACTCAGCTCAACATGACTTTGTCCCAAATTCTGCCGCAGTTATTAAAAACCAATCTGATGATTCCAAGGGAGGCCCTGAAGAATCCAAATACAACATCACTGATGTACGATCCGAATGCCCACTGCGCTTTTCACTCTGATAGCCCGGGGCATGATACAAATAACTGCTGGGTCTTGAAGAACAAGGTACAGGACCTGATTGATGCTAAGGAAATCGAGTTCGAAGCACCTGAAAGACCTAATGTTGTGACTGCTCCTATGCCCAAGCATGGAGTGAATGCTATAGATGAAGACTCGTTTGTGGTTTCTGTGAAAGACATTGTTACTCCCTTAAGGACTGTAAAGAAGAACCTTCTGTTAGCCGGTTTATTTCTGGGTTGTGGCGAAGGTTGCCATCTGTGTGCCGTATTGCCTACCGATTGTCATCTTTTGAAGTCAGGTGTCCAACGCCTGATGGATAGTAAAAAATTCTGTTTGAGAAGACTATTGTTCCTTTGGATCCTACTGAAGAAGTTGCTATAATCACCATTTTTGACAATTCTCCCAAGGCTTCCACGAGAAAGCCTATTAGAATTACATCTGTTCCAAGAATCACTCCCTTGATCATTAATGTTCCCGGGCCTATCCCCTACACATCCAATAAAGTTGTCCCTTGGCACTACGGGGCTGACGTGTATTATCACGGAGTTAAACAAGATTTGGATGCTGATACTGACATCAGCAATATTGTTGGACCTGCCAAAGTCACCCGCGGCGGAAGACTTTTCTCCCCTGAGATCTCTGCACCAGTTGTTCCAAAACCTGTTATTATTACACCTGCCAGTGTACCTTCTGCTGTTCCTGTTCAAGTTCCAATTCTTACCCCTGTTGCCGAGTCATCTGATACTCGGGGCAAAGGAATCACAAGTGAGCCTTCCCAGACGAAGGCACCGAAGAAGATTACTGTTGAAGCCTCTAGACAAGAGATGGAGGAAATTTTAAAGATCATCAAAAAGAGCGACTACAATGTAGTCGAGCAGCTGGGGAAAACCCCGTCCAAAATCTCTATGTTATCTCTGTTGCTTTTCTCAGAAGCCCATGCCAGGACCCTTATTGCTTTCCTAAAGACTACGCACGTACCACAAGAGACATCAACTGATCAGTTTAAGGATTGTGTGGCTAGTTTGACTGCTGATAATGGGTTGGGTTTCTCTGACGCCGACTTGACCGCTAAGGGGAAGAATCACAATGACGCCCTGCATGTCTCCATTAAATGCATGGGCACTACTCTTGCTCATGTGTTAGTGGATACTGGGTCTTCGTTGAATGTGCTGCCCAAGAAAGCTCTAGACCGGTTAGACTGTGAAGGTTTGGAGCTGAAACCAAGTAACATTGTGGTCAGGGCCTTTGACGGGTCCAAGAGGATGGTACACGGAGAAGTGAATATTCCAATTAAGGTTGATTCTCAGGTTTTTGCATCTACATTCTATGTGATGGACATTCGACCATCTTATTCTTGTCTGCTGGGTCGTCCGTGGATCCACAAAGCTGGGGCAGTAACCTCAACGCTCCACCAGAAGCTAAAGTACCCGGTGAAAGGGAAAATTGTGACAGTACAAGGAGAGGAAGAGTACATGGTGAGTCACCTCAACTCTTTCCGATATGTAGAGATGGATGGGGAGTTCATTGAGACCCCGTTCCATAATTTTGAAGAGGTTCCCCAGACGCTGGCATCGACTGAAACTATTGTTGAAGATCCTCCAATGAAGATGGCTTCCCTCAAGGATGCCCGGGTTGTTGTCAAGAAAGGTGGGTGTGCAAATTGAGGCCAACTCCCTGATTTCGCACATAAGACTAATAAGTTTGGTTTGGGTTTCACTGCAGAAGCTCAAAGGGCTGTTCAGAATGCACGGATCGGAAGACCTCCCATGTTCATCAGCAATTCAGGAGTGAACGCCATTGAAGACGATGTTGAAGAGTCTGAGTTTGACAGTTGGATCTACCCCACTTCCGATGTTGGATTAAGCAATTGGAAGACAAAGGACTTCGTCCCAATTTCTTTTATTACCCAGTAATGAGACTTTTGTTTTGAATTTGTAACAAACAATGTTTTAAACTTTACGGCCCGATGCCTTACCCGGGGCACCGTGGTTTCATTTTTGAGGGCTTTATGTGTGTCATCTACATATATCATTACTAAAAGCATTGGACATTTTTTGAATTTCAAATTTTGCGCTCCTTGTTTTTCTTTTATTATATATTGCAAGACAACTATTTTACACACACTCACATATACATGTCTACATTCACTCTGGATCCTACTGGTAACGACTCTGCTACTGCCTATTATGACTTCAAAATTCCGATCAACTTAGCCAAAAACGAAGGTGAAGATTATTGCGAAGTTCCTGTTGAACTTTCTAGACTGCTACTTCAGTAAGAGAGGGCCATACAGCCGCATGAAGAGCCGGTGGAATCAATAAATCTGGGTACAGAGATAGACAAGAAAGAAGTCAAGATCGGGGAAAATCTGGAGCTTAGTGTGAAGCAACGGTTGATTCAAATGTTGCGTGACTATGTTGAGATATTTGCCTGGTCTTATGAAGATATGCCTGGGTTGGATACCGATATAGTGGTTCACCGCCTTCCTACCAAGGAAGACTGTCCTCCAGTAAAACAGAAAGTCCACCGAATGCGCCCGAAGATGTCTGAGAAAATCAAGGCTGGAATGATAAAACAATTTGACGCCGGTTTTCTAGCAGTTACTTCTTACCCAGTGGGTGGCCAACGTGGTTCCGATACCGAAGAAGGATGGCAAGGTTCAAATGTGTGTTGACTACAGTGATCTGAACAGGGCAAGCCCCAAGGATGATTTCCCTCTACCTCATATCGACGTTCTGGTTGACAACACCGCTCAACATAAGGTTTTCTCCTTCATGGATGGTTTCTCAGTTGAATTACAGGCGAGTTCTTAAATCTCGATGAAGATGTTTTCCCCTCAGTAGAATTACGGAAAAGTTCTTAAAACTCAGCAGAGATGTTCTCTCAGCTAAAGTACAGGCAAGTTCTTAAATCTCAACAAACATCAGGCTTCCCCAGCGAAATCTTCCACAACAACAGGTATGCAAGTTCTCGCTAAGGAATCTCTTATGCGATCGACACTCCTGCAGATGGCATATTTAAGCCCATCCTCCCACTGACAATCTCCAAATGGCATCTGTAAGCCCATTCCTGACATCACCAGGCTGATACCACTTCATGCGAGTGCAAATTTCTGGGTACTCTAGTGTTCAATCATCTTCCACCTTTGGATCACGAAAGGCACGAAAGCCAATCTACATCCTCAGGTTTAAGAAGATTAAACAGGGGTAGCTCTTGTACCCCAAAATTTGCCCTCTCATATTCCTCAAGACATTGCAAGGAAAATCTCCAAGTGGCTCAAGGTTGCTCAAGAGTTGTACAGACAAGCTATCTCCTAAGGCAGTCTATCCCAAATTAAGGTTTTGTGTTACATCAAGATCCTTGAGTCCAAATGACCTCAAGTACTCCCCTCTTCTCATTTATTTTTGTTTATTTATTTTAATTGTTTTATTATTTTTATAACCAATCACAAAATTCTTTTTTTCATAAAATAAAATCACAAAAAATATTTTTATTTCAAATCAAATTTTAGACTTTTATTTTTCTTAATAAATTTATTAATTAATTAGGATTTAATTAGAAAACTTTAATTCCTTTTGTAAAATAAATAAAATTAATTAGACTTAATTAGTTTTAACCATTAATTTAATTATTATTATCTCTTTCCTAAATAATCAAAAACTCCAAAAAATAATTTATTTTTCATTTAATTAATTTATTAATTTAATTTAGTAATTAATTTAGGATTTGTTTCTTTCTTAAAATAAAAACACCAAAAGCCTAAAAAAGATATTTTCTTTAACCAAAAGGGTCAAAACCCTAGTCATGTATCCAATTTAATTTTGCGCCGCGATTTACTTATTTTTATCCAATAATGTACCAGCTTCCGGATTGTAATAGTAAATAGGACTTTTAAATATTTTTATTGCTTTATTTTATTTTTCAAAAGGGTTTGTCTTTGGCGATGTAAATACCCGACACCTTGTAATTTAATTTCCGCATTTTATTTCCGTAAATTATAACTGTTAGATGTTTGATAATAGGGTTTGCATGACAAGACTGAATGTTAATCTTAAAATCAAGTTAGATCACCCTTAACATGTAGAAAGATAAAAATAAACTGAAAATGACACACTCGCACATGCGCACTCTTAGGGTACACCCCACTTGGTTGCCTTCATACGCGTTCATTGAGTATAGGTAGTTTTAGAGGTCGCCCTCTTTTCTAAAAGATCATAGTCGCCTCGAAATGGTTGCCTCGGATATTGTTGCCTCAAAAAAATGATCTAAGACATTAGGGTTACCGCTAAGGCATCCTAACATTGCGTTAGTGACCATAAGTCCCGCATTCAAATTAACCCTTAAACTCCAACGACGGTGCTTCCTACTCATTAATAGTGGGATGGCATTGTCTACAGGAAATTAGCATAGAACAATTCCTTTTTTGAGTAGGTTCTTAGATACTTGCTCTTTCAAAAAACAAAATCCTTTTTACACTTACACTCCTTTTTGAAAAAAGTTTTCAAAAACACTTCATTACACTCTTGAGGATAGAAGCAAGAGTTAAATCGAAGTTTCAAACAAAAACTTTTTTCAAAACCCACGAGCACAAAGAAAGCAATTTTGAAAACAATTGAGCAAGTACCTAAGAGCCCGTGGATAACCACGGATAGAAAGGGTGCTAACACCTTCCCTTTCTATAATCTACCCCCCGAACCCGAGAAATACCTCGAAAAAGGAATTTTTTTGTGCTTTTTTCCTTTCCTTGTGGATAAAATAAAAGTCGGTGGCGACTCTTGCATACCGCGACATTTTGTGAAAACAAACGCAAAACGCAAACCAGCATTCCAAAAACAGTCAGTTCTTTTCCACCGTATCACAACTAGGTATACACCAGTCTATTTATAACTTTATTCTGGACTAGGATGGGCTTCAAAACCGCAAAAGTAAGGCTGCACAAAGTTTGCAAAATCTTCTCCAAGAAAACAAGCCTTCAATCATTAGTTTCCTAAAATGTCTCTATATTTAGAAACTAAGAAAATCTTCTAAAACCAACATAAAATATTTTGATTTGTCAATCTTGGACGCCACATAAGCTAACTAAATATTCCATGAACATTCGGTAGCAAACAAAAAAATGAGCCATAACTGTCAACTGGTGCACACACAATGTCATATCTCCTGGTTGGGACATCTTACTCAACATCTTGAAAACTGAAAGTTGGAACATCTTGTTTAACATGTTGTTGCCAAGTTAGTTTTATCAAAATGTATGCCAATCATAATTTCAGAGAAATAACAATTTCCCCCTTTGGCACATTTTAGCTAAAACACCCAAATAACCCTTGCGCAATAATATATGCTTGAAAAAAAATCAAACATACACATCAGAGGAACAACAGGGAAAAAAACATATGCAAGGTTAGCAGCACAAATCAAATAGTTAGTAGTTAGTTGATCTACTAACATAACTGCAACAAAAAAAAAGAACCCAAATTCTCAACACCATGATGTGAAGACATCATGTCTGACATCTTTTCAGAACAACAAGAACTCCCCCTCGATACCTGCTATCACAAAATAATACAATTCTTCCCCTCAGCAGTAGCACCAGCTAGTTCCAGCTCCAGCACCCTTAATATCATATTACTCCCCATTTTTAGCCATAATATGACAAAGGTAAGTAGATAATACTAGTAAAAATTTAAGCACCTAACGCTTAAGTATCAGGGTGCAAAAATTAAAAATATCCTGGGCATTAACCCTTACAAAACCATAAACCAAAATAAAAAGAATGATAAGGTAGATCAAAATAAAGTCCTATGAGAAATTGTTCATTAGGTGCAACACCATCCTTAGATTTTTTATCAATAGATGTAGCACTAACAATAATTGCTACAATTCTTCATAAATACATATTCCAATTCTCTTCCTTAGGTTCTCAAACTGAACTGCATCAAGATCTTTTATAAAGATATCAGCAAGTTGATTCTCAATAGTGACATGCTCAAGCTTTATGACTTTGTCCTCCACAAGTTCTCTGAAGAAATGATGCCTGATGTCAATGTACTTTGTCCTACTATGCTGAATAGGATTTTTGGAAATATTTATAGCACTCAAATTGTCACAAAATAATGTCATAACATCTTATGTGAAATTGTATTCAGACAACATTTGCTTCATCCACACCAACTAAGAGCAACTGCTTCCTACTGCTATGTACTCAGCTTTTCAGCAGTAGATAGAGAAACACAATTTTTCTTCTTACTAAACCAAGAATTCAAATTATTTCCCATAAAGAAACATCCTGTAGAGGTACTCTTCTTATCATCAACACTTCCATCCCAATCAGCATCCCAAAATCCCACGAACGAGGAATTTGTATAATGGGAGTACAACATACCATAGTCACATGTTCCATTTACATATTTAAGAATCCTTTTTACTTGGTTAATGTGACTTACCTTAGGTTCTGCTTGATATACTGCACATACTCTAATAACAAATGTGATGTCTTATATACTAGTAGTAAGATATAGAAGGTTGCCTATCATGCTTCTATATAAACTCTAGTCAACACTAACCCCTTTTTCATTTTAGATAACTTCAGGTGTATATGAGCTGGAGTTCTCTTATGGATGGAACTTTCCAATCCAAATTTATGCATAATATTCCTTGCATATTTTATTTGACAGAGAAAAATGGAGTCTTCCGTCTGCTTGACTTGCAACCCAAGGAAGTAAGTTTGTTCACCTACCAAACTCATTTCGAATTCAGATTGCATCTTCCTGAAAAAATGTTGGACCATTTCATCTGACATCCCTCCTAAAACAATGTCATCCACATATATCTGATCTATCAACAATTTTCCAGCTTCATCTTTTACAAAGAGTGTCTTGTCAATTCCACCCTTTCTATATCCATGATTGACTAGAAACTCAGTCAACCTCTCATACCAAGCTCTTGGAGCTTGTTTCAAGCTGTATAAGGCCTTCTTCAGTCTAAACATGTTATCTGGAAAGGAAGGATCAACAAACTCTTTTGGTTGTTCAACATAGACTTCTTCATAGAGGTACTAATTTAGAAAGGCACTCTTGACGTCCATTTGACACATCTTGAACCTTAGATGACACGCAACTCCAAGAAGTAATATGATAGACTCCAAGAGAGCCACATGAGCAAATGTTTCATCAAAATATATTCCCTCAATTTGAGTGTACCCTTGAGCAACCAGTCTTGCTTTATTTCTCATGACACCTCCATGCTCATCTGTCATGTTCTAGTACACCCATTTTGCACCAATGATATTCTTTCCTTCAGGTCTTGGTACCCAATCCAAGACTTCATTTCTCTTGAACTGACCAAGCTCATCTTGCATAGCATTAATCCAGAACTCATCAGTCAAAGCTTACTTCACATTCTTAGGCTCAAACTTTGACATAAAACAAGCATTTGATACAACTTCCCTTGATCTGGTGACTACTCCTTGTCTAGGATTTCCTATTATCATCTCCTTAGGATGATCCTTTTGAATTCTAAGAGAAGGTCTTGTGTTAGTTACCTGAGGTTCTTCAACTTCAGAATCAACACTTGAGCCTGCAACATATGTGGTAGATGTTGTGACATTTTATTCAACAACCACATCTTTTGTAGGAATAGTTATCTCAAATTCTTCTGGGACATCATATTCTTTATTTAAGTCATCAACAATCACAATTGAATACTCCATCATCACCCTGGTTCTGGAGTTGAATACTCTATATGCTTTACTATTTGTAGAGTATCCCAGAAAAATTCCTTCATGACTCTTATCATCCAGCTTCCTACTTAGCTCATCATCATCCAGAATATAACATTTACTTCCAAAGACATGGAAATACTTTACAGTTTCCTTTCTTCCTTTCCACAATTCATATAGAGTAATAGAAGTTCCAATTCTGATTATCACTCTATTGTTAATAGAGCAAGCAGTGTTCATGGCTTCAGCCCAAAAGTAAAGGGGCAATTTCTTGGCATGAAGCATAACTCTGGAACACTCTTAAATAGTCTTGTTCTTTCACTCAACCACACCATTTTGTTAAGGAGTGATGTGTGATGAAAACTCATGACTAATCCCTTCAGAGGTACATAATTCCTCAAACTTGCTGTTATGAAATTCCTTCATGTGGTCACTTCTGATCCTGACAACACCATAATATTTTTCTCTTGGAATCTTGTGGCATAATTCTTTGAACACTTCAAACACCTCAAACTTTTATTTGATGAACTTCACCCAAGTGAATCTTGAGTAGTCATCAACAATAATATATGCATACCTTTTACCTCCAAGACTTTCAACATGTATAGGTCCCATCAAGTCCATATGAAGAAGCTCTAGAACTCTTGAGGTAGCAAGATGTTGAATATTCTTATGGGACATATTTGTCTGCTTCCTAATTTGACATTCACCATAAATTCTCCTTTCATAAATATTTAGCTTGAGAATATCTCTAATAGCTTCCTTTGAAAGGATCTTCTTCATGCCCTTTAGATGTAGATGTCAAAGCTTTTGATGCCATTTGTTTACTTCGTTATCCTTTGACAATAAGAATGTCGAGAGACATTCAGGAGAATTCAATAGGTAGCAGTTATAATTTGACCCGGTTCCCTTCATAACCACTTCATTCTTATGATTTGTAAGCATGCATTCAAATTGGGTAAAGTTAACAGTGAGACCTTGATCACAAAGTTGATTGATACTTATTAGATTTGCTGTTATCCCTTTCACAAACAACACATTATCTAGACTAGGTTGTCCAGCATAATCCACCTTTCCCACGCCTTTGATTTCACTCTTTGACCCATTTCCAAAAGTGACATAGCTAGTGGCATGTGGTTTAATGTCTATAAGGAATTTCTTTTTACCATTTATGTGTCTAGAACAACCACAGTTAAAATACCAATCTTCTCTAGTTGAGGCTTTGAGCGAAGTGTAAGCTATGAGTCCATATGAATCATGATGAGGAGCTCTTCTTGAATTGGCCTTAGTATTAAAATATTTCCTTCTATAAAGAGTATGATGGTGGGAATATCCATACAGTTGGAAACAAGAGGATTTTAAATGACCAAGCAATCCGCAATGGTGACATCTCCACGGTTGATACATGGGCTATAGTATCTTCCCTGATATCTCGGCTGATGTTTGGAAATGTGCCTTGACATCTTCTGTTCTTGTTTCATCTTTTGGGGAACAAACTCCACAACTTGATTGTGGTTCTTCTCAGCTTGGTTACTGTAACCACGATCCCTCATATTTCCAGCATTATTCCCAGTTTGACAAATCTCATTCATCATAACAACGCCATTGTTTAGCATTCTCACATATTTGGTCATATTGTCAAACTTTTATTTTTGCAATATAACCTCCAATTTAAGATTTTTAATGATAGACATGTGCTCTTCTTTCTCCTCCAGTTGAGCAATTAGTATCTTTTGCTCCGATATTCTTTGACCCATGCTCTCATTTTTTAGGCACATCTCTGGGAACCCAGTAGCTAGTTGACTAACTATGTGTTCTCCAACATATGATTATTTATCAAATTCACATGATTCTTTATCAGATCCACAAATTCCATTCAAGGCAATTACCTGCTTGGCTGAATCTTCCTCAAGATCACTTTCAGATTCTCGATCTGACCATGATACATCTAGATTTTTCCCTTGCTTTTTAAGATATGTGGCACATTCGATTCTTATGTGACCATATCCATCACATTCATGGCATTGGACACCTTTCCCTTGGTTTGACTTCTCTTAAAAACTTAACTTCCTACCTAGGTCCTAGTTTTTGTTGATGTCATATGACATGTTCATAACACCCAACCTAGACTTTCTCAACACCCTGCTAAATTGTCTTCCCAGCAGCACGAGATCCTCAGATACTCCTTATGAGTTCATGTTTCCTTTATCCTTTGAGTCTTCAACACTAGAAGCAAAACCTATGCTCTTCTTCCTTTCAGATCTTTCATTGATAGCAGACTTAAAAGTCTTAAGTGAACTTACAAATTCATCTACTATCATAGTGCTTAAGTCTTGGGATTCTTCAATAGCAATTGAAATAACGCGGCCGGAACCTGTCATCTGGATGTAATGAAACATCAATGAAGTCGCCACCGAACGTCTTTTATTCCGCTGAAAGGGAAAGGTAAACATCGAGAAAACCTAGAAAGGGAGAAATCACGTCTTTCGACCGATAGATCGGGTAAGGGAGTCTGTTACGCGAGGGGAAGGTGTTAGCACCCCACACGCCCGTAGTACTCTATGGTATCCACTCTTGTTGTCTAATCTAAATGGGTGTGGTCAAATCCTATGTCTATGGCTTACAACTGAAAAGGGAATGCATGCGAGAGAAAAAAAACAATGTAGGGAAAATAAAAGTTGTGCTCGATTGGTCCCTACCCCAATGCCTACGTATCCCTTTTAAGGAATCAGAGTAGCCGTATTTCGGCTTAATGTCTTTTGGTTGGTTTGTGTTTTTTAATTAAGACAAACAAAAACAGTTAAGATGGCAAAACATCTAATAAAACAACAAACAAATGAGATGGTCAAACAACGGCTAAATAATAACAAAGTAACATGTCAAAGATGGTGAAACATCAAATGGTAAAATAACACACCTAACAGTGACATTGAGAGTCAAAGTTGGATAATCAAACATGTGCGATGGCGAAACATTGGCTTCAAACAAATGTGCGATGGCGAAACATTGGATAAGAGGATAATTAGAAATCATGGCATAGATGGCAGAACATCAATAAAACGGATGAGAAAACATCACACCTAATAATGATATTGAGAATCAAAGTAGGATAATCAAACATGTGCGATGGCGAAACATCGGCTTCAAACAAATGTGCGATGGAGAAATATCGGCGAGAAGATAATAAGAAATCATGGCATAGATGGCAGAACACCAATAAAATGGACGGCAAAACATCACACCTAACAATGTGTGATCTGTGGGAATGAGAACTGACTGTTTTGGAATGATGGTTCGCGTTTGCGTTTGTTTTTCGCAAAATGTCGCGGTAAGCAAGAGTCGCCATCGTCTTTTATTTTATCCAACAAGGAAAGGACAAAAGCACAGAAAAATTCCTTTTTGAGATTGTTTCTCGGGTTCGGGAGGTAGATTATAGAAAGGGAAGGTGTTAGCACCCTTTCTATCCGTGGTTATCCATGGGCTCTTAGGTACTTGCTCACTATGTTTTCAAAAATTTGCTTTTCTTTGTGATTGTGGGTTTGAAAAGAGTTTTTTTGTTTGAAAGGTGTAAGTGTGAAAAGTTTTGTTTTTCAAAAGAGCAAGTACTTAAGAACATCTACCTACTCAAAAAGGAATTAAACTGTGCAAATGTCCTCTAGACAATGCTATCCCACTATTGAGGAGTAGGTAGCACTGTCGTTGGAGTTTTCGGGTCAAATCGATTTAAGGGACGTGTGGCCACTAAAGCAATGTTAGGACGCCTTAGCGGTAACCCTAATGTCTCAGATCATTTTTCCGAGGCAAGCGTTTCGAGGCAACTTATGATCTTTGGACAAGAGAGCGACCTCTAAAACTTCCTATACTCAATGACCACGTTCGAGGCAACCAAGTGAGGCGTACCCTAAGAGTGGCATGTGCGAGTGTATTGTTTTTCAGTTTATATTATCTTTGTACATGTTATGGTGAGCTACGGTTGATTTTAAATTAAAGGTTAATCTTGTCATGTATAGCCTATTATTCAAACATCTAGCAGTTAATGGTTGCGGAAAATAAATTGCGGAAAATAAAACTAAGCTATTACAAGGCGTCGGGTATTTACATCGCCAAAAACAAACCCTTAAAATTAAATGCGAAAAAGTAAATAAAAGCGGTAAATAAAATCCTAAGTTAAAGCTATTACATCCTCGGAGCAATTACAATTATATGGATCAAAAATAATATACGCGCGAGAAAATTGAATCGGAACGTCCTAGGGTTTTGACCCTTTTTTCATTAAATAAAGCATATTTTTTGTCATTTTTGATTTAAGAATTAAGTCTAACTAGTAATTAATTAATTAAAAAGAAAATATTTTTTTGAGTTTTATTTTAATTAAGGAAATAAAATTAGAAAGGTAAAAATATATCAAAACCCTAATTCTAAATCAATTTTAATTTAATGCAAAATATGTTAAGATTAAACCTAATTAAAAAAACTAAATTAATTGGTTAATGGTTTATTTACAAAAATAATAAAATTAATGATGAAAATAACATTTTTTGTGATTTCTGGTTTTTATATAAAAAAGGTTAATTTGTTAATTGGTTAAAAAATAAAAATAACGCAAATTAAACAAAAGAAATATAGAAAAGAGAAAGAATAAACCAAAGGGGGGTTTAGGCCTAGAAGGGAGGTTGATTCAGCAATTCCAGGCCCAGATTCAATCAGCCTTGTTTGACTTTGGTAACTCCTGTGTGCGCCCTTGACTTTGAGAACATGTTGAAGACTCCATCCTGGGCATTGGATCTGATTGGCAAGCCACATAGCATTTGGGATCTGGGGGTACATGGTGAACCATGCTTGGAACGTTGCACCTGAATACCTGAAAAGAAAAACCAAATAATTGTTTGGGGGACCTGGGATTCGAAGGAGCTTGGGTTGCCCTTCGATCCAAAGGGCTGATTGAAGGTTCCTACGAGATTACACGTACGGGGCGTTCGATATGGATATGACATCCTCCGATCTAGAATTCTGCAAGGAAGTTTGTTAGAAACACAAAATATATGACCTGGGTATCGAACCCATGTCCTTTTCGCTGCAACGCCTCTTCCTCACCAACCTAGTTGAAATATATTTATTTGGTACAAACGAATCTGCAATGTTACATTAGAAACAAAAACACAGTATTTAATTTAAATTTCGAATCTGCATGCTCAGTTGCCCCCTACGGTGTTAACCCATCGAAAACGAGTTATAGTTGTGCAAATCGAAGGTAAGCTCAGATCGTGCCTTCTTACTCACATGTAACACACTCAAACACACATGAATATTAGCAGCAATATGTATATATGTTCAACATGAATTTAAATCACACTTAAAAGTTTGATATCAAAGGAAAAATTACCCACAGGGGTGTTGTATGAGGGATGCTTCACGATTCAAATGTTAGTCTGGACAGAGACTACGCGCAAAACCGACTTTTAGTGTGACAATCTTTGGCAACTTTATGGAATCTCGTGGGGCAGGCAACGTTTTCTTCTAAGGCAACCTCCGTGCATTTTTTCGTCCTTTTTTCTTTGTGAGCATGAGGTTTATATAGACAAAGGAATTTAGGTCAATATTTGTGTATCAAATCTTGGCCCATTATGATGAAGAGATTTGATTTGATTCACTTTGAATATCATTCCAAAAATAGCCTAATTCAATCTTTTTGTCCACACCATGCCTTTACATGAATTTGATTTGATTTCTTCATAAAGACTTTCTATTTTTGATTCAATCACGTGCCAATCTGCTTTCATGCGTTACTGCCAGCCTGTTATGAGCTGTTTAGGTCTCCAACATGATAAAAATCGAAAGCTGACCTACCCATGCAGGTCCACTTCCCTTCGAATTTGCTTTCTTCGATGGCTCTAAGCTCCACTTCGAATTAATCCATCTTCGATGTCACAACCCCTTTGATTGAGACTCCTTCTGCTCCGACTTCCTGTCCTTTTGAAGAAAATTCCCTATTAGGCAACTTCGACCAGCTCTTGGCCTTGGGATGAGTCTAAGTTCTGATTCGAAGTATTCAGAACTTCCTTCATCAGAGCATCTCAGATTAAGGCAAACTCTATACTGAAATGCCACTCGAAGGTCATTTCATTCAGATATTCCAATTGAGGGAAACTTTGAAGTTCCAGTCGAAGGACCTTTTGGAATGCTAATCAAAGGGCCTTTGTCCATACCAATCGAAGGATACTTTATTAAAATGCCAATCGAAGGCCACTACTATAATACCAATCGAAAGATACTTGTTAAACTACCAATCGAATTCCACTGCTACAACGTCAATCGAAAGATACTTGTTAACCTACCAATCGAAGGACACTATTACAATGCCAATCGAATGTGCTATGCAGATGCCAATCAAAAGGTATTTTGGAGGTGCCAATAGATAGGCGCTTTGGGGATGTCAATCAAAGGAAACTTAGAAACATCACTCATGAATATTCCTTTTCTTTAGGCAAAGGTTTGTGACCAACCATGTAGGGGAAAATCATGGGAAACATGAGAGGGAAAATTTTTGGGTACAACAGTTGACCCTTTTCAATTTTCTTAAACCTGAGGATATAGATTGGATTTCGAGCCTTTCGTGATCCGGAGGTGGAAGATAATTGAACACAAGAGTGCCCAGAAATTTGCACTCACATGGTGTAGTATCAGCATTGTGATGTCGGGAATGGGCTTACAGATGCCATTTGGAGATTGTTGGTAGGAGGATGGGCTTATAGATGCCATCTGCAGGAGTGTCGATCGCATAAGAGATTCCTTAGCGAGAACTTGCATACCTGTTGTTTGTAGAAGATTCCGCTGGGGAAGTCTAACTTTTGAGATTTAGGAACTGACTCGTGCTCACCGGGAGTATACTGTTGAGGTTATAGTACTCGTCCACACTATGACGTAGGAAAACATCAAGATCTAGGAACTGACTAGTGCTTATCGGGAGTATACCGTTGAGGTTATAGAACTTGTCCTGTCTGGTTCCAAGTATTAATCGCTGACCTGAGAAAGAAAAATAGTTTTCCTGGCTTGTTACAAGTATTAAACTTCAATATCTTCATGTAGATAATTTTCCTGGCTTGTTACAGGTATTAATCTACAATCAGTCATCCATAGATAGTTTTCCTAGCTTACTACAGGTATTAAACTGGGACTTGAAAAGGTTGGTCGAGGATATAACTGTCCTGGCTGGTTTCAGGTATTAATCTCTAACCTGAGAAAGAAAGATAGTTTTCCTGGCTTGTTACAGGTATTAATCTTCAATATCTTCATGTAGATAATTTTCCTGGCTTGTTACAGGTATTAATCTACAATCAGTCGTCCACAGATAATTTTCCTGGCTTGCTACAAGTATTAAACTGGGACTTGAAAAGGTTGGTCGAGGAGATAGCTGTCCTGGCTGGTTTCAGGTATTAATCTCTGACCTGAGAAAGAAAGATAGTTTTCTTGGCTTGTTACAGGTATTAATCTCCAATCTCTTCATGTAGATAGTTTTCCTGGCTTGTTACGGGTATTAATCTACAATCAGTCGTCCACAGATAGTTTTCCTGGCTTGCTACAGTTATTAAACTGGGACTTGAAAAGGTTAGTCGAGGAGATAGCTGTCCTGGCTGGTTTCAGGTATTATTCTTTGACTTGAGAAAGAAAGATAGTTTTCCTGGCTTGTTACAAGTATTAATATTCAATCTCTTCATGTATATAGTTTTCCTTGCTTGTTACAGGAATTAATCTACAATCAGTCGTCCACAGATAGTTTTCCTTGCTTGCTACAGGTATTAAACTGGGACTTGAAAAGGTTGGCGGTAGCCGTCTGTTGATTGACCTTTTTTTTTTTGAAAAAGATAAAACGTTAGCTGTATGCAATGTCATGATGTATGAAGTGCATGATGTCATGATGTTCTCAAAATAAATGAGATTGTGTCGTATGCACTTTATCATGTATGTAAATAGGAGGTATGAAATGTGAAATGTTTATGAATGTATTTTCGTCTGGGAAAATAAATCCTTGACAAATGTCGGGGAGTTTGTTAAATCCTGGACTGCTGTTGAAGAGTATGTGTGTCTTCAAACTTTGCTTAGAATGTTTCTGATGGGGATGACGAACGAAGATGGTTGTGAGAATAAACCTGTAGGAGAAAATAACTTCGTTGGGGAATAAACATGGCGAAGAGATTACTCTGTGGGGAAGAGATACTTCGCTGAGATTTTAATGATAAACTCCGTTGGGGATTCCGTTGATAAGCTTTGTTAGGGGATTTTGATGATGAACTCCGCTGGGGATAGAAGGAACTTCGCTGGGGATGATCTTTCAGTTGCAACTTACTGAGGATAACCCGGTTAGACTCATGTGAGGATAACCTCTGAATTTGACTGGGGAGATACATTTGTATTATGCAGGGGACAAGCTTCCAGAATCTACTGGGTAAGATGATTTAACTCTGGCGTGTTTACCTTGGTATTTGGTAAACAACCGCTGATCCTCCAAATGGTTACTTATTTGGTTACTCGCAGGATCGATCAGATTGATCCTAGGACATAGGTTGATTTTGAAGTTTTGATTAAATTGGCTATGGGTTAAGTGACAATAAAATAAAGAGGCTTTAAGTAAATTGCATGAAGGAAGGACTTGGTAAGATAAATAAAGCTTTAAATGAAAGGGTTCGACAGGAAAGTAAAGAAGAAAGCAAGTAAATTTCTGGAAAAGTAAATGACTTTGATTAATAAAGTTGGTGTTTCACACATACATTTCTCAACAATTCTTTCTCACACGCTGGGTACTCGAATCTATATGAGTGACTTTGTATAGAATTGTGAACACACGCGAGAAACTACATGACTACTACTATTTATACTAAAACATCCCAAGTAACCGTCGGGCAGTTACACTGCTTCGAGATCATTCCACTTGGCACGTTCTCAACGTTCGACGCTCCAGATCTTCGCACGTCACACTTGGTAACCGCTGGAAACCGTTTTCCCTCCAAACGCTTGAATTTCAAACTGCTCCACTCTGAACCATCGAACACCTTCGTCGAGAAACATCTTCGACGAGAATCTCCTTCGACGTCGAAGGCAACCAACTTCTCCCTTGGAAGAAATCTTTTAAGTACCTTGCCATCTTTCGATGGGCACTTCGACGGACCTAGCTAGTCGAAAACATCCTTCAGCTTTAATGGCGTACATTAATAAAACAAGGGTGTCGAATTTAGGAGCCAACAAATTGCCCCCCAAGAATGCCTTATTTCGACTCTGAAAGAAAAAGACATTCTTTGAAACGCCATTCGACACCTGTCTTTTCACGCTTAGTCACAAATTAACTTGTGCACTTTTTGTTGTCGTTTACCAACCACTGGCAATCCCAAGAAAACCATCATTTATCCGTACCTAAGACGTCATTTCAGTATGGCGTGCAGTGCCAAACGTCATTTCAGAATTTGTCATTATGACAATTCCCAAAAACGAGGACGCACGCTGCGTCCCTCTATTTCTGCAGAACGGCTAAAACAACAGGGGGATGCCACGTGTCCCACTATCTCCTGCAACATTAAATGGCATTTAATGTCCTCGGTTTTGAGGATTTTCCCCCACTACTATAAATAGCAGTAAGTACCCCATTGTGGGACTTTTTACGCCATCTAGCTTTCAGACTTCTCTATTTTCATACAAACTTGTCATCTTTGCAAAACCCTTTCTTTCTTCACTTCGTCTTCAACCTCACCATTAACAATGGCATCTGGTTCCAATGCTCCTAGCGCTACCGTACCATCTGGAAACGTCAAACCTAAGGTTTTCGTCACTGCTCCAGTAGTAACTGTTACGGGCCAACGAAGGGTCCCTGAACCCTTGGACATCGCCGTACGTGATGCTTACTCACACCACCTTATGATCCCGGTTGGATATTCCAACCAGATCTTTGCTATGTCTAGCCCCTTGTATCCAAGTATTGCTGAGGCCATGAAGATCAAGAGTTATTTTCCGGTAGTTGAGAAACTCAAACCGGTTGCATGCGCCAAGAAGGATGCAGAGGATACTGAAGAGCCTGCTAAAGATAAAATCGACCTTCGTTTCTTCAACAAAGGTGTTAGGGCTTTCAGGTCTGGCCCTAGCCTTACTTCTGATTACGTTGCTTGGCTGGAAAAGATGGAGAAACGCCAAGCTTCGATCTGGAAAGATATGGGGATTTTCGACCTGGTGATGCTGTCGAAGACAGGTTTGAACTATTCTCCGGAGATGCTGATAGCTTCTCTACTTTTCTGGGACTATTCCCACTTTACTTTCCATCTTCCTTGTGGGATGCTGACTCCTACACTCTTCGATGTGGCCGCTATCACTGGCCTTCGACCCACCGGGGACTACTTCGATCCGGAGGAGATGTCGGAGGATCAAATTGGATTCTCTGACACCAAACCAACTTATACCACCTTCATCAATCATTACCACGACAGGTCGACAGAAGCTGTGTCGGATGTCGAACACATAGCGTTTCTAGCCTTATGGCTGACTCGCTTTGTATTTTGCTCGAAGTCCTTACAGGTGACCAAGAAGATGGTCACTCTCGCCACTCAACTCCATCATGGCCAAAATATCTGTTTGGCAGAATTGATTTTGGCTAGCCTCTATGATTCGATTAGTAATGGGGCAACTCTTCTAAAAATTATCGAGAACAGGGCCAGTTTGCTACTTGCTGGGCCTTTTTGGCTGCTCCAACTGTGGCTCAATGCCACCTTCGAATCTTTCTTGCCTAAGAAGGTTCAAATAAATGAGCAGGCTCCAGAGATAGCGAACAGACGCGTCGAAGGAACCAGACTGGCTCTGTTGACGCCTATGGAAGATGGACTGGAGTTTCAGCAAACTTTCACCAACTTCGTTCTGATGTTTGCTCGAAGGAAAGAGTTTGTTTCGACTATGGCTCCGTTTGCTCGACGGAAGGTAGGCCCGGCATGGTTCACAAGGCCACATCCAAGGACGTCGAGTGGTCCTCAAGTTGACGAACATACAACAATGTGGGAGGCGTTCCTCACACCAAGGATCATGCCTCTTCGATTCAAGAGCTCTAAGACTCACTTGAGTCTGATTGCATACCAACCAAACCTGGTATCTCGCCAGTTTGGTATTATTCAAACCTTACCTTCTCCAATTTTTCCAAGAGAGAAGTCTATGTTGTACTTCTGCAATGATTACACCGAAGAAGCTGCCACTAAACATATCGGAAGATATGCTGGTCGAACAGTTCTCTCGTTGTTTGACTACCAGCTCAACTTTCTTTGCTCACCATCCTTCGAGGAGTGGTGGAAAAGTTATTACGCTGAGGAGTTTTTCGACGAGAAGGACTTCGTGGATGAGCTTCAGAAATCTTTTGTCCTTGTGTTGGACAAAATAAAGAAATGTAAGTTCATCCTTTCACATTACTTTGTCTTTCTCTTTCGACTGCTAGCCTGTTAACTATTTATTTGATTTCAGTTGTTCGAAAGCCTGTAGCCAAGAAGGCTACAGAGAGCCAACAGGGAGGAGGCCCCTCAACAAAACCTCGACCGCCGGCGAAGACTACAGCGCCGGCGAAGACCACAACCAACCAACAGGGGGAAGGCCCTTCGAAGAAGCCTTCTGTATCGGTAACCAGACCTTCATTATTTTCTTCTGGCTTTCGACTTTTGACTTTCGATGCAATTGCTAAATCGAATTCCCATTGGTTTTTTAGGCACCTTCGCCCAAGAAACGGCCAACACTGGTGGTCGAATCTGGGAGCGATGAAGAAGGCGATTCTCCTCCTGCTCCTCTAAAAAGGCGAAAGCTGACGAAGGACGCTCCTGTTCCTGCTCCTGCTCCTGAGGGTCGAACCATTAGAATAAAGGTTGCTGGGAGAAAGCCCAGGCCACCTCCAGTGATCATTGAGGAGCCAACGGAGGAGGAACTAAACGTTCTTCTCAACAAGCCTGTCGAAAGCGACAATTCCAGCCCTGGGGCTGAAGCAAATTTACAGGTAATCTCTTAGACCTTTTTGTAACTTAGGTGTAGATACCTACATTCGATTATGTCTCTTTCGATTTCTGAAGGTTCTTCCTCTTTCCTTTCTCAGGACACCACTGAAAGCTCACCGCTAAGGACCTCTGAAACACTGGAGTCTGCTGAACTCAGCAGGCCACAAGAAAAAGGCTTGGAAACTGACGAAGCCCATACTGAAATAAATGAGGCCAATGCTGAGACGGTAGAAAAACCCACAGAGGATCCTCAAACGGAAGAACAACAACCAAAAGAGGTTCAGGTGGTGGATCTGTCAGAAGAGAATCGTGACGAAGGGGACCATGGCAATGCTGGCGAAGAGAACCAAGGTGCCGCTGGCGAAGATAACCAAGGTGACACTGGCGAAGGACACCAAGGTAACGCTGGTACTGCCCCAGTCCGAGTCGAAGGGAAACAAGTCGAGACACCTAACATTCAACAGCCTCAAACCCAAGACAATGCTGTTGCAAGGGCCGTTACCTCAACGAAGCACAGGTCGAAAGAGGACTTAGAACTCTTGAAACAAACTGACCCTGTTAGCTATCTCAACATAATCATCGAGAGCAAGAGTTCGTCCGATGCTAGTCAGGAGGTTCCTACCCTGTCGGGGAAGTCCACTGAAACCTCTCCTCTTGATGAAGCTTTAGCGAAGGTTAAGGCCCAGTTTTTCAAGAAGGACTTGATGAAGGCTTTAGAGGGGGACCCCACTGCTCCATCATACTTGAGGGATGTTTTGAATGCTGTCGACTTGTTAGCTGTAGCTCCAGAAGTTTCAGGCTTGATCATGGAGTTACACTCCATGATTGATCAAGTCTCAGCAGATTATAGGCGCCAAAGGGGCTTTAATAGTCAGCTTGAGGTGTTATATGGCAAAAGCTCTTCTGCATGGACTGCTGTTTCGGAGACGACTTCTCGAATTGCGGAGTTGTCGAAGCAAAAAGCATCTACGCAGGAAGAAGTCGATGCCATCGATCGAGAGAATGCTTCCTTCAGGGCACAAATCGAAGAAATAGAGGCTAAGATAAATGCCAACACTAAACGCAAGGAGGAACTTCTTTCGACCGTCTCAGACACCGAGAGTCAAACTGAAATCAAACAGGGCCTGGAATTTGCTGAGAAGGCCCAAGGCTTCGACGCTCAGATTGCCAAGCTTGTGCAGGAGAACGCCTGGTGCAAGAAAAGATTGGAGCTGCAACAAGCCAAATACCTTCGACTCAAGGACTCTGTTCCCTTCTGATTGATTCAGCTTTTGTAACCATATTTTGTAATCTATATTCGACAACATTGCCATCTTGGCTAAAAGTTATAAAAATTTCCATTTTGGCTTTTTTATGGTCAATTTAGTCTTGTTATTATTATTTTATTATTTTTATCTCTTGGAGTGTAGGTTTGTATTTTTTCAAATATTTACCATTTACTCTCAAGAGCCTTTTATCTTCACCTAACTCTTCGACTTCATAGGCTCCACCAGAAAAAGTTTGGATAACTCTGAATGGTCCTTCCCATTTGGGTGACCATTTCCCCATGCTTCGATCCCTTCGATCCATGGGAAGAATTACCTTCCAAACTAGCTCTTCAGGCAAAAATACCTTAGGTTTTACCTTTTTATTATAAGAGTCTTCTACTCTTTTCTTCTGAAGCCTGAGTAGGTGTTGGCTCCTAAATTCGACACCCTTGTTTTATTAATGTCAGCCATTAAAGCTGAAGGATGTTTTCAACTAGCTAGGTCCGTCGAAGTGCCCATCGAAAGATGGCAAGGTACTTAAAAGATTTCTTCCAAGGGAGAAGTTGGTTGCCTTCGACGTCGAAGGAGATTCTCGTCGAAGATGTTTCTCGACGAAGGTGTTCGATGGTTCAGAGTGGAGCAGTTTGAAATTCTAGCGTTTGGAGGGAAAACGGTTTCCAGCGGTTACCAAGTGTGACGTGCGAAGATCTGGAGCGTCGAACGTTGAGAACGTGCCAAGTGGAATGATCTCGAAGCAGTGTAACTGCCCGACGGTTACTTGGGATGTTTTAGTATAAATAGTAGTAGTCATGTAGTTTCTCGCGTGTGTTCACAATTCTATACAAAGTCACTCATATAGATTCGAGTACCCAGCGTGTGAGAAAGAATTGTTGAGAAATGTATGTGTGAAACACCAACTTTATTAATCAAAGTCATTTACTTTTCCAGAAATTTACTTGCTTTCTTCTTTACTTTCCTGTCGAACCCTTTCATTTAAAGCTTTATTTATCTTACCAAGTCCTTCCTTCATGCAATTTACTTAAAACCTCTTTATTTTATTGTCACTTAACCCATAGCCAATTTAATCAAAACTTCAAAATCAACCTATGTCCTAGGATCAATCTGATCGATCCTGCGAGTAACCAAATAAGTAACCATTTGGAGGATCAGCGGTTGTTTACCAAATACCAAGGTAAACAAATTGGCACACCTGGTGGGACTGTGTGTTGATTGTTGAAAATAATCTCATCTTTTCGATTTCGAGGAGTGTTGTATGTTATTGAGAAGTGGTAGAATATACACTAACGATAACAATACTGCCAGAAGAAGGGAAGAGATGGCGAATCCGCCAAACAATAACGAAATCCCACAAACGAACGTGGGAGCAATGGTTAGTACGACCGTAAGTGAAGCGACAACTGTTGGTTCGACACCAGCAGTAACGGTCACAGCAACGGGGCCATTACTTTCGTTCACGGGCCCCAGGATGCCTTTGGGAACTCCCCCACCAAGGGGAAATTTAGGCACAAGGCCTTTCGCGCCACCAGGATTTATGCCACTCTATGGTATGCCAACTTCGGAATTGGCTAGCCTGACGAATGCGGCGTCCACTTTTTCAGACCCTTTAGTGAGTGCCTCTTCGCCACTCCAAGGTTCTGGAGTAGGCATGGCGAATAGAAATAGGACCCAACTCTTAGGAGGAACGTCCCAAGTAGCCCATGGCCTTACAAATGCCTCGACAGCAGTCTTGAGGCAACAAATGGACGAAAGCAACCATGATATGGTGCAAATGTTGGCACAAACTTTGAGTACAGTGCTAAACCCTCTAATACAAAACACTACTCAATCGAATCAGCAAGTGACAGCGCAAATGACGCGTTTGACTGATTTCTTTGGAGTACCCCAACCTGTTCGACAGCCCCAAAGGGCGCAAATAAGGGGAAACCAGGGGATATTCTTAGAGGAAGAAACCACCATCAACCAGGCTCAACAGCCTGTCGAAGAAAACCTTAGGGCACGATTGGAGCAACCCGTCGAGGAACCTAGGGTAATAACCCCAGAGGTAAGGTTAATTAACAGAAACCAAAATGCTAATGAAGTAGTCCATCATATCCAATACCAGAATACGGGTTTGGAAAATAATCTGGCAACCATGATCAAAAGGATCATGACTCAGAATGGGATGAACATGGGCTTTCGAAGGCCCAACTTTACATCTCCATTGTCAGAGTACGTGTTACAGACAGACTTACCTCCTAGATGCAAAGTCCCCAAATTTACTAAGTTCTCTGGGGACACGACAGAATCTACTGTCGAGCATGTGGCGAGATACTTGATCGAAGCAGGCGACATTTCGAATAACAAAAACCTGAGGATCAAGTACTTCCCAAGTTCTTTAACAAAGAACGCTTTTACTTGGTTTACAACTCTTCCCCCCAATTCGATCCATCATTGGACCCAGTTGGAAAGATTGTTCCATGAACAATTCTACATGGGGCAAACCAAGATAAGCCTGAAAGAATTGGCCAGTGTGAAGAGACGTTTCACTGAACCTATAGACGAATATCTAAATAGGTTTAGGTTGCTCAAGGCGAGATGCTTTACACAAGTGCCAGAACATGAGTTAGTCGAAATAGCCGCAGGCGGTTTAGATTATTCCATTAGGAAGAAGCTAGACACCCAATACCTGAGAGACATGGCCCAACTGGCCGATAGAGTTCGACAGGTAGAACGCCTCAAAGCTGAAAAAGCAAAGGCAACGAAAACTCACAAGAGAGAGAGGATAGCGTACGTTGAGATGGATGACGAAGACCCGGAATCCTTCGACGATACTTTAGCTGTCGAAGAAGGAGAAGTCGATTTAGCAGAACTGAAACAAGGGCCACCATACTCTTGTAAACTGTTAGTCCCCTCAAGTGGGAAAAATCCCATTGGTCCAGAAAGGACCAACGATAGGTTCCCCAAAAAGACTTATAGTTTTGACATCACAAAATGTGATGAAATATTCGACTTGCTGGTTAAAGATGGCCAAATGATAGTACCCCCAGGGGTAAAAGTGCCTCCTCTTGATCAAAGAAAGAAGAGAGGTTTTTTCAAATATCATAATTTTTTGGGCCATAAAACTTCTCAATGTTTTCTTTTCAGGAATCTTGTGCAAGACGCTATCGAAGAAGGGAGGTTGAAGTTTGCTGACAAAACCCCCATGGCTGTCGACTCAAATCCATTGCAGGCTGAAGCCTACTATGCTGAGCCCTCTGAGGTGAACGTGATAGAGGCAACCAGGAGCCAATCGAAGAAGCCAGGAATCACAATGGTCGAAGTCTCAAAGGACCACATCAACATGCCAATCTTTGGCAGTTTTTCTGGAAATTTATCCAGGAAGACAATTGAAGTTGTTCAGAAAGCGGTCGAAAGCCCGAAGTTGGAGACCGCTAAAGCACAAAAAACTGGACCAAAACCAAGTTCCCACTTGGCCACAGTTCAAGGCCAGACGGAGAATCTGGAGACACAAATGAAGCAGTTAACTCTTGCTAACAAAGATACAATGAATATCAACATGGTCGAACTTTCTGACCCAAAAGCATCAGAAGAGGCCATGAGGCAAGAACAAGCTAATAAGACTGCTTTCCCTCGGGAAAATGAAAATTTGGCAGACTTTTTACAAAGATGCCAGAAAAAGAAATCAGAGGTGATGCTGTGTCCAAGATGCAGTTCGATCTTTGACAAAAAAGCTGCTGAGCACATTCAAGGCGTAAGAGCAGCGAATAAGAGAAGGGAAAATGTTGATCTTCGACATGATCCCAGAAGAGCCTCCCAAAGAGGTTCAAACCATGAAAAGAGGCCATTGACTTTTAGGCCTCCCACAAATGTGCCAGTAGATACTTGGTACAAAACCTCTGGTCGAAAAAGGCCAAGTGAGGAGAGATGGCACTCTTTCGACGTGCCAAGGGGTTCCTCTTTGACTCAAAAGAAAGAGCCTCAGGTTGCTGCACCTAAAGTTGCACAAGTGTCAAGCAACTACAAAGGTAAAAATCCCATGTCTCGATCTCAATGGAGGAGATACCAAAGGAGACGAAAAGCTGAAAGGGAGGCTGCCAACGAACCAAAGGCAGAAACCAGTTCGAACGTTCCTCAAAGGAAGCAAAGGAAACCTCTAGAAAGAGAGCCAGTAACCAACAGGCTAGTTTGGCCTAACCAAAGTGAAGTCGAAGATGAAGACGATTCTGAGTCTGATGATACTTTGGACATAATGGTGAATATAGTCTCAGTGCTGCCCAGAGAATTCAACCGACAGGTGGAAGTCGAAGTAAGTGACTGGGAAGTGGAACAAGAAATGGCCAAACACAGGCCAGTGTGCTATTTCGTCATGGACAATGGCACCACTGAGGAACAAAATGGGTTCTTCGAGCCACCTACAGAGGCGATGAAAAATCACCTCAAGCCTTTATTTATAAGGGCTAAACTCGAAGAAACTACTGTGAATAAAATTTTGGTGGATTGCGGGGCGACCATCAACATCATTCCTCACTCTATGCTAAGGAAAATTGGCAAAAGGGATGAGGACATTAAGCCTCACAACATGGTCCTGTCGAACTATGAGGGCGACATAGGGACCACTATGGGGGTGATCCAGCTGGATATCAAAGTAGGATCTATCCTTCGACCAACGATATTTATGGTCATATCAGCCAAACCTAACTACAATCTTTTGTTGGGCCGTGAATGGATTCATGGTGTTGGAGCTGTGCCATCATCAATGCACCAGAGGCTGCTTCTATGGCGTCTAGATGGGATGGTCGAAAACATAGAGGCAGATCAAAGCTACTACCTGGGCGAAGTGAATCACCTGGGGTTGGCAGATTTCGACAAGAACTTGGCTCACATAGGGCCATGTCCAACACCTGACTTCGACATGGCGCCAGCGCCAAACACTTTTTGTTCCCTATACCTGCATCCTGAGCATGGTTTCCAATGGGACAGAGAAGACTTGTCCCACATAGACTTCAGTGGGTTAACTGATATCCAACCAACTGGTTAGGGAAGTGAATTCAGTGATAATGACTGAGTCACAATCTTTGAAGCGAATTTCGGCTTATGTAGCCGAAACTAAGATGATAACGGCTCTCGAAGCCGAAGTGAAGTACATGGCCACACAGGCCAATGATCAACGGTAATCTGATGCAGGTCCAGGAAAGGATTTCGATCCAAGACCCCCTGATATCATGCCAGAAGAAATGCAGGGACAGAGGCTCGACGCCATCTATGACGATGAGCCTTTGGGCTTCGAAAAGGACCCCTTGGCGAACAACATTAAAATGTTAGCGCAAGATCCTTTAGAAGAAATCAACTTAGGCGAAGGGTCAGAGAATAGGCCAACTTACATCAGCGCCAAAATTGATCCAGAACTTAGGTTGGAAGTAATCCAATTGCTGAAAGAGTTTAAAGACTGTTTTGCATGGGATTATGACGAAATGCCTGGTCTCGACAGAGGATTGGTAGAACTTCAGTTGCCAATCAAACCTGGGAAGAAGCCAATCAAGCAAAATCCAAGGCGCTTCGCTCCAGAAATACTGTCGAAGATCAAAACGGAAGTCGAAAGACTGCTGAAATGCAAATTCATACGTGTTACAAGGTATGTCGAATGGATTGCAAACATTGTGCCAGTAATTAAGAAAAATGGTACGTTAAGGGTGTGCATAGATTTCAGAAATTTGAATGCTGCTACACCCAAAGATGAATATCCTATGCCTGTGGCGGAAATGCTAGTCGATTCTGCCGCTGGCTATGAATACCTGAGTATGCTCGATGGTTATTCAGGATATAATCAAATATTCATTGTTGAAGAGGATGTGTCGAAAACAGCTTTTCGATGCCCTGGGGCCTTAGGCACTTACGAACGGGTAGTGATGCCTTTTGGCCTAAAGAACGCTGGGGCAACGTACCAGTGAGCAATGAATACTATCTTCCATGATTTTATTAACACTTTTATGCAAGTATATATTGATGACATTGTTATAAAATCTGTTTCCAGGAAGAATCATATTGACCACCTTCGACAATCATTCGAAAGAATGAGAGAACATGGTCTGAAGATGAACCCTTTGAAGTGTGCATTCTGTGTGAAAGCTGGAGATTTCTTGGGCTTCATTGTCCACAAGAAAGGAATCGAAATTAACCAGAACAAGACGAAGGCAATTCTGGAAGCGAAAGCGCCATCGAATAAGAAGGAACTACAATCTCTGTTAGGCAAGATAATTTTCTTAAGGAGATTCATATCTAACCTAAGTGGGAAAGCTCAGGCCTTTTCACCCTTACTTCGACTGAATAAAGAAGGGTTTGAATGGGGGCAAGAGCAACAAGAAGCCTTCGACAAAATCAAAGGGTACCTCACTAAGCCACCTATTTTGGTGCCTCCTTTTAGCAATAGGAGTATGAGATTGTACATAGCTGCATCCGACAAAACTTTGGGAAGCATGTTAGCCCAAGAGGATGAGAATGGAGTCAAAATACCCATTTACTATCTCAGTAGAGTTTTGAACGATGCAGAAACTAGATATAGTGAAGTTGAAAAATTGTGTCTATGTCTGTATTTCTCTTGTACAAAACTCAAGCAATATATAAAACCAGTTGATGTGTATGTTTCGTCTCATTTTGATGTTTTCAAGTATATGTTGTCGAAACCTATCTTGCACAGTCGAATTGGCAAGTGGGCATTAGCATTAACTGAATACTCCTTGACCTTTATGCCTCTTAAGGCAGTAAAAGGACAAGTGGTCGCGGACTTCATAGTCGACCACTCAATTCAAGTTGAGGATATTAATTATGTGGAGATAGAGCCTTGGAAATTCTACTTCGATGGTTCCAGCCATAAAGATGGAACATGGGTAGGAGTCTTGATTATTTCTCCAGATAAAATTCCAACAACATTCAAGTACAAAATATCAGGTTCTTGTTCGAACAATGAGGCTGAGTATGAAGCTCTAATTACCGGCCTTGAGATATTGTTGGAATTGGGGGCAACTCGAGTCGAAATAATGGGAGACTCAGAGTTAGTCATTAAGCAAGTCACAAATGAATATAAATGCATAAGAGATAATCTCATTATGTACTTTGTGATAGCAAATCGTTTATTGAAAAAATTTGAAACGATCAATATTCGACACATACCCAGAGTCGAAAATCAAATAGCCAACGACTTGGCACAGATTGCATCTGGGTATAAAATTTCAAAAACGAGGTTGCAAAGAGCAATCGAAGTTCGAGAAAAGATAAAAGCAACTTGTCTATCACCAACAGACTTGGAATCGACAAGACTAGGATATGCTGATCAAAGTAACTTCGAAATTTCGTTCATAGATAATTTATCAGAGCAAGATTGGAGGAAACCCATAGTGGACTATCTTCAAAATCCAGGAGCTTTGACAGAACGAAAAACAAAGTACAGGGCGTTGAGTTATGTACTCATGGGTAATGAGTTATTCAAGAAAACGCCTGAAGGGGTATTGCTAAAATGCTTAAGTGAAACTGAGGCATACATAGCCCTTTCGACTATGCACGCTGGAGCATGTGGGGCTCACCAAGCAGGCCATAAGATGAAATGGTTGTTGTTTCGACAAGGACTATATTGGCCCACTATGCTAAAAGATTGTGTTGAGTTCGCCAAAGGTTGTCAAGAGTGTCAATTCCATACAGGCATCCAACACGTACCAGCAAGCGAACTTCACTCGATAGTGAAGCCTTGGCCCTTTAGAGGATGGGCGTTGGACCTCATTGGAGAGATTCGACCAGCATCGTCAAAGAGTCAGAAATACATACTGGTAGGCATTGATTACTTTACTAAGTGGATCGAAGCTATCCCTTTAGTCAATGTAGACCAAGAAAATGTCATTGAATTTATTCAAAAGAACATTATCTTTAGGTATGGAATCCCTGAGACGATAACAACTGATCAAGGATCAGTTTTCACTGGTCGAAAGATGCAGGAATTTGCTCAGGAAACAGGTTTCAAACTCCTAACATCAACGCCTTATTATGCACAGGCAAATGGTCAAGTCGAAGCAGCAAACAAAGTAGTGATTGGCTTGATAAAAAAGCATGTTGGGAAGAAACCAAAGAATTGGCACAAGACGTTAGACCAGATTCTGTGGGCTTGTCGAACGTCCCCAAAAGAAGCCACAGGTACAACACCATATAGGCTAACTTTTGGCCATGATGCAGTGTTGCCAGCAGAAATTTGTCTTCAATCTGCAAGGGTTCAGAGGCATTATGATATTCCCTCTGAAATTTATTGGAACATGATGTTAGACGAACTAGTGGATTTAGACGAAGAGAGATTGCACGCTCTTGACCTACTCAGGCTTCAGAAGAAAAGAGTAGAAGACTCTTATAATAAAAAGGTAAAACCTAAGGTATTTTTGCCTGAAGAGCTAGTTTGGAAGGTAATTCTTCCCATGGATCGAAGGGATCGAAGCATGGGGAAATGGTCACCCAAATGGGAAGGACCATTCAGAGTTATCCAAACTTTTTCTGGTGGAGCCTATGAAGTCGAAGAGTTAGGTGAAGATAAAAGGCTCTTGAGAGTAAATGGTAAATATTTGAAAAAATACAAACCTACACTCCAAGAGATAAAAATAATAAAATAATGATAACAAGACTAAATTGACCATAAAAAAGCCAAAATGGAAATTTTTATAAATTTTAGCCAAGATGGCAATGTTGTCGAATATAGATTACAAAATATGGTTACAAAAGCTGAATCAATCAGAAGGGAACAGAGTCCTTGAGTCGAAGGTATTTGGCTTGTTGCAGCTCCAATCTTTTCTTGCACCAGGCGTTCTCCTGCACAAGCTTGGCAATCTGAGCGTCGAAGCCTTGGGCCTTCTCAGCAAATTCCAGGCCCTGTTTGATTTCAGTTTGACTCTCGGTGTCTGAGATGGTCGAAAGAAGTTCCTCCTTGCGTTTAGTGTTGGCATTTATCTTAGCCTCTATTTCTTCGATTTGTGCCCTGAAGGAAGCATTCTCTCGATCGATGGCATCGACTTCTTCCTGCGTAGATGCTTTTTGCTTCGACAACTCCGCAATTCGAGAAGTCGTCTCCGAAACAGCAGTCCATGCAGAAGAGCTTTTTCCATATAACACCTCAAGCTGACTATTAAAGCCCCTTTGGCGCCTATAATCTGCTGAGACTTGATCAATCATGGAGTGTAACTCCATGATCAAGCCTGAAACTTCTGGAGCTACAGCTAACAAGTCGACAGCATTCAAAACATCCCTCAAGTATGATGGAGCAGTGGGGTCCCCCTCTAAAGCCTTCATCAAGTCTTTCTTGAAAAACTGGGCCTTAACCTTCGCTAAAGCTTCATCAAGAGGAGAGGTTTCAGTGGACTTCCCCGACAGGGTAGGAACCTCCTGACTAGCATCGGACGAACTCTTGCTCTCGATGATTGCGTTGAGATAGCTAACAGGGTCAGTTTGTTTCAAGAGTTCTAAGTCCTCTTTTGACCTGTGCTTCGTTGAGGTAACAGCCCTTGCAACAGCATTGTCTTGGGTTTGAGGCTGTTGAATGTTAGGTGTCTCGACTTGTTTCCCTTCGACTCGGACTGGGGCAGTACCAGCGTTACCTTGGTGTCCTTCGCCAGTGTCACCTTGGTTATCTTCGCCAGCGGCACCTTGGTTCTCTTCGCCAGCATTGCCATGGTCCCCTTCGTCACGATTCTCTTCTGACAGATCCACCACATGAACCTCTTTTGGCTGTTGTTCTTCCGTTTGAGGATCCTCTGTGGGTTTTTCTACCGTCTCAGCATTGGCCTCATTTATTTCAGTATGGGCTTCGTCAGTTTCCAAGCCTTTTTCTTGTGGCCTGCTGAGTTCAGCAGACTCCAGTGTTTCAGAGGTCCTTAGCGGTGAGCTTTCAGTGGTGTCCTGAGAAAGGAAAGAGGAAGAACCTTCAGAAATCGAAAGAGACATAATCGAATGTAGGTATCTACACCTAAGTTACAAAAAGGTCTAAGAGATTACCTGTAAATTTGCTTCAGCCCCAGGGCTGGAATTGTCGCTTTCGACAGGCTTGTTGAGAAGAACGTTTAGTTCCTCCTCCGTTGGCTCCTCAATGATCACTGGAGGTGGCCTGGGCTTTCTCCCAGCAACCTTTATTCTAATGGTTCGACCCTCAGGAGCAGGAGCAGGAACAGGAGCGTCCTTCGTCAGCTTTCGCCTTTTTAGAGGAGCAGGAGGAGAATCGCCTTCTTCATCGCTCCCAGATTCGACCACCAGTGCTGGCCGTTTCTTGGGCGAAGGTGCCTAAAAAACCAATGGGAATTCGATTTAGCAATTGCATCGAAAGTCAAAAGTCGAAAGCCAGAAGAAAATAATGAAGGTCTGGTTACCGATACAGAAGGCTTCTTCGAAGGGCCTTCCCCCTGTTGGTTGGTTGTGGTCTTCACCGGCGCTGTAGTCTTCGCCGGCGGTCGAGGTTTTGTTGAGGGGCCTCCTCCCTGTTGGCTCTCTGTAGCCTTCTTGGCTACAGGCTTTCGAACAACTGAAATCAAATAAATAGTTAACATGCTAGCAGTCGAAAGAGAAAGACAAAGTAATGTGAAAGGATGAACTTACATTTCTTTATTTTGTCCAACACAAGGACAAAAGATTTCTGAAGCTCATCCACGAAGTCCTTCTCGTCGAAAAACTCCTCAGCGTAATAACTTTTCCACGACTCCTCGAAGGATGGTGAGCAAAGAAAGTTGAGCTGGTAGTCAAACAACGAGAGAACTGTTCGACCAGCATATCTTCCGATATGTTTAGTGGCAGCTTCTTCGGTGTAATCATTGCAGAAGTACAACATAGACTTCTCTCTTGGAAAAATTGGAGAAGGTAAGGTTTGAATAATACCAAACTGGCGAGATACCAGGTTTGGTTGGTATGCAATCAGACTCAAGTGAGTCTTAGAGCTCTTGAATCGAAGAGGCATGATCCTTGGTATGAGGAACGCCTCCCACATTGCTGTATGTTCGTCAACTTGAGGACCACTCGACGTCCTTGGATGTGGCCTTGTGAACCATGACGGGCCTACCTTCCGTCGAGCAAACGGAGCCATAGTCGAAACAAACTCTTTCCTTCGAGCAAACATCAGAACGAAGTTGGTGAAAGTTTGCTGAAACTCCAGTCCATCTTCCATAGGCGTCAACAGAGCCAGTCTGGTTCCTTCGACGCGTCTGTTCGCTATCTCTGGAGCCTGCTCATTTATTTGAACCTTCTTAGGCAAGAAAGATTCGAAGGTGGCATTGAGCCACAGTTGGAGCAGCCAAAAAGGCCCAGCAAGTAGCAAACTGGCCCTGTTCTCGATAATTTTTAGAAGAGTTGCCCCATTACTAATCGAATCATAGAGGCTAGCCAAAATCAATTCTGCCAAACAGATATTTTGGCCATGATGGAGTTGAGTGGCGAGAGTGACCATCTTCTTGGTCACCTGTAAGGACTTCGAGCAAAATACAAAGCGAGTCAGCCATAAGGCTAGAAACGCTATGTGTTCGACATCCGACACAACTTCTGTCGACCTGTCGTGGTAATGATTGATGAAGGTGGTATAAGTTGGTTTGGTGTCAGAGAATCCAATTTGATCCTCCGACATCTCCTCCGGATCGAAGTAGTCCCCGGTGGGTCGAAGGCCAATGATAGCGGCCACATCGAAGAGTGTAGGAGTCAGCATCCCACAGGGAAGATGGAAAGTAAAGTCGGAATAGTCCCAGAAAAGTAGAGAAGCTATCAGCATCTCCGGAGAATAGTTCAAACCTGTCTTCGACAGCATCACCAGGTCGAAAATCCCCATATCTTTCCAGATCGAAGCTTGGCGTTTCTCCATCTTTTCCAGCCAAGCAACGTAATCAGGAGTAAGGCTAGGGCCAGACCTGAAAGCCCTAACACCTTTGTTGAAGAAACGAAGGTCGATTTTCTCTTTAGCAGGCTCTTCAGTATCCTCTGCATCCTTCTTGGCGCATGCAACCGGTTTGAGTTTCTCAACTACCGGAAAATAACTCTTGATCTTCCTGGCCTCAACAATACTTGGATACAAGGGGCCAGACATAGCAAAGATTTGGTTGGAATATCCAACCGGGATCATAAGGTGGTGTGAGTAAGCATCACGTACGGCGATGTCCAAGGGTTTCAGGGACCCTTCGTTGGCCCGTAACAGTTACTACTGGAGCAGTGACGAAAACCTTAGGTTTGACGTTTCCAGATGGTACGGTAGCGCTAGGAGCATTGGAACCAGATGCCATTGTTAATGGTGAGGTTGAAGACGAAGTGAAGAAAGAAAGGGTTTTGCAAAGATGACAAGTTTGTATGAAAATAGAGAAGTCTGAAAGCTAGATGGCGTAAAAAGTCCCACAATGGGGTACTTACTGCTATTTATAGTAGTGGGGGAAAATCCCCAAAACCGAGGACATTAAATGCCATTTAATGTTGCAGGAGATAGTGGGACACGTGGCATCCCACTGTTGTTTTAGCCGTTCTGCAGAAATAGAGGGACGCAGCGTGCGTCCTCGTTTTTGGGAATTGTCATAATGACAAATTCTGAAATGACGTTTGGCACTGCACGCCATACTGAAATGACGTCTTAGGTACGGATAAATGATGGTTTTCTTGGGATTGCCAGTGGTTGGTAAACGACAACAAAAAGTGCACAAGTTAATTTGTGACTAAGCGTGAAAAGACAGGTGTCGAATGGCGTTTCAAAGAATGCCTTTTTCTTTCAGAGTCGAAATAAGGCATTCTTGGGGGGCAATTTGTTGGCTCCTAAATTCGACACCCTTGTTTTGTTAATGTCATCCATTAAAGCTGAAGGATGTTTTCGACTAGCTAGGTCCGTCGAAGTGCCCATCGAAAGATGGCAAGGTACTTAAAAGATTTCTTCCAAGGGAGAAGTTGGTTTCCTTCGACGTCGAAGGAGATTCTCGTCGAAGATGTTTCTCGACGAAGGTGTTCGATGGTTCAGAGTGGAGCAGTTTGAAATTCAAGCGTTTGGAGGGAAAACGGTTTCCAGCGGTTACCAAGTGTGACGTGCGAAGATCTGGAGCGTCGAACGTTGAGAACGTGCCAAGTGGAATGATCTCGAAGCAGTGTAACTGCCCGACGGTTACTTGGGATGTTTTAGTATAAATAGTAGTAGTCATGTAGTTTCTCGCGTGTGTTCACAATTCTATACAAAGTCACCCATATAGATTCGAGTACCCAGCATGTGAGAAAGAATTGTTGAGAAATGTATGTGTGAAACACCAACTTTATTAATCAAAGTCATTTACTTTTCCAGAAATTTACTTGCTTTCTTCTTTACTTTCCTGTCGAACCCTTTCATTTAAAGCTTTATTTATCTTACCAAGTCCTTCCTTCATGCAATTTACTTAAAGCCTCTTTATTTTATTATCACTTAACCCATAGCCAATTTAATCAAAACTTCAAAATCAACCTATGTCCTAGGATCAATCTGATCGATCCTGCGAGTAACCAAATAAGTAACCATTTGGAGGATCAGCGGTTGTTTACCAAATACCAAGGTAAACAGTAGGTCAAGAGCGCGCAATCTCTCTTCGCCTAAATCCACTAGTTCGTCTAACATCATGTTCCAATAAATTTCAGAGGGAATATCATAATGCCTCTGAACCCTTGCAGATTGAAGACAAATTTCTGCTGGCAACACTGCATCATGGCCAAAAGTTAGCCTATATGGTGTTGTACCTGTGGCTTCTTTTGGGGACGTTCGACAAGCCCACAGAATCTGGTCTAACGTCTTGTGCCAATTCTTTGGTTTCTTCCCAACATGCTTTTTTATCAAGCCAATCACTACTTTGTTTGCTGCTTCGACTTGACCATTTTCCTGTGCATAATAAGGCGTTGATGTTAGGAGTTTGAAACCTGTTTCCTGAGCAAATTCCTGCATCTTTCGACCAGTGAAAACTGATCCTTGATCAGTTGTTATCGTCTCAGGGATTCCATACCTAAAGATAATGTTCTTTTGAATAAATTCAATGACATTTTCTTGGTCTACATTGACTAAAGGGATAGCTTCGATCCACTTAGTAAAGTAATCAATGCCTACCAGTATGTATTTCTGACTCTTTGACGATGCTGGTCGAATCTCTCCAATGAGGTCCAACGCCCATCCTCTAAAGGGCCAAGGCTTCACTATCGAGTGAAGTTCGCTTGCTGGTACGTGTTGGATGCCTGTATGGACTTGCCACTCTTAACAACCTTTGGCGAACTCAACACAATCTTTTAGCATAGTGGGCCAATATAGTCCTTGTCGAAACAACAACCATTTCATCTTATGGCCTGCTTGGTGAGCCCCACATGCTCCAGCGTGCGTAGTCGAAAGGGCTATGTATGCCTCAGTTTCACTTAAGCATTTTAGCAATACCCCTTCAGGCGTTTTCTTGAATAACTCATTACCCATGAGTACATAACTCAACGCCCTGTACTTTGTTTTTCGTTCTGTCAAAGCTCCTGGATTTTGAAGATAGTCCACTATGGGTTTCCTCCAATCTTGCTCTGATAAATTATCTATGAACAAAATTTCGAAGTTACTTTGATCAGCATATCCTAGTCTTGTCGATTCCAAGTCTGTTGGTGATAGACAAGTTGCTTTTATCTTTTCTCGAACTTCGATTGCTCTTTGCAACCTCGTTTTTGAAATTTTATACCCAGATGCAATCTGTGCCAAGTCGTTGGCTATTTGATTTTCGACTCTGGGCATGTGTCGAATATTGATCGTTTCAAATTTTTTCAATAAACGATTTGCTATCACAAAGTACATAATGAGATTCTCTCTTATGCATTTATATTCCTTTGTGACTTGCTTAATGACTAACTCTGAGTCTCCCATTATTTCGACTCGAGTTGCCCCCAATTCCAACAATATCTCAAGGCCGGTAACTAGAGCTTCATACTCAGCCTCATTGTTCGAACAAGAACCTGATATTTTGTACTTGAATGTTGTTGGAATTTTATCTGGAGAAATAATCAAGACTCCTACCCCTGTTCCATCTTTATGGCTGGAACCATCGAAGTAGAATTTCCAAGGCTCTATCTCCACATAATTAATATCCTCAATTTGAATTGAGTGGTCGACTATGAAGTCCGCGACCACTTGTCCTTTTACTGCCTTAAGAGGCATAAAGGTCAAGGAGTATTCAGTTAATGCTAATGCCCACTTGCCAATTCGACTGTGCAAGATAGGTTTCGACAACATATACTTGAAAACATCAAAATGAGACGAAACATACACATCAACTGGTTTTATATATTTCTTGAGTTTTGTACAAGAGAAATACAGACATAGACACAATTTTTCAACTTCACTATATCTAGTTTCTGCATCGTTCAAAACTCTACTGAGATAGTAAATGGGTCTTTCGACTCCATTCTCATCCTCTTGGGCTAACATGCTTCCCAAAGTTTTGTCGGATGCAGCTATGTACAATCTCATACTCCTATTGCTACAAGGAGGCACCAAAATAGGTGGCTTAGTGAGGTACCCTTTGATTTTGTCGAAGGCTTCTTGTTGCTCTTGCCCCCATTCAAACCCTTCTTTATTCAGTCGAAGTAAGGGTGAAAAGGCCTGAGCTTTCCCACTTAGGTTAGATATGAATCTCCTTAAGAAATTTATCTTGCCTAACAGAGATTGCAGTTCCTTCTTATTCGATGGCGCTTTCGCTTCCAGAATTGCCTTCGTCTTGTTCTGGTTAATTTCGATTCCTTTCTTGTGGACAACGAAGCCCAAGAAATCTCCAGCTTTCACACAGAATGCACACTTCAAAGGGTTCATCTTCAGACCATGTTCTCTCATTCTTTTGAATGATTGTCGAAGGTGGTCAATATGATTCTTCCTGGAAACAGATTTTATAACAATGTCATCAATATATACTTGCATAAAAGTGTTAATAAAATCATGGAAGATAGTATTCATTGCTCGCTGGTACGTTGCCCCAGCGTTCTTTAGGCCAAAAGGCATCACTACCCATTCGTAAGTGCCTAAGGCCCCAGGGCATCGAAAAGCTGTTTTCGACACATCCTCTTCAGCAATGAATATTTGATTATATCCTGAATAACCATCGAGCATACTCAGGTATTCATAGCCAGCGGCAGAATCGACTAGCATTTCCGCCACAGGCATAGGATATTCATCTTTGGGTGTAGCAGCATTCAAATCTCTGAAATCTATGCACACCCTTAACGTACCATTTTTCTTAATTACTGGCACAATGTTTGCAATCCATTCGACATACCTTGTAACACGTATGAATTTGCATTTCAGCAGTCTTTCGACTTCCGTTTTGATCTTCGACAGTATTTCTGGAGCGAAGCGCCTTGGATTTTGCTTGATTGGCTTCTTCCCAGGTTTGATTGGCAACTGAAGTTCTACCAATCCTCTGTCGAGACCAGGCATTTCGTCATAATCCCATGCAAAACAGTCTTTAAACTCTTTCAGCAATTGGATTACTTCCAACCTAAGTTCTGGATCAATTTTGGCGCTGATGTAAGTTGGCCTATTCTCTGACCCTTCGCCTAAGTTGATTTCTTCTAAAGGATCTTGCGCTAACATTTTAATGTTGTTCGCCAAGGGGTCCTTTTCGAAGCCCAAAGGCTCATCGTCATAGATGGCGTCGAGCCTCTGTCCCTGCATTTCTTCTGGCATGATATCAGGGGGTCTTGGATCAAAATCCTTTCCTGGACCTGCAGCAGATAACCGTTGATCATTGGCCTGTGTGGCCATGTACTTCACTTCGGCTTCGAGAGCCGTTATCATCTTAGTTTCGGCTACATAAGCCGAAATTCGCTTCAAAGATTGTGACTCAGTCATTATCACTGAATTCACTTCCCCAACCAGTTGGTTGGATATCAGTTAACCCACTGAAGTCTATGTGGGACAAGTCTTCTCTGTCCCATTGGAAACCATGCTCAGGATGCAGGTATAGGGAACAAAAAGTGTTTGGCGCTGGCGCCATGTCGAAGTCAGGTGTTGGACATGGCCCTATGTGAGCCAAGTTCTTGTCGAAATCTGCCAACCCCAGGTGATTCACTTCGCCCAGGTAGTAGCTTTGATCTGCCTCTATGTTTTCGACCATCCCATCTGGACGCCATAGAAGCAGCCTCTGGTGCATTGATGATGGCACAGCTCCAACACCATGAATCCATTCACGGCCCAACAAAAGATTGTAGTTAGGTTTGGCCGATATGACCATAAACATCGTTGGTCGAAGGATAGATCCTACTTTGATATCCAGCTGGATCACCCCCATAGTGGTCCCTATGCCGCCCTCATAGTTCGACAGGACCATGTTGTGAGGCTTAATGTCCTCATCCCTTTTGCCAATTTTCCTTAGCATAGAGTGAGGAATGATGTTGATGGTCGCCCCGCAATCCACCAAAATTTTATTCACAGTAGTTTCTTCGAGTTTAGACCTTATAAATAAAGGCTTGAGGTGATTTTTCATCGCCTTTGTAGGTGGCTCGAAGAACCCATTTTGTTCCTCAGTGGTGCCATTGTCCATGACGAAATAGCACACTGGCCTGTGTTTGGCCATTTCTTGTTCCACTTCCCAGTCACTTACTTCGACTTCCACCTGTCGGTTGAATTCTCTGGGCAGCACTGAGACTATATTCACCATTATGTCCAAAGTATCATCAGACTCAGAATCGTCTTCGTCTTCGACTTCACTTTGGTTAGGCCAAACTAGCCTGTTGGTTACTGGCTCTCTTTCTAGAGGTTTCCTTTGCTTCCTTTGAGGAACGTTTGAACTGGTTTCTGCCTTTGGTTCGTTGGCAGCCTCCCTTTCAACTTTTCGTCTCCTTTGGTATCTCCTCCATTGAGATCGAGACATGGGATTTTTACCTTTGTAGTTGCTTGACACTTGTGCAACTTTAGGTGCAGCAACCTGAGGCTCTTTCTTTTGAGTCAAAGAGGAACCCCTTGGCACGTCGAAAGAGTGCCATCTCTCCTCACTTGGCCTTTTTCGACCAGAGGTTTTGTACCAAGTATCTACTGGCACATTTGTGGGAGGCCTAAAAGTCAATGGCCTCTTTTCTTGCTTTGAACCTCTTTGGGAGGCTCTTCTGGGATCATGTCGAAGATCAACATTTTCCCTTCTCTTATTCGCTTCTCTTACACCTTGAATGTGCTCAGCAGCTTTTTTGTCAAAGATCGAACTGCATCTTGGACACAGCATCACCTCTGATTTCTTTTTCTGGCATCTTTGTAAAAAGTCTGCCAAATTTTCATTTTCCCGAGGGAAAGCAGTCTTATTAGCTTGTTCTTGCCTCATGGCCTCTTCTGATGCTTTTGGGTCAGAAAGTTCGACCATGTTGATATTCATTGTATCTTTGTTAGCAAGAGTTATCTGCTTCATTTGTGTCTCCAGATTCTCCGTCTGGCCTTGAACTGTGGCCAAGTGGGAACTGGGTTTTGGTCCAGTTTTTTATGCTTTAGCGGTCTCCAACTTCGGGCTTTCGACCGCTTTCTGAACAACTTCAATTGTCTTCCTGGATAAATTTCCAGAAAAACTGCCAAAGATTGGCATGTTGATGTGGTCCTTTGAGACTTCGACCATTGTGATTCCTGGCTTCTTCGACTGGCTCCTGGTTGCCTCTATCACGTTCACCTCAGAGGGCTCAGCATAGTGGGCTTCAGCCTGCAATGGATTTGAGTCGACAGCCATGGGGGTTTTGTCAGCAAACTTCAACCTCCCTTCTTCGATAGCGTCTTGCACAAGATTCCTGAAAAGAAAACATTGAGAAGTTTTATGGCCCAAAAAATTATGATATTTGAAAAAACCTCTCTTCTTTCTTTGATCAAGAGGAGGCACTTTTACCCCTGGGGGTACTATCATTTGGCAATCTTTAACCAGCAAGTCGAATATTTCATCACATTTTGTGATGTCAAAACTATAAGTCTTTTTGGGGAACCTATCGTTGGTCCTTTCTGGACCAATGGGATTTTTCCCACTTGAGGGGACTAACAGTTTACAAGAGTATGGTGGCCCTTGTTTCAGTTCTGCTAAATCGACTTCTCCTTCTTCGACAGCTAATGTATCGTCGAAGGATTCCGGGTCTTCGTCATCCATCTCAACGTACGCTATCCTCTCTCTCTTGTGAGTTTTCGTTGCCTTTGCTTTTTCAGCTTTGAGGCGTTCTACCTGTCGAACTCTATCGGCCAGTTGGGCCATGTCTCTCAGGTATTGGGTGTCTAGCTTCTTCCTAATGGAATAATCTAAACCGCCTGCGGCTATTTCGACTAACTCATGTTCTGGAACTTGTGTAAAGCATCTCGCCTTGAGCAACCTAAACCTATTTAGATATTCGTCTATAGGTTCAGTGAAACGTCTCTTCACACTGGCCAATTCTTTCAGGCTTATCTTGGTTTGCCCCATGTAGAATTGTTCATGGAACAATCTTTCCAACTGGGTCCAATGATGGATCGAATTGGGGGGAAGAGTTGTAAACCAAGTAAAAGCGTTCTTTGTTAAAGAACTTGGGAAGTACTTGATCCTCAGGTTTTCGTTATTCGAAATGTCGCCTGCTTCGATCAAGTATCTTGCCACATGCTCGACAGTAGATTCTGTCGTGTCCCCAGAGAACTTAGTAAATTTGGGGACTTTGCATCTAGGAGGTAAGTCTGTCTGTAACACGTACTCTGACAATGAAGATGTAAAGTTGGGCCTTCGAAAGCCCATGTTCATCCCATTCTGAGTCATGATCCTTTCGATCATGGTTGCCAGATTATTTTCCAAACCCGTATTCTGGTATTGGATATGCTGGACTACTTCATCAGCATTTTGGTTTCTGTTAATTAACCTTACCTCTGGGGTTATTACCCTAGGTTCCTCGACGGGTTGCTCCAATCGTGCCCTAAGGTTTTCTTCGACAGGCTGTTGAGCCTGGTTGATGGTGGTTTCTTCCTCTAGGAATATCCCCTGGTTTCCCCTTATTTGCGCCTTTTGGGGCTGTCGAACAGGTTGGGGTACTCCAAAGAAATCAGTCAAACGCGTCATTTGCGCTGTCACTTGCTGATTCGATTGAGTAGTGTTTTGTATTAGAGGGTTTAGCACTGTACTAAAAGTTTGTGCCAACATTTGCACCATATCATGGTTGCTTTCGTCCATTTGTTGCCTCAAGACTGCTGTCGAGGCATTTGTAAGGCCATGGGCTACTTGGGACGTTCCTCCTAAGAGTTGGGTCCTATTTCTATTCGCCATGCCTACTCCAGAACCTTGGAGTGGCGAAGAGGCACTCACTAAAGGGTCTGAAAAAGTGGACGCCGCATTCGTCAGGCTAGCCAATTCCGAAGTTGGCATACCATAGAGTGGCATAAATCCTGGTGGCGCGAAAGGCCTTGTGCCTAAATTTCCCCTTGGTGGGGGAGTTCCCAAAGGCATCCTGGGGCCCGTGAACGAAAGTAATGGCCCCGTTGCTGTGACCGTTACTGCTGGTGTCGAACCAACAGTTGTCGCTTCACTTACGGTCGTACTAACCGTTGCTCCCACGTTCGTTTGTGGGATTTCGTTATTGTTTGGCGGATTCGCCATCTCTTCCCTTCTTCTGGCAATATTGTTATCGTTAGTGTATATTCTACCACTTCTCAATAACATACAACACTCCTCGAAATCGAAAAGATGAGATTATTTTCAACAATCAACACACAGTCCCACCGGGTGTGCCAATTTGTTTACCTTGGTATTTGGTAAACAACCGCTGATCCTCCAAATGGTTACTTATTTGGTTACTCGCAGGATCGATCAGATTGATCCTAGGACATAGGTTGATTTTGAAGTTTTGATTAAATTGGCTATGGGTTAAGTGACAATAAAATAAAGAGGCTTTAAGTAAATTGCATGAAGGAAGGACTTGGTAAGATAAATAAAGCTTTAAATGAAAGGGTTCGACAGGAAAGTAAAGAAGAAAGCAAGTAAATTTCTGGAAAAGTAAATGACTTTGATTAATAAAGTTGGTGTTTCACACATACATTTCTCAACAATTCTTTCTCACACGCTGGGTACTCGAATCTATATGAGTGACTTTGTATAGAATTGTGAACACACGCGAGAAACTACATGACTACTACTATTTATACTAAAACATCCCAAGTAACCGTCGGGCAGTTACACTGCTTCGAGATCATTCCACTTGGCACGTTCTCAACGTTCGACGCTCCAGATCTTTGCACGTCACACTTGGTAACCGCTGGAAACCGTTTTCCCTCCAAACGCTTGAATTTCAAACTGCTCCACTCTGAACCATCGAACACCTTCGTCGAGAAACATCTTCGACGAGAATCTCCTTCGACGTCGAAGGCAACAAACTTCTCCCTTGGAAGAAATCTTTTAAGTACCTTGCCATCTTTCGATGGGCACTTCGACGGACCTAGCTAGTCGAAAACATCCTTCAGCTTTAATGGCTGACATTAATAAAACAAGGGTGTCGAATTTAGGAGCCAACAGGCGGGGAAGATTTTTTAGACTACGCTGGGGAAATGACTCCATTGTGGTATCTTGTATTCCGTCGGGGAACATTCTTATATTTTGTTGAGGAATATTAAGACTGTCGGGGATGCTTTTATACTTGCTGGAGAATATTCTTATACTCTGCTGGGGAATATTAAGACCTTCTGGGGATACCAAGCTTTTTTAGGGCTGATGGTAGACTAACTCTGCTTGGGGAGAGTATTGCTGATTTGTACATAGCTGCAAGTCTCAGCTGGGAGAGCTACCATTACTGCCTTATTCTGCGGGGAGTGAAAGTATCTTTGCCATATTCTTCAGCTGAATCTACCTTTGTACCTGGTGAGCAGAGCAACTGTACAGTTTGGACAATTTTTATTGCCTCTGTTTCTGCGGGAGAAGGTGCCTGCGGAGGCCCTGTGGATCGAGTATTATCCCCACCTATGAGGTGCTTGGTATCTTTCGGTCAAAATGACAAGTCTTCTTCTGGTAGGCCAGTGACGAGATGACGAGACATAGTCGTACGCTTTGATCCCTAATTTTTGCCAGGACCGTCCTTTTGGGTTTTCAGTTCACCTGGATACCCTTTTTTGCCCAAGCCGCCTTTTCAGGTTTTCGACTTGCCGGGTGTACAGATTTTTTCATTTTCATCCCTTATTTTTGCCCGAACCCTTTTGGTTCGCCGGGAAGCCCTTATTTTTTCCTAGGCCAGTCAACCTAGTGGGTCTTTTATTATGCGTAGTACTTTTTGACTATGTCCACGCTCTCAGGATGTAGGGAGGTGTCACTGTCGGTAGTGTTGTGTTGCCATACTACCAGAAGATCTTCGTTTTATCATGCAAGATTCGTTATTGGAATTCGTGTCCAATGCCCCAATTGATTCAGATGGAGATCTGCCCCTGGCTATTTGGCATTTTGAGAGATTCCTTGAATCTTGACTTGACTGCCTCAGATGATGGACAATGATCATGCCGTGCCTCTTGATTGGAAGTGTTTTTCCACTTGAGGTGATCCTTTTTATTCAGAAGGTTTTTGTTCACTAGATATTCGTCGTGCGAATTTCTCTGCTGTTGAACAAATAGTCATATGCAAACAGTATTATTTTAAGAATGCAAAGCTTATGTCTGTTTTGAAATTTTTGAAAATGCCTTTTTCCAGTAAAACAAGCGAATTTTTGTAAAATGTGATGTCAACTCACGATTTTACAGCGAGCCCTACAGGAGTCAGGATACCTTTTGTAACAGTATGCTTTCGAACTGACCTATGCTTCAGCTAGGACTTTTAAGGGCTATAATGTGGCCTGGTTCACGGTTTAAGAAACAAAGGATAAAGGGTCCAATTTTATTTGTACCCACCAGTTCTTCATGATGTTCTTCGATCCTAAACTCAGCTAATCGTGCATTAGATCTTGTTTGAGTCTTTGCTCTGACATACCAGTGATGGTTCGGATACTGACAATTTATTTTGAACAGGCAGTCATTTTGTTGAGAGTTTGCAGGATCTCTTCCCTTTTGGTTTTTATTATCCCTGTTTTTTTTTGCATGAATTGTTTCTTTTTGTGATTACAGTCAGCAGGATGCCCCAGTTTTTTCTGTAAGTCTCCTTCATAGGTTTTGACTTAGTGGGCTTTTATTTCGAAAGATAATGACTGTCTGTCTTTACGATTATACGGAACCATCACCGTGCTTTGTTTCGGAAGGACTTCTTTGCTGACATTCATTATGCACCTGAATTAACTGAGAAACTACCCTGCCCCAGGTTATAATTATGGGTTTTAATTTGTGAAACGAAAAAAAACTCCAACTTCTTTGGCTCAAAGGGGTTGACGAGGGATTATCTTCCTTATAACTCCACTGTTTAGGATTTGAAACAATGCCTGTACCTCGTCAGCGGGGTCTGTTCAAAAGCATACTGTAGAGATTTTGATATCATTTTCGTCATCCTCCCTCAAAAGGCTTAGAATTTTTTAATCGAGAGTTGAACATCACAAAAATGAAAGCAATTTGAATATAGTGAATACGAATGGATTGATTCAGAACAGACATATGCAATGCATTGATAAAGTGATAAAGTTTGACATGATAATAATTGTTTGAATAAGCGAAGAAAGATACAACTTCAGAATTTAAATTAACAAAAGTCTCTTAATTTGAACTAGTCATTTCAGGTGGAGAACCCTCAACGGAAGATTTTCATTTCGCCATCCGGCATGAATTCCAACGCTCTTCCGTCAATCAAGTCTTGGATCTTGTTTTTCAAAGCCCAACAGTCGTCGATGTCATGTCCAGGACTATAGGAGTGGTATTCACAAACTGCGTTAGGATGATAGCTAGGAGCAGAGGTATTGGGATTCCGCGGAGGATCCCTTAAAGGAATCAGATTGACCTCCAACAAGCGTTTAAGTATTAGAGATGATGGTATATCAGTCTCAGAGAAATGTCTTCCAGATGTATTTTGCTTACGCCGATTACCCCGTTGACGCTGGCGAGGTTGATGCTGGGCTTGTGACCCTGAAGCAGGCTGAGGAGGTTGAATGATGACTTCATCTTCAACCCTAGTTGTTTGCCCCACTTGGTTATTTAAAAGTAGTTTGTTTACGAGGACCCTGAGCTCTTCTTGTCTTTGAGCCAGGTCTTGAATGAGAGCCATCTAGCCCACCAGCTGTCCCATCATCTGGATCTTCATTGTTGCCAACTCAATTTGTAGCCCTTCCAACTGATCATTCCTGACGCCGCCTGGATTCCCTAGGACTAAGCCCCTTATGACGAGAGCTTTTATTTGTTCCTTCCCCTAGGTTAGGTTCAGGAACATTTCTTGAAGTTGAGCATTTTGAGCCTGGAGATCTTGGTTGTCTTGTGGGAGAGCCATTGCTGAAATAAACAGCGGGAACATGAGAGACCTGTACTAGATGACCTGTTATGTAATGATATGTATGATATATGTATGCAATGTTTTCAAGGATCTCGCAGGGTAAACATGAAACTGTTAGAATTTGAATCTGGTAGCTTGATTGAAGGAGCTTCATGTTGCTGAGAGTCCTTCTTCAAGAGTCAAGCTCACCATATCGAGTGGGTCATAGCCCCTGACTCAAGTTATCGTGTTTTGATTTCTAAACAACCTTGGCTAGAGGAAAATAAATCCCCTCTGCCCCTTGCTAGACATCTGATGTACCATAACCTGCATCAAAGACCCTTGAGATCCTTGAAATGGTTAAGGAAATGTTAAGGCATGATGTTATGATGTGTATGCTATGCGTTTAAGCAAAAGCGTAAGGTGATGTAAGTAAACCGTGCAATAAGTCCAAATTATTGGATAAGGACTGTAAACAAAACCTGCAAGGAACTCATGTTGTCAGATAACAAGAATGTGCAAGTAGTTGAGGTTTGAAGGCACATGAGTCACACAAACAGCCTTAAGTTTAGGTTGGAATGGAGTTTAGGTATTACCCTCTTTCAGTTTCAGTTGGTTAAGACCTGTCCTAAAAAATAGTAACCGGGTTCTAGAGGATCTCAATATCACTGACTACCCTCAATCGGTCATAATTCCATTTTAGCAACCTTTTCTTGCAGCCGGAATCATCGCGAGAGTTTAGTCTCAATGAGTGTAGCATACTGCTACTGTTCTATGGCCAAGTTGGTCAATTTAAGGTTCTAAGGTCAGTTGGTGCTTAATGACTCCTTAGAAGACCCATATTCTCCTCGTTCCAACACAAGGGATATCGGTACAGACTAAGGTGTCACACCAACGTAGCTACTGCTTCATCCGTACCCGTCTACGCCGTACAGATCCCTCACAATTTATTGCTACTTACCTAAAGGGTATCCCCAGATCCGGGATAGGATCTATAGAAATCTGATACAAGCCCACAAAATTAAAGCATACAAAGCATACAATTGAAAACATAGTGATCTAATCCTAAGGTACACCTCACTTATAAGATAGTCCCCAGCAGAGTCGCCAGTTCTGTGATCGGTGGGAATGAGAACTGACTGTTTTGGAATGCTGGTTCGCGTTTGCGTTTGTTTTTTGCAAAATGTCGCGGTAAGCAAGAGTGGCCACTGTGTTTTATTTTATCCAACAAGGAAAGGACAAAGGCACAGGAAAATTTCTTTTTGAGATTGTTTCTCCGGTTCGGGAGGTAGATTATAGAAAGGGAAGGTGTTAGCACCCTTTCTATCCGTGGTTATCCACAGGCTCTTAGGTACTTGCTCACTATGTTTTCAAAAATTTGCTTTTCTTTCTGATTGTGGGTTTGAAAAGAGTTTTTTTGTTTGAAAGGTGTAAGTGTGAAAAGTTTTGTTTTTCGAAAGAGCAAGTACTTAAGAACATCTACCTACTCAAAAAGGAATTAAACTGTGCAAATGTCCTCTAGACAATGCTATCCCACTATTGAGGAGTAGGTAGCGCTGTCGTTGGAGTTTTCGGGTCAATTCAATTTAAGGGACGTGTGGCCACTAAAGCAATGTTAGGACGCCTTAGCGGTAACCCTAATGTCTTAGATCATTTTTCCGAGGCAACTTATGATCTTTGGACAAGAGGGCGACCTCTAAAACTTCCTATACTCAATGACCATGTTCGAGGCAACCAAGTGAGGTGTACCCTAAGAGTGGCATGTGCGAGTGTATTGTTTTTTAGTTTATATTATCTTTGTACATGTTTTGGTGAGCTACGGTTGATTTTAAATTAAAGGTTAATCTTGTCATGCATAGCCTATTATTCAAACATCTAGTAGTTAATGGTTGCGGAAAATAAATTGCGGAAAATAAAACTATGCTATTACAAGGCGTCGGGTATTTACATCGCCAAAAACAAACCCTTAAAATTAAATGCGAAAAAGTAAATAAAAGCGGTAAATAAAATCCTAAGTTAAAGCTATTACATCCTCGGAGCAATTACAATTATATGGATTCAAAAATAATATGCGCGCGAGAAAATTGAATCGGAACGTCCTAGGGTTTTGACCCTTTTTTCATTAAATAAAGCATATATTTTGTCATTTTTGATTTAAGAATTTAGTCTAACTAATAATTAATTAATTAAAAATAAAATATTTTTTTGAGTTTTATTTTAATTAAGGAAATAAAATTAGAAAGGTAAAAATATATCAAAACCCTAATTCTAAATCAATTTTAATTTAATGAAAAATATGTTAAGATTAAACCTAATTAGAAAAACTAAATTAATTGGTTAATGGTTTATTTACAAAAATAATAAAATTAAAGATGAAAATAATATTTTTTGTGATTTCTGGTTTTTATATAAAAAAGGTTAATTTGTTAATTGGTTAAAAAATAAAAATAACGCAAATTAAACAAAAGAAATATAGAAAAGAGAAAGAATAAACCAAAGGGGGGTTTGGGCCTAGAAGGGAGGTTGATTCAGCAATTCCAGGCCCAGATTCAATCAGCCTTGTTTGACTTTGGTAACTCCTGTGTGCGCCCTTGACTTTGAGAACATGATGAAGACTCCACCCTGGCCATTGGATCTGATTGGCAAGCCACGTAGCATTTGGGATCTGGGGGTACATGGTGAACAATGCTTGGAACGTTGCACCTGCATACTTGAAAAGCAAAACCAAATAATTGTTTGGGGGACCTAGGATTCGAAGGAGCTTGGGTTGCCCTTCGATCCAAGGGGCTGATTGAAGGTGCCTACGAGACTGCACATACGGGGCGTTCGATCTGGATATGACATCCTCCGATCTAGAATTTTGCAAGGAAGTTTGTTCGAAACACAAAATATATGACCTGGGTATCGAACCCAGGTCCTTTTCGCTGCAACGCCTCTTCCTCACCAACCTAGTTGAAATATATTTATTTGGTACAAATGAATCTGCAATGTTTCATTAGAAACAAAAACACAGTATTTAATTTAAATATCAAATCTGCATGCTCAGTTTCCCCCTATGGTGTTAACCCATCGAAAACGAGTTATAGTTGTGCAAATCGAAGGTAAGCTCAGATCGTGCCTTCTTACTCACATGTAACACACATGAATATTAGCAGCAATATGTATATATGTTTAACATGAATTTAAATCACACTTAAAAGTTTGAGATCAAAGGAAAAATTACCCACAGGGGGGTTGTATGAGGGATGCTTCACGATTCAAATGTTAGTCTGGACAGAGACTACGCGCAAAACCGACTTTTAGTGTGACAATCTTTGCCAACTTTATGGAATCTCGTGGGGCAGGCATCGTTTTCTTCTAAGGCAACCTCCGTGCATTTTTTCGTCCTTTTTTCTTTGTGAGCATGAGGTTTATATAGACAAAGGAATTTAGGTCAATATTTGTGTATCAAATCTTGGCCTATTATGATGAAGAGATTTGATTTGATTCACTTTGAATATCATTCCAAAAATAGCCTAATTCAATCTTTTTGTCCACACCATGCCTTTACACGAATTTGATTTGATTTCTTCATAAAGACTTTCTATTTTTGATTCAATCATGTGCCAATCTGCTCTCATGCGTTACTGCCAGACTGTTATGAGCTGTTTAGGCCTCCAACATGATAAAAATCGAAAGCTGACCTACCCCTGCAGGTCCACTTCCCTTCGAATTTGCTTTCTTTGATGGCTCTAAGATCCACTTCAAATTAATCCATCTTCGATGTCAGAGCCCCTTCGATTGAGACTCCTTCTGCTTCGACTTCCTGTCCTTTTGAAGAAAATTCCCTATTAGGCAACTTCGACCAACTCTTGGCCTTGGGATGAGTCTAAGTTCTGATTCGAAGTATTCAGAACTTCCTTCATCAGAGCATCTCAGATTAAGACAAACTCTATACTGAAATGCCACTCGAAGGTCATTTCATTCAGATATTCCGATTGAGGGAAACTCTGAAGTTCCAGTCGAAGGACCTTTTGGAATGCTAATCAAAGGGCCTTTGTCCATACCAATCGAAGGATACTTTATCAAAATGCCAATCGAAGGCCACTACTATAATACCAATCGAAAGATACTTGTTAAACTACCAATCGAATGCCACTGCTACAACGTCAATCGAAAGATACTTGTTAACCTACCAATCGAAGGACACTGTTACAATGCCAATCGAAGGTGCTATGCAGATGCCAATCAAAAGGTATTTTGGAGGTGCCAATAGATAGGCGCTTTGGGGATGTCAATCAAAGGAAACTTAGAAACATCACTCATGAATATTCCTTTTCTTTAGGCAAAGGTTTGTGACCAACCATGTAGGGGAAAATCATGGGAAACATGAGAGGGAAAATTTTGGGGTACAACAGTTGACCCTGCTCAATTTTCTTAAACATGAGGATATAGATTGGCTTTCGAGCCTTTCGTGATCCAGAGGTGGAAGATAATTGAACACTAGAGTGCCCAGAAATTTGCACTCACATGGTGTAGTATCAGCATTGTGATGTCGGGAATGGGCTTACAAATGCCATTTGGAGATTGTTGGTAGGAGGATGGGCTTATAGATGCCATCTGCAAGAGTGTCGATCGCATAAGAGATTCCTTAGCGAGAACTTGCATACCTGTTGTTTGTAGAAGATTCCGTTGGGGAAGTCTAACTTTTGAGATTTAGGAACTGACTCGTGCTCACCGGGAGTATACTGTTGAGGTTATAGTACTCGTCGACACTATGACGTAGGAAAACATCAAGATCTAGGAACTGACTCGTGCTCATCGGGAGTATACCGTTGAGGTTATAGAACTTGTCCTGTCTGGTTCCAAGTATTAATCGCTGACCTGAGAAAGAAAAATAGTTTTCCTGGCTTGTTACAAGTATTAATCTTCAATATCTTCATGTAGATAATTTTCCTGGCTTGTTACAGGTATTAATCTACAATCAGTCGTCCACAAATAGTTTTCCTGGCTTGCTACAGGTATTAAACTGGGACTTGAAAAGGTTGGCCGAGGAGATAACTGTCCTGGCTGGTTTCAGGTATTAATCTCTGACCTGAGAAAGAAAGATAGTTTTCCTGGCTTGTTACAGGTATTAATCTTCAATATCTACATGTAGATAATTTTCCTGGCTTGTTACAGGTATTAATCTATAATCAGTCGTCCACAAATAGTTTTCCTAGATTGCTACAGGTATTAAACTGGGACTTGAAAAGGTTGGTCGAGGAGATAGCTGTCCTGGATGGTTTCAGGTATTAATCTCTGATTTGAGAAAGAAAGATAGTTTTCCTGGCTTGTTACATGTATTAATCTTCAATCTCTTCAAGTAGATAGTTTTCCTGGCTTGTTATAGGTATTAATCTACAATCAGTCGTCCACAGATAGTTTTCCTGGCCTGCTACAGGTATTGAACTGGGACTTGAAAAGGTTGGTCGAGGAGATAGCTGTCCTGGCTGGTTTCAGGTATTATTCTCGGACCTGAGAAAGAAAGATAGTTTTCCTGGCTTGTTACAGGCATTAATCTTCAATCTCTTCATGTAGATAGTATTCCTGGCTTGTTACAGGTATTAATCTACAATCAGTCGTCCACAGATAGTTTTCCTGGCTTGCTACATGTATTAAACTGGGACTTGAAAAGGTTGGCGGTAGCCGTCTGTTGATTGACCTTTTTTTTTAAAAAAGATAAAACATTAGCTGTATGCAATGTCATGATGTATGAAATGCATTATGCCATGATGTTCTCAAACTAAATGAGATTGTGTCGTATGCACTTTATCATGTATGTAAATAGGAGGTATGAAATGTGAAATGTTTATGAATGTATTTTCGTCTGGGAAAATAAATCCTTGATAAATGTCGGGGAGTTTGTTAAATCCTGGACTGCTGTTGAAGAGTATGTGTGTTTTCAAACTTTGCTTAGAATGTTCCTGATGGGGATGACGAACGAAGATGGTTGTGAGAATAAAGCTGTAGGAGAAAATAACTCCGTTGGGGAATAAACATGGCGAAGAGATTACTCTGTGGGGAATTACTCTGTGGGGAAGAGATACTTCGCTGAGATTTTAATGATAAACTCCACTGGGGATTCTGTTGATAAGCTTTGTTAGGGGATTTTGATGATGAACTCCGCTGGGGATAGAAAGAACTTCGCTGGGGATGATCTTTCAGTTGCAACTTGCTGAGGATAACCCGGTTAGACGCTTGTGAGGATAACCTCTGAATTTGGTTGGGGAGATACATTTTTATTCTGCAGGGGACAAGCTTCCAGAATCTACTGGGTAAGATGATTTAACTCTGGCGGGGAAGCTTTTTTAGACTGCGCTGGGGAAATGACTCCATTGTGGTATCTTGTATTCCGCCGGGGAACATTCTTATATTTTGTTGAGGAATATTAAGATTGTCGGGGATACTTTTATAATTGTTGGAGAATATTCTTATACTCCACTGGGGAATATTAAGACCTTCTGAGGATACCAAGCTTTTTTAGGGCTGATGGTAGACTAACTCTGCTTGGGGAGAGTATTGTTGATTTGTACATAGCTGCAAGTCTCAGCTTGGAGAGCTACCATTACTTCCTTATTCTGCGGGGAGTGAAAGTATCTTAGCCATATTCTTCATCTGAATCTACCTTTGTACCTGGTGAGCAGAGCAGCTGTACAGTTTGGACAATTTTTATTGCCCCTATTTCTGCAGGAGAAGGTGCCTGCGGAGGCCCTGTGGATCGAGTATTATCCCCACCTATGAGGTGCTTGGTATTTTTTGGTCAAAATGACAAGTCTTCTTCTGGTAGGCCAGTGACGAGATGACGAGACATAGTCGTACGCTTTGATCCCTAATTTTTGCCTGGACTGCCTTTTTGGGTTTTCAGCTCACCGGGATATCCTTTTTTGCCCAAGCCGCCTTTTCAGGTTTTCGACTTACCGGGTGTACAGATTTTTTCATTTTCATCCCTTATTTTTACCCGAACCCTTTTTGTTCGCCGGAAGCCCTTATTTTTTCCTAGGCCAGTCAACCTAGCGGGTCTTTGATTATGCGTAGTACTTTTTGACTATGTCCACGCTATCAGGATGTAGGGAGGTGTCACTGTCGGTAGTGTTGTGTTTCCATACTACCAGAAGATCTTCATTTGATCATGCAAGATTCGTTGTTGGAATTCATGTACAATGCCCCAATTGATTCAGATGGAGATCTGCCCCTGGCTATTTGGCATTTTGAGAGATTCCTTGAATCTTGACTTGACTGCCCCAGATGATGGACAATGATCATGCCGTGCCTCTTGATTGGAAGTGTTTTTCCACTTGAGGTGATCCTTTTTATTCAGAAGGTTTTTGTTCACTAGATATTCGTCGTGCGAATTTCTCTTCTGTTGAACAAATAGTCATATGCAAACAGTATTATTTTAAGAATGCAAAGCTTATGTCTGTTTTGAAATTTTTGAAAATGCCTTTTTCCAGTAAAACAAGCGAATTTTTGTAAAATGTGATGTCAACTCAGGATTTTACAGCGAGCCCTACAGGAGTCAGGATACCTTTTGTAACAGTATGCTTTCTAACTAACCCATGCTTCAGCTAGGACTTTTAAGGGTTATAACGTGGCCTGGTTCACGGTTTAAGAAACAAAGGATAAAGGCTCAAATTTTATTTGTACCCACCCGTTCTTCGTGAAGTTTTGCAATCCTAAACTTAGCTAATCATGCATTAGATCTTGTTTGAGTCTTTGCTCTGACATACCAAGGATGGTTCAGATACTGACAATTTATTTTGAACAGGCAGTCATTTTGTTGAGAGTTTGCAGGATCTCTTCCCTTTTGGTTTTTATTATCCCTATTTTTTTTTGCATGAACTGTTTCTTTTTGTGATTACAGTCAGCAGGATGCCCCAGTTTTTTTTGTAAGTCTCCTTCATAAGTTTTGACTTAGTGGGATTTTATTTCGAAAGATAATGACTGTCTGTCTTTACGATTATACAGAACCATCACCATCCTTTGTTTCGGAAGGACTTCTTTGCTGCCATTCATTGTGCACCCGAATTAACTGAGAAACTACCCTGCCCCAGGTTATAATTATGGGTTTTAATTTGTGAAACGAAAAAAAACTCCAACTTCTTTGGCTCAAAGGGGTTGACGAGGGATTATCTTCCTTATAACTCCACTGTTTAGGATTTGAAACAATGCCTTTACCTCGTCAGAGGGGTCTGTTCAAAAGCATACTGTAGAGATTTTGATATCATTTTCGTCATCCTCCCTCAAAAGGCTTAGAATTTTTTAATCGAGAGTTGAACATCACAAAAATGAAAGCAATTTGAATATAATGAATACGAATGGATTGATTCAGAACAGACATATGCAATGCATTGATAAAGTTATAAAGTTTGACATGATAATAATTGTTTGAATAAGCGAAGAAAGATACAACTTCAGAATTTAAATTAACAAAAGTCTCTTAATTTGAACTAGTCATTTCAGGTGGAGAACCCTCAACAGAAGATTTTCATTTCGCCATCCGGCATGAATTCCAGCACTCTTCCGTCAATCAAGTCTTGGATCTTGTTTTTCAAAGCCCAACAGTCGTCGGTGTCATGTCCAGGACTATAGGAGTGGTATGCACAAACTGCATCGGGATGATAGCTAGGAGCAGAGGTATTGGGATTCCGGGGAGGATCCCTTAAAGGAATCAGATTGACCTCCAACAAGCGTTTCAGTATTAGAGATGAGGGTTTATCAGTCTCAGAGAAATGTCTTCCAAACGTATTTTGCTTACGCCGATTACCCTGTTGACGCTGGCGAGGTTGATGCTGGGCTTGTGACCCTGAAGCAGGCTGAGGAGCTTTTCCCTTGTCTTCTTGTTTCAAAGGAGGTTGAATGATGATTTGATCTTCAACCCTAGTTGTTTGCCCCACTTGGTTATTTTAAAGTAGTTTGTTGACGAGGACCCTGAGCTCTTCTTGTCTTTGAGCCAGGTCTTGAATGAGAGCCATTTGGCCCACCACCTGTCCCATCATTTGGATCTTCATTGTTGCCAACTCAATTTGTAGCCCTTCCAACTGATCATTCCTGACGCCGCCTGGATTCCCTAGGACTAAGCCCCTTGTGAGGAGAGCTTTTATTTCTTCCTGCCCCTGGGATAGGTTCAGGAACATTTCTTGAAGTTGAGCGTTTTGAGCCTGGAGATCTTGGTTGTCTTGTGGGAGAGCCATTGCTGAAATAAACAGCGGGAACATGAGAGACCTGTACTGGATGACCTTATATGCAATGATATGTATGATATATGTATGCAATGTTTTCAAGGATCTCGCGAGGTAAACAAGAAACTGTTAGAATTTGAATCTGGTAGCTTGATTGAAGGAGCTTCATGTTGCTGAGAGTCCTTCTTCAAGAGTCAAGCTCACCATAACGAGTGGGTCATAGCCCCTGACTCAAGTTATCGTGTTTTGATTTCTAAACAACCTTGGCTAGAGGAAAATAAATCCCCTTTTCCCCTTGCTAGACATCTGATGTACCATAACCTGCATCACAGACCCTTGAGATCCTTGAAATGGTTAAGGAAATGTTAAGGCATGATGTTATGATGTGTATGCTATGCGTTTAAGCAAAAGCGTGAGGTGATGTAAGTAAACCCTCCAATAAGTCCAAATTAATGGATAAGGACTGTAAACAAAACCTGCAAGGAACTCATGTTGTCAGATAACAAGAATGTGCAAGTAGTTCAGGTTTGAAGGCACACAAGTCACACAAACAGCCTTAAGTTTAGGCTGGCATGGAGTTTAGGTATTACCCTCTTTCAGTTTCAGTTGGTTAAGACCTGTACTAAAAAATAGTAACCGGGTTCTAGAGGATCTCAATATCACTGACTACCCTCAATCGGTCATAATTCCCGTTTAGCAACCTTTTCTTGCGGCCAGAATCATCGCGAGAGTTTAGTGTCAATGAGTGTAGCATACTGCTACTGTTCTATGGCCAAGTTGGTCAATTTAAGGTTCTAAGGTTAGTTGGTGCTTAATGACTCCTTGGAAGACCCATATTCTCCTTGTTCCAACACAAGGGATATCGGTACAGACCAAGGTGTCACACTAACGTAGCTACTGCTTCATCCGTATCGGTCTATGCCGTACAGATCCCTCACAGTTTATTGTTACTTACCTAAAGGGTATCCCCAGATCCGGGTTAGGATCTATAGGACTCCGATACAAGCCCACAAAATTAAAGCATACAAAGCATACAATTGAAAACATAGTGATCTAATCCTAAGGTACACCTCACTTATAAGATAGTCCCCAGCAGAGTCGCCAGTTCTGTGATAGATGGGAATGAGAACTGACTGTTTTGGAATGCTTGTTCGCATTTGCGTTTGTTTTTCGTAAAATGTCGCGGTAAGCAAGAGTCGTCACCGTCTTTTATTTTATCCAACAAGGAAAGGGCAAAAGTACAGAAAAATTCCTTTTTGAGATTGTTTCTCGGGTTCGGGAGGTAGATTATAGAAAAGGAAGGTGTTAACACCCTTTCTATCCGTGGTTATCCACGGGCTCTTAGGTACTTGCTCACTATGTTTTCAAAAATTTGCTTTTCTTTGTGATTGTGAGTTTGAAAAGAGTTTTTTTGTTTGAAAGGTGTAAGTGTGAAAAGTTTTGTTTTTCAAAAGAGCAAGTACTTAAGAACATCTACCTACTCAAAAAGGAATTAAACTGTGCAAATGTCCTCTAGACAATTCTATCCCACTATTGAGGAGTAGGTAGCACTGTCGTTGGAGTTTTTGGGTCAATTCAATTTAAGGGACGTGTGGCCACTAAAGCAATGTTAGGACGCCTTAGCGGTAACCCTAATGTCTTAGATCATTTTTCCGAGGCAACCGTTTCGAGGCAACTTATGATCTTTGGACAAGACGGCGACCTCTAAAACTTCCTATACTTAATGACCACATTCGAGGCACCCAAGTGAGGCGTACCCTAAGAGTGGCATGTGCGAGTGTATTGTTTTTCAGTTTATATTATCTTTGTACATGTTATGGTGAGCTACTGTTGATTTTAAATTAAAGGTTAATCTTGTCATGCATATCCTATTATTCAAACATCTAGCAGTTAATGGTTGCGGAAAATAAATTGCGGAAAATAAAACTAAGCTATTACAAGGCGTCGGGTATTTACATCGCCAAAAACAAACCCTTAAAATTAAATGCGAAAAAGTAAATAAAAGCGGTAAATAAAATCCTAAGTTAAAGCTATTACATCCTCAGAGCAATTACAATTATATGGATAAAAAATAATATGCGCGCGAGAAAATTGAATCGGAACGTCCTAGGGTTTTGACCCTTTTTTCATTAAATAAAGCATATATTTTGTCATTTTTTATTTAAGAATTAAGTCTAACTAATAATTAATTAATTAAAAAGAAAATATTTTTTTGAGTTTTATTTTAATTAAGGAAATAAAATTAGAAAGGTAAAAATATATCAAAACCCTAATTCTAAATCAATTTTAATTTAATGCAAAATATGTTAAGATTAAACCTAATTAGAAAAACTAAATTAATTGGTTAATGGTTTATTTACAAAAATAATAAAATTAATGATGAAAATAATATTTTTTGTGATTTCTGGTTTTTATATAAAAAAGGTTAATTTGTTAATTGGTTAAATAATAAAAATAACGCAAATTAAACAAAAGAAATATAGAAAAGAGAAAGAATAAACCAAAGGGGGGTTTGGGCCTAGAAGGGAGGTTGATTCAGAAATTCCAGGCCCAGATTCAATCAACCTTGTTTGACTTTGGTAACTCCTGTGTGCGCCCTTGACTTTGAGAACATGATGAAGACTCCATCCTGGCCATTGGATCTGATTGGCAAGCCACGTAACATTTGGGATCTGGGGGTACATGGTGAACCATGCTTGGAACGTTGCACCTGAATACTTGAAAAGCAAAACCAAGTAATTGTTTGGGGGACCTGGGATTCGAAGGAGCTTGGGTTGCCCTTCGATCCAAGGGGCTTATTAAAGGTGCCTACGAGACTGCACGCACGGGGCGTTCGATCTGGATATGACATCCTCTGATCTAGAATTCTGCAAGGAAGTTTGTTAGAAACACAAAATATATGACCTGGGTATCGAACCCAGGTTCTTTTCGCTGCAACGCCTCTTCCTCACCAACCTAGTTGAAATATATTTATTTGGTACAAACGAATGTGCAATGTTACATTAGAAACAAAAACACAGTATTTAATTTAAATATCGAATCTGCATGCTCAGTTGCCCCCTATGGTGTTAACCCATCGAAAACGAGTTATAGTTGTGCAAATCGAAGGTAAGCTCAGATCGTGCCTTCTTACTCACATGTAACGCACTCAAACACACATGAATATTAGCAGCAATATGTATATATGTTCAACATGAATTTAAATCACACTTAAAAGTTTGAGATCAAAGGAAAAATTACCCACATGGGGGTTCTATGAGGGATGCTTCACGATTCAAATGTTAGTCTGGACAGCGACTACGCGCAAAACCGGCTTTTAGTGTGACAATCTTTGGCAACTTTATGGAATCTCGTGGGGCAGGCAGCGTTTTCTTCTAAGGCAACCTCCGTGCGTTTTTTCGTCCTTTTTTCTTTGTGAGCATGAGGTTTATATAGACAAAGGAATTTAGGTCAATATTTGTGTATCAAATCTTGGCCCATTATGATGAAGAGATTTGATTTGATTCACTTTGAATATCATTCCAAAAATAGCCTAATTCAATCTTTTTGTCCACACCATGCCTTTACACGAATTTGATTTGATTTCTTCATAAAGACTTTCTATTTTTGATTCAATCACGTGCCAATCTGCTTTCATGCGTTACTGCCAACCTTTTATGAGTTGTTTAGGCCTCCAACATGATAAAAATCGAAAGCTGACCTACCCCTGCAGGTCCACTTCCCTTCGAATTTGCTTTCTTCGATGGCTCTAAGCTCCACTTCGAATTAATCCATCTTCGATGTCACAACCCCTTCGATTGAGACTCCTTCTGCTTCGACTTCCTGTCCTTTTGAAGAAAATTCCCTATTAGGAAACTTCGACCAACTCTTGGCCTTGGGATGAGTCTAAGTTTTGATTCGAAGTATTCAGAACTTCCTTCATCATAGCATCTCAGATTAAGGCAAACTCTATACTGAAATGCCACTCGAAGGTCATTTCATTCAGATATTCCGATTGAGGGAAACTCTGAAGTTCCAGTCGAAGGACCTTTTGGAATGCTAATCAAAGGGCCTTTGTCCATACCAATCGAAGGATACTTTATTAAAATTCCAATCGAAGGCCACTACTATAATACCAATCAAAAGATACTTGTTAAACTACCAATCGAATTCCACTGCTACAACGTCAATCGAAAGATACTTGTTAACCTACCAATCAAAGGACACTGTTACAATGCCAATCGAAGGTGCTATGCAAATGCCAATCAAAAGGTATTTTGGAGGTGCCAATAGATAGGCGCTTTGGGGATGTCAATCAAAGAAAACTTAGAAACATCACTCATGAATATTCCTTTTCTTTAGGCAAAGGTTTATGACCAACCATGTAGGGGAAAATCATGGGAAACATGAGAGGGAAAATTTTGGGGTACAACAGTTGCCCCTGTTCAATTTTCTTAAACCTGCAGATATAGATTGGCTTTCGAGCCTTTCGTGATCCAGAGGTGGAAGATAATTGAACACTAGAGTGCCTAGAAATTTGCACTCACATGGGGTAGTATCAGCATTGTGATGTCGGGAATGGGCTTACAGATGCCATTTGGAGATTGTTGGTAGGAGGATGGGCTTATAGATGCCATCTACAGGAGTGTCGATCGCATAAGAGATTCCTTAGCGAGAACTTGCATACCTGTTGTTTGTAGAAGATTCTGCTGGGGAAGTCTAACTTTTGAGATTTAGGAACTGACTCGTGCTCACCGGGAGTATACCGTTGAGGTTATAGTACTCGTCCACACTATGACGTAGGAAAACATCAAGATCTAGGAACTGACTCCTTCTCATCGGGAGTATACCGTTGAGGTTATAGAACTTGTCCTGTCTGGTTCCAAGTATTAAACGCTGACCTGAGAAAGAAAAATAGTTTTCCTGGCTCGTTACAAGTATTAATCTTCAATATCTTCATGTAGATAATTTTCCTGGCTTGTTACAGGTATTAATCTATAATCAGTCGTCCACATATAGTTTTCCTGGATTGCTACAGGTATTAAACTGGGACTTGAAAAGGTTGGTCGAGGAGATAGCTGTCCTGGCTGGTTTCAGGTATTAATCTCTGACCTGAGAAAGAAAGATATTTTTCCTGGCTTGTTACAGGTATTAATCTTTAATATCTTCATGTAGATAATTTTCCTGGCTTGTTACAGGTATTAATCTACAATCAGTCGTCCACAAATAGTTTTCCTGGCTTGCTACATGTATTAAACTGGGACTTGAAAAGGTTGGTCGAGGAGATAGCTGTCCTGGCTGGTTTCAGGTATTAATCTCTGACCTGAGAAAGAAAGATAGTTTTCCTGGCTTGTTACAGGCATTAATCTTCAATCTCTTCATGTAGATAGTATTCCTGGCTTGTTACAGGTATTAATCTACAATCAGTCGTCCACAGATAGTTTTCCTGGCTTGCTACATTTATTAAACTGGGACTTGAAAAGGTTGGCGGTAGCCGTCTGTTGATTGACCTTTTTTTTTTGAAAAAGATAAAACATTAGCTGTATGCAATGTCATGATGTATGAAATGCATGATGCCATGATGTTCTCAAACTAAATGAGATTGTGTCGTATGCACTTTATCATGTATGTAAATAGGAGGTATGAAATGTGAAATGTTTATGAATGTATTTTCGTTTGGGAAAATAAATCCTTGATAAATGTCGGGGAGTTTGTTAAATCCTGGACTGCTGTTGAAGAGTATGTGTGTCTTCAAACTTTGCTTAGAATGTTCCTGATGGGGATGACGAACGAAGATGGTTGTGAGAATAAAGCTGTAGGAGAAAATAACTCCGTTGGGGAATAAACATGGCGAAGAGATTACTCTGTGGGGAATTACTCTGTGGGGAAGAGATACTTCGCTGAGATTTTAATGATAAACTCCACTGGGGATTCTGTTGATAAGCTTTGTTAGGGGATTTTGATGATGAACTCCGCTGGGGATAGAAAGAACTTCGCTGGGGATGATCTTTCAGTTGCAACTTGCTGAGGATAACCCGGTTAGACTCTTGTGAGGATAACCTCTGAATTTGGTTGGGGAGATACATTTTTATTCTGCAGGGGACAAGCTTCCAGAATCTACTGGGTAAGATGATTTAACTCTGGCGGGGAAGCTTTTTTAGACTGCGCTGGGGAAATGACTCCATTGTGGTATCTTGTATTCCGCCGAGGAACATTCTTATATTTTGTTGAGGAATATTAAGACTGTCGGGGATACTTTTATAATTGCTGGAGAATATTCTTATACTCCACTGGGGAATATTAAGACCTTCTGGGGATACCAAGCTTTTTTAGGGCTGATGGTAGACTAACTCTGCTTGGGGAGAGTATTGCTGATTTGTACATAGCTGCAAGTCTCAGCTTGGAGAGCTACCATTACTTCCTTATTCTGCGGGGAGTGAAAGTATCTTAGCCATATTCTTCATCTGAATCTACCTTTGTACCTGGTGAGCAGAGCAGCTGTACAGTTTGGACAATTTTTATTGCCCCTATTTCTGCAGGAGAAGGTGCCTGCGGAGGCCCTGTGGATCGAGTATTATCCCCACCTATGAGCTTCTTGGTATTTTTCGGTCAAAATGACAAGTCTTCTTCTGGTAGGCCAGTGACGAGATGACGAGACATAGTCGTACGCTTTGATCCCTAATTTTTGCCTGGACCGCCTTTTTGGGTTTTCAGCTCACCGGGATATCCTTTTTTGCCCAAGTCTCCTTTTCAGGTTTTCGACTTACCGGGTGTACAGATTTTTTCATTTTCATCCCTTATTTTTACCCGAACCCTTTTTGTTCGCCGGAAAGCCCTTATTTTTTCCTAGGCCAGTCAACCTAGCGGGTCTTTGATTATGCGTAGTACTTTTTGACTATGTCCACGCTCTCAGGATGTAGGGAGGTGTCACTGTCGGTAGTGTTGTGTTGCCATACTACCAGAAGATCTTCATTTGATCATGCAAGATTCGTTGTTGGAATTCATGTACAATGCCCCAATTGATTCAGATGGAGATCTGCCCCTGGCTATTTGGCATTTTGAGAGATTCCTTGAATCTTGACTTGACTGCCCCAGATGATGGACAATGATCATGCCGTGCCTCTTGATTGGAAGTGTTTTTCCACTTGAGGTGATCCTTTTTATTCAGAAGGTTTTTGTTCACTAGATATTCGTCGTGCGAATTTCTCTTCTGTTGAACAAATAGTCATATGCAAAAACAGTATTATTTTAAGAATGCAAAGCTTATGTCTGTTTTGAAATTTTTGAAAATGCCTTTTTCCAGTAAAACAAGCGAATTTTTGTAAAATGTGATGTCAACTCAGGATTTTACAGCGAGCCCTACAGGAGTCAGGATACCTTTTGTAACAGTATGCTTTCTAACTAACCCATGCTTCAGCTAGGACTTTTAAGGGTTATAACGTGGCCTGGTTCACGGTTTAAGAAACAAAGGATAAAGGCTCAAATTTTATTTGTACCCACCCGTTATTCGTGAAGTTTTTCAATCCTAAACTTAGCTAATCATGCATTAGATCTTGTTTGAGTCTTTGCTCTGACATACCAGTGATGGTTCAGATACTGACAATTTATTTTGAACAGGCAGTCATTTTGTTGAGAGTTTGCAGGATCTCTTCCCTTTTGGTTTTTATTATCCCTATTTTTTTTTGCATGAACTGTTTCTTTTTGTGATTACAGTCAGCAGGATGCCCCGGTTTGTTTTGTAAGTCTCCTTCATAAGTTTTGACTTAGTGGGATTTTATTTCGAAAGATAATGACTGTCTGTCTTTATGATTATACAGAACCATCACCATCCTTTGTTTCGGAAGGACTTCTTTGCTGCCATTCATTGTGCACCCGAATTAACTGAGAAACTACCCTGCCCCAGGTTATAATTATGGGTTTTAATTTGTGAAACGAAAAAAAACTCCAACTTCTTTGGCTCAAAGGGGTTGACGAGGGATTATCTTCCTTATAACTCCACTGTTTAGGATTTGAAACAATGCCTTTACCTCGTCAGAGGGGTCTGTTCAAAAGCATACTGTAGAGATTTTGATATCATTTTCGTCATCCTCCCTCAAAAGGCTTAGAATTTTTTAATCGAGAGTTAAACATCACAAAAATGAAAGCAATTTGAATATAGTGAATACGAATGGATTGATTCAGAACAGACATATGCAATGCATTGATAAAGTTATAAAGTTTGACATGATAATAATTGTTTGAATAAGCGAAGAAAGATACAACTTCAGAATTTAAATTAACAAAAGTCTCTTAATTTGAACTAGTCATTTCAGGTGGAGAACCCTCAACAGAAGATTTTCATTTCTCCATCCGGCATGAATTCCAGCACTCTTCCGTCAATCAAGTCTTGGATCTTGTTTTTCAAAGCCCAACAGTCGTCGGTGTCATGTCCAGGACTATAGGAGTGCTATGCACAAACTGCATCGGGATGATAGCTAGGAGCAGAGGTATTGGGATTCCGGGGAGGATCCCTTAAAGGAATCAGATTGACCTCCAACAAGCGTTTCAGTATTAGAGATGAGGGTTTATCAGTCTCAGAGAAATGTCTTCCAGACGTATTTTGCTTACACCGATTACCCTGTTGACGCTGGCGAGGTTGATGCTGGGCTTGTGACCCTGAAGCAGGTTGAGGAGCTTTTCCCTTGTCTTCTTGTTTCAAAGGAGGTTGAATGATGATTTGATCTTCAACCCTAGTTGTTTACCCCACTTGGTTATTTTAAAGTAGTTTGTTGACGAGGACCCTGAGCTCTTCTTGTCTTTGAGACAGGTCTTGAATGAGAGCCATCTGGCCCACCACTTGTCCCATCATTTGGATCTTCATTGTTGCCAATTCAATTTGTAGCCCTTCCAACTGATCATTCCTGACGCCGCCTGGATTACCTAGGACTAAGCCCCTTGTGAGGAGAGCTTTTATTTCTTCCTTCCCCTGGGATAGGTTCAGGAACATTTCTTGAAGTTGAGCGTTTTGAGCCTGGAGATCTTGGTTGTCTTGTGGGAGAGCCATTGCTGAAATAAACAGCGGGAACATGAGAGACCTGTACTGGATGACCTTATATGCAATGATATGTATGATATATGTATGCAATGTTTTCAAGGATCTCGCGAGGTAAACAAGAAACTGTTAGAATTTGAATCTGGTAGCTTGATTGAAGGAGCTTCATGTTGCTGAGAGTCCTTCTTCAAGAGTCAAGCTCACCATAACGAGTGGGTCATAGCCCCTGACTCAAGTTATCGTGTTTTGATTTCTAAACAACCTTGGCTAGAGGAAAATAAACCCCCTTTTCCCCTTGCTAGACATCTGATGTACCATAACCTGCATCACAGACCCTTGAGATCCTTGAAATGGTTAAGGAAATGTTAAGGCATGATGTTATAATGTGTATGCTATGCGTTTAAGCAAAAGCGTGAGGTGATGTAAGTAAACCCTGCAATAAGTCCAAATTATTGGATAAGGACTGTAAACAAAACCTGCAAGGAACTCATGTTGTCAGATAACAAGAATGTGCAAGTAGTTCAGGTTTGAAGGCACACAAGTCACACAAACAGCCTTAAGTTTAGGCTTGCATGGAGTTTAGGTATTACCCTATTTCAGTTTCAGTTGGTTAAGACCTGTACTAAAAAATAGTAACCGGGTTCTAGAGGATCTCAATATCACTGACTACCCTAATCGATCATAATTCCCGTTTAGCAACCTTTTCTTGCGGCCGGAATCATCGCGAGAGTTTAGTGTCAATGAGTGTAGCATACTGCTACTGTTCTATGGCCAAGTTGGTCAATTTAAGGTTCTAAGGTCAGTTGGTGCTTAATGACTCCTTAGAAGACCCATATTCTCCTCGTTCTAACACAAGGGATATCGGTACAGACCAAGGTGTCACACCAACGTAGCTACTGCTTCATCCGTATCGGTCTACGCCGTACAGATCCCTCACAGTTTATTGCTACTTACCTAAAGGGTATCCCCAGATCCGGGTTAGGATCTATAGGACTCCGATACAAGCCCACAAAATTAAAGCATACAAAGCATACAATTGAAAACATAGTGATCTAATCCTAAGGTACACCTCACTTATAAGATAGTCCCCAGCAGAGTCGCCAGTTCTGTGATAGATGGGAATGAGAACTGACTGTTTTGGAATGCTTGTTCGCATTTGCGTTTGTTTTTCGCAAAATGTCGCGGTAAGCAAGAGTCGTCACCGTCTTTTATTTTATCCAACAAGGAAAGGGCAAAAGCACAGAAAAATTCCTTTTTGAGATTGTTTCTCGGGTTCGGGAGGTAGATTATAGAAAGGGAAGGTGTTAACACCCTTTCTATCCGTGGTTATCCACGGGCTCTTAGGTACTTGCTCACTATGTTTTCAAAAATTTGCTTTTCTTTGTGATTGTGGGTTTGAAAAGAGTTTTTTTGTTTGAAAGGTGTAAGTGTGAAAAGTTTTGTTTTTCAAAAGAGCAAGTACTTAAGAACATCTACCTACTCAAAAAGGAATTAAACTCTGCAAATGTCCTCTAGACAATGCTATCCCACTATTGAGGAGTAGGTAGCACTGTCGTTGGAGTTTTTGGGTCAATTCAATTTAAGGGACGCGTGGCCACTAAAGCAATGTTAGGACGCCTTAGCAGTAACCCTAATGTCTTAGATCATTTTTCCGAGGCAACCGTTTCGAGGCAACTTATGATCTTTGGACAAGACGGCGACCTCTAAAACTTCATATACTCAATGATCACGTTCGAGGCAACCAAGTGAGGCATCCTCAGAGCAATTACAATTATATGGATAAAAAATAATATGCGCGCGAGAAAATTGAATCGGAACGTCCTAGGGTTTTGACCCTTTTTTCATTAAATAAAGCATATTTTTTGTCATTTTTGATTTAAGAATTAAGTCTAACTAATAATTAATTAATTAAAAAGAAAATATTTTTTTTGAGTTTTATTTTAATTAAGGAAATAAAATTAGAAAGGTAAAAATATATCAAAACCCTAATTCTAAATCAATTTTAATTTAATGCAAAATATGTTAAGATTAAACCTAATTAAAAAAACTAAATTAATTGGTTAATGGTTTATTTACAAAAGTAATAAAATTAATGATGAAAAATATATTTTTTGTGATTTCTGTTTTTTATATAAAAAAGGTTAATTTGTTAATTGGTTAAATAATAAAAATAACGCAAATTAAACAAAAGAAATATAGAAAAGAGAAAGACTAAACCAAAGGGGGGTTTGGGCCTAGAAGGGAGGTTGATTCAACAATTCCAGGCCCAGATTCAATCAGCCTTGTTTGACTTTGGTAACTCCTGTGTGCGCCCTTGACTTTGAGAACATGATGAAGACTCCATCCTGGCCATTGGATCTGATTGGCAAGCCACGTAACATTTGGGATCTGGGGGTACATGGTTAACCATGCCTGGAACGTTGCAACTGAATACCTGAAAAGCAAAACCAAGTAATTGTTTGGGGGACCTGGGATTCGAAGGAGCTTGGGTTGCCCTTCGATCCAAGGGGCTGATTAAAGGTGCCTACGAGACTGCACGTACGGGGCGTTCGATCTGGATATGACATCCTCCGATCTAGAATTCTGCAAGGAAGTTTGTTAAAAACACAAAATATATGACCTGGGTAACGAACCCAGGTTCTTTTCACTGCAACGCCTCTTCCTCACCAACCTAGTTGAAATATATTTATTTGGTACAAACGAATGTGCAATGTTACATTAGAAACAAAAACACAGTATTTAATTTAAATATCGAATCTGCATGCTCAGTTGCCCCCTATGGTGTTAACCCATCGAAAACGAGTTATAAATGTGCAAATCGAAGGTAAGCTCAGATCGTGCCTTCTTACTCACATGTAACGCACTCAAACACACATGAATATTAGCAGCAATATGTATATATGTTCAACATGAATTTAAATCACACTTAAAAGTTTGAGATCAAAGGAAAAATTACCCACAGGGGGGTTGTATGAGGGATGCTTCACGATTCAAATGTTAGTCTGGACAGAGACTACGCGCAAAATCGGCTTTTAGTGTGACAATCTTTGGCAACTTTATGGAATCTCGTGGGGCAGGCAACGTTTTCTTCTAAGGCAACCTCCGTGCGTTTTTTCGTCCTTTTTTCTTTCTGAGCATGAGGTTTATATGGACAAAGGAATTTAGGTCAATATTTGTGTATCAAATCTTGGCCCATTATGATGAAGAGATTTGATTTGATTCACTTTGAATATCATTCCAAAAATAGCCTAATTCAATCTTTTTGTCCACACCATGCCTTTACACGAATTTGATTTGATTTCTTCATAAAGACTTTCTATTTTTGATTCAATCACGTGCCAATTTGCTTTCATGCGTTACTGCCAGCCTGTTATGAGCTGTTTAGGCCTCCAACAGGATAAAAATCGAAAGCTGACCTACCCCTGCAGGTCCACTTCCCTTCGAATTTGCTTTCTTCGATGGCTCTAAGCTCCACTTCGAATTAATCCATCTTCGATGTCACAGCCCCTTCGATTGAGACTCCTTCTGATTCGACTTCCTGTCCTTTTGAAGAAAATTCCCTATTAGGCAACTTCGACCAGCTCTTGGCCTTGGGATGAGTCTAAGTTCTGATTCGAAGTATTCAGAACTTCCTTCATCAGAGCATCTCAGATTAAGGCAAACTCTATACTGAAATGCCACTCGAAGGTCATTTCATTTAGATATTCCGATTGAGGGAAACTCTGAAGTTCCAGTCGAAGGACCTTTTGTAATGCTAATCAAAGGGCCTTTGTCCATACCAATCGAAGGATACTTTATTAAAATGCCAATCGAAGGCCACTACTATAATACCAATCGAAAGATACTTGTTAAACTACCAATCAAATGCCACTGCTACAACGTCAATAGAAAGATACTTGTTAACCTGCCAATCGAAGGACACTGTTACAATGCCAATCGAAGGTGCTATGCAGATGCGAATCAAAAGTTATTTTGGAGGTGCCAATAGATAGGCACTTTGGGGATGTCAATCAAAGGAAACTTAGAAACATCACTCATGAATATTCCTTTTCTTTAGGCAAAGGTTTATGACCAACCATGTAGGGGAAAATCATGGGAAACATGAGAGGGCAAATTTTGGGGTACAACACAATGATATTGAGAATCAAAGTAGGATAATCAAACATGTGCGATGACGAAACATCGGCTGAAAGATTGCACAACATCATGACAGAGATGACAAAACATCAATAAATTAGATGACGATATATCACACCTAACAATGATATTGAGAATCAAAGTAGGATAACAATGATGTGCGATGGCGAGACATTGACGAAAAGATTGCACATCATCATGGCAGAGATGACGAAACATCAATAAATTGGGTGACAAAATATCACACCTAACAATGATATTAAGAATCAAAGTAGGATAACAAACATGTGCGATGGCGAGACATCGGCTTCAAACAAATGTGTGATGGCGAAACGTTGATTAACTAGATTTAAAAGCAAGGCCATGAGGCACACAGACGAAGTAAGATTGGTTTGTATCTTTTACTATGAAGAAGGGTTTAAGTTTATTAGAAATGCTTTTATAATTTGCCAAGAAAACAATTTTTGTTTTAAGATACAAAATGCAAAGGAAGGAAAAACAACTAAGGGAAACTAGCCTAGCACTATCCCTAGTGTTATCATACAAAGATTGATCCTAAGGTTGAGGATAAAGGAAATCCTACTGTGATCGGTGGATTTAGAACTGACTGTTTAACGCTGGTTTCGCAAAATGTCGCGGAAGCAAGAGTCGCCACCGTCTTTTATGTTCTCCAACATGGAAAGGACAAAAGCACAGCAAAATTCCTTCTTTGAGATGTCTCTCGGTTCGGGAGGTAGATTTATAGAAAGGGAAGGTGTTAGCATCCTTTCTATCCGTGGTTATCCACGGGCTCTTAGGTACTTGCTCATTGTGTTTTCAAAAGGGTTTCTTTTCAAATGTGAGTGGGTTTAAAAAAGTTTCTTTGAAAGATTTCGGAATAACTCTTGTATCAGTCCTCAAGAGTGTTTGAAAAATTGTTTTGAAAGATTTTTGAAAGTGTCGGTGTGAAAAGAGTTTTGATTTGTTTTTGAATAGAGCAAGTATCTATGAGTCATCTACCTACCCTAAGGAATTAGGCTGTGTAAATGTCCTTAAGGTAGTGCCATCCCACCATTGAGAGGTAGGTAGCACCACCGTTGGAGGTGTTCGGGTCAATTCGAGTGTAGGGACAGTGTGGTCACCGAAGCAACAGTTAGGACACCTTAGAAGCTACCCTTATGTCCTTGATCCTTTTTTAATCCGAGGCAACCGTTTCGAGGCAACTATTCCGAGGCAACCGTTTCGAGGAAACTTGTTTCGAGGTAACTGGATCATGGACATAAGGACTTACTAAGACGTCCTATACTTGACGACCACGTTTCGAAGGCAACAGGGGAGGCGTACCCTAGAAGTGGTGTGTGTATTTGTGTGTTGTTTTCATGTCAATATTTATCTTTGATCAGGGCATTATGAGCTACACTTGTTTTTAATTAGCCATACATTCTTTCATGCAAAGTTTAGAATTCAAGAGTGCGGAAATTTAAATGCGGAAAGATAAATCCTACGCTATTACAAGGCGCGGGTCTATACATCGCCAAAATACAAAGACCCGTTTGGTAAAAATGCGGAAAGTAAAAGACCTAATTACTATTACAAGCCTTGAGCAGTTACATAATATTCGAAAAGAAAATAAATGCGCGAAATTAAATCGAACGTCCGAGGGTTTTGACCCTTTTGAAATTAAATTGAATTAAAAAGCTAATTAATTATTTAATTAAAGAAAAGAAGGAAAAGAAAATGTTTTTATGTTTTTGGTATTTAAAGAAAAGAATTAAAATTAGAAGGAAACCCTAGTTCTAAATATTTTAATTATTAATAAAAAGAAATATTAAAGTTACTCTAATTTACTAATTAATTAATATACATGTTTATTTACAAAAATAAATAGTAATTATAATAATAAATAATGAGAAAAATAATTAATTAAGAAAAGGATGAAAAATGTCAAAAACCCTAAGTCTAGATATTTTTTATTTATTAATAAAAGGATTAAAGTTTAAAACCTAAATTAACTAAGTTAATTATTAATTATTTATTTACAAAAATATTTTAGTGATGAATTAATAATAATTAAATATATTTTACATTTTTTTATTTTTCTGTTTTTATTATGAAAATTAATTATTTGAGGTGAATTAAATAAAAATAATTAAGGCAATTAAAAGAATTAAAAAGGAAAAGAAAATGAAAATATACAAACAAGGGGGGTGTCTGGCCCATTATGGAGGTAAGATTGGAGTAATTCAGGCCCACTGAAGCATAAGCTCGTTTGACTTTTCTGATCATGTGTATGATTGTTGACTAGAGTGCACCATAGAATCCACCTTCTGACCATTGGATTACTCATCAGGTCCACTTGGCAAGCATAGGCATGGGCGTATATGGTAGGCCATGGAATGAGCGCTGCACTAGAACACATTGAAACAAAAATTATTAAGCATATGGGGGGACCTGGGAATCGAACCCAAGTCCCAACGCTGGAGGGACACGTTGCCAGCCAACTGAGCTATTGCGTTTCTTTGTATATAATATAACAACGATTTATAATATGTGAAAACAAAAGCAATTATACTGAAACAAAGAAAAACGCGCCAATATTTGAACCTCCCAGTAACATCAAGCCACGTCCATCTTCTTCCTTGTTTTTCCTGTAAATAGAAAACAAATAGCGGGGGTTTTAAACCCCCACAAATTGAAACTCATGAAAATAGCGATTACGCCTATGGATTAAATAAATTGGGCGCGAGGTGTTGGTTCGTTTCGTCTTGAGCTTCTGAATTCAGTTGTATGGGTCTAAAGGTCCAATTTTTCCTCTACATGAAAGCCCTATTTTGAAGCTTTGAAAAACCTAATTTTCGTCCATGGCAGATCTGGCTACAGGCAGTGTTAGTTCAATTAAACATTACCAATCGCTTCAGAAAGATGTTAGTAGCATAAATCAACAATTAAAACACATGAATGATGCGTGAAAATTAAAAACCGATTATGGAAATGTTTGTGACAAACGTGACTCAGTTCTACCAATTCTTGGAGTATGGAGACTGGAAAATGGTTGCAACACGTTCAAAGAAGTCTCAGCAAGGGTTTGGAATCAACAATCTTCCCTGAATTGGACTGTAAATCAAAAAACAATTTTTGAGTTTTTATGAAAAATTTGCAAAGTGAATATGTGCATTCAGCAGCTTTTTCGTGTATGCTTGCATTAGGTTTCCTTGTGCATATGTATGTGAAGCATTCTAGGTCAAAAACAAGCCCAAAGATCCATGAATTTATGTTTTGAATATTTGATTTTTATCACATCTTTTTCAATCTTTTTTCCATGCAAATCTTGCCAAATATGGATGATATTGTCTTGTTGATTGGTGCACGAAATCTTTAGCATATAATGAGTATATTTGCTGCACAAAAATATTTGAAAAGCATTATTTGATATTTTTCTCATAATTAAATCTAATTAAATGAATTAATAAGAATAAAAATTCAATTAATTAATTAAAAATAAGAAAATAAATCATTTTTAGCTCAATGGGTCGTGCATAGGCCTTGTGTAATGATTCAAGAAAGAATTTGAGGCCCATTAGCATTTTTGAACTTTTGAAGCAAAGTTGACTTTTCAAAGTTCCCAAAAATTTCCCAACTTCTCCAATGCATATCTTGCTCAAGTTTTAAGCTATGATCATGTTCTTGGACATTTTGGAAAGGTCTTGAAGTCCTCTAACCAATGCCTTTGGTCCCATGTCATTTTTATTTACCAATCTCATGTTATGGTCTTTGACTTAAAGTGCCTTTTTGTTGACTTTTGAAAATGACCTATAATGTTGAAATTGATAACTCTTTGTGAGAGCATTTCTTGGACTTGAAGTGTGAAGATGAGTTGTAGGAAATGTCATTCTCTTCAAAATGAGCTTTGGATGGGATTTTTCTGATAAACCATGAGGAAGTTATGCCCAGGTCAATTTGCAGTTGACTTTTCAACTGTCCAAAAATAGAAACTTTTGCATCTTGAGACTTTTTGAGCCATGCTTTGAGAAATCATGATCAAAAATTGATCAAATGATGTTTGTGGCTTCAAAATAAGATGTTGACCAAAATTTTTGACTTTTGACTGTCAAATGACCATTTTGCCCCTACAGTTGACTGTGAAGCAATTAGGGTTTTTGACTGTGCAATTTGGTGCTGTGAGTCTTGAAACTTGACATATGGATGCTTGACAATGTTTATAGGCATGTGGGACTTGATTGGACCCTTGGAAACCTTAACTTCCTTGCAAGAACCAAAACCCTAACTTTGACTGTGTTAGGAGGCAATTGGACTGTGCAACCCTTGAGAGATTTTGAAGCTTGATCTTGCCAAATCTTGAAGAATATGGGAGGGAAAATTTTGGGGTACAACACCTACCATAATTTACATGTTAAATGAATCTTAATAAAACAATCCTATAGGGAACATGCAATGAGAGCGAAGTCGTGATCTCAATTTGTAAATTGAGTGACTCATCGATCAACAATTAAAGAAGAAAAGCAATAAACATCCTATATGGAACATGCACTGAGACCGAAGTCGTGATCTCAATTTCTAAATTGAGTGACTCATCGATCAACAATTAAATAAGAAAAGAAATAAACATCCTATAGGGAACATGCACTGAGAGCGAAGTCGTGATCTCAATTTCTAAATTGAGTGACTCATCGATCAAAAGCAAACACAACACATGTACCAGACAAAAACCAGAGGGCCTCCTGGCATATATCAGCAACAGAGGCCCCATCATGCAATCAAAGAACTTATGCAAAATGAAAATGGAAGAAAGGAAATAGTGTAATACCAAACGGATAACTATCCGTAGCAACTGATCAATAATAAAAAGAAACCCAGAGAACTTCAAGCAAGCTGGCATCAATAGACAAATCAAGTCAGAAATTACGTCATAAGGATGTAAGTAATGAGATTATCAGATATGAACGGATCCCATGGGCAATGTGTAACATTCACAATCTATTGTATATATGCTGCATGGAATTTCAAACATGCCAAACACAATAGCAGTGCCAGTATAATAAGTTGTGTTACACAAATAAAGTGAAACACAAAAGCCTCAAGCCAAAAGTGGAAACTTTCTCAAAGTACCTCGCACATTCAACAATCAAGTTAGTAGTCCATAAGGTGAATGATGACTCATACAAGGGATGGATACAACATGATGGAGTGAGAACAAAATGATAACAATTATCAGACATCAGTCATGATATACAAGAGGAAACATGCATATGCATAATTTGGCCAAAAGAATCAGAGGGATGTTGCTCCTTTCTATCACCATATTTAAGTGACAATTGAATATCAATCAAGGATCATGGGAGCTTGGAAATAAAACAATCAAAGACCATGGAGGTCAGGGGCAAACACATTTCAATCATGCACAATTAATTCAACCACAACTCCCATGCACAATAGAAGGTGAATCCCACACAATGCTTTAGAAGGTTCAAACATTCAAACATGAGGAATTAAATGAAATTGCTTGAGTTATCATGGACAACCAGAATCAACATGATCATTAGGTTTCCAATTATAGGCTTCACTCAAGTTCATTGGCCATCAAACAAATTGTAACAAGATATGCAATCATTAATTGGGTACATTCACTTCAAAAATATATCAAAAATAGAAACAAAGATCCATAATTCAAACCAAAAATATCTTAGCATCTTTGAAGTGTTTAGAAGTCATAAAGTCAATCTTATGTTCATGAATGATTGAGGAGAAGATCAAATAAGGCCCAAAGTTCAAGACAAAGTCCCCTAATTTTTTACTTTTAATCTTAAATATTGATTAAGTAAGATCAAAATTCAAACAATTTAAACCAAGATCATACAAATCACCAAGAAAACCCTAAAGGTCAGAAAATATATTTTTTCACATTTTTGAATTGAAGAAAAGTCAAAAATGAAATTAAATTCAACAATTAGACAATTAAACAAATAAACATATCTCAAAATAGAACTTTAATCAAAAAGTCAGAAAAATGTCCAAACAAAAATATATTCAAATATTAGAATTTAAAATACACATCCCTGATTGTTTGTGGAATTTTTGAATTAAAAGAAATATTAAAATAAACAAAAAAACAAACAATTAGCAATTAAACTATTATTTAAGAGCAAAATGTAAACCCTAGCCAAAAATCACAAAAAAGGTCAAAATAATAATATGTTCAGATTTTATGATTAAAAACAAGCTTGCATGATTTTTTTGAGAATTTGTTAATCAATGGAAGTATTAAAGTAAAATTTAAACAAAACAATTAACAATTTAAACTTTTGAAATTAAATTCAATATCAAAAATAGGAAAAAAACTAAACAAATTTCGGAATCAAATTCCACATGATTTTATGAGTTAAAAATATTTTTTGTGGAATTTTCCAAATCAAAGAATTATCAAAACAAAAATAAACAATAAACAAACAATTAATTAAACTCATTAATTTTTGAACCAATCAAAACATTTTCAAATATTATCAAAAACATGCACAAGGACAGGAATATTATTTTGAATTTGTGATAATTTTTTCAGAATTTTTCAATCATTTTTGAGGAATAAATAAAATTATGGAAATCAATTTATAAAACAAAATTCAAATGAATTAAAGAAATAAGTCAGCCAACCAGAGGAGGCCACATAATCATCTTCAACCTCTGGCTAGGGAAAAAACGCACGCATGATCCAGTTCATCATCCCATTTTCCAGTCAACATAACATGCTCAGTTCTACACCATTTTCCATGAAATTTCGTGCAAATAAAAGCCAACATTTCATACTTCAATATGCAATTTGAATCACAACAAATAATGAACCATGGATCAAGAATAGATCGTGCAAAAATGTCAAAAACTCACTGAACAGAAAAAATTCAGATGCATCATTCATGCATATCTCATCAAATTAAAGGCTCTGAAGCTTCAAGAACACTTAATGGACTTCAAACAACATGATTATGAACTTAAATCACACAATGCACGACTAGAAATCAAAATCCAAAGTTGAGAATTCAAACCTTTAAGAAAAAATGGATCTACTATCTCCTTCACTCCAGTTGCAAACCAAGCCTCGATCTACAATCCTTATCACTTGGAGAATAGAATGCAAGAAGAATTGACCAAAACACGCAAGGGAGATGGATGAATCAAAGAAAATTGCAGAGCAACAAGCTATGGAGTTTCTGATCTCAGGGATGAAATGAACCATAAACCACGCTCACTGAGGCTTGCTTCTCTATATATAGAGCATCAGGAGGAGGGTAGGATAGGTTTTTCGCACTGAAAGCTCTTAGAAAGAATGAAATATTCTTTTTGCAAAAATAAAGTATGCACATGCAGCCCCCCAATCCCTCGTGCGTGGGCTTTCTTTTTACGTGCATTTAAGCCCATTTTACCTCAGGAAGAGATTAACAACAAAATTAAGACTTAAATCCTTGTATTAAACAAGTGTTGGTGATTAGGCAACTTCATGCCACTTTTGGCAAAATCACGAGTTCCCCTTGCATTTGCCCATGTGCAGCTCAAGCTTTGGCATGATGGGCCTTGGTACATTGCATATTAGTCATGGGCCAAGTTTTAAGTGAAACAAAAGGCTACAAATCAAGTTATCAAGAATTTGCAATTTGCACGGCATGCATGAATTCAATGAAATGCCTCAAAATTCCAAGGTCCATAACTTGCTCATACTTTTGAATTTTGATACAAATGAGCACAATTTGGAAAGGTATTGAAAAGTTCTACAATCCCTTAGGTTTGAGTTTTTGCAATTGAATCCATTAAGTTTCTCAAAATTGAGCTTGAAATTCACTAATTTTGGAAAATGACCTATAATTTTGTGATTTCAAAAGACCATAATTCTTGATTCCTTGCCAATTTGGACATGAAACTAAAAGGAGATGAAAGATCATCCTCTTAGCTTTCCAAGCATATTTCATTTGCATTTTCTTGATCAAAGGTGAATAAAATATGAATTTTTGAAGTTAAGTCCTTATTTTCCAAAATTAGAAACTTTTAGGGTTTCTTCAAGAACAAGTTTCAACCCAAACCTCAATTTCCTTGATCCAATGATCAAAATGGACTTGAAATATGAAAAGTACATTCTTGAATTGATGGTTGGCCAAAAGTTCACTTGGTCAACCTTGACTTTGACTGATTTTGACCAAAATGACCATTTTGCCCCTTTGAATCAATTAATCCACTTCCCTTCAAAATTGGTGATCAAAACTCCAAACATATGATCTTCCAAACATATAGAGGCCATGTGCAAAGTTTCACTTCAAAATTCTCAAGAAATCTTGATGAAATCCCAAACCCTAATTTTGGTCAACACCTTAGGGGACTGATGAATCATCTTCAAAACTTCAAACCCTCTAGGCATCTTGACCAATTCCTTGTGCAAAGACTTTTCAAATACCAAAGAGATGTTGTTGCTCCCAAAATCAAGACTTGTACATTGACCAATAGCCTTGTTCAAACAAAACCCTAATTTGACTGGTGAATCCAAAGAGTGATTCCCCTTGTAATCAAACACAAACTTCAATCCTCTGATGATCCAAAGAGATGGATAAAATATCTTGAGATATGCAATAACTTTTGAGCTTGAAAGATCCAGAGGTTTAGATAATAAGATTCTCCTTGAGCAACTTGCCAATGTAATCAACCTTCAAAGCTTGAGGAAGACTTGATAAACAAGGTATTTTGATCCCATCACAATGTATGAATGCAATGCAATATGATGTTCACGATGAAACATAAGCCTAAATCAAGAGGGTAAATTTTGGGGTACAACAGCTGCCCCAATTCAAATATCTTCAACATGATAAGTGAGAAAAGTGATAACTTTCAAGCATTCAGAGTTAAAGATGATTGAATACAAAAGAACCTGAAAATTTACACTCTTGAGAAAGAAAGAAACAAAAATAGAGAACTCCCAAGACATGTGTTAGAACGAGGCTGTAACACAGGTTAAAACTGAAAACAAAGAAGAGTAGGCGCAACTAAACTTCCAGACAAATGTGCCAGGAAAAACTGGGCTTCAGAAAAGGGTGAGATAAACTCAAACTACAGAGTATAGGCGAAACTAAGCTCTGGAAAAGAAAACATATGCGGGTGAGGAGACGAAACTCTGAGCTCGACCCAAAGCAAAAGTGGATAGATTGCGTGATTCTAGGAGCACTTGCTAATCTCAACTAAGATAAACAGTATGAAGGAACTGAAAGGAACTTAGAAATGAGGAACAAAAGCGAGACGAAACTCGACTCAATAACCAGTCAGACAAAACTAGACTAGATGAGTACCAGGACGAAACTGGATTTCATGCACGGGTAACAAGGCGAAACTCGGCCCATAGAAAAATAATGAGAGTGCATGTTTCTCAGAGCACCTCCTGGTCTCAGATCAATGGATAAATAGTGATGAAAACTGATAGAAGAATCCAAGGAACAAAAAAGACTGATTTCAAACCAGGGACACAGTACGAACACTGCACTCGATAAAGGAACACCGTCAAAGGGTCCAAGGTACGAAAGCAAAAACGAGACGAAACTCGACTCAATAACTAGTTAGGCGAAACTAAACTAGATGATTGCCAGGAAGAAACTGGATTTCATGCACAGGCGATGAGGCGAAGCTCGACCCAAAGCAAGGAGATTAATGCGTACACCTAAAAACCTACTGAAAGCAAATATCAGGACGAAACTGGTATTCGAAAGGTGAACTAATAGACATTAGAATGAACCGGAGAGGTTAGTGAAGACTAAACCCGAGAAGACCGCACCAGGGCGAAACTGAACTATAGTCAAGAGTAAACACTCAAACAAATAAATAATTGACGTCAAAAGGATATTGGTATGGGGATGAAACTGAGATAATGAGGATGAAAACCTCGTTGGGGATTTAATCCGAAGAATTAGCAAAATCACTGGGGATGACGGAAACAAAAATGGCTTATGTTCCGATGCATGTTTGAATCTTTTTATATAGCGCAATGCTCCATATAATGGAAATGCTACGCATTTTTGTAGATGTTATAATGTAATGATGCATGTTAAAAAAAGTTTCACTGGGGAATGGCCAATTGAGAAGCCAATAACCAAGAAATCAGAATCTGACGTGACTTGTAAAAATAAATTGCAACATCCAAAGGAGAGGAGAAAAAATGGGGAACCACTGGAGAGGGAACCTAGAAATGATAAAGCTTCGCGGAGTAACAAACGGGCAACCAGTAGAAATGGGCCAAAAACATTGAGAGGAGCTGCAAAAATAAATTACAAACTCCTAAAGAAGATCAGACCGACATTGTAGCTTCTGAAGATCAAGCATTTGAGAGAGAAGATCAGGGTAAGACTGTAATCTATGGAAAAGATAGCGCGCGGCCGTGTTGAGGATGATATCAAGACAACAAAACCCGACGTGAGAGGTGAAAACCTTTGCAGGGGGAACCAAGCTCTGCTGAGGAGACGAGACTTCATCGGGGAGACAGAACTTTTCTGAAGAATTTATTGGAGAGATATTTATCTTGAAATGCAACCTTTGGATGAATCATGCAGATAGTCACATAGTACCGTCCTCGCTGGGGATAAGGAAAGATCTTATCATAAGGATGCCCCAGTTAACAGACCGACTGGGAAACGAGATGTCATGGTGAGGGATCTCTGTTGGCAGTTCTGTCGGGGAGTTAAAATTTCTTCAGAATGTGAGTTCCCATTTAAACGACTCCACGGGGGATGTGTGACATATCAAAAATTGAAGTCTCAGAATGAAGCCCTTTTAAAAAAAAATCCTGGGGCAACAAAACTTCGCTGCAGAAACGAAACTTTACTGGGAATACGAAACTTCACTGGGGATAAATAGAGTCCCGATCATACATGGGCTCTGTCTAACAGAAGAAAGAACCAAACATTCCCTTCCTGACAATCATTAAGCTCTTTACAGGTGTTCAATGTGTAAACTCTTTTTTGATGTCAAACAAATGTTTTGCATGCAGGAAGATGTTTATTTTGGGAATGACAGAACCGATGCGACAATTATTTAAGCCTTGAAGTTGAAAACCTTAACAAAATGTCGCATCTCTGTTGTGAACGAATCACTGGCTAGAGTGAAAAATTTTCAAAACTTTTCTTCCCCTGTTTTTTCAAAATAATGAGTCAAGATGCAAGTGATAAGATACCAACATGGATATGCAACACATATTTGGGGAGTTTAGGAAATGTTATCCTGTTGTAGTATGCTTTCGAGTTAAACCCTTGTTTCAGTTAGGACTTTTAGAGGTTGTAACATGGCCTGGTTCGAGGTTTTTTAGAAAAAAAGTTTTTCAAGGCTCAAGTTATTTGGTGCCCACCTCCTTCGTGATATTCTCCTGTCCTAAGTTCATCTGACTTATCTCAAGCATTCATCTTTCAAAAGGATTTATAATGGTTGGGTGATCACGGCAAATTCTCCAACATGATTGTCACTTAACTTTTGCTGCTTTTGTTTTTTGATGTTATTGTTCCTCTTCTTTTGATGAAAATCTTATTGAATACTCTTCTTTTTTTTGGCCTTTTAGGATCTCTTTTCCCTAACTTTTTCCTGGACAAAGTTTTTCGAACTTTAACTTTGGGAGTCCAGCGGGACGCCCTAACTTTTGCCTAAGCGACTTGTTTTCAAGTTTCGACTTAGCAGGGCTTTTTGTTTCTTTCTTATTCATACTTTCCACTTCGAAGAAGTCAATGTGACTTTTTCTCTTTCTTTTTTTTGTTGAAGAAGACAAATGCCTCATTCCTTGGTCGACGAGTGATAGCCATTATTGTATCGATTCGATTTCGACCTCAGGACTCTGTGAAGAAATGAACATCGTGGTTTAGAAATTTTTGATCTCATGATGTGAAAGATAAAATATGGTGATCCTCAGATGGGACATTCCTTCTGAAATTTGAATGCTTGGTCAAATTAACTAAACATCTACCCTGCCCCGGGTTAAAAAAAATAAGGGTTTTTTTAAAGAAAAAGAAAATCCTACTTCGAAGGCTCAGAGGGGTTACAAGGGTCTAACTCCCTTATATCTTCGGTGTTTGGGGATTGAAACAATCCCTGTACATCGTCAACGGGGTTCTACTCAAAAGCATACCATTACATTCATTGTTTTTAGCTAAACTCCTTCCTCCAAACTCTTGGCTAAGCAAAAGAATTGGCACAATTGGTATCAAAATGCCTGAAAAATTGATTAAAGGGTGATACAGGATGGATTAAGTAAAATGGAACAAATTTTCAAGGAAAAAATATTCAACGCATCAATACTGACACTCGGCTATAAACAAAATCTTATAATGCAGACAATGCTAAAACAATCAATCAAGATAACACGTGAAAGTGCGGCAAAGAAACGTAATAAAATCCATTATGGGGAAGAAATATCTCCAACTAGGTCCTCCGATCTCGTCGAACTTCCATAATCTTGATACTATCCTGACCCATGACCTTCACCAACAGCACGGAACTGCGAATAAAAATGGCAAGGGAACTACCAGTAGAGTGAAAGATGGTCCTATCAAACCTAGAACCAAACATGCCCCTTGCACAGGTAGTAGTTGTATTTGTTATCCGTATTTCAAGTGATCCGCTAACCATGACTTAGATTATCATTTTCGTGTAAGGTCCACGAAGTTTATATGCACATGCTTATAAAAAATATTGGACGTTTTTGCAAACAAAATAGTAAAAAGGGAGAAAATAAAAGTATGCGTATACTCGAAAGAAGATATTCTATTGATTTTGAGAAATCAGCCTGTGAAAAAGGCATTTACATTTGGAAGCAAGTAATTAAAAATTAAAACAAACAAGTGTTTACGAATGGCAATATGAATGTGAATATCCATCAAGTCCCGACTCTGCTATGACTTTTATGACTCTCACTCTTTCATCTTCCTGCTTTCAGACAGATCATTCTTGGATTATCCTCAAGCTTATGCCATGTGATAGAACAAAGAAAGAAACAAAGGATCTCAGGCCGAGCGTAGTCATTTTCTTTAAGCCCCTAACTTTTGCCTGAATCGCCCTTTCGGGTTTTCAATTCACCAGGACACCCTCTTTTTGCCTAAACCGCCCTTTCGGGTTTTAAGTTCAGCGGGTTATTATTATTTTTCATGTAAAGTATTTTTTAACTACGTCGGCATTCACAGGGAGAGGGAAGTACTCTCCATCCATAGTCGAGAGCATCATCGCTCCTCTAGAGAAAACTTTTCTGACCATGAAAGGACCTTCATAAGTCGGAACCCACTCGCCCCTGGGGTCTCCCTGGGGAAGAATTATACTTTTTAGCACAAGGTCACCTGGCTTGTAACACTGAGGTTGTACCCTCTTATCAAAAGCTTTCCTCATCCTTTGATGATATACCTGACCATGACATACAGCCGCCAACCTCTTCTCGTCAATAAGTTCCAACTGATCCAGCCGATTTTGTACCCATTCACTTTCATCCAACTCAACATCTCTCATGACCCTAAGAGAAGGAATCTCGACTTCTACCGCAATACTTCTTCCATACCGTAAACCAACGAAAATGGGGTTTCCCCAATCGAGGTACACACAGTGGTGCGATATCCGTGCAAAGCAAAAGGAAGCATCTCATGCCAATCTTTATAGGTTATCACCATCTTCTGCACGATTTTCTTGATATTCTTATTGGCTGCTTCGACAACGCCATTCATCTTTGGTCGGTATGGGGAAGAGTTATGATGCTTGATTTTGAAGGACTCTGTTGTACCCCAAAGTTTGCCCTCCCATATTTCTCAAGACATGTCAAGAATAATCTCCAAGTGACTCAAGTTAGCTCAAGAGTTGGACAGTCAAATCATCTCCTAAGGAAGTCAACCTCAAATTAGGGTTTTGTGTTGCATCCAGGTCCTTACATCCAAATGACCCCAGGTCCCCCAATATTTGTTGCCTTTTATTCACAGGTGATCCAGTGCAAATTCCCAAAGCGTAGCGCACCATACACTTCAAATCTGAACGTGCCAAATGCCTACAGACCAAATCCAATGGCCCAGACTTAATGCTCACCATACTCTCCAGTCAATGCACGCACATGGAATTGGAAAAGTCAATCAGGCCAATGCGTTTGGGCCTGGAAAATTGCTGAACATACCTCAATCTGGGCCCAGCACCCCCTTTTGTTTGGTTATTTCTTTTTCTTTATATTTATTTTTATTTAATTGTTTTTGTTAATTTACTTTTTATATTTTTTACTAACCAATTAAAATAACTTTTCCTCATAAAAATCAGAAAACAAAAAATATTGTTTTTATTAATTTCATTATTTTATTTTTGTAAATAAATATTAACCTAATTAATATTAGTTTTAAATAGGTTTAATATTAATATTTTTGCAATAAATTAAAATTAATTTAGAATAACTAGGTTTTACTAACTTTTAATCATTTTTATTTTATTTCCTTAAATTTTAAAAAAAAAACAAAAATATTTTAATTAATTAATTTTGACCTAATTTAACTTCCATTTAATTCAAAAATAAACAAAAACATACTTTCTTTCAAAAAAAGGGTCAAAACCCTAAGAATGCGCCGTCTTAATTTCTTGCATGCGGTCCATTTATTTCCAATATTGTAATTGCTTCCGGTGTGTAATAGCTTTTAATTAGGACTTTAATTATTTATCGCTTTATTTTATTTTCCGCAATTTAAATTTCAAGGATTGTTTTTGGCGATGTAAATACCCGACGCCTTGTAATAGTTTAGATTTAATTTCCGCAATTTAAATTCCGCACAATATTAACTATTAGATGTTTGATAATAGGGAATGCATGACAAGATCCAATGTATGAACTTAAAATCGACATAGCTCACCCATGTCATGTACAAAGATAAAATTATCCAAAATAACACACTCGCACATGCGCACTCTTAGGGTACACCTCACTTGGTTGCCTTCGAACGTGGTCATTGAGTATAGGAAGTTTTAGAGGTCGCCCTCTTGTCCAAATATCATATTTGTCTCGAAACGGTTGCCTCGGAAAAATGATCTAAGGCATTAGGTTTACCGCTAAGGCGTCCTAACATTGCTTTAGTGACCACACGTCCCTTAATCGAATTGACCCTCGAAACTCCAACGGCGATGCTACCTACTCATCAATAGTGGGATAGCGTTGTCTAAAGGACATTAGCACAAATTGATTCCTTTTTCGGGTAGGTAGATGGTTCTTAAGTACTTGCTCCTTTCAAAACAAAATAAAAAATTTCGCACTTACACTTTCAAACAAAAACTTCTTTCAAACCCACAAACACAAAGAAAATCAAATTTTGAAAACACAATGAGCAAGTACCTAAGAGCCCGTGGATAACCACGGATAGAAAGGGTGCTAACACCTTCCATTTCTATAATCTACCTCCTGAACCCGAGAAATTACTTGGAAAAAAAGGAATTTTTCTGTGCTTTTTTCCTTTCCTTGTTGGATAAAATAAAAGATGGTGGCGACTCTTGCTCACCGCGATATTTTGCGAAAACAAACGCAAAACGCGAACCAGCATTCCAAAACAGTCAGTTCATTCCCACCGATCACAGACTCACAAAGCTCCTTCATCATTTTGTTGTTCAAATTAAACCCATTATCGGTAATGATCTTTTCAGGCACTCCGTAGCGAAAAATAATATTGTGCTTAATGAACCGAGTTACCACTTGCTTGGTGACATTGGCATAGGATAAAGCTTCGACCCACTTTGTAAAATAATCGATGGCAACCAGAATGAAACGGTGCCTGTTGGACGCAGTCGGTTCAATCTTGCCGATCATATCAATTCCCCACATCGCAAACGGCCGAGGGGAAGTCAAGACATTCAAAGGTATTGGCGGCACATGAACTTTATCAGCATAGACTTGACATTTGTGGCAAACCCGTGCATGATTGTAATAGTCAGTCTCCATGGTGGACCAATAATAACCTGCTCGCAAGATCTTTTTAGCCATGGTATGCCCGTTGGAATGGGTCCCGAAATCACCTTCATGTATCTCCTTAATGATTCTAGCTGCTTCTTTCTTGTCAACACATCTGAGAAGTAAGTCGTCATAATGCCTTTTATACAACACACCACCACTGAGAAAGAACTTGGCTGAAAATCTTCTCAAGAACTTCTTATCTGTGACGGATGCCTCTTCAGGGTACTCTTGTGTTTCGAGATATTGTTTAACATCATAAAACCAAGGATTACCATCTGATTCCAAACTATCCTCAAAACAGAAAGCTGGCTCACTCAAACTACTAATGGTAATGGAAGGTGCCTCATTAGCACACTTAACCTTGAACATGGAGGACAAAGTTGCCAATGCATCAGCTAGATTGTTTTCTTCTTTGGGAATGTGCTCAAATGTGATATCTTCAAAGTACGGAATCAGCTTCATAACATGCTCACGATACGGAATTAGGTTTTGATGGCGAGTCTCCCAATCTCCATTAATCTGGTTGATAACAAGATTGGAATCCCCATAAACTTTCAAAAACTTGATGCGCAGGTCGATCACCACTTCAATGCCATAAATGCAAGCCTCATATTCGGCCACGTTGTTAGTGCAATCGAAACAAATACGATCCGTGAAAGGAATGTGGTATCCCTCAGGGGAAGTGATAATTTCTCCGATGCCATTGCCCATGGCATTGGAGGCACCATCAAAAACAAGCGTCCAACGTGATCCCGGCTCGGGTACTTCGTCTGGGTCTGGCATATTAATATCCCGAATATACACAATTTCCTCATTTGGAAAATCAAACTTCATCGGTTCATAATCATTCATGGGCTGATGAGCAAGATGGTCAGCCAGTATACTACCCTTAATTGCTTTTTGAGTAGTGTATTGGATATCATATTCAGTGAGTATCATCTGCCAACGGGCTACCCTTCCTGTGAGAGCTGGCTTCTCAAAAATATACTTGATTGGATCCATTTTGGATATCAAGTAGGTGGTGTGAGTTAACATGTACTGCCTCAAACGTTTGGCGGCCCAGGCAAGCGCACAACAAGTCTTTTCCAGCAATGAGTACCTCGACTCGCACTCCGTAAACTTCTTACTCAAGTAGTAAATAGCCTGCTCTTTCTTCCCTGTCTCGTCGTGCTGACCAAGGACACAACCCATTGAGCTCTCCAACACAGTTAGATACATGATTAGTGGCCTTCCTTCCACTGGCGGCATGAGTATCGGAGGTTCCTGCAAATACTCCTTTATTTTGTCAAAGGCCTTCTGACAATCCTCATTCCATTTCGCTGTCTGACTTTTCTTCAATAACTTGAACAAAGGTTCACAGGTGGCTGTGAGATGAGAAATAAATCTAGAAATGTAATTTAACCTTCCCAAGAAACCACGTACTTCCTTCTCTGTTCTTGGCTCTGGCATTTCCTGTATCTCTTTGACCTTGGTCGGGTCCACCTCGATACCTTTCTCACTTACAATAAAACCAAACAGCTTGCCGGATCTCACCCCGAAGGTGCACTTATTCGGATTCAACCTCAGCAAGAACTGCCTCAGTCTCTCGAACAATTTTTCCAGATGAACAAGATGTTCTTCTTCCGTGTCAGACTTAGAAATCATATCGTCCACATATACCTCAATCTCTTTGTGAATCAAATCATGAAAGAGAGTGACCATGGCGCGCTGATATATTGCCCCGAAATTTTTCAAACCGAGCGACATCACTTTATAGCAGAAGGTTCCCCAAGGCGTGATAAATGTTGTCTTCTCCATATCCTCCAGAGCCATCTTAATTTGATTGTAACCAGAAAAACCATCCATGAACGAAAATACTTTGGAATGAGCAGTATTATCGACCAGCACATCAAATTACGGAAGAGGGAAATCATCTTTAGGGTTGGCCCTGTTCAAATCCCTATAATCCATACACATCCTGAACTTACCATCCTTCTTGGGCACAGGCACAATATTTGCAATCCATGGCGAATAATTGACGACCTTTAAGAAATTTGCGACTAACTGCTTTTGGACCTCCTCTTTGATCTTCTTGGACATCTCAGGATGAGTTCTTCGGAGCTTTTTCTTGACAGGGGAACAACCTTCTTTGAGCGGTAGTCGATGCACCACTATGTCTGTATCCAACCCAGGCATATCCTCATACCAAGCGAAGATATCAGAATACTCACGAAGTAGCTCAATCAATCTGACCTTTATACTTTCTTCGAGATCTTCCCCTATCTTTACTTCTCTTCTTACCTCTTCTGTGCCAATATTCACCACCTCAATCGAATCCTGATTCGGCTGGATAACCTTCTCCTCTTGCTTTAACAATCTTGCTAATTCCTCAGGAAAATCACAATCCTCATATGCTTCTTCTTCATCTTGATAAATAGGAGTATCAAAGTGATAATGAGCCATAGCAGAGTTGTTATCAATATAATCGGTGGTGGAAGTGCATATGCATAAATGAAATTTTGGCGTTTTTTAGTGACAGTGTGTGAAAAGAGAAACATTACCATTAAAATAAAAAGAAAAAGAAGCAAAACTTTGAATGCAAAAACGTCCTTTATTTCATGATAAACTTGAAAAATAAACATGGTGGCCCTACACAAATGATTCACTATGCCTTGGGCAGAGCGTAGGAATTATGATATGATAATAAAAGAAACAAGAAAATTACTCCTCAGCGCTTGAAACTTGGATAACATCCACAGGAGTCCAATTGTTGAGTTTCTGGCCTGGAATACCTGGACGAATCCAATCTTCGATATTGTAGCCATCAGCCCTATCGTCGCCAACTGCATTGGCGTGTCCTTCTTGAGTGGCACAAGGACGGGAAAACTTCACCGGAGTGGATAAACTAGATGCTCTGGGAGCCGCACTCTGCTGACCCGGGTTAAAACCAAGACCAAATTTATCAAACTTTGGAGCAACGTCCAGCACTTGACCCCAACCTTCAGGGTTGCCACCTTCCACCATAGCTCCCGCATGCTTGAGAGAAGACATAACAGTTTCTGGTTTCTTTTTCTGCTTTGGAGGAGGAAAATTGACAGCATGAACTGTCTCAAACGCTTGAAATAGAGTCTCATGTATCTCGCTTTCAACCTCAACATAGCGGAATGATGTCAAATGACTCATAATGTACTCTTCCTTGCCGCACATAGTTATCACCTTTCTCTTTGCAGGATACTTGAGTTTCTGATTAAGAGTAGAAGTGACTGCTCTTGCTCTATGAATCCATGATCTCCCCAATAAACAATAATACACTGGTTGTATATCCATCACAAAAAATGTAGCCGTGAAGGTGCGAGGACCCACCTTGATTGGTAACTCCACTTTTCCAAACACTGACCTTCGAGACCCATCAAACGCCTTCACCATCAAATCACTAGGGCGCAACTCCAGTCCAGAATAATCAATCTTCATCAACGTTGACTTGGGAAATACATTCAAAGATGATCCAGTATCTACCAAAACCCGGGATAAAGTAGTGCCCCTGCACTCCATTGAAATATGCAACGCTTTGTTATGGTCTGGTCCCTCCGGAGGAAGATCAAAATATGTGAAGCCCAAACTATTCCCGGCAGATATGTTAGCACAAACACTCTCAAACTGATTGACTGTTATCTCATGTGGCACGAACGCATTTTTTAACAATTTCATCAAAGAATTTCCGTGAGGTTCTGAATAAATCAATAGAGACAAGATATACATCTTAGAAGGAGTATGTCTCAGATGATCAATTATGCTATAATCACTCTTTCTGATAATTCGCATCAACTCTTCAACCTCATCGGGAACTGAAGAAGCATCTGGTATTGGAATTGGTTGAGTCACATTGGCTGGCGTAACCCTTGGATTACCAATTATTGCCTGTTGTTTTCCTTTTTCTCTTGCAGAAGCATCTTCCGCATCTTGCACATTGGAAGGACCAAATACTCTCTCGCTTCTAGTCATTCGACCCACACCAGAAAAGTTATGAACTTCTTCTTCAGCCCATGGTAATAAACATCAGCATCGTAATGCCATGGGACTGCCTTCTCACTGGTATACGACATGGGACTAGGTACCGTAATCATCAAAGGAGGTGCCCTAGATGGGGTAGGAATGCACACAGGGGTGTAAGGAATAGATACCACATCAACATCTTCTTCGGTAACCATACGGTAGCTCGGTTTTCTATCGAACTGCAGGGAACCCTCCTTTATCATCAATTGGATACCGGCTTTTAAATCATCACAACCCTTTGGTTTCTCTCTACACTTGGCACACTCTGAAGTACAACCTGGGAAAATAAAATTGTTAAGCAAATTCCTCTTAACATAGCACAACGGAGTAGTTACTTGTTCCACATTCATGATTAGATTCAACACTTCACCATTATCGTCAATCATATTGACAACACCCCCTCCATGTCTAGGCATTGGGTTCTGAGTAACATTCGGACCAGTCACTGGGGTAAACTCAATTGCCTTAGCATCCAATAAGTCTTATACTTTGCATTTCAATGCAAAGCAATTGTCAGTAGAATGGCCCACTCCGCCTGAATGGAATTCACATCTTGCATTAGAATCATAGTTAGGAGGAAGTCTTGCGGGTGGTGGTGGCATAATTCTCAAACTGATCAACTTCAAATCAAGCAGGTGGTGGAGTGCTTCAGTAAGAGATACCGGCAAGGGATCAAATTTTCTGGGCTGTCTCTGCTGTTGATTATTATACTGACGGGGAGCATCTTGCTGCCTTTGTTGCCGAGGCACTGTATTTGGTCTTTGCTGCGGAGGAGCATTAACAGGAATAGAAACATCATTGATTTGTTGGTTCTGACGATCCTCTCTTCTTCCTCTATTAGAGTAAACCGCGCTTGCGTCGCCTTCCCTTTTCTTAGGGTAAGTGTTGAATGGTTTCTTACTGCCCCCTGACGAGCCACTGGAACCTCCAATATGAATCTTCCCCAATTTCAAACCTACCTCAATTCTTTCACCAGCCATAACATCGTCTGCAAATCCTGCCAAAGTACTTCCTATCATGTGCTCATAGAATGGCCCCTGCAGGGTACTCATAAACATATCAATGAGTTCTCTCTCCATGAGTGGAGGTTGAACCCTCGCAACCAACTCACGCCACTTCTGAGCGTATTCCTTGAAAGATTCTTTTGGTCCCTCTGACATATTCTGCAACTGAGTGCGATTAGGCGCCATATCCACATTGTACTGATAATGTTTGACAAAAGCCCGAGCAAGATCATTCCAACAGCGAATATGAGTTTTTTCCAACTTCATGTACCACTCCAGGGATGCCCCAGATAGGTTATCCTGGAAAAAGTGAATTAAAAGCCCCTGATCCTCAGTATGCACCGACATCTTTCGAAAATAAGCAGTTGCATGAGTAACAAGACATGATGTTCCGTTGTACTTTTCAAATGTTGGAGGCTTGAACTACGGAGGAACTTTCACCCCAGACACCAACCCGAGATCATTAGCATCCATACCGAGGACTCCTTTCCCTTCCACAACTTTCAGACGTTCTTCCAATAACCGATACTTTATATCTTCAATCTGAACCTCCGGCTCTGAACACCGAACATAAAACTAATCTTCATCCTGATCAAAGTCATAATCCTGCTCCTGATAATTCCTTACACCGCCTTGGTTAATTCTTCTGTTCCCCACAAGACGAGGTCTAGGAGACGGGGGAAACTGCCCTACGTTGCGCACAAAAGGGTTTCCAGGCATCCCGTGAAAATTTCCAGCAGGCTGATCTTGCACATCCCTCAATCCTACAGAAATGTCCTGATAGACCCCTTGATTTCCACCATCATCTGGATAGCGGCGCTGGTTATTGACAATGGCGGCTAGTTTCTCCTTTCAGCGATTCACATTGGTAATGACCTCCATGAACTGAGTCATCTGAGTAGCCATCTGGGCCCTCATTTCAGCGAGTTCAGCCTGAACTTGTTCCATTTGTCTTGGCAAATTGTTTCTGGTGGAATAACGATGAGTAGTCGTCTTGAATTTTGAATAAGAAAAGCAAAAGAATAAGAATACCGTCTTGAGATAACCTGTAATGTTATGAAATGCATGATATGTTTGTCATTTCCATGTATTCAAGAATCCTTTTATTCATCAATCATGGCGTGCGACCAAAAATAACCAAGCATACAATCAAAGGAAAAGGAAAATAAGACAAACACTTCAATTATTTACGAACAAATAAACGTCCTTCAAGTGACTTCAGACAATTAGTGATAAGAAACTAAATACATGTCTTAACAAAAAAAAACAAAGAAAACTGAATAATAACAACGGTCAAATGGTCCCTTCCAACAATTCTGGGGGTGACCAAATACACAAAAAGTAAATAACAGAACTAAATCTCCGGAACAAGACATGCTTCAAGATGTTGACAATACTCTTCAAGTCTGGCTTTCTCCTTCAAAAGTTGTGATGCGACCACTTTACTTTCTTGGAACCGATCTTCTGCGACACGCTTCTGGGCTACTTATTGCTTAAGTTGAGCATCTTTGTCATTGAGATGTTTCTCCAAGTTCTGAATCATCTTCCTGTAGCTATTCTCAGATACCTGAAGCTTTCGACACTCTTGCTGAGTCTTACTCAATTCTTCTTCCATTTCAGCATGAGACCTCTTCCTAAAACTGGTTGCATCAAAAGTTTCCCCTTGAGCTTCCTTGAGTTTGCGGGCTAAGTCGGCCCTTTCTTGATCTACCCAATAGAGTTTCATCCCTGCCTCACGGTCTTTTGCACGAAGCTGAATATTCTCAACATGAACCTGGGTGAACATCTCGGTAGGCACCGTGTTACTCAGAACAGTACGAGGTTGCTCACATATAGGAGCCGACTTTGCAAATGGTAATCATAAAATCTTAACCCGAGCTCTAGTCCATTCAAAGTAAGGAACCCTAGCAATAGGAACCTTCTTGCCCAAAGTAGTTCTATCCTTCCTGTGAATTCCTTTCCAAGCACTTGTCACTCTTTTCAACATCACAGGATCACTACCTCTAACAAAATACACTGATTCAGACACCTCCTCAACCTTTGGCGGTCCGTCCATTGCATATCCCAATTAACGATAAGCAAGCACATGCTTATAGTTGATACACCCCTTAGTTCCTATGAGGGGAACATTTGGGAAATCTCCGCAGCTAGTGATGATACTACGTATTTCCCCCATGTCATAATTCCACCGGATATCAAATGAAGTAAGGTTGACAAGCCTTGATGACCATCAGAGAGAATGCCTGGTATCCACGAAAGGACCACTTACCGGTAGGTGCAATTTAAACCATTGATACAACATCGAATGACATAAACTTACATTACCTCCTTTTCCATGCCTGAAATGAATGGTGTAAAGAGTATCTACCAAGAGTGTCGGTACCGGGTTCTTATTTCTAAAATCACAAATAGCCGTCAAATCCACAAAATTTCTCTTGTGAGGGAAGAGGATGATCCCGTATATCATGAGACCAAACAGAGAGATGAAGTCACTCCAATTCCCTTTCATTTCCCAGTCTTCAGCTTTCTTCACTAAGAAACTCAAATAAAACCCTATAGTACCCTCACTTGATTTCCAATTGTCTTTCACCTCTTTCCAACTCAAATGAAGAATTTCAGTTATAACTTCGAACTTCAGCTTCTCCGGCACTTGGACAAAAGGAACTTCATCGGACAACTTGATATTAAGTAGGTACGCGTACTCTTCTAGGGTGGGAACCAGTTGATAATCTTGAAAAGTAAAACATCGTAATTCCTTGTCATAGAACTGGAAGAGGGTGATCGAAGCCATTGGATCAACTGGAGTGTTAAGGACTAGTAACAAATTGCCATAATTTTTGTTGAAATTATTCAGAACATCACCCTTCAGATAAGAACTCTACCTCTTCAACTCGGCCACATCAATGGTAGGAATCCGATAAGAGAAAGTATGTCTGGTGGGCTCTTTAACACGGACTGAATCAAACTCATATGACGGGAGGCCAGCCATTTCTAATGGAAAGAAGACTCTTGAATGTCCCTGGAAAATGACATGCGCATGCTAGTTATTTTTTATACATTATTTTTTTAGAAATAAATATGCTATGATGCAACATGATAGGATCAAAGTTTCACACTGGATCATGGCTGGACCATTACAGAACATCACCACTCAAGATCAAAAGAAAATCCTAAAGCTTCAAATCTAACATGGGAACCTGAGTCACCTTTGCAACACAAAGTCACCAACAATACATGTACCTGTAAGAAAAATTTTCCCGCCCCTCTCACGAGTGTAGTCTAGGTCAAGGTAAGGTTAAAAGCCAAATAAAAGTACGAGAGCTCGAATGTCGGTATCATCATACGATAACACCTATCCTAACTACCTCTGAAGTCATGGGTCTCATGGTCAGGTCTACAAAGCATCCGCCTCATAGCTGCCATGGCCACTCTATTCCTAGTTCCTATGGAATTCACTCATAGCCTGGGTACAAGGCCTTTTACCTCATGGAACAACCCACCCACCAAGAAATCCAGAATCCAAACAGTCCAGCCAAATCCAGTATGCAGAAAGTAAATCACACATAGGATGCAATGCAAACAGATAAATATGCAAAGCGGTAAAATAAACACCCAAAAAGAAAACAAACAAGAGCTAGGATCGACTCCGAGATGGACCAGCAAAAGGTCAATCTGTCCCCAGTGAAGTCGCCAGCTGAAACAACACGGCTGAAACCTGTCATCTGGATGTAATGAAACATCAATGAAGTCACCACCGAACGTCTTTTATCCCGTCGAAAGGGAAAGGTAAACATCGAGAAAACCTGGAAAGGGAGAAATCAAGGTCTTTCGACCGAGAGATCAGGTAAGGGAGTCTGTTACGCGAGGGGAAGGTGTTAGCACCCTACACGCCCGTAGTACTCTACGGTATCCACTCTTGTTGTCTAATCTAAATGGGTGTGGTCAAATCCTATGTCTATGGCTTACAACTGAAAAGGGAATGCATGCGAGAGAAAAAAAACAATGTAGGGAAAATAAAAGTTGTGCTCGATTGGGCCCTACCCCAATGCCTACGTATACCTTTTAAGGAATCAGATCAGCCATAGTTCGACTTACGTGTTTTGGTTGGTTTGTGTTTTTTAATTAAGACAAACAAAAACAGTTAAGATGGCAAAACATCTAATAAAACAACAAACAAATGAGATGGTCAAACAACGGCTAAATAATAACAAAGTAACATGTCAAAGATTGCGAAACATCAAATGGTAAAATAACACACCTAACAATGACATTGAGAGTCAAAGTTGGATAATCAAACATGTGTGATGGCAAAACATCGACTTCAAACAAATGTGTGATGGCGAAACACAGGCTAAGAGGATAATAAGAAATCATGGCATAGATGGCAGAACATCAATAAAACGGATGACAAAACATCACACCTAACAATGATATTAAGAATCAAAGTAGGATAATCAAACATGTGCGATGGTGAAACATCAGCTTCAAACAAATGTGCGATGGCGAAACATCAGCGAGAAGATAATAAGAAATCATGGCATAGATGGCAGAACATCAATAAAACGGATGACAAAACATCACACCTAACAATGATATTGAGAATCAAAGTAGGACAATCAAACATGTGCGATGACGAAACATCGGCTGAAAGATTGCACAGCATCATGGCAGAGATGACGAAACATCAATAAATTGGATGACGAAATATCACACCTAACAATGATATTGAGAATCAAAGTAGGATAACAAACATGTGCGATGGTGAGACATCGGCTGAAAGATTGCACAACATCATGGCAGAGATGACGAAACATCAATAAATTGGATGACAAAATATCACACCTAACAATGATATTGAGAATCAAAGTAGGATAACAAACATGTGCGATGGCGAGACATCAGCTTCAAACAAATGTGCGATGGTGAAACATCGATTAACTAGATTTAAAAGCAAGGCCATGAGGCACACAGACAAAGTAAGATTGGTTTGTATCTTTTACTATCAAGAAGGGTTTAAGTTTATTAGAAATGCTTTTATAATTTGCCAAGAAAATAGTTTTTGTTTTAAGATGAAAAATGCGAAGGAAGGAGAAACAACTAAGGGAAACTATCCTCGCACTATCCCTAGTGTTATCATAAAAAGATTGATCCTAAGGTTGAGGATAAAGGAAATCCTACCATAATTTACATGTTAAAGGAATCTTAACAAAACTATCCTATAGGGAACATGCACTGAGAGCAAAGTCGTGATCTCAATTTCTAAATTGAGTGACTCATCGATCAACAATTAAAGAAGAAAAGCAATTAACATCCTATAGGGAACATGCGCTGAGATCGAAGTCGTGATCTCAATTTCTAAATTGAGTGACTCATCGATCAATAATTAAAGAACAAAAGCAATAAACATCCTATAGGGAACATGCACTGAGAGCGAAGTCGTGATCTCAATTTCTAAATTGAGTGACTCATCGATCAAAAGCAAACACAACACATGTACCAGACAAAAACCAGAGGGCCTCCTGACATATATCAGCAACAGAGGTCCCATCATGCAATCAAAGAACTTATGCAAAATGAAAATGGAAGAAAGGAAATAGTGTAATACCAAACGGATAACTATCCGTAGCAACTGAGCAAGAACAAAAAGAAACCCAGAGAACTTCAAGCAAGCTGGCATCAGTAGACAAATCAAGTCAGAAATTACGTCATAAAGATGTAAGTAATGAGAATATCAGATATGAACGGATCCCATGGGCAATGTGTAACATTCACAATCAAATGTATATATCCTGAATGGAATATCAAACATGCCAAACACAATAGCAGTGCCAGTATAATAAGTTGTGTTTCACAAATAAAGTGAAACACAAAAGCCTCAAGCCAAAAGTGGAAACTTTCTCAAAGTACCTCGCACATTCAATAATCAAGTTAGTAGTCCATAAGGTGAATGATGACTCATACAAGGGATGGATATAACATGATGGAGTGAGAACAACATGATAACAATTATCAGACATCAGTCATGATAGACAAGAGGAAACATGCATATGCATAATTTGGCCAAAAGAATCAGAGGGATGTTGCTCCTTTCTATCACCATATTTAAGTGACAATTGAATATCAATCAAGGATCATGGGAGCTTGGAAATAAAACAATAAAAGACCATGGAGGTCAGGGGAAAATACATTTCAATCATGCACAATTAATTCAACCACAACTCCCATGCACAATAGAAGGTGAATCCCACACAATGCTTTAGAAGGTTCAAACATTCAAACATGAGGAATTAAATGAAATGGCTTGAGTTATCATGGACAATCAGAATCAACATGATCATTAGGTTTCCAATTATAGGCTTCACTCAAGTTCATTGGCCATCAAACAAATTGTAACAAGATATGCAATCATTAATTGGGTACATTCACTTCAAAAATATATCAAAAATATATCAAAAATAGAAACAAAGATCCATAATTCAAACCAAAAATATCTTAGCATCTTTGAAGTGTTTAGAAGTCATAAAGTCAATCTTATGTTCATGAATGATTGAGGAGAAGATCAAATAAGGCCCAAAGTTCAAGACTAGTTGGCAAAACTACCAAACTAGACAAGTTTTCAAAAATAATTTGTGGAAAAATGTCAAGCCAAGTTAAATAATCCAAGAAAAATAGTTTTCAGATCCTCAATACATTCATGAACCCTAATCAAGACTTGAATTCTATTGAAAATCCAGGGCATAGTGGTTTTGGAAATGAAACTTGCACCATAAGCAACAAACCCCTAATTTTTTACTTTTAATCTTATATATTGATTAAGTAAGATCAAAATTCAAACAATTTAAACCAAGATCATACAAATCACCAAGAAAACCGTAAAGGTCAGAAAATATATTTTTTCACATTTATGAATTGAAGAAAAGTCAAAAATGAAATTAAATTCAACAATTAGACAATTAAACAAATAAACACATCTCAAAATAGAACTTTAATCAAAAAGTCAGAAAAATGTCCAACCAAAAATATATTCAATATTAGAATTAAAAATACACATCCCTGATTTTTTGTGGAATTTTTGAATTAAAGGAAATATTAAAAGAAACAAAAAAACAAACATTTAGCAATTAAACTATTATTTAAGAGAAAAATGTAAACCCTAGCCAAAAATCACAAAAAAGGTCAAAATAACAATATGTTCAGATTCTATGATTAAAAACAAGCTTGCATGATTTTTTTGAGAATTGTTTAATCAATGGAAGTATTAAAGTAAAATTTAAACAAAACAATTAACAATTTAAACTTTTGAAATTAAATTCAATATCAAAAATAGGAAAAAAACTAAAATAATTTCAGAATCAAATTCCACATGATTTTATGAGTTAAAAATATTTTTTGTGGAATTTTCCAAATCAAAGAATTATCAAAACAAAAATAAACAATAAACAAACAATTAATTAAACTCATTAATTTTTGAACCAATCAAAACATTTTCAAAAATTATCAAAAAAATGCACAAGGTCAGGAATATTATTTTGAATATGTGATAATTTTTTCCATAATTTTTCAATCATTTTTGAGCAAGAAATAAAATTATGGAAATCAATTTATAAAACAAAATTCTAATGAATTAAAGAAATAAGCCAGCCAACCAGAGGAGGCCACGTAATCATCTTCGACCTCTGGCTAGGGAAAAAGCGCGTGCATGATCTAGTTCACCATCCCATTTTCCAGTCAACATAACATGCTCAATTCTACACCATTTTCCATGAAATTTCGTGCAAATAAAAGCCAGCATTTCATACTTCAATATGCAATTTGAATCACAACAAATAATGAACCATGGATCAAGAACAGATCGTGCAAAAATGTCAAAAACTCACTGAACAGAAAAAATTCAGATGCATCATTCATGCATATCTCATCAAATTAAAGGCTCTGAAGCTTCAAGAACACTTAATGGACTTCAAACAACATGATTATGAACTTAAATCACACAATGCATGGCTAGAAATCAAAATCCAAAGTTGAGAATTCAAACCTTTGAGAAAAAATGGATCTACTGTCTCCTTCACTCCAGTTGCAAACCAAGCCTCGATCTATAATCCTTATCACTTGGAGAAGAGAATGCAAGAAGAATTGACCAAAACGCGCAAGGGAGATGGAAGAATAGAAGAAAATTGTAGAGCAACAAGCTATGGAGTTTTCTGATCTCTGGGATGGAATGAAGAACAAACCACTCTCACTGAGGCTTGCTTCTCAATATATAGAGCATCAGGAGGATGGTAGGATAGGTTTTTCACACTGAAAGCTCTTAGAAAGAATGAAATCTTCTTTTTGCCAAAATCAAGTATGCACATGCAGCCCCCCAATCCCTCGTGCGTGGGCTTTCTTTTTACGTGCATTTCAGCCCATTTTACCTTAGGAAGAGATTAGCAACACAATTAAGACTTAAATCCTTGTATTAAACAAGTGTTGGTGATTAGGCAACTTCATGCCACTTTTGGCAAAATCACGAGTTCCCCTTGCATTTTCCCATGTGCAGCTCAAGCTTTGGCATTATGGGCCTTGGTACATTGCATATTAGTCATGGGCCAAGTTTGAAGTGAAACAAAAGGCTACAAATCAAGTTATCAAGAATTTGCAATTTGCATGGCATGCATGAATTCAATGAAATGCCTCAAAATTCCAAGGTCCACAACTTGCTCATACTTTTGAATTTTTATACAAATGAGCACAATTTGGAAAGGTATTGAAAATATATACAATCCCTTAGTTTTGAGTATTTGCAATTGAATCCATTAAGTTTATCAAAATTGAGCTTGAAATTCACTAATTTTGGAAAATGACCTATAAATTTGTGATTTCAAAATACCATAATTCTTGATTCCTTGCCTATTTGGACATGAAACCAAAAGGAGATGAAAGATCATCCTCTTAGCTTTCCAAGAATATTTCGTTTGCATTTTCTTGATCAAAGGTGAATAAAATATGATTTTTTAAGTTAAGTCCTTATTTTCCAAAATTAGAAACTTTTAGGGTTTCTTCAAGAACAAGTTTCAACCCAAACCTCAATTTCCTTGATCCAATGATAAAAATGGACTTGAAATATGAATAGTACATTCTTGAATTGACTGTTGGCCAAAAGTTCACTTGGTCAACCTTGACTTTGACTGATTTTGACCAAAATGACCATTTTGCCCCTTGGAATCAATTGATACACTTCCCTTAAAAATTGATGATCAAAACTCCAAACATATGATCTTCCCAACATATAGAGGCCATGTGCAAAATTTCACTTCAAAATTCTCAAGAAATCTTGATGAAATCCCAAACCCTTGTTTTGGTCAACACCTTAGGGGACTGATGAATCATCTTCAAAACTTCAAACCCTCTAGGCATCTTGACCAATTCCTTGTGCAAAGACTTTTCAAATACCAAAGAGATGTTGTTGCTCCAAAAATCAAGACTTGTACATTGACCAATAGCCTTGCTCAAACAAAACCCTAATTTGACTGGTGAATCCAAAGAGTGATTCCCCTTGTAATCAAATACAAACTTCAATTCTCTGATGATCCAAAGAGATGGATAAAATATCTTGAGATATGCAATAAATTTTGAGCTTGAAAGATCTAGAGGCTTAGATAATAAGATTCTCCTTGAGCAACTTGCCAATGTAATCAACCTTCAAAGCTCGAGGAAGACTTGATAATCAAGGTATTTTGATCCCTACACAATGTATGAATGCAATGCAATATGATGTTCATGATAAAACATAAGCCTAAATCAAGAGGGTAAATTTTGGGGTACAACATCAATCACCTTCATGTCAAATATCTTAGGAAGAGATCTGAGCATCTTCTTGATCAACTTATCCTCTAATATCCTCTCTTCTAGGTCTTCTGAGTCATTAGCAATATCTAGAACAATCATGTGAAAGTCCCGGATACTCTCATCCTCCTTCATCTTCAAGTTCTCAAATTTGGTGGAGAGAAATTGAAGCTTTGCCAATTTAATCTTAGGATTTCCTTCATGGGCCTTTCTCAAGGTCGCCCATGCAACTTTTGCATGTTTACAATTCTATATCAGCTTGAAAATATTTTTATCAACTCCATTGAATATGGAATTTAGTGCTTTGGAGTTTCCTTGAGACAATGCCTCATCATTATCATCCCAATCTTCTCCAGTCTTAAGCATATCAAAGGCCTTCCCTTCTGCATCCAAAATCTTTGGAGGATCCCATCCTTTGACAACATTTCCCCAGGATTTGTCACCTAAGGATTTTATGAAGGTTTCCATACGAGGTTTCCAACTGTCATAGTTGGTACCATCCAAAATCGACATTTTAACCATAGTTCTAACATCGTTATTCATTGCACCAGAAAGTAACTTCCCTAAATCTCACCAAGAGTCAGAGCAGGATGCCTGCTCTGATACCAATTGAAGTTCTGGCTATCAATTCCTGGATGTCCTAAGAGACGTCGAGACACATGATTCGACTTCACACGCACCAACAAGATTTATGGACAAAATAAATAGTGTTGAAAGTAAATAACACAGGATATGTTTACCCAGTTCGAAACGACCTTCCTACTCTAGGGGCTACCAAGCCAAGGACAAAATTAACTAGATAATATCAATTTGTAGACCTCACAACAAACACACAAATTTATAACCTACACACTTAATCACTACCCTTTTCTTAACTTCTACCTAAGATACACCTAGGTATGTGGCCCTCCTCAAATCCCTATTCAATTACACTCAACAATTGGAGAAACTCTAAACACAAGTAGAGAACAAAATCGGAAGTCACTCTTCCAAGACACACAAAACTAAATTCTTAAAAGCTTATGAGTATTGACACACAAATACTCAATGCTTAACAGCTTATGAACAACTGACACACAAGTGTTCAATGCTAAAAAGCTTATGAACATCTAACACATAACTTACAATCCAACAATAAGGATTCTAAAACCCTAACAAAATACAGACGTAAGTTCCAACTTATACTAGGTATACACTAGTCTATTTTAAACTTAATTATAGAATGGGTTGGGCTTCAAAACCGCAGTAGTGAGGTTGCACAAAGTCTGTAAAACTTCTCCAAGAAAATAAGTCTTCAATCATTAGTTTCATAAAATATCTCCATATTTAGAAACTAAGAAAATCTTCTAAAACCAACATAAAATATTCTGTTTTATCAATCTTGGACACCATATAAGCTAACTAAATATTCCCTGAATATTCAGTAGCTAACAAAACAACTGAACCATAACTGTCAACTGTTGCAGACACGATGTCCCATCTCCTGGTTGGTACATCTTAGTCGACATGTTGAAAAATGAAAGCTGGAACATCTTGTTCAGTATGTTGCTGCCAAGTTGGTTTTACCAAAATGTATGCCAATCATAATTATAGAGAAATAACATACACCTTATACCCAGACGCAACTTGGTCTAATTCATTAGCCTCCTGAATCTCTAACCTGGGCACGTGTGTAATACTCACTACTTCAAAGTCTTCTAATATCTGATTCACCATTGCAAAGTATATCAATAGTTGCTCCTTGATACACCTATACTCTCGTGTGATTTGTTTGATCACAAGCTCTGAATCACCTTTAACTATGATTTTGGTTGCACCCAAATCTCGCAAGACTTTTAGTCCAGTAATTAACGTTTCATATTCCACCTTATTGTTAGAACATTTGTCATCAAGTCGACACTTGAATTTTGTTGGCGTTCCTTTTGGAGAAATTATTAAGACCCTGACACCGGTTCCATTTTTATGGCTCGACCCGTCGAAATATAATTTCCAAGGGTTCGTGTCTACCATGTTTATGGATGGCTCGACTATTGCATGATCTTCAATAAAGTCTACCACAATTTGGCCTTTCATGGCTTTACAAGGCAAATATGACAAAGAAAAATCAGTTAATGCTAATTCCTACATCCCAATCCCACTATGTAATATGGGTTTTGACAACATATGTTTAATGACATCAAAGTGAGACGAAACATAAACATCAACTGGCTTAATATATTGTTTTAATTTTATACATGAGAAGTACAAAAACAGACAAAAATTTTCAATTAAATTATACATAGTTTCTGCGTCTATTAATACTCGACTAAGGTAATAAATGGGTCTTTCAACACCAATATCATCCTCTTGAGCTAACATGCTTCATATTGTCAAGTCAGACACAACTTTATACAATCTCATCTTTTTATTTCGACTAGGTGGCAGTAAAATAGGAGGTTCTGTCAGATATTCTTTGATTGCTTCGAAAGCCTCTTGCTGCTCTTTTCCCCACAAGAATTCACTTTTTGTTTTAATCTTGAGTAGTTGCAAGAACACCTTTGTTTTTCCACTTATATTCGATATAAATCTTCTCAAGAAATTGATTTTCCCCAACAAAGATTGAAACTGTTTCTTCGTCGAAGGAGGCTTGAGATCCAAAATCTCTTTCGTTTTGTTTAGGTTGATCTTGATGCTTTTTTATGTACTACAAAGCGTAAGAAGTCTCCTGCATGCACACCAAAAGCACATTTTAGTGGATTCATTTTCATCCATATTTTCTCATCCTTTCGAATGATCGTCGAAGATGGTCTATATGACCACTTTAAGATGAAGATTTAATCATAATATCATCAATATAAATATGCATAAAATGCTCTATGAAATAGTGGAATATGTCATTCATGGATCCTTGATAAGTTGCTCCGGAATTTTTTAAATTGAATGTCATTACAACCCACTCATAGGTCCCTAAGGCCCCTGGACACCAATATGCCATTTTGGGCACATCTTCGTCTGCCATAAAAATCTAGTTATAACCAGAATATCCATCAAGCATACTTAAATAATTCAAACCTGCAGTTGAATCGACTAACATTTCTGCCACTAGAATCAAATATTCATCCTTAGGAGTCACTTTATTTAAATCCCTAAAATCTATGCAACCCTAAGAGTTCAAATTTTCTTAATAATAGGAAAAATGTTTTCTAACCATTCGACATACCATGCAGTTCTATTGAACTTGCTTTTCAGCAGTCTTTCAATCTCTTGTTTGATCTTCAATGTGATTTCTGGGGCGAATCTCTGAGGATGTTGCTTCACTAGCTTTTTCCCTTACTGAATTGGCAGACGATGCTCCACTATGTTTGACTCAATCCGTGCATTTTACAATAGTCCCAAGCAAAGCAATCTCTATACTCTCTCAATAATTGAACCAATTGAACCTTCATTTTCGACCCAACTTTCGTACTGATGTAAGTTGGTCTCTTTGTCACGCAATCTCCTAGATCCACTTCTTCTAAAGGATCTTGGGCCTGCATTTTTCTGCATCGAATTCAATGAGTCTTTTTCAAACCTCAAAGGCTCATTTCCATGGACACAATCTAGCCTCTAGCTTTCTAAATATGATGTTAGGTCATAATGGCCTTCTCGATTTTCTACGTTACCTTTAACAGCCAAATCTTGCAACCTTTCAGCTTCGAAAACCATTATTATTTGGTTTTCAGCCACATAGGCCGAAATTCGAGCCAACATTTCTAACTCACTAGTCATTTCCTTCGACCACATTCCACCCCGTAGGTGGATTTGGTTCCTTGGGCATCATCTCCTCTTCGACGTCCCATATGAATCCATGATCTGGATCCAAACTTAGAAAATAATTTGCATTTTCTTCAGGAATGTAGACTTCATTGTCACAGGGCGCCACATTTTCCAAATGTTGGTCGAAGTATTTCTTTCCACTTTTCCCTCATCGATCTTGTAATAACTATGGTCAGCTTCTATATTCCCGATGACACCACCTTTCTTCCAAATGGGTATCCTTTGGTGTAGGGTTGATAGCACTGCCCCTATCCCGTGGATCCATTCACATCCCAATAACAAATTAAAATTAACTTTGGAGGTTATTACCATGAAAAGCATCAAGTGGTGGTGGTCCCGACTCCCAGTTCGACCTGGAACACTCCCAGTATACTGCTGGTTTTCCCTTCGTATTTGGATAAGACCATGTTATATGGTCGAAGATCAGTTCTGCACTTTCCCATTTTCTTGAACAAGGCATAGGGCATCAAGTTCATAGTTGTCCCCCATCGATAAATACTTTGTTCACTGGCATACCATTTACTTTTTCCCTTATAAACAAGGGTTTGAGGTGATATAACATGTCTGGACTTGGTTTTTCAAACTCATCATTTCTCTCCTCCACCACAACACTATTCATCACATAGTAGAATAATGGCTTTCTCTCGGCGGTGTCATGTAGCACATATTTGTCTGCACTTTCTGATACTTTCGTCACTCTGTCGAACTCAGCTTGAAAAAAAAAACACAATGCCACGGTTAATGATAAAATCTTCGCCATAGTTATCGTCGACCATATCATCTTCAAAAGGATAGTAGTCATCTCCTTTTCTTCTGTGATAGGTTCATATTCCTCTTCCTTTTCACCTCCAACCATAGGAGTGTATTATGCACTTTGTGTTTCCACCACTTCCTAATTTCCTGGAGGTGTTATTTTTATCGACAATCTTTGATTTGCGGTGTTATTTTCTTTCTAGATCAACTTTTGTTTTGGGTAACTCCTTTTCTGGGTTGACACTTTGATAACTTTGATAGCTCCCATTGGCTTCATATTTTCAACAGGTTTCACAATTTCCATGTCCTTCAGAGTTTCAATAGGCCTCCTCTATGATGGTGAGACTTCTTTTGCAGCTTTCTTGTTTCTCTGATAACACTCCACTATGTTCTGGTCATCAAATTCTTCCCTTTATAGTTAAGGGACACCTGATATCCCTTGTGCTCTGATCTCTCCCGAGCTTCAGCCTCTTGAACAACTAATCTCCACTTTGTCCTTTCCCTCCTTTTTGATTTACTAGTTCCACACATTTTTCCCGTGGGATATCCGAAGGAGGACGAAAGGTTTTTTGTCAAGGCTTTTCAAATTTCCTCCTATATTCTTCATTGCGTCAAGGAATTCGCTCTTTATTGAATACAAACCTTGGTACTTGAGGCTTATCTTTATTGAAAACCTATTTTTTGCAGCTTTGTATCTTTCATCCTTTTTTTTTGTCGTACACAACATTTCACCTTGGGCATAATCTGGCTTCTGACTTGTTCAATTTGCATTTTTCCTGAAAATTAGCCAAACTTTTCCAGGCTGAGGATACACCACTGGTAACTTATTTTGCATCTTAACGTCAAAGGCTTAAGTAGCTTTGACCATCATAGCCTAACCGTTGAAACCGTCATTAACTCCAACCATCATCCATTCGTAAGGCTCTACACATAGAGCCTCTTCGACCTTCAACGAATTAATGTCCACCTGCATCTTTGGCTTTTCTTCAATTTGAAGTTCTCCTTCCTTCAGAGCTTTCTGCACCAAATCCATGAAAAGAACACATTGAGATGTTTTTTGACCAAGAAATTATGAAATTTGCAGAATCCCCTTTTCTTATTTTGTTCTAATGGGGGATTTTTTAGGCCCCGAGGCACAATAATTTGACCATCAGCTACTAACAAATTAAATATTTCATCACACTAAGTTATGTCGAAAGTGTAAGTTTTTGTAATGGCATTTCCACTTTTCTCGGTCTCGACGAGATTCTTCCTCTTCGATTGCCATAATGGTTTGTAAGCATAAGGAGGTCCAGGCTGGAGTTAAGCCACATTAACCTCAGTTTCTTCGACTGGATCGCTATTGTTGAAAGAATAATTTTCAGTGCTTACGTACGCCACTTTCCATTTCTTTTGATATTTTCTAACTTGGGCTTCCTCGGCTTTCAAGCATTTTAGTTATCGAACCTTAATAACTAACTGCGCCATATATCTTAAGTATTAAGTGTCCAACATTTTCCTAGACGAATAGTCTAGGCCATTCACAACCATTACGACTAGTTCGTGTTCAGGAACTTGAGTAAAACATCTTGATTTTAAAAGCTTGAACCTATTCAAATACTGGTCAATTTACTCAAAAAATTTTCGTTTTACGCCAACAAGTTCTGTTAGACTTATTTTTTATTGCCCCATATAAAACGTTCATTAAACAATTTCTCTAGATAATTCCATGTGTGGATCGACTGAGGAGGTAGCATCATAAACCAAGTAACACATTTTTCAACAACGAACTTGGAAAATATTTTAGTTTCAGATCCTGTTGTTGGCTATATTATCAGCCTCAGATTGATACCTGGAAATATGCTCAACAGTGTACTCTTCTGTATCCCCTACAAACATAGTGAATTTGGGGACTTCCAATCCCTAGGTAATTCGGTTTACAGAAAAAAATCTAGTAACAGAGAAGAATACATAGGCCTGTGAGAGCCAGTATCCATGCTGTTTTGAACCATAATCTGTTCGATGATGGCTTCCAGGGTTTTCTCTCCAGTCACCACATCTCGTGGAACATGCTTGACTACTTGGTCGGTATTCTAGTTTCCATTCACTATCGTCACTGGGAGGTTTTAAATCACCTTGGGTATAGGATCGACATGATGGGGAATTTGTGGCTCTCGATTAATTATCTCATTGACCAACTCTTCATATTGTACTGGTTCTTCGCGCAGAGGCGGTGCAGTATGTCTAACTGGCGCTCTTGGGGCACCAAGAAAGTCATTGTTGTGAGTCATCTGAGTTGCCAAAGTTTGGTAACTCTGCACCTAATTCTCAATAAAATATCTTAATATAATACTCATTTCTTGAGTAAGCATGTTGAACATTTCATGATTACTTTCATCCATCTGTTGCCTCATACTTGCAACGGTACTTGGAGTGAAAGTGGGCATGACTTGGTGATAAATGTTAGAACAAGATTTGGTTCTGCAATATTATCTCTGAGTTTCAATGATAACAAATGAGTATATTTGTATGAAAATTTTTGATACTCTAATGGTTGTAATTTTTGAGTATTTAATAAACAGGTTCTGCTTCTGAGGGATGGCATGGCCAAGACATTAGAAAAGAATTAGTTATGCTTCTGTGCTACAAAAGTTTCGATAAACAGTAGTAAGACACCCCAAAAGCTTATGAAGTGCAGGCTCTAATGTTTGTCTAAAGAAACAAGTCAGAAGATCTGAAGACAGAAGTTCTACTTAAGTCCAAATGTTGAAGAATCATGCTTCTAAAGAGAACGTGTTCTAAAGAAACAAGTCAAAAGAATTGAAGACAAAAGTTCTACTTAAGTCCAGATGCTGAAGACTCATGTTTCTGAAGACAAAGGATTCTAAAGATCAAGTGCTGAAGATTCTGAAGACGTAGTTCTAAAGACTCTGAAGACTTGAAGTTCTAAAAATCTATGGTTCTAAGAAAGGGGTTCTAAAGACCAAGTGCTGAAGACTCTAAAGACTGAAGTTCTAAAGACTCTAAAGACTTGAAGTTCTAAAGACCAAAGGTTCTAGAAAAGGTTCTCACGACCAAGTGCTAAAGACTCTGAAGTCGCAGTTTTGAAGACTCTAAAGACTTGAAGTTTTCATGACCTTGTGTTATGTTCTTGCTTCTAAACTCATACTCTCAGAAGCCTCTGGATTTTAGATGGAAAGAATATAATGTTAAAATGGTACAAATAGTACATGGTACAATCAGTGTTTCATTCCACTACCATGAAAAGGAAGATGCATCACACGATCTTGTCCCCCACGAGATTGCTCAAGAAGCCAATGTTTCTAGAAATCCCAAGAGTACCCTTCAATGGATATATTATTTCATTGGCTATATAAAGGCTTGAAGAGTAAGAGAGAAAGCTGAAGCTAATTAACTGAAGATTCACACAAATGTTTTGTTCATAGCTTTCATATTTTTAGTCTATTGTTCTTAAAATAATTTACGTATTCATCTTGTGTAGAAGCAATAATCTTGTAAACAAATCTTGTATTCAAACAGTTGTTTGATTTTCCTTAAGGGACCGGTTATGTATGTATGCTTAAGAAGTCTAGGACTTGTGTGTCTTAGATATTTTTTTTTCCTTAAGGGACCGGTTAGGTCTGTATCCTTAAGAATTCTAGGACTTGTGTGTCTTAGAGGTTGTTGTTAGTCACTTGCAGGTAGCTTGTGCATTGTAATAATCAGTTAGATTATTTGATTAAGTCCTTGTTTGAGAGAGACGAAATCACCTTGGTTGGTGGACTAGACTAGCTTGATACTTTTCAAGTGAACTAGTATAAACATACCTTGTTCTTTACTTCCCGTTCTTAATATTTTTATTATCAAGAGTGGAGAAAAAGTATATTAATTAAAGTGGAATATTTTTAAAAGAAATTTTTTTAATTTAAAACCCAATTCAAACCCCCCTTTCTTGTGTTTTCACACATTCAATTGGCATCAGAGCTCCGGTTCTGAGGAGATAAAAAGTTTGCATTTTTATCAACACTTAACAGTGTTCAATATCGATCCAGTGTGTGTGAAAAAACAATGGCTACACCTACTTCCACTGTAGATAATAGGGTTAATGATAAAGATCACTATAGTTCAAAACCTCCAATGCTTGATGGGGAGAAAATTGACTATTGGAAGGATAGAATCAAAAGTTACTTTCTAGCATATGACTTTGATCTATGGGATTTGGTAGTTGATGGCTACTCTCATCTAATAAATGATAAAGGTCAGAAGATTGCAAGAAGTGCAATGACAGAAGCACAAAAGAAAGTTTACAAGAATTATTACAAAGCAAGAACTATTATGCTTAGTGCTATTTAATACAATGAATATGAGAAGATCACAGATAGAGAGACTGCAAAGTCCATCTTTGATTCTCTTCAGATGACACATGAAGGCAATGCACAAGTAAAGGAAACAAAGATTCCGACCTTAATTCAAAAATATGAAGCCTTTAAGATGGAAGACGAAGAATATGTGGAAATAATGTTTTCAAGATTTTACACTCTTTTGCAGGACTTAAGGTTTTAACTAAAGTTTACTCTACAATAGATCATATTAAGAAGATTATTAAAAGTCGGCCTAAAAAATGGAGACTCGTGGTAACTGCTTTGACACTTTCAAAGGATCTAAATAACACCTCTCTTGAGAAGCTAATTAGATCTTTAAGAAATCATAAAATAGAGCTTGATCAAGATGAACCTCAGAAGAGGGTAAAACCAGTTGCTCTAAATTCTACGTCTGGAAAGATCAAGGCTTATCAAGCTAAGGAAGAATAAAAAGAATCTAAAGAATATTCAAATGCTGAAGAACTTTCATTGATATCTAGAAGAATCTGTCAAATCTGGAACCATAGATAAAGCAAATTCAGAAGTCAACGAAGGAAATATGGAAGAAGTGAATCCACTTCTGGTCATAAGAAAGCTTCTAAAAAAGAAGTCACATGTTATGAGTGCAACAAGCCAGGAGATTACAAAAATGATTGCCTAAAGCTCAAGAATGACAAGAAACCTAAGAAGGCTTACAAAGATAAGAAGGGTCTCATGGCAACATGGGATGATTCAGAATGAGAAGATGAAGATTATGATGATGAGAATGCAAACATGGCACTCATGGCCAGAACAAGAACAAATGAAGAAACATCAGAAGACGAATTTACACTAGATGATGTGTCAGACTCCAAAGATGAAGCTGAGGTAATTGCTTCTGTTTCTCGTTTTAAACTTGAATCTTGTTTTTCTAAAATGATGAGAAAGTATCAAACTCTTCTAAGTAAATAAAAAAATCTGAAAAATAAGTTTGTAGTTACTTCTAAAAACTCTACTAATAATGAGCAAAACGTTTCTAATTTAAATTAAAAATTGTTTGTTTTAAAAAAATCAAATCTAGCTCTCAAAAGTAAAATTTCTAGGTTGGAAGAAGAGATAATCTCTACCACATCTAGTACTGATGATGTAATCATATATGATAGAGCTTTTCAACATTTCCTTGCTAAAAGCATATATAGAAGCAAAATGGCTTCAATGATATATGGTGTTAGCAGAAATAGAAACAAAGGTATGGGATATTCACGACCATCAAAGAAAATTGATGAGACTCTGAATGTCAAACAAAAACCTCTTTCTGAACATTTTGTGCTTACTAGCATAAATTTGAAATGTCCCAAAAAATAAGGTTTTGATACTATTGTAGCACAAACACATACACAAAAGGAAGTTGCTAAATCAAAAAATCATGCACAAATTTCACAGGATTATCCTGTTGCACAAAAACCCAAAGGTGGTAGAACCTCTAGAACTGCTAACAAGAAAGGACCCAGAAAATGGGTACCTAAGGATCAGATAATTTATGTTGCAAATGTCTTTGATGGCGCCACTAAAACCCCAGTCATGGTACCTAGACAGTGGATTCTCGCGAAACATGACATGCGAAAGACATATGTTCTAAGATTTGGAACTTAAGTCTAGAGGCGTTGTCAGTTTCAGAGGCAACTAGAAGGGAAAGATCACCGACTCTCGAACTATTGGTAATGGTAAACTTCCTTCTATTAACAATTTTATTTTAGTCAAGGGTCTGATGCATAAACTATTGTCAATCAGTTAACTTAGTGACAATGGTTATGACATCATTTTTAATCAAACATATCGTAAAGTTGTTAGTTAGAAGGATGGCATAGTTCTGTTCAATGGCAAGAGGGAGAACAATATTTAAAAAATAAGATTATCAGATTTGAAAAATTAAAATGTAAAATGTCTTCTGTCTGTTCAAGAAGAGCATGTGGTCTGGCACAGACGTCTGGGTCATGTTAGCCTAAGAAAAATTTCTCAACTAAATAAACTTGGATTATTCAGAGGCTTGCCCGATCTAAGGTATACTTCAGATGCTCTTTGTGAAGCTTGTTAGAAAGGAAAATTTTCAAAAACCTCTTTCAAAAATTTCTTTTGTCAATGGTAAGAATTATGGACTTATCATCGTTGATGATTATAGCAGGTGGACATGGGTAAAATTCTTAAAACACAAGGATGAGTCATACTCTATATTTGCTTCTTTCTGTTCCCAAGTGCAAAATGAAAAAGATTGCAAAATAGTCAGAGTTAGAAGCGATCATGGTGGAGAATTTGAAAAGAGATTTTGAAAAAAAATTTAATTCAAATGGCATAGTTCATGATTTTTCCTGCCCTAGAACTCCACAAAAAAATGGGGTTGTAGAAAGGAAAAATAGAATACTGCAAGAAATGGCTCGCACCATGATCCAAGAAACTCAGATGGCTAAGCACTTATAGGAAGAACCAGTGAATACAACATGTTATATTCAAAATAGAATCTCCATAATACCTATTTTGATTAAGACTCCTTATTAATTGTGGAAGAATAGAAAGCACAACATTTCTTTTTTCCATCCATTTAGATGTATATGTTATATGTTGAACACTAAAGAGAATCTTGGTAAGTTTGATTCCAAGGCGCATAAGTGTCTGTTGTTAGGATACTCTGAAAGATCTAAAGGATTCAGAGTCTATAACACAGAATCACGAATCCTGGAGGTATCAATCTATGTCATATTCGATGATAAACGTGACTATGAAAAGTCAAAGTTGTGTGAAAAGCTTGTAGATGTAACTATAACTTTCGTTGAGCAAAAGGAGAAGATTCAAGAAGATAAAGAATCAAAAGTTCCTTATTCTGATGTTATTGATAGTCCTTTTGATCAACCTCAGGCTAGGAATAACAAAATCACATCATCCCATTCTGAAGATCTCATTCTTGGAAGTAAAGATGCTATGGTCAGAATAAGATCAGCTCTCAAACCTTCTGATGAAGTGCTTCTGGGTTTAGTTTCTTTAATATAAACTACATCTATTGAGGAAGCCCTTCTAGATAAAGTATGGATTCTGGCTATGGAAGAGGAACTCAACCAATTCTCAATGAATGTTTTTTGGGATCTCGTTTAGAAACCCAAAGGTGTCCATGTCATCGGAACCAGATGGGTGTTCAGAAACAAACTCAATGAGAAAGGTGAAGTTGTCTTAAACAAAGCACGACTGGTTGCACAAGGTTATAGTCAACAAGAAAGGATAGACTGTATAGAAACCTTTGCACCAATCACCAGGTTAAAAGCTATTCATTTGTTAGTTTCTTTTTCTGTAAATCATAATATCATACTTTATCAGATGGATGTTAAAAATGCATTTCTAAACGGTTACATTTCAGAAGAAGTGTTCGTCAAACAACCTTTTGGCTTTGAAAACTCTGAGAAATCAAATTTTGTTTTTAAAATAAAAAAAATCCCTTTATGGTATGAAACAAGCTCCCAGAGCTTGATATGACAGATTGAGTAATTTTCTTTTAGAAAATAAGTTTACTAGAGGAAATGTTGACACTACACTCTTCTGCAAAACCTTAAAAAAATTTATTTTGATTGTTCAAATATGCGTTGATGATATCATTTTTGGTTATGCTAATCAATCCCTATGCGAGGAATCCTATAAGTTAATGCAGACTGAGTTTGAAATTAGCATGATGGGAGAACTGAAGTTCTTTCTGGGAATCCATATTGATCAAAAACCAGAGGCTACTTACATTAATCAAAGTAAGTACACAAACGAATATCTGAAGAAATTCAACATGATAGGCTGCATTGTTGCAAATAATCTGATGCATCCAACATGCATTCTGGAAAAAGAATAGGTAAGTGGAAAGGTATGTTAAAAGTTGTATCGTGGTATGATAGGCTCTCTTCTGTATCAGACTACATCTAGACCTGATGTTTTATTCAGTGTTCATCTTTGTGATAGATTCCAATCTGGTCATAGGGAATCTCATTTAACTATTGTTAAGAGAATTCTAAGGTATCTGAAAGGAACCACTAACCTTGGCTTGATCTATGAGAAATCTTTAGAGTACACTCTTTTCAGTTTTTGTGATGCATACTACGCTAGAGATTGACTAGAGAGGAAGAGTACTTCAAATAATTGTCAGTTTCTAGGCAAGAATCTGATCTCATGGTTAAGAAAGAGGCAATCAACAATCACTCTCTTAACTGTAGAAGCAGAGTATATCTCTGCAGCATAATGCAACACTCAGATGCTCTGGATAAAGAATCAGCTGGAAGATTATCAGATCTATGAGAGTAACATTCTTATCTTCTATGACAATACTGCTACTATTTTCTTGAGTAAGAATCCAATCTTACACTCTAGGGATAAACACATAGAAATCAAACATCATTTTATTAAAGACTATGTTAAAAAAGGGATCGTATCTTTAAAATTCATAGATACAGGCCATCAGTGGGCTGATATTTTTACAAAACCCTTAGCTGAAGATATATTTCTATTTATTCTAAAGAATCTAATGGGTCTTTGTCCAGAGTAAGATGTCATTAGAATCAAACATGTTTTAGTCTTAGTTTAAAGTGATAAGACTCTGACTCAATCAAAGGCCTTCTAATTTCTTTTACCTCATTAATCCGAAAGTGATTCGGTCAGAAATATCTCTGATCAGATGGAAACCTTAGTGGTTTTTCCAGATGCTGAGAATATAAAATGCATCACTTAACTAGACTTAATGTCTATCACACTCTACCTAGGCAATGCACGAGCCATTATTTTTCTTGGAATTGATTAATCATGATTACATTTATTAACTACTTTTCTCTTTTGTGTCTTGGGAATATTTGTTTCGTGTCGTATTCCTATGTTTTATCTGATATGACTGCTAAGATCTTCCCTGTCGGGCTCTAAATAAGTGTTTTCGTGTTCTTCTATCTTAACTTTTGATCTACTTCTCTTTTCATTTCCTACTTTTAGCAGTCTGTGACGCCATTTGATTTTCTATCTAAAAATTAATTCCTTTGAGTGTTTCAATCGTCTCAGTTCTTCAACAACCTTACTGACTATTTATATCTCCTCTTATCTATAGTCCTTCATCAAGTTCTTATCCTTGTATCATCTTCAACTGTTTCTTTTCTTCAAGCTTTTCTACATACCATAGCTTCTAGGACCTTTCAAGGAGATGAACATCTTCTCAAAGTAATCAAAGAGAAAAGACCAACCTATCTTCTTGAAGTTTAGATAGTTTTCCTTGTTTTCTTTCACTCTGTTGTTTCTTCTTCTGTTGTAATCATTTTCAAATATCAAAAAACTTCTTTTCTTACTTGTTAATTCTTCTGGTTTTTATGTTTTTCACACATAATTACCTTTTTGATTATGACAAACGGGGGGAGTAATTAAATGAACATAATTTTGATTTCAATAATCAAATTCTGGAAAATGTTCTATAAAAAGAGCTACTTACATTCTAACCCAGTTAAACTTCTGTTTCTATTAGAAGTATTTTCTTTTTTAGGAAATGTGAACTCTAATTAAAGACAAAGATCTGAATGAATTATGCAAGGCTTATGTCTAACATGTTGGCTTAATACTCTAAAGAAAATTTTCAGATCATAATCAGACTCCAAGAATTGAGAATCCGGAAGTTGTCTTAGTGATATTAAAGTTTCAAGATTTCACTTGATTTTATTTTCATTGGCATCTAGAGTTAAGACTCTCAAGATCTTAATATTTCATCTATTGGAACTAGGGGAGTTTTTACTCAAATGGTTCAGAGTCAGGATATTCGAGCTTTATCAAGTCGTTGACTCAAGGGGAGTTTCATAAAAAGGATAAGTGTTTCTTACTCTTTTTAATTTCACTTTTTCTGATTATATGAACAAAATTGTGTCATCAAAATACACAGTTTTATCATCATAAAAAAAGGGAAGATTGTTAGAACAAGATTTGGTTCCGCAATATTATCTATGAGTTTTGATGATAACAAATGAGTATGTTTTTATGGACAATTTTGATACTCTAATGGTTGTTATTTTTGAGTATTTAACAAACAGGTTGTTATTTTGATGAATATTAGTAAGACACTCCCGAAGCTTCTAAATTGTAGACTCTGATGTTTGTATAAAGAAACAAGTCAAAAGATCTGAAGAAAGAAGTTATACTTAAGTCCAGATGCTGAAGACTCATGCTTCTAAAGATAATGTGTTCTAAAGAAACAAGTCAGAAGATCTGAAGACAGGGGTACTACTTAAATCCAGATGTTGAAGACTCATGTTTCTGAAGACAAAGAGTTCTAAAGACCAAGTATTGTAGATTCTGAAGACGCGGTTTTGAAGAATCCGAAGACTTGAAGTTCTAAAGACCCATTGTTCTAAGAAAAGGGTTCTAAAGACAAAGTGTTGAAGACTCTGAAGACAGAAGTTATAAAGACTCTGAAGACTTGAAGTTCTAAATATCTAAGGTTCTAGAAAAGGTTCTCACAAAAGTGCTTAAGACTATGAAGACGCAATTTTGAAGACTCTAAAGACTTGAAGTTCTTATGACCTTTTGTTACGTTCTCGCTTCTAAACTCATGCTCGCAGAAGCCTCTGAAGTGCAGAAGGAAAGAAGATAAAATTAAAGTGGTATAAATAGTACATGGTACAATAAATGTTTTATTCCACTACCATAAAAGGACAGACGTGTCGCCCGATCTTGTCCCCCACGTGATTGCTCAAGCCACCAATGTTTCTAGAAATCCCAATAGTACCCTTAACGAATATTTTTTTTATTGGCTATATAAAGGCTTGAAGACTAAGAGATAAAGCTGAAGCTAATTCCATGAATATTCACCCAAAAGCCCTATTCATATCTTTCGTATTTTTATTCTATTGTTCTTAAAATAGTTTACATATTCAGCTTGTGTAGAAGCAATATTCTTGTAACCAAAACTTGTATTTAAACAGTTGTTTGATTTTCCTTAAGGGACCTCTTAGGTCTGTATCCTTAAGTAGTCTAGGACTATTGTATCTTAGAAATTTCATTTTCCTTAAGGGACCAGTTAGGTTTGTATCCTTAAGAAGTCTATGACTTGTGTGTCTTAGACATTGTTGTTATTCACTTCCAGGTAGCTTGTGCATTGTAATAATCAATTGGATTATTGGATTAAGTCATCGTTTGAGAGAGGCAAAATCACCTTGGCGGGTGCACTAGACTAGCTTGATAGTTTTCAAGTGAACTAGTATAAACATACCTTGTTCTTTACTTCCTGTTCTTAATTATTGTTTTTATCAAGAGTGGAGAAAAAGTATTTTAATTAAAGGGGACGATTTTTAAAGAAAAGTTTTTCATTTAAAATCCAATAACCCCCCCTCCCCCCCTTTATTATGTTTTTCACACCTTCGAGAAAAACCTAATCCAGTCGAACGACCAAATTGACTTTCGACATGCCCTAATGTGTGATAAGGGGAAAACAGTGATGCAGAATTTTCACCAAACATCAAACCACTGTTAGGCAAGTCTTTTATCGTCATCGTTGGTATTCCATACATGTGTTCCCCACCATGCGTAGGTATTACGAAACTAGACACATATTGCCTAGAAGTATTTACCACAATTGGACTTGAAGTTACTGGCTAAGTCATGGTGACTTTTATTCTCGTGGTTGTCGAAGACACAACCATGAAACTTGAAACGATACTCGCCGCTGCACTGGTATTTCCTCATGGGGTATGATCCCTATCTGGATTTCTAGGATCTACTATTTTTCTACCACTTCTAAATCTTATGCATAGATTGAGACAAACTTAACACAAATGTGTCCCACCGTGTGTGCCAATTTGTTTGCGGGAGTTTGTCGTGAAAAATCTCTAGCCTCTTAATTAAAGGTTATTTGCAGGACCGACTACAAACGTTCTAGACTTAGTGTTAAGTTTGAGAGTATTTTGGTGTTTCAAATTGTTATAGTACAAAACACATAATAAGAAAAGGTAAAAGAGAAAGGTAGATAAATAAGTTGCAAGGTAGAAATGATAAACAAGACTTAAAATAAACTGCTTTGAACTTAAAGATGAACCTAATTGTACATTTCACAAAACTGACTCGTTTATCCAAACACTGGTACTTTGAGTACTCCCTTACAATGTTACAAAATAAGACCCCGAAAATGAATACATCAACTTGCTTAAATAGATGCTAAAATGTATTTGTCGACAATTACTCAAACAACATATGTTGGGCAGTTCGTGTGGAACAAAATTTTTTTTCCCATGTACTGCTGATAAGTATAGGTGGCAACTACTTTTTCTGCCACTTGCTCTTGTATTTGACCGGCCTAGACTTTGTCAACCTAGATTCTGATTCCAACACTATTTTGAATAAATTGTCGAGGATTACTTCTTAACTCTTGTCGATAGCCTCTTCTTATCACTTGTAGAATAATTGGCATTCCTTTCTGATAGAAAGTACCATCCAACTTGTGACCTACCCTGAGTCGAAAATTGCTTGTCAATAGTGGGGTTTGTCATAAGGTCGGAATGTGCGTTTAAAGATGGAGGTCTAGTGCAGAATTATGCAGAAAATCTGCATACGGGATTTGAGGATTTTGCCAGTATAGGAGCTTGGGGAGCGGAATCAGAATGTTATACCAGGTGGGAATTCTATATAATAAGGGGATTAGGTTTATGAGTGGAAATTAGATTAATTCCGGTTGTGATTGTGGTGTGTTTTAAGATATGGCTTCGATTGACATGCATCTCTCTTTGCTAATGATTGTTAGTGATTTCATGCTTGTTTTACTTGGTTATGATGATGTTGTATGTTTGGGTGTTGAATAAGAATAGGGATTAGGCTATGCTTGAATCAAAGTATGAATAAAAAACATGTTTAAATTATGGTTCTATTATGTTTTCCCTATGACACGATTTTGCATGTTGGTTGTGAATCATGAAATTACTTGTTAGATAATATTCCATGACTATGTGAATCATGATGAAATATAGATATAATTTTAATATTCATGAACCAGCGAACTACTTGATATGATTCTATGTGTTACATGATTATGTCAACTGATATGTGTTTGTTGTTACCATGTGATTTATGAGAACCCTTAAATTATTGCAATAAAGAAGTTCATTAGATTACTTGAAAACAATGTCATAAAATCTTGCATTCTTAGTTGATTCATTGGTGGAAAGCATGTGCTTAACATTCCAATGGTAAACGTCTTTCTATCTTCATGTAATTCACTTGATTACATATTGTGGGTATGTTTAGGAATGATGTGAGATGTTTAGAAATGTGAATTATGCAGAAAATTGGGTATTTCTTTAGTCCGGGTTATATGCTAATCGATTACCACCTGTTTGTAATCGATTACTAGCTTAAAACTGTGTTTTTAGACATTTTGGGGGGCTGGTAATCCGTTACCACATACTGGTAATCGATTACCACTGATTGTGAAAAAAAGTGAAGAATTGTAATCAACAAAACTTGAGTTATCTAACTCGATTTAAGACGTGGAAGGAAGTGTTAGAAAGCTTATAAAAAGGGCTATGCTATAGTGAAGTAAAAAATATGCTTGTATCTAAGCTTCTTGTTTTCAAATTGAAATTTTGTATGTTATGTTCCAATGTTAAGAAACGGAATCATATGCTAACCAACCGTGTTGGGCCGAAATTAGTTATACCTTTTAAAATCCCAATTGTAAGGGGCGTAATTAGAAATGGTATTCCATATTCTAAATCCAACCATGTGGGGTCGTAATTTGATTTGTGACTAACTCCAACCATGAAAGGTATCTTAGCAATTGAAAATAGACTTGAAAGTGAATCATTCCGGGTTTAGTGGGTGTAAAGAATGGTTGATTATACACCTAGCCCGTAAATGTAATCCATAAGTTTAGTTGTTATAGATGGTATACATTAGTCGTAATAGGTGGTAATTGTATATCATTATCTCATGTACATGGATCATTCTCATGTACCCATGGATCATTGAATCCCGTAAGGAGTAATTCACTTGACTCAGACTTTGATACTCACACCCTTTACATCTGAGAGGATTCCTAAGATAGGAGGATCCCACTGATACATGTACCCTGTATAACTGAGAGAATCAATAAGATAGGGGAACTTGATGATATTTAGTAATCTCACCTAAATCTTATTATTATTTCGTGGCACATGTTAGAAGTGGAAGAATTGTTAGATGGTTTGCATTGACGACTATGGATGAGCAGATGGCATGAAGAACTCATCAGATCTTATATTTTTGTCGTGTATTATTGTAGATAAGCTAATTTTATACATTTTAACTGAAAAGATGAATTATTATATGATTTTATATCTTTTCATTTTCAGCTTTTGTATATTTCTATGTACCATTTATCATATTCCTGCATGAAACATCACTAGCAATTGTCTTCTACCTCATATGTGTATGTTGTTAGCCTGATTTCTACTGTCATAGTACTCATTTGTTGAGCCTGGTCACCTCACTGACTACATACATGATGGATAGGTTAATGGTGGAGCCACCACAAGGATGCTTTGGAACCAAAGCAACTCGAGCTGAAGTGGTAAAATCCGGTTAAGAAGGGAGAATGTTGGGATTTCTAGGAATATGTGGAGAATTTGAGATAGAATAGTTGACAGCCCAACTGTCATGGTAAGGTTTAAGACAATAGGAATTACCAAGGTTTCAGTTGGACGAAGTGTACTTTCTATGGGTCCCTGTAGCAGTTCGAGAAATTCACAAAGCACTTGAGCGGGAATGTAGTAAAGGAATTCAGTAAAGGAGGTGATCTTGAAGTCAGTAGGATTCACTGCTCAATCATGGTGTCAGTGACCTATATAATTAGAGAACCTGTTGGATGGAAAACTTTGGGAGTTTAGACAGAAAGATTAGACCTTTTTGGTTACTTTGGCATGGACGATACTTGGATGGACGAGGTACTAGACTCTGACCCGATTAAGCATACCCTAAGTGGAAAGTAGCTACCTAGTAAAGGATTGATTGAATGAGTGGAAGTGGTGATCTACAATTTGGAAGACATTTGATACTCTATTAGTGAAAAGGACTATTGTATCTTCGTTCTTGCCATTATGTGATTAAGTCCTAGACCTACACTAGGCGGCAGTTGAAATGAGTGAAATCGTGAAATGCAGAAGCCTAAGTTCCTTACTAGTTATGGTTAATCTAACATTGAGTGAGGTCATATAACTATGCTTAGCGTTTGGTGATTAGGTGAATGGAAACTAGTGTCTATCCAGAGCATCAACGGGATGACCACAATTGTATAAATTGTTTGGAACCATGGTGATCCTATCTGGTGGAATTACCCTTGGAATCTCTTATGTGTGCACCGTATGAGTGAGTACACACTTGGGATAACAATTCAAGCTCAATTATTACCCATATGAGCCTACCTTGTTTCTTTCCGAGTAAGTAAACCCTGAATGTGTGGCACTCTTAGGTTTTATCATCCTAAGGAGTGTGACTGGAAGGATTGGAGGAGTGATGACTTCAGTGGAGGCCTGTCCAGTTATTTGTCGGTCGTGACTATAGGATACGAGTGGAGATCATTATACTCTACTAGGGTAGGTTACTTGAGTACATGGCCTCAGAGTTCGAGCACCATGTTAGTACTACCAGACATGTATAACGCCACAACAGCATTATCGTGTACGAGATGTGTGAGTCGTCCTTTCCTGACAGATGTGGGACTGTGTTAATCCATAACTCAAGGTAGGATTCTAAACTTGTACTCATGAGATGTGGATCCAAATTCTCATAAGGTGGGTGTGCTAAGGATCCAAATTCTTAATGGTGTAAGATGCATTAAAATCAGAGAGTATTCAACTTTAGACATTTTGAAACTGAAGCATGTGATAAGGTTGTGTTGGATGGACCTAGCCAAGAATGATGGAATCATTGGTGATCAGATCTTTGGAATTATTCAACCCCGAGGAGTAGTTGTTGATTAGTGGCTTAGAGATTATAGTTACGTATCGTGTGGACGAATGCAGAGAAAAATTGTTGCTATTAAGGGATCATGTGTGATATGGTAATGAAGTTAAATGGATTATGGACTTAGTGTAACTCATAAGATTCCTAGATGTAAGCGACCAATTGAGATCAGAGTAGCGCAATTGATAAGAAGGATTAGATAAGACTGTAGTAGCTAAGGATAGAGTACTGGGGAGATTTCATTTTTGAGCGGAGGTATCTTTCAAAGAAGAACTCAACAAGAAGTGTATAGGTCATCTCAGTCTCTCAAGGATCCACCATAATCTAGAAAAGAACTGTTGATGGATCGGCATAGAAGAGACATTGTAGTCAATGTGTAATCAGATGTTTATAGAATAGTTGATGAGCTTGGGAGTATTGAGTATTGGACAAAGTATTGTGACCATTGGAGATGGCGGAGCCAAGTAAAGGATTTTATTTGACATAGCCTCATTGTGACTATGTCTTGAGTGCTTGTGAACGTGTATGGTCATTTGAGAGGAGTTATTAGGTTAATCGTTAGGAGCTCGCTCTTTGTTGACAAGATTTTGTATGAAGAATTAGATGACAGAAACATATCTTGAGGGGGGGGGGGGGGGTGAATAGATACCTAATTAAAAATTCTAGAAAAGTTATGGTTTTGAAAATGTATTTATTAAAGAGTGTGAGCGGAAGATTTTAAAAAACAAGTCGTTTATACAAACCTTTATTGGAAGTCAGATATGAAAATTATAATAAATTTAATATGGAATAAGAGTGACAAATGGAATTAATATATCTCAATCAATTAACAACTTATTTACCGTTTACATCAAGTTACTAGTAATTCTATTTCCATTGAAAAACACTCAAAAGACTAAACTGAATAATTTGTCAAATACTTGGCGTGTAACAAATTTTTCATAATTTTATTTGAGTTAAACAAGCTACATAATTTGTCAAACACATGGTATGCATTCAAAGTTTCAGAATTTTCCTTTTACTTATGTTCATATGAAAAAGCACTTTTAATTAAAAGTTATTATTAGCAAATCAACACACACAATTCAAAATAAAAATAGTATCAGAAAATTCATGCGAGTCGATAGATTACTCAATGCTATTTGACAAATTGATGTGTGAAAATTAAAAAAAAGTAAAGAAATACGAGAAAAGAGAGACGGGGATTTGTCTTCACAGTTCTCCACTTTTGTCCTCTCGTGTGGGTACGTATGTGCCTAATTCTAATGGTATTAGGATAATTCTTACTGTACAAAAAGTGGATGCAAGAGAAGTATTCAAGAGAAACTCCACAAACCCTAATGCTTGTTGTTAATTCAAACCCTTCTCTTCCTTTATTCTTGAGAAAGTCCAAGACACAATAGGTTCCAATTTTATCATCTGGATCTTGCTACACCTTTGTGTACTTTATCTCCAAAGCATTCACGCACCACCAATTTAAACTATTGTAACAGAAAACTTCAATTTGAATCGTCGTTCTCACACTAATTACTTTGCATTCTTTATATACAAAAGGTCCTTTGTATTCTTTATCTCCATAGGCTTTCAGTAGGCCACAATCCTCTCTTGAATGTCTTGCATGAAAACACCTAAATCAATCAATGATCTTGGAGGACAAACCCACAGTTTTTTCAGATGAACACACCTGCAAATCTAAACCCAATATTCTCAGCTATATAAGAACCTAATTGGATGTTATCAAACCTCTCCTAGATGGAACCCTATAAAATATCTTTAAAATGGAATGTTACTCTGTATGCATAGGTTATAGGTTGAAGGTGAAGAGCAATTGCAGAAATTTTTCATGGTATCATCAAGTTGGAATGATGCATGAAAGATGTATTTATAGTTAAGAAAATATTGGAGAAAAAGAGGGAAATTCAGAGTTAAAAGAAAATAGAAAACTTAACCCATGAAACAGTATGAGTCGGCTTGTAGCTTAGATGAGTCGGCTCAAAGTGTTAATTTTAATAGTATGAGCCAGCCTGAAATGGCCTATGAGCCGTCCTGAACCAAACATAAGATAACTCCTTATTTAGGACAATACATGTGCCAGCCTGAAATGGGTATGAGCTGGCCTGATGCAAACAAAAGAGAACTCCTTATTTAGGACATTACATGTGTCGGCCTGTAATGGCTTATGAGCCGGCCTTTGTATGCATTTTTAGTGCAAAAATTTATTTTTCACGACTGGGTAAGTTTTGACTATGTTTCAAATGATTCCTAAGACCTCTAAATGCTTAGGGTGCCACCCAAAATTTGACATCATTCAAAACACTTCTTGAGGAAAGTTACATTCACATACTCCTCCTTTTTAATGATGGCAAAACTGCGACAATGATGACATTTCGTGTGTATTTGACGCTCCTCCTGACTATGTGCTTCCCAATTTCATATAGCATATTCTTCTCCCTCTTTGAAAACTTCAAGAAGTCAACAACCATATCATTATAATTATCATAGTATACAATAATAGTTTATATATCAAACATAGATGATTTTGCATAGAAGAGAAATAATCACATATCCCCATATATATGTAATGATACGGAATTGATAAATAACCGGAAAACAACATTACAACATATGTAATGAAATTTTATAAATAATCAATAAAGAAAATAAGATAAAACTTTTCAAGTTGCTTCTATAGTGTCACAATTATGTAACACAATATAATGGAACTCCTGATACCGCACACACATGTACCTAGCATAGCAACAATAACATGTCTCTACTTAACCACAATGAATATGTGTAACATACCATGTAACCAACAAAAACAACAAGAAACACATATTGCAAATAACACGCATATAATTAACTCAAGCACAAGTGCAAGAAATAACGAATAAACAAAACACATACTTGCATAAAAATAACAGACTTATACAAATGTAAAAGAATTAATACATGAAGTTATTTTAAGTATATAGATTAAGAACATACAACGGTTATCTATAAAAAAATTTGGAAATGAACATTCATGGTTTTCATCATTGAGAGAATATCTAGCATTTTTGAAAACGCACAAGTAACATGCATTAAGGAAAATCTTACTTTCAAGGAGAAATTGAAACGATATTACATCACTCTTGATGGAATGGAAGTTTCACTCACATGATGTAAACTACACAAACAAAATTTTAGAGTGAAAATATAAAGTGCAAGCAACAAGATAGTATTAAGAAACATTGGACATATCAATAATTCCCAATTCCCATTTATGTTTACACATGGTTGAGTTACGAGAGGATTAGTGAAAATATCGACAAGTTGATTTTTACTATCAACGTGCTCAAACACAACATTCCATTTTTCAATATGATCGCGAAGGAAGTGGTGATGTATCTCGATATGTTTAGTGCGAGAATGTAGCACAAGATTTTTGGTTAGATTAATGACACTAGTGTTATCTCACATGATAGCAATACCTGAAATTTTAATATCAAAATCATGTACTTGTTGCTTAAGCCACAAAATTTGGGAACAATAACTATCGACTGCCATGTATTCTGCCTCGGCCATTGACAAACCGATGAAAACTTGCTTTTTGCTATGCCAACTTACCAATGATTTTGAAAACATGTGACAAGTTCCATTAGTAATTTTCCTATCCAATTTGCAACCAGCAAAATCAGAATCAGAGTAACCAACCAAGCTACAATCATTTTTCTTAGAATATAAAAGCCCAAACCTAGTGGTACAAATAAGATATCTAAGAATACGGTTAACCACTCTTAAGTGTGATTCCTTGGGAACAGATTGATATCATGCATACATACAAACACTAAAAATAATATCAGGCCTAGATGTTGTAAGATAAAGAAGAGATCTAATCATACATATATACCTTTTTAACTTAACATCCTTACCTTTTTCATCTCGATCTAAGTTATTTTTTGTTGTCATAGATGTGTCAATTTCCTTAGCACCGTCCATACCAAATATTTTAAGTAATTCGAGTCAATACTTGATTTGACTTACAAATGTTCCTTCATTGAGTTGCTTTATTTGTAGTCAGAGAAAGTAGTTCAACTCTCCCATTAGACTCATTTCAAACTCTCCTTGCATAAGCTTAAAGAACTCTTTGACAAGATGCATGTTAGTTGATCCAAAAATGATATTATCAACATAAATTTGAACGAGTAAAATGTGTTTTTCTAGACATTTAATAAAGAGTGTAGTGTCTACCTTCCCTCTAGAGAATCCTTGATCTAGCAAGAACTTGCTATGTCGGTCATACTGTCATACCCCAATTTTTGACCTAAGATCCCATATTTCATTTGCAACATTGCATAACAAGTGTTCACGAGTGGTTTGACCTATTTTTTTGCCAATTTTTGAGTTAGATTTAAAAAATTAATAACTTCTTCAAATTTCGACATTTTTGAGCGGTTCTTTTTGCATATGATTCTCCTTGACATCATCTACAATTTCTCTTTACGAGTCAAGAGCTGATTATGCTTTGAAAAGCCACGAAAAAATAGAAACGTTAGAAGTCGTTTATGAATTTAGTGAAATTTGATTTTTATTGTGTTTTATTTATGATTTCTTTTCCATTTAAAAAAATCACAAAAAATATACTTAGTATCATGTTATTTTTTCATTTACTATTTTTAGCTCTTTACTAAAAAAATTATCAAAAATATGTTCTTTTATTAATTTAAATTTATATATTGGTATCATTTCTTTCAAAAAAAGTCTAGGAAAATTCATATAATTTCTTTTACTTTCTTATATGTATTTTATTTTTATCTTTTAATTTGTACTTATATTTTCATTTATTTTAATTCAAGAAAAAAATTATCATAAATAGTTAATTTAATGTCTCTTTTATTTTCTATTTTGTATTTATTATTATTACTAACTCTTTTAGTTATTATAATTATTAATATTGTTATTATTATTATTATTATTATTATTATTATTATTATTATTATTATTATTATTATTACTTTGTCCTTTTTGTTTTTTGTGTCAATAAAGAAAAGTTGAGACCACTATAATGTAGTACCACCACTTTACATGGATTGCCAATTTGTACTTATCAATGACCAAGAATCATTTTCACAATTCACATGGATTGCCAACTTGGACATATCAATGACCAAGAATCATTCTCATAAAATCACATGGATTTCCAACTTGAAGGAATAATACCACAAATCATTCACTAAACTAAGCCAAAACTCTCTTCTTCTTTTTTCTCTTTATTTTCTTTCAAGTTATTTCTTTCTTTTATTAATAGGTATGCTATTATACTTGTTCTTTATTTAATTCTATTGTATTTTTACTCTTTATTTAATTATTTAGTACCATTATTATCACCATTTTGGAAGGAAACTCTATTGATTCAAAATCAAGAGTTAAAAAATGTTCTTGAACATCCAAAAGAAAAAGTAATATTGAGTAGATAAATTTTCATTATTCATTTGTTTAATTTCATGAAAAATTGAGAAAGTTATGACATTTATACTACTTTTATTATAGACTTCATCTTATTCTTCTTTATCTATTTCATTTTTATTTTTTTATTTGGATCAATTTGGTAAGCATTTGAGATTTTTTAGTTCATCTAAGCTTGTCGGATATTTGATGAACTTTTATCATTTTCAATCTACCTCTAAAGGTTCCTTTGATAATGCAAGGTACTTGAGATTGATGATAAATTTGTCATAATGTATCTTCCTTAACTTTGTCTTGATCCCCCATGTTTGTTAATTGTACTACATGTATAAGAGAATGAACTTCAAAGTGTCATTTCTCTAACATGTATAGGTACATATATTCTATGCTCCATATGAAGTTACACTTATCCCAAATCAAATTATTAACTTTATATTGTACTAACTTTACTTTAATATCATTTATATTTCCGCACTTTATATTTTCTTCTCTTTACTTTTATGCCATTTATCATCCATAATATTTTATTTTATTTACTTTATGCATTTTTTCTTTGCTCACTTGAGCATTTATCTTCTCTTTGCTCACTTTATTTCTTATTTCTAATATTTAAGTCTTTTTCTTTATTTTCATTTAAAAATCCATAAAAAAACAAAAAAAATACTATTAGATTAGGATTATAATTATTTCTTTCTTGCCCTCATATACCAAAAATATATATTAGTATAATTTTGTCTTTCTTTATTTTATTTCATTTTTGGTTGTTAATTATTTAGTTATTTAATTTCTATTTATTTAATTTCTCTTTGTCGATCGTTTAGTCTTTATATTTTGTTTGTCTAACTCCAAAGGAAAAATAGAATTCATTGACTTCATGTCATCGAATATATTTAATATGATTGTTCGAAAACCCCTTTGTACATTTTTTAGTTTTATTAATCTAAAAAAAAATCTCTTCTAAACTCTAATTTAAAAAAAAAACTCGCACATCTTTTAAGCCAAAAACTTCGACACTAGATCGTCGCATTTTCAAAATGTCATCCCCACACTCTTTTAGCAAGCAAACCAATTTTAACCAAAAAACAGATATTTCAAAAGGTTCCTATAGGATACTATAGATACATAGGATTCTAGTACCTTCCCTTTGTATAACCAACCCCCAAACCTTTGATCTCTTTCAAATGTATTGTATTTTTCTTTACTTATAGTATTGCACTTACTTTGCATATTTATGAGTTTTATTTCGCACTTTTCCCTTTTTCCTTGGAAATAATAAAGTGTAGTGGTGACTCTTGCTTATTTGCGAGTCAAGTTAAATAATAGCCTGATCCCTGATTTTCACCGCTACACATACCATACTCTAGGGGCTTGTGTAAGATCATACAAAGCACGTTTTAACTTAAAAACGTGATTAGGAAAATCATAATTTTCAAAACCAGGAGGTTGTGAAACATACACTTCTTCACTTATGTATTCGTTAAGGAACACACTTTTAACGTCCGTTTGATATAATTTGAAGTTCTTAGAGCATGCATACGCTAATAAAAGGCGTATAGACTTGAGTCAGGCAATCAGAGAATAAGTCTCCTCATAATCGATGCATTCCTCTTAGTTATACCCTTGAGCCATAAGACAGGCTATTATTTCTCGTTATCACATCATGTTCGTCAAGTTTATTCCTAAATACCCATCAAGTGCCTATAACTTGATGATTTTTTGGACGAGGGACAAGGTCCCAAATATTATTTCTTTCAAATTGATTCAATTATTCTTGCATAGCCATAAGTAAATGCTCATCAAGCAAGACATCCTTAGCATTTTTATGTTCAACTTGTGACACATACACATGGTGATAACCAAAATTACATATCTTAGAGAGCGTTGTTACCTCTTTTATGATATCACCAATAATATTGTTGATAAGATGATCCTTGGAGGTTCTCCACTCTAATGGAAGACCATCATATTTTTGTTGACTTTGGTCATCATCCTTCTTATCTTAGTTGTCACCTTCCTTCTTCTCAATTTCCACAGACTTGGGTTGATCAACTCCTTTATCAGTGTCTCTGAGTATATCTTTCGTAGATGTACCTATACTATTAAAAGAAATACCTTTCCCAATAATATTTGGGCAAGTCTCATCAAAAGTAACATGAACCAAATCTTCAACAATAAGTAATAATTTGTTATAATTTCTACATACTTTACTAGATTGTGAGCATCCAATAAATATACCTTCATCGAGTTTCATATCAAATTTTCCAAGATTATCTTTCCCATATTTTAAAATAAAACACTTACATCTGAAGACACGAAGATGTAATAAATTTGGTTTTCTACCTTTTAAAAGTTCATAAGGAGTTTTGTCAAGTATAAGATGGATATGTATGCTATTCAGGACATAACAAGTTATGCTAATAGCATCGGCCCAAAAATATTTTTGTAGACCACAATCATTGAGCATTGTTCTTGCTAACTCCGCTAAAACATAATTTTTATGTTCTAAAACACCATTTTGTTGTAGAGTTCTAGGAGATGAAATACTATGTTCAATACCAAATTTATCACAATATTCTTCAAAGAGGTGGTTTTAAAATTCACCTCCATGATCACTTCGAATGGCAACTATTTTTGAATTCAATTTATTTTGAGATAACTTGGCAAAATATGTGAAAGCCGAGAATGTTTCATCTTTAATACGTAAGAAAATAGTCCAAAAACATTTTGAGTAATTGTCTACAATAACAAAACCATAGTAATTAGTACCTATGATTTTGCTTCGTGACCATGTGAAGGAACTCAAGAGGTCACAATGTTGAAACATCATTTTTGGATTTAAAAGAGACTCTTGCTTTCTTACTGTTGTACCCCAATTTTTGCCTCTAAGATTCCTCTATCATCTCATATCAACTCAATCATATCAAGATCACACTAGGGTTTGGTTCTTATCCTTATCTTTAGGTTTTCTCATGAGGGATCATCAAGCACTTTGAATTGTATATTATGATAATGTATGTTTTGTATTTATTAAATTTTAAATAACAAATACAATGAATGTTTGCTCTAATTGATGATATTACAGGTGAGGGCATAACACATTTCATCAGGTGGATTCATAGGTTCCTGAGTTTATTTCCATGCCTTCTTCAACAAAGCTTCATAGATATTCAAGATTCATCATTGAGAATTCTTTAAATTAATATCATGAAAATGTCTATTATGATTCATCATGCCTCAATTTATCAAAAGAAGTCAAAATATGCAAGAATTGATTGAAGAAGTTTGACCTAATTGGACAAGTTCTTGATTCCTTGATCACAAGTGCATAACTCTCTCAATTCTTAATATTTGGAAGTCTTTATTGTTGCTATGATTTCTTATTATCATCCACAACAACTTCTATTCACATGGAAAAAGTTATTATGCAAGGAAGATTGTCAAAATTGAAAGGGGTTTCCAAGTCATTTTGGTGCTTTAGGAGCTAGCGTTTTAAACTTCTAAGGGCTATATCTTGCTCATGTTTTGAGATTTTTTAGTCATTCCAAAGACATTCTTCTCTTTAATGGGTTATAAACTAATAACTTTAATATTTTCAAGAAAATATTGTGTGGAAGATGCCTAATAATGAAGAAAGATTACAAGTCCTCTAAATAGGCCATCAAATTCCCTTATGTGACTTCAAAAGATCATAACTTGGTCAATTTTTATCTCCTTGAGCCCATTCTTATTCCAAAATGATGTTAATAATGTGAACTTAAACCTTTATTTTGTGTGCAAGACTTGAAAATAGGCGGAAGATGCCCTAAGAACTCAAAAGATTATAGGTCACTTCATGGATTTTCAGTAATTTCACAAGGCCATAACTTTTTCAATATTTGGTATTTTTGAGTGCTTAAAGTTTCACAATGCTCTTTGAGGAGTCTACTTCAATATAACATCAATGATCAAAGAAATATTTTAGAGTAAGGCGTTGTTTGAAATCAAAATACTATAGGTCACAACATTTCTCTTAGGTCAATCCAATGGCTTAGTCTCAACATTTTTACCGCTACACTTACCCATTAGACATGCATCACATAGGTGATATTTTGAAAATTTTATCTTAGGTAGACCAATTACTAAATCTTTTGAATATATTTTATTAAGTAGATCAAAATTAACATGTGCCAAATGTCTATGCTATAGCCAAGAGTCTCCGCTCATGGTAACTAGACATTGGGAATTATTCAAGGAAACTTCTCTTTATTTAAGCATATAGATACTATTAACCCTTGCACTGTTAAAGATACAATCCTTACTTTCATTTTGTACTAAGAATATTTCTAAGTACAAAAATTCAACATCTTTTTCTCAACTTTGACTCATCACAACTCCAAGCTCAAACATCCAATTGACATCATTTTTTGCACATTGTAAAGAATTTGACTTTATCTTTCAAATGCTTCAAGAATCAAGCCCTAAGACCTCTTAAGATGTGAACACCATGGATTCAAAGTTGGTACCTTGAAATTGATGTTTTCTCCAAAGTCAGAATGTGAAATCCATATTGTGCCCTGTAAACACAAAGTTTTCACGCGATTTTGCTTCTAATCATGTTTAGCAACTTTCCAAAAGCATTTAGCATCATAAAATGCATGATTTGGATGAGTTTTGATGCTAAACAAGTTACACATTATTCATGTTATGGATTCACACGAATTCACTCAATTACTCTCTCATTCGCACGCTTAAGCATTGCTTTATCCTCTCCTATATATAAGATGCACATTCCACCTATTTTCACAAGCTTTTGATAGAAATTTAACCCTTGTTCATATCCCACACGAACTCTGAATTTGAATTTATGATTTCTTTCATTCTCACTCCAAAACACCAAAAGCTCTATTCAGTTAGCTTCATTGAACTTCTCTGAAGCTAACCGCATTCTTACCTTCAAGAATTGTGACATATATTGATCTATATAAGTCCAATTTTAGAGCCACTTTTTGCTACTTCGTTGAGGTAGATTTCTTAGTCAAATCAATCCAAATAAAAGACTAATCTACTCTCTTCATCCTTCTGATTCTCATGCTTTTTAAAATTTGTGATTTCATTGAGATTTGAGTGAGATATTCCAGAATTTCGTGCTCGCTATTATTTCTTCTTTTTCTCAATTCAAGCCTTGCTCAGTTTATATAAATTTTGCGCGAGGGTACCATTAGAATCGTCTTGAAGATATGAATCTAATGGTACGAGTCTGGTCCTCTAATTTTATAGTTTGAGGAACCCCAATCTAGGGAGTCTGCAGGTTGAAGACGACCTACGTGTCGTGCTTCAACCAATGAAGGTGTTACATGTAATTTTTTAAATTCAATCCAGTGTGTTTTCTTAATCATACATGCGCTTTGAGAGTTCTTGGATATGATTACTTCCATTAGTCAGACTTTAACCAACGCGGTAGAATTTTAGTTGTTTTTAAATATTAAAAGGTGATCTGATGCAATTTCTAAAGTTGACCATGATATGCACAATGTGTCTGATCCTTTGGATCTGATTACTAGCATGTTTTGACTCTCATCCAAAGGTCCATATTTTTTAAATTATATTTTATTTTCTATTTATTTACACCAAACTTCAAAAAATCATAGAAAATTCATTTCTCATTCAAAAATTATAAAAAAATTCACAAAAATATTTTCCAATATTCTCTTTCTGATTTTTATTTTTTCATGATTATATTTTCAGATTTGATATTTTTTATATTTTTCCTTTATTTTGACTTGTTTCTAATTATTTAAAAATACTTTCTGGTATTTCTAAATTATAAAAAAATTTATAAAAATGACTTTTCCTATTTCTGACTTTATGAAATTTTTCTAGAATTTTATTCCGACTTCTATTATTTTTCATCTTTTTTTTTCCACTTATTTGAGTGATTTTAATTAGTTTAAAAATGCTTTTCTGTTTTAAAAAAATTACCAAAATTTTTATAAAAATACTTGAGATCACTTCGATTTTTCTATGGTCTCTTTTAATTTTTCTTTAATACTTTGAATATAGTTTTCTATTTTTATTTTTATTTTTATTTTAAAAACAATTTAAAAATAATTTTCCCTTCTTTTTTGTTCATTAAGTGCAATTTATTTTTTAATATGTTCTGGCTATGTGATATTTGATCATGAGCTTAATTAACATCATTGGATCTTGGATATTAAGTTTAACTTCACCAAAATGGATGGATGATTTTAATGATAGTTTGATTAAAATCTTTGATTCAAATATTTACCCTCCCTCTTTATCTTATCCAATTGTCATTTGTGCTACATGTTGTTAGAGGATGATCTATATATCATCTCTCCAAATATATGGCACATAGATTGCTATTGACCGGCCTCAAAATAGGTGCTACTTCTACATAAGTCCATTTACGATTGCTTAACATAATGCTAAATTTTGTCCCGATTCGAGAAATGATCTTCGTGACCCAAATCTACGTATGCAAGACCAAGTATATTAAATTTGAAAACTTTGATCTAATAACCTTGAGTTTCATTGTTAGCAGGCTTTGGTCTTATTAATCCTCCAATGGATCTTCATAAATATTGGACTAAGTGAATCATTTAAACAACGTTGATCATTTGTTGTTGTCTCGAGATTTTGAAATTAATGATATACTTGATAAAAAGCAAATGAAACTTGTTGTTGAGAGGCTTTGAATTTATCAATCTTCTAATGAGTTTTCAAATGCAGTATTTAAGATGGTCATTCAACTAACCTCTAATTTCTAAATAATTAACAATTTACTTTTATTTTCATGATTTTACTTTATGTATTTACTTTTACGCACCATTTATTTTAGCTTTTACATTTCATGCTATTTTCATATTTGCTCACTTGAGCATTTATCTTTATGTCATTTTTATTTTGCTCACTTGAGCTTTTCATTTTCTTTTTTAAAGATACCTAATAACCAACTTGAACAATAAAAAGCTTTAATGTTACTTGGACTATTTGGTTACTATCCTTGGAGTTTTGGAGTTGTGGACTTCTTGGACTTAGAATTAGAGACCTTGCCTACCTTGAGACCTTTGTGACTTCTACTGTTATTTTGTGTCGTGTTCTTGGGGTTGACTCTGAGACATTGGGTTGTTTGTTTTTTTTGTGTGCAGGTTATTCTGATTATATGATTTTTCTGTGATTAGGAATTTAGCTGTATACAGCCGTTACTCTGCCCAATTTTTGTGAAGACTTAATGCATTTGAAGTTTGGTATTCTTAAGAGGTTTAGTATCTTTGCTTGCTTGGTTTCAATCTAATGGATGAGAATTCTACATTTACTCATTATGTCAAGTGTTGGCTTCTTATTGGTTAGACGATTCTTTTCCCTAGCTTTTACCTTATGCTTTAGGATAGTCCCTTCATCTCCTCTCATCTTCTTTAATTTTAAAAATCTTCTCCATCCTTTTGAAAACCCTTCTTGTTTTCTAAACTTGAACCGCTTTCACAATAAGCTTGGACATAGGTCCATGCATTTTCAAAAATATTTTCTTAATTAAATTTTAACCAACTTAGCAATACTTTGATATTTTTTGTGAGAAGACTAAAAGTCAATTAATCTCATTCAAATGATTCTTTCATTTGGATTTTTACTTAATTTTTTCTCAAAATATTAGACTCTTGTTAATCCTTGTAGTGATGCGAACTACTATACTTTTATGATATGCAGTGAAGTGAGATATTTTCCACTTGGGTGTTGAGTGAGTCTGGGTTGATTTTAAAATCCAAGCTATATCCTCAACTTTGAGAGGATGCAAATTCTCCTTTCTCATAATCATGGGTTGTAAGTATGTTCTTCCACTCGGATACGATGATGATGTCTCATCTCTTAAAATTAACCAACACACTTGTGTCTTAAAATTTTTAAAGGTGAACTACGAGTAACCTGATCCCCTATTGCACGGAAGGTGGTATGTAGGCACTAAAGATTCGCAACCACGGTGGGTGCAAAAATTATAAAAAATATTTATTTTCTCATGTCCACCATCTATTTTTTTATACAACTCTTATAGCCAAAATACACAAATTTTCAAAGAGGTTTCTGCAGAGTACCATAGATGTTTAGGGTGCTAATACCTTCACTTTGCATAACCAACCCCTGAACTTAGATTATCTCTCCCTCTTTTTGGGTTATTCGCTCCTTTCCCATTCCTCTAGAAACAATAAAGCGCGATGGTGATTTTTATTTAATATGTGCGAGTTAAGTCAATCCAATGGTTACTCTCAACATTTCTACCGCTACACTTACCCATTAGACATGCATCACATAGGTGATCTTTTGAAAACTTTATCTTTGGTAGACCAATTACTAAATATTTTGAAACTTTTTTATTAATTAGATCAAAATTAACATGTGCCAAACGTCGATGCCATAGCCAAGAGTCTTCACTCATGGTAACTAGACATTGATAATTATTCAAGGAAATTTATCTTTAGTTAAGAATATAGATACTATTAACCTTTACACTGTTAAAGATACAATCCTTCTTTTCATAATGTTTAATTAGGCAACAATCTATGGCAAAAGTCACCTTATACCCATTGTCACATGATTGACTAATACTAATAAGACTATGTCTAAGGCCTTCAAATAACATAACGTTTGAGATAATAATAGTTGAGGGATTACCTATACTACCTTTTCTGAGTATTACAACTTTGTTGTGATCACCGTAAAACACAAAACCTTTCTTCTTTTCTACAAAGTCAGAGAATAAGGATATGTCTTTCGTTATGTGTCTTGAACATCCACTATCAAGAACCCATTTTCCCGTTATAGCATCAAGACACTTAACATAAAAAAATCAAGCAAATGTGGTAGGTACCCTATTCTCATTGGCTCCTTGGGAGTGAGTGAAAGAATGGTTTCATTTGGACAACCATTAGAAATTGCCTTTAGGAATTAGAAAGCATCTAAATTTGTATTTTCAATAGTGTGACCTTTCTTACAACAATAGTGAGAAAACAAATTGTTGTACCCAAAATTTGCCCTCTCATCCTTCAGGAATTCATCCTGAACTCTCAAATTTTCTCTTAAACAAATCCAAGCCCTTTATTATTATTCCTTTCCAAGTAAACAATTCACAAAGAGAAAAATGGTCATTTGCAAGCTCAAAAGTCAAAACTTTTACCTTGGGAAAATTAAATTCTAAATACTTAGAATTTTTATAAAAAAGGGGAAAAGTGTTTAATGGCACCTCAGAGCTTCTGAACCAACCTCCAGGAAGAAACAGTCAGAAGTTGCAAATTTGGCTCAACACATAACATCCAGTCAGAAGGTGGCTCTTCAGCAGCTACACCAACTCAGTCAGAGATTGTAAAAGTGGTTCAGCACGTGATCTTTAAACAGAACACGGCTCTTTCAGTAGTTACGCAAAAATTCAGCCAGAGTTTGTTAGAAGGCAACAAAGCCTGAAACTCCTTCAGAACGTACTGGGATCAGAAGGTAATGGGATCAACAGATTGGACATAATACTGAAGCAGAATCACTAAGTCCAGAGTCTTTAAAGGCGGATCAAAGGAGCATACTGGAAAACTCTCAGAATTTGCTGAGGCAGTAAGAGGCCAAGGTCAGAATTTGGCTTACCTTGTTCTTTTTGGTGAAGCCGAACTGCTGGCTAAGGTTTTAGGTAATGATTCAAAATCTCCTATTACAAGATTTTGGATTTTGATAAATCTCATCACCATTTAATGCTCATTAATGCTCACAACCACTCCTGAGCATTCATCCAAGGGGTCTCTCCACGTGTGGCTTGTTAAACACCTTTGTCCAGGCTTAGGCATGGGTCTATGCGCCACTTTTCGCCTATAGGTGTCACTTCTCCTTAATCCTCGCTTACTGTTCCAACCTAGGCTGAAAAGTTGTCCATCATCACAACTTTTCATGAACTTCCTTCAAAACCAAGTTAACCTCTACTGCATAATATTGGCGCCGTTTAATGTTTAAAAATCCACAAAGCCTTGCCTATAAATAGGACACCCCTGTCCATCACAAAAAGGGGTGAAGAAACATCCAGAAAAAATTGCTAGAAGAGGAACAGAAAACTCTAGTGAAGGAAACCTTGTGAAACTCTTCCAAAATCCCCAGTATTTCATAAACTTTGAACTTCCTGCCTGCAAACCTCATTGATACTCAGTTTGTTTCCTGACTAGAGAACGCCCATACAGTTTCTGACCATACATACACATTGCATCATTGCGTCAAGACATTACTATAATCACCATCTCCGACAATCTTTCCAAGACCTGCAAAAGGCCTGTTAAGATTACGCCTGATCCTAAGTTTGTACCGCTGAAAATTACCATGCGGGGCCTATCCCATATAAGTCCAACAAGACGATACCATGGAACTATGGAGGAGAGATCTTCTACCATGGTGTCAAACAGATCGAATCAGCCGAATAGAATTCCGATGAAGAAACTCCCGATGTGGGGAATATTGCAGGGACAAGTAAGATAAATCGTAGCGAAAGGATCTTCTCTCCGGAGATTTCTCCTCCACGGACAGTCTTCGGACCCTCAAGTGCTTCTATGCCTGTTAAGATATCTGTGCAAAGCCCAGCAATTGAAGAGATTATTACTCCCGAAGAGGAACCCTCTACTGTTATTGCTGATAAAGGTAATGGGATTCAAGAAGCGCCTGTCAGGACGAAGGCTCAGACTTTGGTTATCCCCGAGACCACCCAAAAGGAGATGGAGGAAATCTTAAAGATAATTAAGAAGAGCGATTATGATGTCGTAGAGCAGCTGGGGCAAACCCCTTCCAAAATCTCTATGCTGGCTCTCTTACTCTACTCTGAGGCTCATGCCAAAGCCTTGATCAAATTTTTAAAGACAACACATGTGCCTCAAGAAACCTCTGCATATCAGTTTCAAGAGTGAGTGGCTAGCCTTACAGCCGACAATGGTCTTGGTTTTTATGATGCTGATTTGACCCCTAAGGGAAGAAAGCATAATGATGCGCTGCATGTCTCGGTAGAGTGTAGAGGGACCACACTTGCTCATGTTCTGGTTGATACCGGTTCATCTTTAAATGTTCTACCAAAGAAAGCGTTGGACAGATTGGACTGTGAGGGTTTTCCCCTAAAGCCCAGTAATATCATTGTTAGAGCCTTCGACGGTTCTAAGAGGATGGTTCATAGATAAGTGGACATTCCAATCAAGGTGGGAACGGAAATTTTCAACTCTACGTTTTATGTGATGGACATCCGTCCTTCATATTCATGCTTGTTGGGAAGACCATGGATCCATAACACTGGGGCAGTAACTTCTTCTCTACACCAAATGCTAAAATATCCGGTCAAGGGTAAAATCATAACAGTTCATGGTGAGGAGGAGTATATGGTAAGCCACCTTAACTCTTTCCGCTACGTGGAGTTAGATGGTGAATTCATAGAAACACCTTTCCAACACTTTGAAGAGGTTTCTCCTGAGGTCGCAGTAGAAAAGACAATGACTGATGTGCCTATCATTACCAAGCCTGTGTCCCGGATGTCATCCCTTAGAGATGCGGAGGCTGTAATCGAAGAAGGAGGAAGTACAGTGTGGGGGAAACTGCCAGATTTTCCTCACAAGACAGACAAGTTCGGATTGGGTTTCACTGCTGCTAGCCAGAAAGCTGTGCATCGCTCCCGGGCTGGAGGACCACCCTTAAAAATCAATCACCATGGATTTCATGATTTAGAAGATAATGATGAAGAAGGCAACTTTGAAGATTGGATCTTTCCAACCATTGAAGGAGGACTAAACAACTGGGAGGCGAAAGACTTAATTCCCATTACTTTCATCAATCAATAATTTATCTTTGAACATTTCCTGTTTGGTCTGTAATAATTAAACAATTCGTACACTCTTTTTCCTTGTGCCTTCCCCGGGGCATATAGGTCCATTTGTAAGGGTTTTATTTTTTCATTTTCATATGCCATGTTTAATGAATCATGGACGTTTTCATCTATAAACTTTTGTGTTCATTTTCTTTCCTTTTACATTTTATTTTGTTTAAGGATGGCTATCCCTTACACACACCCACACTCACAAAATGCAGGTACCCATCCACTCCGGATTCCATGGGTGACTATTCTGTTTTGGCCTTCAGTGACTCTGAAGATTTGGTCAATCATGTCGAGTACGAAGGTGATGAAGACTATGAAATGCCTGGAGAGTTGGCTAGACTTTTGAAACAAGAAGAAAGGGCTATTCTTCCCCATGAAGAGTTGTTAGAAACTATCAATTTGGGAACAGAGGAAGACAGAAAAGAGGTTAAAGTGGGTGCCAACCTGGAGCCAAATGTCAAAGAGCGCTTAGTTCAGTTGTTGAATGAATTTGTGGAGATCTTCGCCTGGTCCTATGAAGATATGCCGGGACTAGATATAGATATTGTGGTTCACCGTCTCCCTACAAGAGAAGACTGTCCACCAATCAAACAGAAAGTCCGCCGAATGAGGCCCGACATGTCCGAAAAGATCAAAGCTGAAGTGATGAAGTAGTTCAATGGTGGTTTTCTGGCTGTTACTTCGTATCCATAATGGGTTGCTAACATTGTGCCCGTGCCTAAGAAGGACGGCAAAGTCAGAATATGTGTGGACTATAGGGACTTAAATAGGGCTAGCCCCAAAGATGATTTCCCACTACCACACATTGACATCTTGGTTGACAACACAGCTCAACACAAGGTATTTTACTTCATGGATGGATTCTCGGGATACAACCAGATCAAAATGGCCCCCGAAGACACGGAAAAGACTACTTTTATTACGCAGTGGGGTACCTTCTGCTATAAAGTGATGCCATTCGGACTGAAGAATGTCAGGGCAACCTATCAACGAGCCATGGTAGCTTTGTTTCATGACATGATACATCATGAGATTGAAGTCTACGTAGACGACATGATAGCCCGTTCACAAACAGAAGAAGAACATCTCGACCATCTGCAAAAGCTGTTTGGCAGGTTAAAGGAATATAAGCTCAGACTGAACCCTAACAAGTGCACTTTCGGAGTCAGGTCCAGTAAACTTTTGGGATTCATCGCCAGTAACAAAGGCATCGAGGTTGATCCTGCCAAAGTCAAAGCTATACAAGAAATGCCTGCCCCCCGTACTGAGAAGGAGGTTAGAGGTTTCTTGGGACGCTTAAACTATATTGCAAGGTTCATCTCTCACCTAACATCTACCTGTGAGCCAATCTTCAAGTTGTTGAAGAAAGATCAGGTGGTTGAATGGAACAATGATTGTCAAGTTGCTTTTGATAAGATCAAGGAGTATTTGCTGGAGCCTCCTATCTTGATGCCACTCGTCGAAGGAAGACCTTTGATCATGTATCTGACTGTTTTGGATAACTCAATGGGGTGCGTACTGGGCCAACATGACGAGTCTAGCCGAAAAGAGCATGCCATTTATTACCTTAGAAAAACGTTTACGGACTGTGAGACTCGCTACTCACTGCTCGAGAAAACTTGTTGCGCTTTGGTATGGGCTGCTCGTCGGCTAAGGCAGTATATGTTGACACATACCACTTTGCTGATTTCCAAAATGGATCTGATCAAGTACATCTTCGAGAAGCCTGCTTTATCCGGAAGAATCGCTAGATGGCAGATGATCCTGACTGAGCATGATATCCAGTACACAACCTAAAAAGCTATAAAGGGGAGTGTACTAGCTGATCATCTAGCTCATCAAGCCATCAAAGATTACCAATCTATGAGGTTCAACTTCCCTGACGAGGACATTATGACATTGGACAACATTGAAGGTAACATACCATATGACGGACCTGAACAAGGATCCCGATGGACCCTGTACTTTGATGGTGCTTCAAATGCACTTGGCAACAGTATCGGCGCGGTACTTATCTCTCCAGAAGGTTGCCATACACCTTTCACTGCTAGACTCTGCTTCAGCTGCACCAACAACATGGCCGAGTATGAAGCTTGTATCTTTGGTCTCAAGGCTGCTATTGACTTAGGAATCAAATCTTTGATTGTATTTGGGGACTCAGCTTTGGTTATCAGTCAAATCAAAGGAGAGTGGGATACTATGCACTCTAACCTCATCCGTTACAAAGAACATGTCCTGACATTGTTGCCTCATTTCGAGCATATTACCTTTGAGCACTTCCCGCGAGAAGAAAAATCAGCTAGCAGATGCTCTGGCTACAATGTCTTCCATGTTTAAACTCAACTGGGATAATGAGGCACCACAAATCACCATTGAACGAATGGATGAACCGACACATTGTCACGAGATTAATACCGAAGAAGTGGTGGACCGACCTTGGTTCCATGACGTCAAAAGGTATCTCGAAGCACAAGAATACCCTGAAGGAGCTTCAGTCAACGACAAAAAGTTCTTAAGGAGGTTTGCAGCCAAGTTCTTTCTAAGCAATGGTATCCTATACAAGTGCAATCTTGATTGTGTCCTACTCTATTGTATGGACAAGGTTGAAGTTGAGCAGATCATGGTTGAACTACATAATGGCACCTTTGGCACCCACTCGAGCGGTCATACGATGGCTAAGAAGATTCTAAGGGCAGGCTACTATTGGTCTACCATGGAAGCTGATTGTCATCAACATTCTCGTACTTGTCACAAATGGAAAATCTATGCTGACAAGGTACATATTCCACCAGTTCCTCTCAATGTCTTAACAGCTCCTTGGCTGTTCGCGATGTGGGGAATCGACATGATTGGAGAGATCAAGCCTACAACATCCAATGGACACCGTTTCATCTTGGTGGCCATTGATTACTTTACCAAGTGGGTCGAAGCAGCTTCCTTCGCCTTCGTTACAAAGAATGTGGTTGCTCGCTTCATTAAGCAGAACCTCATATGCCGATATGGTATTCCCGACAGGATCATCACAGACAACGATACGAACCTGAATAATACTATGATCACCGCTCTGTGCGAGCAGTTCAAGATTCAACATCACAACTCATCTCCCTATCGGCCTAAGATGAACGGTGTTGTCGAAGCTGTGAACAAAAATATCAAGAAGATCATTCAAAAGATGACAGTCACATACAAGGACTGGCATGAGATGTTACCGTTTGCGCTGCATGGATATCGTACCACGGCGCATACTTCAACTGGGGCAACCCCCTTTTCTTTGGTATATGGCATGGAGGCTGTTTTACCTATGGAAGTTCAGATTCCTTCCTTGTGGATTATGAAGGATGTTGGTTTAAGTGAAGACGATTGGATTCAGACCCGGCTTGATCAACTTAATTTGATCGACGAGAAGCGACTTACGGCTGTTTGTCATGGCCATACGTATCAAAAACGAATGATCAAGGCTTTCAACAAGAAATTCAGACGTCAGGTATATCAAGTTGGGGATATTGTAATCAAGCGGATCATCTTGCTGCAAAGTGATCCCATGGGCAAGTGGACTCCTACTTACGAAGGACCATTTGTGATCAATAATATCTTTTCTGGTGGGGTAATGATTCTGACCACCATGGACGGCGACGACTTGCCTCACCGTGCGAACGCAGACATAGTCAAAAGATACTACGCATAAAGTGACCCGACAAATTGAAAACCCGAAAGGGTGACTTGGGCAAAAATGGGCATCCCGGTGAATCGAAAACCTGAAAGGGCGGTTCAGGAAAAAATTAGGGATAAATAAAAAAATCCGTACACCCGACAAGTTGAAAACCCGAAAGGGCGACTTGGGCAAAAAAGGGTTTCCCGGTGGATCGAAAACCCGAAAGGGCGGTCCAGGAAAAAGTTAGGGAATTAAAGCGTATGACTATGTCTCGTCGGATCACTTTAAAGACAATCTCTTCACGAACAAGCTCCAGGTTTATGATCAATCCAATCATCTGCGAATGAAGCAACGAATGGAAAAGATACTCAGAGTTGTGAAGGCTATAGCAGAATGGGAATCCCATGGAATTGTTACACATAACCATCCTTCTTTGTTTAAAATTTTCTCATTTTTTACGACAACATTCTCTTACTAGGATGATTGTCTCCTTTGTACAAAAATACTTACAAAGTTAATACAAACATACTTCAAAGTGCAAAAATTAGCTTGCCTTTTCTTTCTTTTTACACTTATGTTTTGTTTGAAAACGTCCAATGATTTGTTAAATGAGCATATGCATTTGAATATAATCACTGCTTACAAATAAAACGAAATAAGAAAGGATAATTAATGATAGGTCGAAAGTATAGGAAAAAGTCTTTAGGCTATTTCGGAAGAAATCCCCTACAGTATGTCATTCAGATCCTCAACAGAGCTAAAACCTTGAAATACACATCCCCAGCGGAGTTAAAGTTCAACATCCCCAGCGGAGCCAGAATACTTTAAACTTTCTTCCCCAACGGAGTCCAAAACTTCAAATCTTAAATCCTGGTGGAATACTATCCAGCTTCATCCGATTCCCCAGTAGATTGGCGTACAACCCAAGCTTTCGAAGAATTCTCCAACAGGATAAACATTCTCCCCACAGAGTTATTTCCTGACAGAACGAAGATTCTTGTTCCCGTTTCTCCATTTGAAGCCTCCCAGGTTTTAATTCCCCAGTAGAGGTCGTCGGATTTGTCCTTATTTCCCCAGGAAAGTCATGAAGGATTCTCAATTCCCCACAAGTCACCAAAGATCTTCAATCCTCAACAGTAGTCCAAAGGATATTCTCAGTCTCAACAATCAAAGGTTTTGAATCTCCAACGAAAGTCAAGGGTTTAGTTTCCCCAGCAGTAGTCAAAGATTTCATTATCTCCAGCTATCAAGGATTTATTTCCCTCAAACAAGACGGCTACTCAGCTTACATGTGCATACATTACATTCATGTATCATAAACATTGATAGAACACATTTTATTGCGTCATACATGTCATACAACATAACTTTGTGTTTTAGCTAATATTTTACCCTTTTTCAGGATAAGATTGAAAGCAGCCTTTAGCAAATGTTCAAAGGTTTCAGATACAGTTTGGATACACCCCAGACATGACGATCATTCTATTACTCATTCAGAATTTCAAAGTCCAGATACAGTATGGATACACCCCAGACACGGCGGTCATTCTATTACTCATTCAGAATTTCAAAGTCCAGATACAGTATGGATACACCCCAAACGCGGCGGTCATTCTATTACTCATTCAGACTTCAGTAGTCAGATACATACTGGATACACTCCAGGCATGGAAGCCATTCTATTTGTCATTCAGATACAATATGGATACACCCTAGACACGGTGGTCATTCTATTACTCATTCAGACTTCAGCAGTCAGATACAGACTAGATACGCTCCAGGCATGGAAGCCATTCTATTTCTCATTCAGATACAGTATGGATACACCCCAGACACGGCAATCATTCTATTACTCATTCAGAATTTCAAAGTCAAGATGCAGTATGGATACACCCCAGACACGGCGGTCATTCTATTACTCATTCAGACTTCCGTAACCAGATACAGACTAGATACGTTCCAGACACGGAGGCCATTCTATTTCTCATTCAGGTTAAACTATCAACTTTAGATACAGTCCAAATACGCTCCAAACACGGTTGCCATTCTGTCACTCATTCAAACCTATTCCCCAGCCCAAAGATACTCCAGACACGGATGTATTTCTGTCACTTATTCAGATTTCAGATTTCGGATACAATACAGACACATTCCAGAAACGGCAATCATTCTGGTATTCGTTCGAGAATCAAATACAGTTACAACTTGGATACGCTCCGGACACGGACGCCATTCCTTTGCTCATACAGATCCAATCTCCAGATACAACTCAGATACGTTCTAGATACGGATACCATTCTGATGTTCATTCTACTGATATTCAACAAACATATTGGATGGCATCTCTAAGCCCATCTCTAGAAAGATTATATCATCTCCAAATGGCATCTTTAAGCCCATTTCCTCAACCTGCATTTTGACGAGTGCAAATTTACGGGCACCCTAGTGTCCAATCCTATTTTACCTTCGAGTCACGAAAGGCAGATTCGCCAATCTAACTCTTCAAGTCTAAGAAGATTGAACAGGGGCAACTGTTGTACCCCAAAATTTTCCCTCTCATCCTTCAGGAATTCATCCTGAACTCTCAGATTTTCTCTTAAACAAATCCAAGCCCTTTATTATCATTCCTTTCCAAGTAAACAATTCACAAAGATAAAAATGGTCATTTGCAAGCTCAAAAGTCAAAACTTTTACCTTGGGAAAATTAAATTCTAAATACTTAGAATTTTTCTAAAAAAGGGGAAAAGTGTTTAATGGCACCTCAGAGCTTCTGAACCAACCTCCAGGCAGAAATAGTCAGAAGTTGCAAATTTGGCTCAGCACATAACATCCAGTCAGAAGGTGGCTCTTCAGCAGCTACACCAACTCAGTCAGAGATTGTAAAAGTGGTTCAGCACATGATCTTTAAACAGAACATGTCTCTTTCAGTAGTTACGCAAAAGTTCAGCCAGAGTTTGTTAGAAGGCAACAAAGCCTGAAACTCCTTCAGAACGTACTGGGATCAGAAGGTAATGGGATCAGCAGATTGGATAAAATACTGAAGCAGGATCGCTAAGTCTAGAGTCTTTAAAGGCAGATCAAAGGAGAATACTGGAAAACTCTCAGAATTTGCTGAGGCAGCAAGAGGCCAAGGTCAGAATTTGGCTTACGTTGTTCTTTTTGGTGAAGCAGAACTGCTGGCTCAAGTTTTAGGTAATGATGTAAAATCTCCTATTATAAGATTTTGGATTTTGATAAATCTCATCACCATTTAATGCTCATTAATGCTCACAACCACTCCTGAGCATTCATCCAAGGGGTCTCTCCACGTGTGGCTTGTTAAACACCTCTGTGCAGGCTTAGGCATGGGTCTATGCGCCACTTTTCGCCTATAGGTGTCACTTCTCTTAATCCTCGCTTACTGTTCCAACCTAGGCTGAAAAGTTGTCCATCATCATAACTTTTCATGAACTTCCTTCAAAAACAAGTTAACCTCTACTGCATAATATTGGCGCTGTTTAATGTTCAATAATCCATAAAGACTTGCCTATAAATAGGACACCATTGTCCACCATAAAAAGGGGTGAAGAAACATCCATAAAAAATTGCTAGAAGAGGAACAGAAAACTCTAGTGAAGGAAACCTTGTGAAACTCTGCCAAAATCCCAAGTATTTCATAAACTTTGAACTTCCTGCCTCCAAACCTCATTGATACTCAGTTTGTTTCCTTACTAGAGAACGCCCATACAGTTTCTGACCATACATACACATATCTTCTCCATCCACCCATTCTAAAAAGAACCTGTCCAGAACACCATCAGAGCTAAAGTTAGCTCCAACTCACAAATTTTCTTCCAACGGCAAGGTAAGCACCCGTTGACTTTCATCATGCTGCTAAGCATCATCAGCTTTGCATGCTCAATAAACACAATGTAAATATCATGTTGCTGTTGTATGCATTCTGAGGATTTTCATACCTCTGAATGCTTAAGTAGGAAGTGAATCAGTGTAGAACCTGTTTGTGACCTTGTTGGTTCTGCCTTCTGAAACACTTTGACACCTGCTGAGATTATCCTAGGCATGCCTTCAGTTTTGTGGAAAAATAATAAAACTGCAGATGTTCTGGCTAGCACAGGAGGAAACCAAGCTCTGACTTTGACGTCAGCACTTCTGAGGCATGTTTTGCTGTCAATAATATCAGAACTTCTGAAAATTATTGTGTTTCCAGTAGGGTCAGAACTTATGACTTCCCCACTAACAAACATTTGTCTTGCAGCGCATGGGAGTCAGAACTTATGACCTTCCCACTAACAGGTTTCTGTTTTGCAGGGCACCAGAGTCAGAAGTTCTGACTCATACATTTTCACTAACAGGTTGATAATCCTGCAGCAGGCCTGGGTCAGAACTTCTGACTTCATCTCAGCAGCGCACTAGCCCTCTCTCTCTTTCTCTTTTTCTTCCCCTTGTTATTTTCTTTTCTTATCTATTTTTCTCGTTCAACCACCCCCATGTACAAGTGTGTATCCCCCATCCCCTAAATGTTGTAATAGCGTAGGATTTTACATTTCTGCCTTTTATTGCTTTCAAAATGTAAATGCTAGTAATTAGGATATGTATGGCAAGATAAAATGAAATAGAAAATCCTAATTCAAGATAAAATCATGTATGCAATAAAACACACTTGCACACAAACACCCCTTAAGGTATCTCCACTTGGTTGCCTAAACAAAAGGGCCATGTTATGCATGTTGAGTACTTTGGCAAAACAAAAGCAAAACAAAAGATCATAGTCCCTCGATGACGCTATCTTGGTTGCCTAAATAAAACGATCAAGTCCCTTAAAAATTTGCCAAAAATACTCGACACAATTTCTATCATGGTCTATACGATGACCCGCGCCTGTCCCGTTTAACATCTAAATACAAGGTTGTTTACCAAATAAAAATGGTAAAATAACACTGTAAAAAAGGGTTAAAAAACGTATAGGAAAGATCTTTGAGTAAAATAGGATAGACAACTCTTAGTTACTTGATCAAAAACTTGCAAAAACATCCTTGTTATTTTTAAAACACACTTCACAACACAATTTCAAAGCATTTCCCAAATCAAAACTTTCAAACATTGAAACATCTTTTCAAAAGACAATACACCTTTGTATACATTCAAACAAGAATCATTACAAAGGTTGCCACAACGATGGCCTCTTTTCAAAACATTTTCAAAAAACCACACACAAAGCAACATTTCAAACAATTGAAAAGCAAAAGCAAGTGATCTAAAAAAGTAGCTAAGAGCCCATGGATAACCATGGATGAAAAGGGTGCTTGCACCTTCCATTTTCATAATCTACTCCCCGAACCCAAGAAAACATCTCAAATGTCTTTCCTGTGCTGTTTGACCTTTCCTTTGGATAAAATAAAAAGTCGATGGCGACTCTTGCTAAACCGAAATATTTGCGAACACAAACGCAAAACCTCAAGTCAGTTATTCCACCGTATCACACAAATCATGATGGTGTTTACTTTTTCTATTTGCATCTCTCTTTATCAAATTATAATTTTGTGAGGCTTTTCAACCTTTGGAGAATTAATAGCAAAAATATCATTAGATTGTGATGCCTTGTCCACTTGGGCTTCAAGAGTACTCACCCTTGTTGCCAATTTTGCAATTTTCACAATAGAATCAACTAGGTACCTCATCCTCATTTTCATAATTTTAACCATCTACAATAGATTGCTTTAATGCTTCAAATTCATTATTGGTTTGTCCAACCTTTTCTTCCAAGTATGTAAAAAAAATTCATTGGAAGCAAATTTCTTAGTAGCATATAATGTTTCATTTTGTAGATTATCAAAAACAATTTTTAACTCCATAAAAGACAACTTATCAACATTAGCATATTTAGAATGACATACATTCCTTTTCTTGATTCGACGTTGATTTTCCATGAAACAATAGTTTTCCTCTTCATTGCTATCACTTGAGCTTTCATCACATGAGACATCGCTATCACTATCCCAAGCAACATAGGATTTTCTAGAATTGCTAAAGTTGTTTCTTTGGACTTTTCATTTCTTATTGGAAAGAGATGGACACTCTGACCTATAATGACCAGACTTTCCACATTCATAGCATATACCTTTTCCCTTATCCTTTTTGTTGTCTTCATATTTAAAGGATGTGGATTGTCTTCTAAATTTCACAATATTATTGTCTGAGTGTTTGACACCATTTTTATGAATGTATCGATTATATTTCCTCACAAATAATCCCATTTATTCATCATCTAAATCTTCTTCATTACTAGAACCACTATCATTAATGTGCTCATCCTTTGAGGACTTTGAACTTGAAGCCTTAAGAGCTTTACACTTCAATACTTCCTCCTTATTGGCGTCTTTATCCTTTTTCTTCTTTTTCTTGAGATTCTTTTCATGTTTTTCAAAGTAATTGAGTTCTTTCTCATGTTCTTCTAGCTTTCCAAACAAAGCTGTAGCGATAGAAATATTTAAAACTAAGTCATTGGATTGACTAGACTTACACATATCAAAAATAAAAATCGCCACTGCAGTTTATTAATTCCAAAGGAATGGGAAAAGAGCAAGTAACCCAAAAAAGAGGGGGAAAGATTCAAGGTAAGGGGGTTGGTTATGCAAAGGGAAGGTATTACCACCCTAAACATCAACGGTACTCTGCAGGAACGTCTTTGTAAAAATATGTATGTTTTTGCTATAAAATGTTTTAGAAAAATAGATGGTAGAGGTGAGAAAAGAAGTATATTTTTTTATGATTTTTGCACCCTCCGCGGTTGCGAACCTTTAGTGCCTATGTACCACCTTTCACGCAATAGGGGATCAGGGTATACATAGTTCTTCTTTTAAAATTTTTTTAAAACACAACTGTGTTGGTTGATTTTAAGATATAAGTCATCATTGTCATTGTCCGTGTGAAAAACATACTTACTACCCACAATCATGAGAAAGGAGAATTTTCATCATCTCAAAGTGGAGGATATGGCTTGGATTTTAAAATCAACAATGCCTCACTCAACACCCAAGTGGAAAATATCTCTCTTCACTATATATTGTAGAAGTATAGTTATTTGCATCACTACAAAGATTGCCAAGAGTCTAATCTTTTGAGGAAAGTTTTTAAAGTAAAAAGCCAAAGTGGCAAAATGGTTTGAAATGAGATTGATTGAATTTTAGTCTTCTCACAAAAAATGTCAAGGTATTATTTAAGTTGATTGAAAGTGATTCAAGTTTTAAAAAAAACAAGAAGAGTTTTCAAAAGGAGGGAGAAGATTTTTGAAATTAAAGAAGATGGGAGGAGAAGAAGAGACTATCCTAAATTATAAGGTAAAAGCTAGGTATAAGAACCATCTAACCAACAAGAAGTCAATACTTGACATTATGAGTAAAGATAAAATTACCATTCTTTGGATTGAAACCAAGCAAGCAAAGATAGTAGACCTCTTAAGAGAACTAAAGTTCAAGTGTATTAAGTATTCATAAAAATTGGGCAGAGTAACGGCTGTATATGGGTGAACTCCAGATTACAAACAAAGAAAGTAATCACAATAACCTGCACACAAAACAAACAAACAACCCAATGTCTTGAGGTAAATCTCAAGAACTCCAGATAATATATTAATTAAGGGTCACAAGGTCTCCAACATAGGCCAAGATCTCTAATCCTAAGTCCAAGAAGTCCAATACTCCATAATGCCAAGGATAGTAACCAAATAGTCCAAGTATCATTAAAGTTTTTTTTATGGTTCATGTTGATTATTAGGTGTCTTAAAAAAGAAAAGCTCAAGTGAGCAAAATAAAAATTACAAGAAAGTAAATGCTCAAGTGAGCAAAGATGAAAAATAGCATGAAATATAAATTCTAAAGTAAATGGTGCATAAAATAAGCGTAAAATAAAAAAATAAAATAAAGTCAATTATTAGTAATTAGTGGTTAGATGGATAACCATCTTGAAACTTGCATTTGAAACTCATTAGATGATTGGTAGAACCAAAGCCTCCATACAACAAGTTGCATTTGCTTTTTGTCAAGTTTATCATCCATTTTGGAATCCTCAAAAGTACTATTTAATGATCAACGGTGTTTAAGTGATTCGCGTTGACCAAAAGTGATGTAGATTCATTAGAGGATTGGTAGAACCAAAGCCTCCACACAATCAATCTCAAGGTTATTGGATCAAAGAGATCAAATTAACATACTTGGGCTTGCAAACATAGGTTTGGACCACAAATGATCATTTATTCGAATCCGGACAAAATTTAGCGTTATGTTAAGCAATCGTAAGTGGACTTATGTAGAAGTCGCACCTATTTTGAGGCCGGTCAATAACAATTTATGCACCATTTGTTTTTAGACATGATATAGAGATCATGCTCCAATAACACTTAGTGCAATAAGAAAGGGATAAGATGAAGAGGAGTGGGAAAGAATATACAAATCACATTTGAATTAAAATTTAATCAAACTATTATTAAAATCATTCATCCATTTTTATGGAGTTCGACTCAACACCATGAATCCATTGATGTTAACAAAGTGCATGACCAAAATTTCAACCCAAGATCAGCCAGAAAATAATCACAAAATAATATTATATTTAATATATGTATTAAAAAGGGTTTTAAAATGAATAAAAATGAAAATAAAGGAAAAAATATCAATTATATTCAAATTGATTCATAAAAAAGAAAAAAGGCCATAGAAAAATCAGAAATAGACTCAAATATTTTTATAAAATTTTTGGTAATTTTTTTAAAGTCAGAAATTATTTTTGAAATCAAAAGAAATGAGTAAAATAAACCAAAAATGATAAAAAATAACAAAGTCGAAAATAAAAAATAAATGAGGTCACCAATATTTGTTACAATATCATTGGATCATTCCATATTTTTTTTAGAATTTAAAAATGCATAAAAGTATTTTTAGACATTTATAACAATTCAAAAAAAGTGAAAATTTATAAAAAATATCAAAACACAAAATAAAATTTAAAAAAAAAAAATCAAAAAGAGAAAAATCAAAAATATTTTTCATAATTTTTTCAGATTTTTTGGACTTAAAAAGAATTTTCTATGATTTTTTGAAATTTAAAACAATTTAAATATAAAAATCAGAAAATAAAAAAAAGTCAAAAAATGTGGACCAATGAATGAGAGTCAAAACATGTTAGTAATCAAATCCAAGGGATCCGGTGCATTGTGCATATCATGGTCATTACTGAATAAAGCATTGAATCACATATAAAATCAGATTTTCAAAAAATACAAATGGCACGCCATCATTAGTTGGAAGATGACACATTGGTCATCTTCAGCCACCAGTTAATGTGAAACACATGTCCCTCAAACTGTAAAATCAGAAGCTTAGACCTATGTCATTCGCTTCGTCTCATAAAGACAAAGAAAACCATACCTTCGCAAAAATTTATATAAATTGTAACTCAAGCAATTTGGAAGAGAAGTTTTGAAAAGGGATTTGAAATTTCATGGTCAAAACATGTTTCCAGTTAAAAGCAAGTGTTGTGACTAGAACCAGGGCAATGAGAGCTTCACAATGATATCAAAGTTTGGAAGAATTGATGGAGAAATCTACCTATTGAAGTTCAGTTGCAGAGCTCTGTAAATTGACTTGGTCAGATCAATTCAGAAGGTTTTAAGGCTCAATTCTTCTTCTGTTAGCTTTAGGGAAGATCAAGGAAGGTAAATTGATAGAAAAAATGGATTGAAAAAGGCTTGAACAATGATTTCGAAGTTGCAGAAAAGTGAGTTATGGAGCAAGTTTGGCAGGGTAATTTTGGTTGTTAAAGCTTGAGAAAACGAATGGGATAGCTCATGTATTTATAGGAGAAGCAAATGGGATCAATAGGAAGGATGAATGATGCATTTTGGAGGGAATTCATGTGGGTTTGCATCATGAAGAAACCGTGACTTCTCTTTTGTCAAAACTCAACCAAAACGTGTGTTTTGATGCACTAATCCACTTGGGAAAGTTTTCTAATCATGTTTAGACCCAAAACGCGTGCTAATTTGAGGATTAGAAGTTGTAACATGAAATTCAAATTCTGACTTGTGATGAAACTTCAATTCCAAGTTACCACTTTTGAAACAATGGTATTCTCAGCTCAAGGGGTCTTAAGGCGTGGTTCTTGATGATTTAGATAGATGAGATTACAAGATTTTCAATGGGAAAATAATGGAATAAAATGGATGTTTGAGCAGAAAGTTGCAATGAGTCAAAGTTTGGAAAAAGAGGTTGATTTTCCATACTTAGAAATATTTCAAGTTTTTCTTCAAAAGCGACCTATAATGTTTTGCATCTAAACATGGCATTCCTCTTGGAATTTGTTCTTGACCAAAAAATTTGGCATGAAATAGACCTCTTGAATGACATTTTGAAACTTGAACCATTCAAAATCTCCAAAAATTTAGAGAGTTATGAATTCTTGAAGTTGGCAAAACATCATGAAATGACCTATAATATTTTGTATCCTTAAGGCATCCTCCATCCATTTTCTCACTTTGCACATAAAATAATAAATAAATTTCACATCCTCAAGATCATTGTGAAAAAAGAGTGGGATCAAGGTGATAAAAATTGACCAAGTTATGATCATTTGAAGTCACACATGGGAAGTTGGGGGTTCATCTGGAGGACTTGTAATATTTCTTCATCATCAAGTTTCTTCCACATAAAAACTCCTTGAAACATTTTAAGTGACTTGTTAATAACCATTTTAAGAGAATGATGTTTTTGGAATCACTCAAAAATACCAAAATATGAGCAAGATATACTTCTTTGAAGTTCAAAACCCTAGCTCATAGATCAAGAAAATGCTTTGAGGAACTTTGACAATTTTAAACAACCTTCTTGTACCAACACTTTTTATTTATAGATAGAATTTGTTGAGGATGATAATGAGAACTCATAGAAACCAAAACCACTTCCATATCTTGATAATTAAAATAAATATGCACTTGTGACCAATGGGAACAAGGCCTTGTCCAACCATGACAACTTCTTCAATCAACCCCTTATACTTTTGAATCAATCTTGATAACATTTAAATGTGGTGATCCAAAATAAACCTTTCAATGCCATTTCTTCCAAACAACTTCAACGACGAGTTTTGAATTTCTCATGATTTATTGACTAGGGCATGGAAATAAACTCATGAATCCATGGATCAACTTTCTAAGCCACATTTTCCGTTACCTACACTATTAACAAGTGAGAAAAACCAAAATTGAATTTTATTAATTAAAAGGAAAGTCAAAACAAAACATGCATGATAATAAAAGAAAAACAAGTCAAGGTGCTTGGTGATTCCTCAAAGAGCAAAGCTAAAGATAGGGAGGAGAACCAAAAGCCCTAGTATGATCTTGTTGTGATTGAATCAATTTGGTATGATGGAGGGATCTTAGCGGAAAAAATTGGGGTACAATAGCTTCCCTTATTTAAGTTTATACTATCCGGAGATACGAAGGTTAGAAATCTTCGAGTCGACGTGATCGAAGATACTTAAATATAAAATAAACCCTATTTTTGGCCCTAAGATGCCATGCAATACTTATGAGTATGAATGCATATGAACAACTTCAAAGGGAAGCAAAACACCACTGGGGATGTAGCAAAGGAAATAAGGATCAAAAGAGAAACCCGACCAGGAAAATAAATCACTGGTGAATCAAAAAGACCTGACTCTAATGGTGTAACACCCAAAGAAGAGATAAAGGTAGAATCAACTCAGCTAAAGAGGAGATAGTACAGGTTAAAAGTGATTGACAACCAACTGTGAACTACCAAACTCAACAGTCAGAGGTAAAAGATCCAAAAGGATACAACAACTTTTACTGAAGGTGAAACTAACAACATTCACTGAAGGTAGAAAGAGAAAAGAATAACAACACCGACGTTCACTAACGGTGAGCTACCAACATTCACTGAAGGTAGAGAGACAAACATCAACATTCACTGAAGATGAACTACCAACTTTCACTGAAGGTAGATAGAAAAGAAATATCATAGCACCGATGTTCACTAATGGTGAACTACCAACATTCACTGAAGGAAGAAAAAAGATAACAATCACCAACGTTCACTGATGGTGAACTAACAACTTTCACTGAAGGTAGTAAGAGAAAATATCATAGCACTAACGTTCACTGGCGGTTAACTACCAACATTCACTGAAGGTAGCAAAAAGATAACAATCACCAACGTTCACTGATGGTGAACTACCAACTTTCACTGAAGGTAGGGAGAAAAGAAATATCATAGCACCAACGTTTACTGACGGTGAACTACCAACGTTCACTGAAGGTAGCAAAAAGATAACAATCACCAACTTTCACTAATGGTGAACTACCAACTTTCACTGAAGGTAGTAAGAGAAAATATCATAGCACCGATGTTCAATAACGGTGAACTACCAACATTCACTGAAGGTAGCAAAAAGATGACAATCACCAACGTTCACTGATGGCGAACTACCAACTTTCACTGAAGGTAGTAAGAGAAAATATCATCGACGTTCACTGAAGATGAACTACCAACGTTCACTGAAGGTAGTAAAAAGATAACAATCATCAACATTCACTGATGGTGAATTACCAACTTTCACTGAAGGTAGAGAGAAAATAAATATCATAGCACCAACGTTCATTGACAGTGAACTACCAACATTCACTGAAGGTAGCAAAAAGATAACAATCACCAACGTTCATTGATGGTAAACTACCAACTTTCACTGAAGGTAGAGATAAAAGGAATATCATATCATCGACGTTCACTGACGGTGAACTACCAACGTTCACTGGAGGTAGCAAAAAGATAACAATCACTAATGTTCACTAATGGTGAACTACCAACTTTCACCGAAGGTAATAAGAGAAAATATCATAGACATTCACTGACGATAAACTACCAACTTTCACTTAAGGTAGAGAGAAAATATCATAGCACCGGCGTTCATTGATGGTGAAATACCAATGTTCACTGAAGGTAGCAAAAAGATAACAAGTTTCCCCAAAATTCCTCCGTTTCACCTAGAACAGGTCTCAACTTCTTCTTTAACCGAGGCACTCTGCCTGGAAAGGGTAATATATAAGTTGTCTCAAATAAAGAGACTACCACTTGCATAGATTTCACAACGAACTGTCTCTGCGATATTGAAAGACTTGCCATCCACTGGAGTAATTTGACAATGAACTGCAAACTATCTACTCATAGAGAAGATAGCAAAAAGTAATGTCGACCTTTACAGGGAAGTATCAGTTGCTCAAATAAAGAGACATGATACTTGCTGTTATGAAGGATTGTAAAAATGACTTCCTGGGGAAAGTAATATGGCTTCCTGGGGAAAGAAATATGACTTCCTGGGGAAAGTAATATGGCTTCATGAGGAAAGACATTTTACTTCCCGGGGAATGAATCATGACTTCTTGGGGAAATGCCGACATATTCCTGCTGAGGAGATAAAAGTATTCTCGTGCCAAAATAAATGCACATTCTCAAACTAAGGCTCGAAGCTTGCAGAAATCCAAAGTAATAATATTGCTGGGAACCAAAGATTCAAACCAGAAATAAACTAGAGTGAAACAGTCAACCAAAATAAATCCTTTGAGAAATAAACTCAAGAGGGAAACCCAATCTATCCAGACAAAGAGATGTACAAGAAGGATAAAGCAAAAATCTTCCACGAGGGATAGCTCAATGGAGAAATTGAAAGAATATACACTTTATGCTTAAGGTTGACACTCTATTTGAGAGAGAACAACATAATTCTGCAAAACAGGGTAATATGTCAAAAAAATATTAACGAATGTGAATGAGCAATGATTTGCTAAATTTAACTATGCATGATGTATGCATGAATGTATGAGTATTATCATGTATATGATGACAAAATATACATATAACACTGGGAGTAACCAGGAAAAACCAACTCGGGCACAATCAACACTCGGCTAAATCACATCCAAGATGAACATTCCATAAGAAAATAAGCACCAAACGAGGAAACATAATCCTATTTCGCGGCTTAACTTCAATGGGAAGGAACATAATCCAGAAGTAAACAAATCATAGCGGCAAAACAATATAGATACAGGGATATAACATCCTTCTTCAGGCTTCACCGGGGAATATCACTAAGACTTCAATGGGAGAAAACAAATGTTTCACGGTCCGCACTTCTACCGAGGATTGCAATACTGATTTCAAATAAGGCAGATGGAAACCATATCGGTAAAACATCAACTAAGGATTTCGAGTTGACTTCATTGGGGAAACATCATACAGACTTCACTAGTGGAGATAGTGCCTCATTATCGAGATATCAATTAAGGACCTCATTCTGACTTCATTGGGGAGACCAACACCACATCGAAGAGGGGAAACCAAGATACATTCTTCAATATTGAGAGTAAGTATTACACCAACTTCTATGGGGAGAAAGTATGAAACCTCATGGGGATAACAACTTGGAGAGTTAAGAAGTCAAACATAACAGCAAGAAATCAATCTTATGGGGATTTTAAATCAAACCCAGCACTTGGTGGGTGAAAACCCAAAAAATTGACAAATGCCTCAACACTTCTTAAATAAAACATTGCCCTTTCCTGATTATCAGGCAATTAAACAAAATACATGTACTTCCGAAAGGGAGATGCTTTGTAAATGAGTCAAATCTCAGCATGCACGGGGAGAAAAGATTTATATCAAATAGCAAAGCCTTCACTGGGGAATCTTGGATTGAGTCTTCATATCATGCAAACTTATTCCAGTAAAAGATGCCCTGGGATAGCCTTCCCGGGGAATCAAGAAATCAACATTATAGAAAGAAGTCAAACTCATGGGGATTTTAAATCAAACCCAACACTTGGCGGGTGAAAACCCAAAGGGTTGACAACTGTCTTAACACTTCTTAGAAAATATACTGCCCTGGTCTAGTTTCCTGGGAAATAAATACCAACAATAATGCCAATACTGCAGAAAGAGCGACATTGTGCAAATAGTTCCATCTCGGCACACCAAGGGAACACAACCTTTCATCACGTGAGGGAAGACTTCACTAGGGAATCTGGGATAGAGGCTTCAGACCATGCAAATCCAAAATCAAAAAAATGAACCAACACTTAACTGGGGACAATGGGGCCAAAAACCCAATACCACACCTTACGCCAATTGGTATCGTGTTTAATATACAAAAATCACACGCATACCAGCGAAAATAACCTGAGAAAACATTCTCGGGGAAACAAAACTTCCCAAAATTATTGGAGTTCGTCCATTCTTGGGATCACCACTTTTGTTTTCCTCTTGAATCACAAAATCTAAAGTAAAAGTGAGTTTGTAAATTCTTTTTGAAAAACAATTTTTTCATTTAATCTTTTTTCTTTAAAAATTATTATCAATAATAAATGGAGTCATTGTAAGCTGAATAAAATAAGAATTACAAGAATTGGGTAAAAGCTCAAATTTTATTGATAAAATGGTAATCTGTGAATGGCGAGACTCCACAGATGATTACAAAGTTCAGAAAATGGTAATATATAATGGAAAAGATACATTGAGATACAATGACCACTATTCCCTCTAACAACTTTGAAATTCTGAGCAACAACTTTCGTTGAAGTATGGCGAGGATCCAAGAAGATTGTTGCTTCAATGATCAAGTCTTGTCTGATGTAGTTACTTGCCAAGAAAGTCCCTAACTTTATCCTAAGCCTCCCTTTTGGGTTTTCAACTTAGCAAGCTATTCTTTTATTTCTTTAGGTGAAGTATTTCTTGACTGCATCAGCATTCATGGGACGTGGGAAATCCTCACCATCCATAGTTTCAAGAATTAATGCACCGCCAGAGAAGGCTTTCTTGACAACATATGGACCTTCAAAATTGGGAGTCCACTTGCCCCTGTAATAAACGTTAAAAGACATGATCTTCCTGAGCACGAGGCCGCCTTCTCTGAATTCACGAGGTTTGACCTTCTTATCAAAAGCTTTCTTCATTCTCTTCTGATATAACTTCCCATGACACAAAGCCGTCATTCTCTTCTCTTCGATCAAATTCAATTGGTCAAACCTGTTCTGGACCCATTCAGCCTCTGACAATTGGGTTTCCATTATCACACGCAAAGAGGGAATTTAAACCTTGATTGGGAGCACTTCTTCCATTCCATACACAAGGGAGAACGGGGTTGCTCCTGTTGAAGTGCGGACAAATGTTCTATATTCATGTAAAGAAAAAGGGAGCATTTCATGCCAATCAATATAAGTAACAACCATCTTCTGGATGAACTTCTTGATATTCTTATTAGCAGCTTCAACAACCCCATTCATCTTCGGCCTGTACGAAGATGAATTGTGATGGACAATCTTGAATTCTTCACAAAGTTCTGTCATCATCTTGTTGTTCAGATTCGAGCCATTATCGGTGATAATTCTGCTCAACACACCATACCGACATATGAGATTATTCTTAATGAATCGCACAACCACCTGCTTAGTAACATTAGCATATGAAGCAACTTCCACCCATTTGCTGAAGTAATCAATTTCTACCAGGATATAACGGTGTCCATTCGAAGCTTTGGGTTCTATCATTCCAATCATGTCAATACCCTATATAAAGAAAGGCCACTGGTAAGAAATAACATTGAGAAGTGTCAGAGGCACATGAATTTTGTCCGCATAAATCTGGCATTTATGGCACTTCTTTGCAAATCTATAACATGCAGATTCCATTGTCAACCAATAGTAACCTGCCCTTAGCATCTTTTTAGCCATCGAATGTCCATTGGCATGAGTTCCAAATGAACCTTCATGAATCTCATGCATCAACATGTCTACTTCGTGTCTATCCACACATCTGAGCAAGACCATGTCATAATTTCTCTTGTACAACACATTTTCACTGAGGAAGAAACTGCCAGCCAATCTTCTCCATACCTTTCTATCTTTATTCGAAGCACCAATCGGGTATTCCTGAGTCTGGAGAAAATGCTTGATATTATAATACCAAGGTTTCTCATTTGTTACCTCTTTTGTTGTAAACACATGAGCGGGCCTATCCAGTCGCTGAACTATAATTCGAGGTATATCATTCCAATTATTCACTTGATACATAGAAGCCAGAGTTTCCAGAGCATCCGCCATTTGATTTTCGTCTCTGGTTGTTATACCCCAATTTTTCCCCCTAATATCCCTTCACCATACCATGTTGATTCCATCACAACAAGATCACATTAGGATTCTTGGTTCCCCTCCCTATATTTAGCTTTGATCTTTGAGGAATCATCAAGCACCTTGACTTGTGTTCTTTTGTGATCATGAATATTTTTGTCTTTATTTCCTCTTTTAATTAATAAAATGCAATGTTGGTTTGTCCTGCTTGTTATCCATGTAGGTAAAGGCAATAAGATTCAGCAAGTTGCTCCATGGTTTCATGAGTTTATTTCCATGCCCTAGTTAATAAAGATTGAGAAGTTCAAGCCTCACCATTGAATTTTTTTGGAAGGAATGACATGGAAAGGTTATTTTGGTTCACCACATTTCAAGGTTATAAAATTTGGTTCAAAAGCACAAGGGATTGATTGGAGAAGTTGGCTTGCTTGGACAAGGCTTTGTTCCCATTGGTCACAAATGCATATCTCTCTCAATTATAAAGATATGGAAGTGTTTGTGGTTGCTATGAGTTCTCATTATCATCCTCAACAACTTATATTTACAAAGCATTTGTGTTGGTACAAGAAGTTTGTTCAAAATTGTCAAAGTTCCTCAAGGCATGTTTCTTGATCTAGAAGCTAGGGTTTTAAACTTCAAAGGAGCATATCTTGCTCATATTTTGGTATTTTTGAGTGATTCCAAAGACATCATTATCTTAAAAGGGTTATTAACAAATCACTTCAAAAGTTCCAAGGAGTTTTCATGTGGAAGAAACTTTATGAAGAAGAAAGATTACAAGTCCTCCAGATGCACCCCCAATTTTCCATGTGTTACTTCAAATGATCATAACTTGGTAAATTTTTATCACCATGAGCCCATTATTTTTCCACAATGATCTTGAGGATGTGAAGTTTATGCCTTCTTTTATGTGCAAATGTAGAAAATGAATGGGAGTTGCCTTAACGATACAAAATATTATAGGTGATTTAGAGATTTTTTTGGCCAACTTCAACAATTCATAACTCTCTCAATTTTTGGAGATTTTGAATGGTTCAAGTTTCAAAATTTCATTCAAGAGGTGTATTCCATGCCATCTTTTTTGACCAAGAGAAAATTCCAAAAGGAAGGCCATGTTTGGATGCAAAACATTATAGGTCACTTTTGAAGAAAAATTTGAAATATTTCTAAGTATGGAAAGTCAACTCTTTTTCGCCAACTTTGACTCAATGCAATTTTCAGCTCAAGCATCCATTTGATTCCATTCTTTTTCCATTTCAAAGCTTGTATCCTCATCTTACTAAAGCATCAAGAATCAGGCCTTAGACTCCTTGAGCTGAGAATGCCATTGGTCAGAAGTTGGCAATTTGAAACTGAATTTTTCACCAAGTCAGAAGTTTGAAATCCTTGATTTGGCTTTTAAACATTTTGTTCCTGCGTGTTTATGCCTCTAAATATGTTTAATGAAGTCCCGGAAGTGATTAGCATAGCAAAACACACGTTTTGGACGATTTTTGATCAAATTGGAAGTCACATTTTTCTTGTTTGCAACTTCACACGATTTCCCTCCAAAATTCATCATTTCACACGCTTGGACATTCCATTTGATTCCCTATAAATAGAGGGTCATTCCCCATTCATTTCCTCAAGCTTGGATTGCCAGAATTATCCTGCCAAACTTGTTCCATAACTCAAAATTCAGCAACTTCGAAATCCATTCTCAAGCCTTTTTCAATCATATTTTTCCATCAATTCACCTTCCTTGATCTTTCCTGAAGCTAACCATATAATTACATTCAAGAATCGTGCCCTATATTGCTCCATAGAAGTCCAGTTTCAGAGCTCTGCAACTCAACTTCAATAGGTAGATTCCTTCATCAATTTTTTAAAACTTTGATATCATTGTAGATCTCTCATTGTTTTACTGGAAACATGTTTTAACCATGAAATTTCAAATCCCTTTTCAAAACTTTCCTTCCAAATTGCTTGAGCTACAATTTATATAAATTTTGCAAGAGGGTGTGGTTGTCTTCGTCTTGAAGAGACGAAGCGAATGGCATAGGTCCGAGCTTCTGATTTTACAGTTTGAGAGACCTGCAATTCACGTTGGCTGGAGGTTGAAGATGACCAACGTGTCATCTTCCAACCAATGATGGTGTGACACTTGTTTTTTTTGAATTCCGATTTTATTTTTGATTCTATGTTTATTCACTAATGACCATGATATGCACAACACGCCAGATCCCTTGGATCTGATTACCAACGTGTTTTGACTCTCATCCAATGGTCCACATATTTTTTACTTTTATTTACTTTTCGGATTTTTATATTTAATTGTTTTAAACTTTCCAAAAATCATAGAAAATTCATTTTAAGTCCAAAAAATATGAAAGAATTATGAAAAATATTTTTGATTATTCTCTTTCTGATTTTTATTTTTTCACAATTTAATTTTGTGTTTTGGTATTTTTTACAAATTTTCACTTTATTTAAATTGTTTTAAATGTTTAAAAATACTTTTATGCATTTTTAAATTCTAAAAAAAATTATGGAATGATCCAGTGATATTGTGACAAATATTGGTGACCTCACTTATTTTTTATTTCTGACTTTGATATTTTTTTCATTTTTAGTTTATTTTACTCATTTCTTTTAATTTTAAAAATAGTTTCTGACTTTAAAAAATTACCAAAAAATTTATGAGATCATTTGAGTCCTTTTCTGATTTTTCAATGGACTTACTTTTTATTTCTTGATCAATTTAAACATAATTGATATTTTTCTCTTTCATTTTTATTTTAAAATATTTTTTAAACCTTTTTTTTGTATATAAATGTAATATTATTTTGTGACTATTTTCTGGCTAATCTTGGGTTAAATTTTCGATCATAAACTTTATTAACATCATTGGATCCATGGTGTTGAGTATAACTCCACAAAAAATGGGTGAATGATTTTAATAATAGTTTGATTAAATTTAATTCAAAAGTGGTTTTATGTATTCTCTCCCATCACTCTTCATCTCATCCCTTTTCTTATTGCACTAAGTGTTATTGGAGCATGATCTCTATATCATGTCTCAAAATAAATGGTGCATAGATTGCTATTGACCGGCCTTAAAATAGGTGTAACTTCTATATAATTCCACTTACGATTACTTAATATAGCGCTAAATTTTATCTCGATTCGAATAAATGATCATTCGTGGCCCAAACTTATGTTTGCAAGCCCAAGTATGTTAATTTGATCTCTTTGATCCAATAACCTTGAGATTCATTATGTGGAGGCTTTGGTTCTACCAATCCTCTCATTTGGTCAACGCGGATCACTTAAACATCGTTCATCATTAAATGGTACTCATGAGGATTCCAAATGGATGACATACATGACAAAAAGCAAATGCAACTTGTTGTGTGGAGGCTTTGGTTCTATCAATCCTTTAATGAGTTCCAAATGCAAGTTTCAAGATAATCATCCAACTAACCACTAATCACTAATAATTGACTTTATCCTTTATTTTTATTATATTCCCCTTTATGTGCACTATTTACTTTTAGCATTTACATTTCATTCCATTTTCATTTTTGCTCATTTGAGTATTTACTTTCTTCTCATTTTATTTTTGCTCACTTGAGCTTTACTTTACTTTTTCAAAACACCTAATAATCAACATAAACCCTAAAAATATTTAATGATACTTGGACTATTTGGTTACTATCCTTGGAATTATGGAGCATTGGAATTTTTGGACTTAGGATAAAAAACCTTGGCCTATGATTGGAGACTTTGTGACCTCATCTGATTATTTTTTTTCTGGAGCTCTTGAGTTTTACCTCAAGACATTGAGTTGTTTGTTTGTTTTGTGTGCAGGTTATTGTGATTACACTCTTTGTTTACAATCTGGAATTCACCTGTATACAACCGTTACTCTGCCCAATTTGTTTGTGTGAAGACTTAATACACCTGAAGTTTGATTCTCTCAAGAGGTCTAGTATCTTTGCTTACTTGGTTTCAATCCAAAGAATGGGAATTCTATCTTGACTCATAATATCAAGTATTGACTTCTTGTTGGTTAGATGGTTCATATCCCTAGCTTTTACCTTATGCTTTAGGATAGTCCATTCTTCTCCTACCATCTTCTTTAATTTAAAAAATCTTCTCCCTCCTTTTGAAAACACTTCTTGCTTTTAAACTTGAACCACTTTCATAATAAACATGGACTTAGGTTCATGCATTTTCAAAACATTTTCATAAATAAACTCCAATAAACTTAATAATACTTTGACATCTTTTTTTGTGAGAATATTAAAAGTCAATCAATCACATTTCAAACCAATTTTGCCACTTTGGTTTCATCTTTAAACTTTTCTCAAAAAAGATTGGACTCTTGTCAATCCTTGTAGTGATGCAAACAACTATACTTATACAATATGTAGTGAAGAGAGATATTTTCCACTTGGGTGTTGAGTGAGTCATTGTTGATTTTAAAATCCAAGCCATATCCTCTACTTTGAGATGATGCAAATTCTCCTTTCTCATAATTGTGTGTGGTATGTATGTTTTCGACACGGACAATGACAATGATGTATTACCTTATAAAATTAACCAACAAACTTGTGTTTTAAATTTTTTTAAAGAGTAACTACGTGTACCCTGATCCCCTATTGCACTGAAGGTGGTACATAGGCACTAAAGGTTCGCAACCGTGGCGGGTGCAAAAATCATAAAAAATATATTTCTTTTGTCACCTCCATCATCTATTTTACATACAACATTTTTATAACCAAAATATACAGATTTTACAAAGAGGTTCCTGTGGAGTACCGTAGATGTTTAGGGTGCTAGTACCTTCCCTTTGCATAACCAACCACCTTACCTTGAATATTTCCCCCCTCTTTTGGGTTATTTTCTCTTTTCCTATTCCTTTGGAAACAATAAAGCGCGGTGGTGATTTTATTTTGATTTATACAAGTCTAGTCAATCCAATGGATTAGTCTTAAATATTTCTACCGCTACACTGGGGATGTGATGGAATTCAACTTTATTAAAGAAGGGTAACAATCTTCTAGCATAATATTTGTAAGGGATCAAGCCAGGTTGACGAGTATTCCACTCTCCTTTAATCTGATTTATTACCAAAGCTGAATCGCCATACACATCTAGAATTTTAATTCTGAGGTCAATAGCTTCCTCGAGACCCATGATGCAAGCCTCATATTCCGCCATATTATTAGTACAATTAAATGTCAATCTTGCAGTAAAAGGAATATGTGATCCATTTGGAGTGAAAATCACGACACCAATTCCTTTACCATAAGCATTCATAGCTCTATCAAATATCATGCTCCAGCGAGATTCAAGATCAGGACCTTTCTTAGGCAATGGTTCATTACAATCTTTAACTTTCAGAAACATCACATCCTCATCGGGGAAATCATACATCACAGACTGATAATCATCCACTGGTTGGTGAGCAAGATAATCTGCCAACACGCTGCTTTTAATAGCTTTTTAAGTGCGGTATTCGATGTCATATTCAGATAACAACATCTGCCAGCAGGCAATTCTCCCAGTAAGAGCAGGCTTTTCAAAAATGTACTTGATTGGATCCATTTTGGATATCAACCAAGTAGTGTGATTCAACATATACGGTCACAAACGTTTTTCCGCCCAGGCCAGAGCACAACATGTCTTTTCCAGCATGAAATACCGCGACTCACAATCAATAAACTTTTTACTGAGATAATAAATGGCGTACTTTTTCTTCCTTGTTTCATCTTGTTGTCCCAAAATACAGCCCATGGAATTTCTAACACTGTTAGATACATAATCAATGGTCTTCCTTCAACAGGAGGGAGCAACATAGAAGGTTTAAGCTGATATTCATTAATACTTTCAAATTCCCTTTGGCAGTCATCTGTCTGCACACAACCTTGATCTTTCTTTAACAACTTAAATATCGGTTCACACGTTGCAGTCATGTGGGAAATGAATCAAGAAATATAATTCAAACGCCTGAGGAACCCTCTGACTTGCTTTTCAGTTCTCGGCACTGGCATTTCTTGAATTTCAATGACTTTATCAAGGTCAACTTCAATCCCTCTATGGCTAACAATGAAACCCAACAATTTCCCTGATTGAACACCGAAGGTACATTTATTTAGATTTAAGCAGAGACGATACTTCCTCAAACGCTGAAACAACTTCAACAAATCTTCTACATGCCCTTCTTCAGTATGGGATTTATCAGTCATATCATCAACATATACCTCAACTTCCTTGTGCATCAGATCATGGAATAGGGTATTCATAGCCCTTTGGTAAGTTGCACTAGCGTTCTTCAACCCGAAGGGAATCACTCTGTAACAAAATGTTCCCCAGGGTGTGATAAACGTTGTTATTTCCATGTCTTCAAGAGCCATCCTTATTTGATTATACCTGGAAAATCCGTCCATGAACGAGAAAACTTTGAATTTTGATGTGCTATCCACTAACATATCAATGTGTGGCAATGGAAAATCATCTTTTGGACTAGCTTTATTTATATCTTTGTAATCTACGCACATGCAAACTTTTCTGTCTTTCTTCGGTACTTGGACAATATTGGCAATCCACTAAGGGTACACTGATGTCACAAGAAAACCGACATTAATCTGCTTTATAACTTCTTCTTTGATCTTCACTGTCATATCTGGGTGATATCTTCGCAACTTCTGTTTGATTGGCGAGCACTCTCGCTTCATTGGCAAACGGTGCTCTATAATATATGTATCTAGACAAGGCATATCTTGGTAAGACCAAGCAAAAATATCCACATAGTCTTTCAACATCTCAATCAACATGCTCTTCACATCAGGATGTAGTAAGGCTCCAATCTTGACTTCCTTCAGATCTTCTTCTGAACCCAAATTGATTACTTCCAATGGCTCTTTATATAGATGAATGAAATTTTCCTCATGCTCAAGTAACCGTGAGACCTCTTCTTGAATCTCATCATAGTCTTCTTCTTCGGCCCCATACACAGGACATTCAAAGTTGGGAGAGGGTGCAGGGTCATTGTATTCAACGGGTTTTTTAATTAATTTGCACATATGATTTATGATTGCTTTTAGAAATTGACAAATATAACAAGTGATCATGCAGATTGAATTTCAGTTATTATTTATTTTGAAACATTTTTTATGATTACCATTTTCCAAGAAAAAAAAAAACACAATTTGGGAAACAAAGACAACTTTTATTATTGATTTTAAAAATCAAAGAAAACCGATAAGCCCATACAATATTAATACTTTCACCTTGGGCAGAGTGAATGTTTTTCAAAAAATATTAACAAAAACAAATTACTTTGAAACATGTATGCAAGACGGAACATCAAGAGTGATCCAGTTCTGAACCCTAACTCCGTGCGTCACATAATTTGGCATTTCTGGCTCTGCTTCATCTTCCATAACGACATTAATCCCAGAAATAGTTGGATGAAGATAACCCCCGCTACGAAAGATGTCTTGATACTTTCCTGCAGCAGACTTCGGCTTCATGCTCTTACCTTTATCATTCTTCACAGAGAACCCCAAGCTAGCTCTATTCTCGTTTACAGGTGGATCAATAATCTGTCCTCATACTTCCCTATGGCCATCATGCACAACCTGCTGAGCATCCTTAAACGAAACTAAGGAATTCTCATTTCCTCTTATATTATAAATGGATAAAGTTTGGAACTGGGTTCCAACAACAGCTTCATCCGCCTCCACAATGCTGAAAGAGGACAAATGAGATATCAATAATGCTTGTTCTCCATTTATAATTATCAGTTTTACTTCACGCATAAACTTCAACTTCTGGTGTAAAGTGGAAGTGACAGCCCCTGCCTCACGTATCCACGATTGTCCCAACAAGCAACTATAAGCGGGTATAATATCCATGACCTGGAAAGTAACCTAAAACAAATGTGGGCCTAAATGAATAAGCAAGTCCACTTCACCAATAACATATTTCCTTGATCCATCAAACGCTTTCACAATAATGCCACTTGGGCGCATGGGCGTTCCTTGATATTTCAACTTCATAAGTGTGCTCCTTGGTATAACGTTCAATGTGGATCCATTATCAATCAACATATTGTATAATGAATCATTCTTGCAGTTCATTGAGACGTGGAGGTCCAAATTTTGATTCTTTCCTTCATCGGGCAATTCATCGTTGCAAAAACTCGGGTTATTACATGACATGATGTTCCCTACCACACTTCTGAATTGGTCTACTGGCATGTCACTCTCCACGAAAGCTTGGTCCAATACCCTCATCAAAGATTCTCTGTGAGCAGAGGAGTTCATCAATAAATCCAAGATATATATTTTTGAAGGAGTCTGCAGTAGCTGATCTACAATTCTGTAGTCGCTCATCTTGATTATCTTCAAAATATCATCCATCTCTTTTTCTAGCATAGCTCCACTAGATTCACCCACTGATGTCTTGGGTTCAAAATTTTCAACAATTTTCTTTCCAGTACTAACATCTCCACGTGCAACTGGTGCAAATACATGACCACTGCGGGTCACTCTGCTAGTCTCAGCAATATTTTCAACATTAGGCATTGGATGAATGGGAACGTCCACACCATCCTCTAAAATTGTAGCATTATATTTGTAGGGTACAGCCTTGTCTGACTTGTAGGGGACAGGACCCGTCAAACTAATCACAAATGGAGTAATAGCTTGCTTGCTATGATATTCAACTTCAAAATGGGTGGGTGCACGAAAAAAAGGCACAATAACATTTACTCCCTCTTAAACACATTCAGTCATTACAGAGTCATCTCTGAAAAACATATCTTCATCTGAGGAGAATAACTCATCCGCAGAGGCATCCTCATCACCTGACTCTTGTTCAACCAAACAAACCATAATCTCATTAACCTCATGGTAATCATCCCTTTGGCCTGTAACCTTGATAGTTCCACTATCTAGTAACAACAGAATACCTTTCCTTACAATTGAACATCCTCGGGAGTCCTGGCAGCATATTCAGCAAGATCCATACTGATGTTCTACCTGACCAGCCATGTGGCAAAAAGTAGCATGCAATTGTACAATATCCTCATTCATATATTCCATATCAAAGATTATAAACTCTCTAGGAAATCCAGAAACCATGTTTACTTCTTCTTCATACTCTGCCCTAGGCCTGATTATGTACATGAGGCCCTCATCCATCATCTCATGCAAATCGGTCTTTATCTTCTCACAACCCTGTATATCCGTACTGCAAATAACACAACCGGCATGGTCATGCGTATAATAGCTAAATTCACAAAGGTCTGCATGCATTTTTACCAAATCTCCTATAACCAATTTAATATAAAAAATCCAGAAGTCGCCTGGACAGCCAGAAACCATGTTTACAGCATTTGCTCCTCCATGCTTTGGCAAAGGATTATCTATTACATTAGGGCCAGCATCTTTGAAGGACAAGATACTAGATTTAACCAATTTTTGTACTTCAGTTTTCAAAGGATAATAGTTCTCAACATTGTGCCCTGGTGCTCCCTGATGAGAAGCACATGTTTGGTCTGCCTTGTAATACCAAGACAATGGTGATGGTATAACGGGAGGTGGTCTGGTATGAACCAACTTCTTTTGAATTAACGACAGGAGTAATTCTTCATAGCTCATAGGGATAAGGTCATAACTTTCCCTTCTCTGATTATACCCTTGATTCCCCTGATGGGATGGTCGCTGATAAGCAACAGTGGTTGGAGCCACACCAACAACTGGAGTTACTGAGGCGACTTGTTGATGAGACTGATAATTTATTCTAGGAGGATTAACCTTCCTTTCTTGCATAACAACATTTTATCTTCTTCCTTCTTTTTGGAAAACCCATAGGATGTCTTATTCGTGCTTCAGGAACTTTCACTTTTTGTTAAACAACCCTCTCTTACAGCCTCTTCCAAACGGATACCCATGCCCACCATTTCAGTAAAGTCACTTGGCGCACTCGCTACCATCCTCTCATAGTAGAAAGCACCCAGAGTCTTCAGGAAAATCTTAGTCATTTCCTTCTCTTCCATGGGAGGAATCACTTGGGCGGCTACCTCACGCCATCTTTGTGCATATTCTTTGAATGATTCCCTTTCCTTCTGGGCCATGGCCCTGAGTTGATCGCGGTCAGGCGCCATGTCCAAGTTGTAGTTGTATTGTTTGATAAATGCTTCTCCCAAGTCTTTGAGAGTATGGATATTGGCGCTGTCCAAACTCATATACCACTTCAACGCAACACCAATCAAACTATCCTAAAAAAAGTGAATCAGAAGACATTTATCATCAGTGTGGGTAGACATTCTTCTTTCATACATCACAAGATGAGCACGAGGACTAGTGTTGCCCTTGTACTTCTCGAATTCCAGGACTTTAAACTTTGCAGGTATCTTGACATTCGGGACCAAGCATAAATCATTTACATTCTTCCCGAACAATTCCTTTCCCCTGAGGGCCTTCATCTCCCTCTGCATCTTGTAAAACTGATCTTGAAAATCATCCATTCTATCATATAGACCCAAGCCTTCACTTGGTGGAGGAAAAGGACGATACATATCATCATTAGAAAATGGGACCACATTAACCGAAGGAGGTGCAGCAGGAGTAACATGCACCACAAGAGGTACAGGTGTAACAGTAGTCTGAACCACTGGAGTAGCTTGAGGATCAAGATTGAAAACTTCAGGCATAAAGTTCTCTGGTATTCCCCATATATAACCTTGAGGCCTGCGATTCTGAACAATAGCTGGAGTAGCAGACATAGGAAAAGTCGGAGCTTCAGTAGTAAGCTTTGTTTGTTGAGGTTGAACACTCGGTCGCTGATTCTGAGCAGCCACTAAATATTCCATCAGAACAGTGAGATTGGCCATACTGACCTTCATAGGAGAAACTTCCTCGCGTAGCACGTGATTCTCTTGTTCTAAGTTGTCCATCTTCCTTCTGAAATTAGCTCGAGTATTATAGTGGTGAGACAACTTGTTGAACGATGTAAAGAAGCTTGGTAAGATACATGGATATGCATAATAAATGCAAGAAATATGTGCAATATGATGCATGATATGCAATTCACATGATTTATTTTATTTATTAATATTTCAAGGGACTTAAAGATTTATAGACACATTGCAAATATCAAAGTAATAACACATTTGAAATACTGAAAATTTTTATTATAATAACTTCAAAATGGATTACAAGTTTCAATAACCCCAAGTACAAGATGAAAATAAAGTCTAAAACCCTAAGAAGTAAAGCTGATAGAGATCACTCTACACACTGACGCTTTCCTGTAAGCCTGGCAATCTGAGCCTTCAACCTCTGATTTTCTTCTGTATATCTGGTGGCAACCTCCTTCCAATCACCTAAATCATGAAGTGAGCAACTAGCATCTGACTGAGTCTTAGAGGAAAATAAATCCCCTTGCCTCTCCATGGTCTCTACAGCCCGACTCTCAAGAATCTTAATCAAGTCGTCTTTCTCCTTCAAGTCTTCTCTATAGGAAATTTCTAAAGTTTGGCATTATTCTTCCAAGCATCCTTTTCCTGCTGCATCCTGACCAAAGAAAGCCATTGCTCTTCCACATTATCCAACAAGGGGGGAGTGGTCTTCACAAACAAATCAGGCATATGTTCTTCCCAGGAATACGACATCTTCAACTGAATAGCTCTCGTTTTGACCCATTGAAGATAAGGCTCCAAAGAAACAACCCCCTCGGTCCCAAGTCTTTCCTACTCTTCCTATGAATGTGACGCAAGGCCTTCGCAATCTGCTGCCTAGCTCTCTTATGGTATTCTCCCTCCATCAGGTAGAAAATACTTAAATGAATAATATTTGGTTTATCCCTCATCGAATAACCAAGCTGTCGTCGTGCAAGAACAGGGTTGTAGTTAATTCCTCCCTTTGTACCAAGAAGAGGTACATTGGGGAAACTACCACAACTTTTGACATTCTCTACATCATGGTAGACCCGATGATACCAATAAATATCTTAGTAAGTAAGTTCCATGATCTTAGGAGCCCAACGGGGTTCCTTCCTGACATCCCAAAAAGCATTAGACTGAGGAATATGAGAAATAAACCACTGGTACAACAAAGGCATGCAACAGATAATCATCCCCCCATGATAATAATTTCGAAGATAAATAGAGTAATAAGAATCACCCAACAATGTAGGAAATGGTTTTCTAATCATGAAGATCCTGATAGCATTAACGTCAAAAAACATATCCACATTAGGGAATAAAAACAACCCGTAAGCAAGTAGAGCAAAGATGGCCTCAAAAGAGATTGTATTATTCATTCTGGCAAAGTAACGAGCTTTATCCAATAAGAACTGAGATGGTAATCCTATAATCCCTCCTTTAGTACTCATATGGGCTTCAACCTCATACTTCCCCAGATGGATCAAAGCAACAATCTCGTGTGGTTTTGGCTCACCATCCAAACCAGTAAAAGGAACACAATTGGTAATCGATAAATCCAACAAATAAGAATACTCCTCTAGTGTAGGCATCAACTGATAATCAGGGAAAGTAAAAAAAGGATACATAGGATCATAGAATTGGACCAAGGTCGAGAGAATACCCTCCTTCATCCTAAGCTTCATGAGAGGAATGATGGATCCATACTTCTTCTGAAAATCTGCAGAACACTCAATCTCGGGAATTAGACTGATCAACTCATCTATCTTGGGATCTTTGAAACAGTATTTTCCGGTCTTTATCTTTCCAGAATCCATGGTCAAAAGGTACCTAAGATATTCACAAATGGTCAACTTTTAAGTCCCTTGAAATAAAATTTCTTCAAAAGATGTTTATGAGTGCATGGATGCATGATGCAACAATCACACACAAGATCACGGACATAGGGTTCATAGGTTCAACGTCACGAGCATGAGGTCGATGTTACTACCCATAAGATATGGTCTAAAAGTTATCATCTGCCGAAAATGGCTCTAGAGGTTCCCAGAGTCTACATCCTTCCTTTGAATATTACCAACTTCCTGATTAACTCGGTAATTAGTAATATTCTCAAGAAAAACTCGTCCGAGCGTAGTATCGCGTGACAACTATTTTCCGGATTACTCCGTCAGAGCTTCCGCACTACACCTAAAAGGCCAAGATGTGTTAGGTATTCTATGGTACTCAACTTCAGCAGGCTCTCAGATCGAAAGTAGTACGTCTTCCCGATTACTCGGTAAACGACACTACAGTCAAAAGGGCCTCCACAGAGTGGGGGATCTCATGCCTCCTTTTTTGGGATTACTCCCTTAAAGTTATCATGACTATACCGCCCATCCTATCTTAAAATTTTCCCAAGTCCGGGTATAGGACTTATAAGTAATCACCAAGCACCCTGAAAACCAGGAAAATCCAGGCAAACATATATACAACAAATAATATAACACATAAACAACAATAACACATATACATATATAAATAAAGATAGGCTCAACCCACTTAGGGATGGACCAGCAAGATGTCAATCTTTCCCCAATGAAGTCGCCATTTTTTTCTATAGCGGTAGAAATTTTTAAGACTAAGCCATTTGATTGACTAGACTTACACAGATCAAAAATAAAAATTTCCACCGCACTTTATTGTTTCCAAAGGAATTGGAAAAGAGAGAGTAACCCAAAAAAGAGGGGGGAAGATTCAAGTTAAGGGGGTTGGTTATGTAAAGGGAAGGTATTAGCACTCTAAACATCTACGGTACTCCGCAGGAACCTCTTTGTAAAAATATGTATATTTTGGCTATAAAATGTTGTATAAAAATAAATGGTAGAGGTGAGAAAAGAAGTATATTTTTTATGATTTTTGCACCCGTCGCGGTTGCGAACCTTTAGTGCTTACGTACCACCTTTCATGCAATAGGGGATCGGGGTACACGTAGTTCACCTTTTAAAAAAAGTTTAAAACACAAGTGTGTTGGTTGATTTTAAGAGATAAGATATCATCGTCATTGTCTATATGGAAAACATAGTTACTAACCATAGTCATGAGAAAGGAGAATTTGCATCATCTCAAAGTGGAGGATATGGATTGAATTTTAAAATCAACAATGCCTCACTCAACACCCAAGTGGAAAATATCTCTCTTCACTACATATTGTAGAAGTATAGTTGTTTGCATCACTACAAGGATTGACAAGAGTCTAATATTTTGAGAAAGGTTTTTAAAGTAAAAAGCCAAAGTGGCAAAAATGGTTTGAAATAAAATTGATTGACTTTTAGTCTTCTCACAAAAAATGTTAAGGTATTATTTAAGTTGATTGAAGTTTATTTATGAAAATGTTTTGAAAATGAATGGTAATAAGTCCCAGTTTATTATGAAAGTGGTTCCAGTTAAAAAAAAACAAGAAGAGTTTTCAAAAGGAGGGAGAATATTTTTGAAATTAAAGAAGATGAGTAGAGAAGAAGAGACTATCCTAAAGCATAAGGTAAAACTTAGGGATAAGAACCATCTAACCAACCAGAAGCCAATACTTGACATTATGATTAAAGATAGAATTCCCATTCTTTGGTTTGAAACCAAGCAAGCAAAGATACTAGACCTCTTAAGAGAACTAAACTTCAAGTGTATTAAGTCTTCACAAAAATTGGGCAGAGTAATGGCTGTATACGGGTGAACTCCAGATTATAAACAAAGAATGTAATCACAATAACCTGTACATAAAACAAAAAAACAACCCAATGTCTTGAGGTAAACCTCAAGAACTCCAGACAAAATATGAATTAAGGGTCACAATGTCTCCAACATAGGCCAAGGTCTCTAATCCTAAGTCCAAGAAGTCTAATACTCCATAATGCCAAGGATAGTAACCAAATAGTCCAAGTATCATTAAAGTTTTTTTATGGTTCATGTTAATTATTAGGTGTCTTAAAAAAAGAAAAGCTCAAGTGAGCAAAATAAAAATGACAAGAAAGTAAATGCTCGAGTGAGAAAAGATGAAAAATAGCATGAAATGTAAATGCTAAAGTAAATGGTGCATAAAATAAAAGACCGTAAAATAAAAACACAAAATAAAGTCAATTATTAGTAATTAGTGGTTAGTTGGATGACTATCTTAAAACTTGCATTTGGAACTCATTAGAGGATTGGTAGAACCAAAGCCTCCACACAACAAGTTGCATTTGCTTTTTGTCAAATTTATCATCCATTTTGGAATCCTCAAAAGTACCATTTAATGATCAACAATGTTTAAGTGATCCGCGTTGACCAAAAGTGATGTAGATCCATTAGAGGATTGGTAGATCCAAAGCCTCCACACAATGAATCTCAAGGTTATTGGATCAAAGAGATCAAATTAACATACTTGGGCTTGCAAACATAAGTTTGGGGCACGAATGATCATTTATTCTAATCGGGACAAAATTTAGCGCTATGTTAAGAAATCGTAAGTAGACTTATGTAGAAGTCGCACCTATTTTGAGGCTGGTCAATAGCAATCTATGCACCATTTGTTTTGAGACTTGATATAGAGATCACGCTCCAATAACACTTAGTGCAATAAGAAACGATAAGATGAAGAGGGGTGGGAAAGAATATACAAACCACATTTGAATTAAAATTTAATCAAACTATTATTAAAATCATTCATTCATTTTTATGGAGTTAGACTCAACACCATGGATCTAATGATGTTAACAAAGTTCATGATAAAAAATTCAACCCAAGACCAGCCAAAAAATAATCACAAAATAATATTACATTTAATTTATATATTAAAAAGGGTTTAAAAATGAATAAAAATGAAAATAAAGGAAAAATATCTACTATATTCAAATTGATTCATAAAAAAGAAATAAGGCCATAGAAAAATCAGAAATATACTCAAATATTTTTATAAAAGTTTTGGTAAATTTTTTAAAGTCAGAAACTACTTATAAAATTAAAAGAAATGAGTAAAATAAACCAAAAATGATATAAAATAACAAATTCTGCAATAAAAAATAAATGAGGTCACCAATATTTCTCACAATATCATTGGATTATTCCATTTTTTTTAGAATTTAAAAATGCATAAAATTATTTTTAAACATTTAAAACAATTCAAATAAAGTGAAAATTTATCAAAAATATCAAAACACAAAAATATTTTTCATAATATTTTCAAATTTTTTGGACTTAAAATGAATATTCTATGATTTTTTGAAATTTAAAACAATTTAAATATAAAAATCAGAAAATAAAATAAAGTTAAAAAAATGTGGACCAATGTTTTAGAGTCAAAACGCGGTAGTAATCAAATCCAAGGGATCTGACGCGCTGTGCATATCATGGTCATTACTGAATAGAGCACTGAATCACATATAAAATCAGATTTTCAAAAAATAAAAATGGCACGCCATCATTGGTTGGAAGATGACACGTTGGTCATCTTCAACCTCAAGCCAACGTGAAACACATGTCCCTAAAATTGTAAAATCAGAAGCTCAGACCTATGTCATTCGCTTCGTCTCATCATGACGAAGACAACCATACCTTCGCGATAAATTTATATAAATGGTAACTCAAGAAATTTGGAAGAGAAGTTTTTAAAAGGGATTTGAAATTTCATGGTAAAAACGTGTTTCCAGTTAACAACAAGTGTTGCGACTAGAACTAGGGTAATGAGAGCTTCACAATGATATCAAAGTTTGAAAGAATTTATGGAGAAATCTACCTATTGAAGTTCTGTTGCAGAGCTCTGTAAATGGACTTGGTTAGATCAATTCAGAAGGTTTCAAGGCTTAATTCTTCTTCTGTTAGCTTCAGGGGAGATCAAGGAAGGTGAATTCATAGAAAAAATGGATTGAAAAAAGCTTGAACAATGATTTCGAAGTTGCAGAAAAGTGAGTTATGGAGCAAGTTAGGCTGGGTGATTTTGGCTGTTCAAGCTTGAGAAAACGAATGGTATAGCTCATGTATTGATAGGAGAAGAAAATGGGATCAAAAGGAAGGGTGAATGATGCATTTTGGAGGGAATTCATGTTGGTCTGCATCATGAAGAAAGTGTGACTTCTCTTTTTTCAAAACTCAACCAAAACGCGCGTTTGATGCTTTAATCCACTTGGAAAAGTTGGCTAATCATCTCTAGACCAAAAACGCATTCTAATTTGAGGATTAGAAGTTGTAACATGAAATTCAAATTCTGACTTGTGATGAAACTTCAATTCCAAGTTACCACTTTTGAAACAATGGCATTCTCAGCTCAAGGGGTCTTAAGGCATGGTTCTTGATGATTTAGAAAGATGAGATTACAAGCTTTGAAATGGGAAAATAATGGAATCAAATGGATGTTTGAGATAAAATTTGCAATGAGTCAAAGTTGGGAAAAAGAGGTTGACTTTCCATACTTAGAAATATTTCAAGTTTTTCTTCAAAAGTGACCTATAATGTTTTGCATCCAAACATGGCCTTCCTCTTAGAATTTTCTCTTGACCAAAAAATATGGAATGAAATAGACCTCTTGAATTACATTTTGAAACTGGAACCATTCAAAATCTCCAAAAATTGAGAGAGTTATGAATTGTTGAAGTTGCCAAAAAATCATGAAATAACCTATAATTGTTTGTATCCTTAAGGGATCCTCCATCCGTTTTATAACTTTGCACATAAAAGAAGGAATAAAGTTTACATCCTCAAGATCATTATGGAAAAAGAATGGGGGTTCATCTGGAGGACTTGTAATCTTTCTTCATCATCAAGTTTCTTCCACATGAAAACTCCTTGAAACTTTTGATGTGACTTGTTAATAACCCTTTTAAGAGAAGGATGTCTTTGTAATCACTCAAAAATACCAAAAGATGAGAAATATATAATTATTTGAAGTTCAAAACCTAGCTCCTATATCAAGAAAATGCTTTGAGGAACTTTGACAATTTTAAACAACCTTCTTGTACCAACACTTTTGCTTTGTAGATATAAGTTGTTGAGGATGATAATGAGAACTCATAGTAACCAAAACCAATTCCATATCTTGAGAATTGAGAGAAATATGCACTTGTGACCAATGGGAACAAGGCCTTGTCCAACCATGAAAACTTCTTCAATCAACCCCTTGTACTTTTGAATTAATCTTGAAAACATTGAAATTTGGTTAACCAAAATAAACCATGCCATTCCATTTCTTCCAAACAACTTCAATGGCGAGGTTTGAATTACTCAAGCTTTATTGAATAGGACATGGAAATAAACTCATGAACCCATGGATCAACTTGCTAAGCCACATTTGCCTTTACCTACATTATTAACAAGTGAGACAAACAACATTGCATTTTATTAATTAAATGGAAAGTCAAAACAAAACATGCATGATCACAAAAGAAAAACAAGTCAATGTGCTTGGTGATTCCTCAAAGAGCAAAGCTAAAGATAGGGAGGAGAACTAAAATCCCTAGTATGATCTTGTTGTGATTGAATCAATATGGTATGATGAAGGGATATTAGGGATGGTTCTCGCATCTTTTCCTCCTACAAAGCTTCAACTCCTTCCAAGCCTAAGGGGCCCAAGAGAGTCAAAAGAATCATCTTAAAAACCAAAACCTTGGAAGCTAACACTGTTGGAACTGAGGTTCCTCCTTCTCCTGTTCATGATCAAGATGAAACTTTTCCTCCTCCACAACCAACTCTGATAATTCCACTTCAAATAGAACAAAACATCTAAACTAATGAAGTGGTGCTTATTTTCCTTATACCATTTCTTTTCCTGCAACTATACTCTTCTTTAATTCCTGTACTATTTTCAGCCACAAGTTCATGAATAAATGGTTGGAATTACTCCTTCCACTAACATAACTTCAAACAGATATGTGGACATTGGAAACGACCCCTTAATCGACATAGTATCTCGTTCGAATCAACCTCATCACTCGATCGCACACATCAGTGAAGAAAACATTGAAGCCAATCAGGAACCTACTGCTGCTAATTCTCTGTGATACGGTGGGAGAACTGACTTAAGGTTTTGCGTTTGTGTTCGCAAATGTTTCGGTTTAGCAAGAGTCGCCACCGACTTTTTATTTTATCCAAAGGAAAGGTCAAAAAGCACAGGAAAGACCTTTGAGATATTTTCTTGTGTTCAAGGGGTATATTATGAAAAGGGAAGGTGCAAGCACCCTTTTCATCCATGGTTTTCCATGGGCTCTTAGTTACTTGTTTAGATCACTTGCTTTTGCTTTTCAATTGTTTGAAATGGTGCTCTGTGTGTGTGGTTTTGAAAATGTTTTGAAAAGAGGCCATCGTTGTGGCAACCTTTGTAATGATTCTTGTTTGAATATATACAAAGGTGTTTGTCTTTTCAAAAGATATTTCAATGTTTGAAAGTTTGATTCGAGAAGTGTTTTTAAAATTGTGTTGTGAGTTGTGTTTTGAAAATAGCAAGGATGTTTTGCAAGTTTTGATCAAGTAACTAAGAGTTGTCTACCCTATTTTACTCAAAGATTTTTCCTATATGTTTTTAACCCTTTTGACAGTGTTGTTTTACCATTGCATTTGGTAAACAACCTTGTATTTGGATGTTAAACGGGACAGGCGCAGGTCATCGTATGGACCATGATAGCAATTGTGCTAAGTATCTTTAGCAAATTTTGGAGGGACTAGATCATTTTGTATAGGCAACCAAGATAGCGTCATCGCGGGACTATGATCTTTTGTTTTTGTTTTTATTTTGCCAAGATACTCAACATGCATAACATGGCCAATTTTAAAGGCAACAAGTGGATGAAACCCTAGGGGTGCATGTGTGTATTGTGTTGTCAATTTACATGCTTTTTGTCTTTGTATTTGTCAAGCTATTTGTTTGATTTTGGATTTTTGCATACAAACCCTAATCTCTATCATGGCATATTTGTAAGCATAAAGTGCGCGAAATAAATCTACATTATTACAACATTTGATATGGGGAGAGGGATACAATTTTTGAATGGGATATTTGCAAGAAAATAAAACGCTAAATTTACTATTACATCCAAATTGAATAAATGGTACAAATAAATAAATGGACAATTATTTAAATGATCAATTAAATAAATATACAAAATATTATGAATATGCAAAAAAAAATGTTTTGTTTATTTTTATGTATATAAAAATATAATATTTAATGTATTAAAAAAAGAAATAAAAAGATTATTATTTTTTTATTAAGGCAAAAACCCTAATTTCTCTTAAGAAAGTAAATATATATTAATTATATTATTCATGTACAATAAAATAAAATAAAATATATACAAAAATAAAAATATATTTAGAAAAAAAAATATTATTTAAGTATAAATAATAAAAAAATAAAGTTATAATATTTTTATGTATTATTTTCAAGTTTTCATTAAATAAAATAAAAGTATATATTAATTAATAATTATTTTTATGTTAGAAAAATAAAACAAAATATAAAAATAAATGTGAAAATTTATAAGAATATTTTTGGTATTTTTTATGCTTGGAAAATAATAAAATAAAATCAGAAATGAAAAATAAATACAAAAATATAAAAATATGAAGAAATGGGCCAGGGGGTGCAGTCAGCAAAGCAGGGGGTGCCAAAAACAAGAAGCAAAAGCCCAGCCCAATTCCAAGCTTCGTCTTTAAACTTGGCTCAAAAAATGCGCGTACCTGTACCAAATCCCAGATCCTGCATACGTGCTCTAATGCAAAAACTCATAACATCAAAGTTGTAGCATTTTTCAAGACGAATTCAACCATATAAGAAACTTGATCTAACTCTTAAAGACCAGAGAGAATTCCTCTGGCCCTAAATTCTAACCTAATTTTTTCAGGAAGTTCATGGATCAAATTCTCTTAACACGTTTAACTTAAATGAAAATTGAGCATATGTACAGCTTCATGGCTATGAGTATTACATTTTTTATTCACAAACCTAAGCTTAATGATTCCTAAATAGAGAGATAAGAAGTTGACAAAAACCTGTTTCAGTTGAACTCGTGTATGGCAATGTGGAACTTTTCAGTGAGGCTTGAGATTTTTGGGAGCTTGCTTGAACTTCCTCTGAGCTTCCCCAATGCCTAGTTGGCCTTGAATGTGCTTGAACAAGCCTGTAGAACTCAACCTGCACAAGCTGAAATCAAAAATGGTAAACCTTGCAAATGGAGTTACAGTTAGTGTCTAAGGGTTAGGATAGCTTGGATAGGTTATATGGAAGGTGTTTGAACAGGTTTGGGGAAAAACGCACGAGCAACTTGTGAGATAGAACTCAAGGTGTAGAAGCTGCCCTGTTTTTCCAATGGAAGGTGATTTTGTGCTATGGAAGGTTTTAGGGCTCAATGGCTCGTGTTTCTGGCTTAAGGGAATGTGTGAAACTTGTTTCAAAAGCTTGCAAGGGTTTGTTCTAACAAATGTGCAAGTTGTGGTGTATTTGACAAGTTTCTTGTATTTTAAGCAAAAGCAAGCCATGATGCAAGACACGCCTGTACATGCTATCTATCAGTTGGTACTTTTTGATCTTGGCCCTATCAATTGGTGGATATTGTGTGTTGTACCAGATCTTGTTCAAGGCTCAAGAGATGTGGTTTGACATAAAGCAATTTTGACAAAAATGGCAATGTTGCCTTTTTGCTATTTTAGGATTAATTCTTTGTGTAATCCTCCCATGACCAAAACAAAGCCTTATACCAATGTATTTGCAATTAATTATTGAGTATGGAAGGGTTTTGGGACCTGTAATCAAGTACAAACAAGGCTGATTAGAGTTTGCAACTTGTATCAATATGAACATGCCATGGATTAAAAGTGAGTTTTTGCCAACTTCAAGCCTTCCATTCTCCATAAACACAAATGATTTTGGAGAGTTCTTGGACATTTTATAAAGCTTGTAACCTGCTATACAATCCATCTTTGGAATGCATTTTGAGATTCCAAGTGGAACTAAGTGAAAAATTGCCATGAAGATAGGTCAAAATCCTGCCTAAACTAGGGCAAAATTTCACTAAGTTAAAAGTTTCATGGACCCTTGTTCCAAAAATCATAACTTGAGATCCAAGCTTCTTTTGAGAAAACTTTGTGAATCAAAGTTGTCGATTTTGTGGAGGAATACAACTTTCATGTTGGAAGTTTTGTTTGAATCCAATTACATCATGGTTAAAATGTTGGGCAAAGTTGGGGAAAAGTTAAGAAAATTTCATAACTTAGAAAAATTCTAAGTTATGAAAATTTTCAATCTTAAACCCTAATTTGCAAAATTAGGTTTCTTGATGAACAAGTTTCATGTTTTGACACATCTTGATGAAAAATGACCTTTGGCACTTGATTTTGACCAAAAAGTCAAAGTTTGACTTTTTAGTGTATAGTCAAATTTTGATCAGTTGACTGAAAAAATTCATCTGTCAATCCAATGCAATTGGGATCTTTTGAACCTTGTGAATAGGTCAATATGATGCCATTGAGTCCTTGAATCTATGCTTGAAACCAATTTTCCATTGGCTAGGTCAAAAGTCAGATATTGCCCTTCTGCAGTCAAAACCCTAAAAATGACCATTTTGCCCTTCTAGTGATCTGATCAAGTTTCTTGAGGAGTTGTGGTCCAAACTTGATAAAATGGTTCATATGAGCTTATAATGTTGATGTGGATCAAAATTTATGAGGTTTGACTGTAAATTGGCCACAATTGACTTTTCCCCCAATACAGCTGATTTTTAGGTCAATTGTCCAATTGACTTGGCAAAAACTTGATTCAAGGCTTGAAACTTGGTAGAGGCAATATTATAAGTCCAACATGAAGTATGAAAGTCACTTTGTGCATTAAAAGTCCCAAAATCCCTGTGCAAACTCAAACCCTAATTTAGGTCATCAGTGCAAGAGATGTCTTGAGCAGAGCAAAACCCTAATCCTGTCTGGAGTTCTTACAGTCTTATGAGGGGAAATCTTGATAAAATGAGAGGGAAAATTTTGGGGTACAACAGCTTCCCCTGTTCAATCTTCTTAAACCTGAAGAGTTAGATTGGCGAATTTTCCTTTTGTGACTCGAAGGTAAAAGATGATTGGACACTAGAGTGCCTGTAAATTTGCACTCGTCAAAATGTAGCTGAGGGAATGGGCTGAAAGATGCCATTTGGAGATGGTAGACTCTTGCTGGAGATGGGCTTAAAGATTCCATCCAAGACTTGTTTGTTGAGAATCGGGAGAATGAACACCAAATTGGTATCCGTATTTGGAACATATCTGAGCTGTATCTGGAGATTGGATTCGTATGAGCAAAGGAATAGCGTCCGTGTCTGGAGCATATCTGAGTTGTAACTGTATTTGATCTTTGAATGAATATCAGAGTGACTTCCGTGTCTGGAGTGTATCTGTATTGTATCTGAATTCTGAATGGGCGACAGAAAAACATCCGTGTATGGAGCATCTCTGGGATGGGGATAAATTCCGAATGATTGACAGAATGGGAACCGTGTTTGGAGCGTATCTAGATTGTATCTGAAGTTGAGATCTTGTATGAGTAGCAGAACAACTTCTGTGTCTGGAGTGTATCCGTACTGTAACTGGAATCTAGGCAAGTGACAGAATGACGTCCACGTCTGGAGTGTATCTGAACTTGAAGTTAATAGTTGAATCTGAATGAGAAAAAGAATGGCTTCCGTGTCTGGAGCATATCTAGTCTATATCGGATTGCTGAATGAGTGATAGAATGACCGCCATGTCTGGGGTATATCCATATTGTATATGAAACAAAAGATCTGAATGAATAGCAGAATGACTTCCATGTCTTGGAGTGTATCCGTACTGTATCTGAAATCTTTGAACCTTTGTTAAAGGTAGCTTTTAATCTTATCCTGAAAAGGATAAAATGTTAGCTAAACCACAAAGTCATGTTGCATGATATGTATGATGCAATAAAATGTATTTTATCAATGTTTATGATATATGAATGTAATGGATGCACATGTAAGCTGATTAGGTGTCTTGCTGAGGAAAACAAATCTTTGACAGCTGAAGATAATGAAATCTTTGACTGCTGCCGGGGAAAATAAATCCTTGACCGCTGTTGGGAATAGAAAATCCTTGGAATCTTGTGGGGATGTGAGAATCCTGCATGACTTTCCTGGGGAATAAAGAAAACTCTGACGATCCTCACCGAGGAATTGAAACCTTGGAGGGTTCACTGGAGAAATGAGAATGAGAATCTTAGTTCTGCTGGGGGATTAAAAATTCTGACAAATTCATACTGAGAGTAAAGAAGGCTCTGGGAACTTCACTGGGGACTCAAGAATAAGAATCTTCAATCTCTGGGGGAGTGAAAAAAAACTCTGTGGGGAGATCACGAGTTTGGGTTGTATGCCAATCTTCTGGAGTTTCAAGAATGGGAATATTCATTCTGTTAAGGATATCAGGAGCTTGTGTGTATGCCAATCTTCTGGAGTTTCAAGAATGAGAATCTTCATTCTGTTAAGGGTATCAGGAGTTTGGGTGTATGCCAATCTTCTAGAGTTTCAAGAATGAGAATCTTCATTTTGTTAAGGGTATCAGGAGCTTGGGTATATTCCAATCTTATGGAGTTTCAAGAATGAGAATCTTCATTCTGTTAAGGGTATCGGGAGCTTGGGCATATGCCAATCTTCTGGAGTACTATCCTTGGTTGGGGATAAAGTATAATTTAACTGTTATCTGGTTGATTTTCGGGTTTTAAGATAACTTGTTGGGGAATTTGGAGAAATCAGATGATTTCCACTAGGGTTTAAAGGTTGAAATTTTGACTTCGTTAGGGAAGAAAGCTTTATCTTTACTGAGGGTCCGTAGTTCAAAGCTTTACTCCGCTGGGGATTGGGAGCTTGGAAACTTAGTTCTGATGGGGATTCTGAAACTTAACTCCGCCAGGGATATGTATTTCAAGGCTATAGCTTGGCTGAGGATATGAATGATATACTGCATGGGATTTCTACTGGAATAGCTAAGGACGTTTTCCTATACTTTCAACCTATCGGTAATTATCCTTTCTCATTTCATTTTATTTGTAAGCAGTGATTATATTCAAATGCATATGCTCATTTAATAAATCATTGGACGTTTTCAAATAAACACAAGTGTAAATAGAAAGAAAAGGCAAACAAATTTCTGCACTTTGAAGTATCTTTATATTAAATTTGTGTAATTATTTTGTACAAAGGGGACAAACATCCTAGTAGGAGAATGTTGTCGTAAATTTGAGAAAAATTTATACAAAGAAAGATGGCTATGTGTGATAATTCCATGGGGTTCCCATTCTGCTACAGCCTTCGTAACTCTGAGTATCTTGTCCATTCGTTGCTTCGTTCAATGTTGATTAGGTTGATTAGAAGCCCGGAGCTTGTCTGTGAACAGATTGTTCTTAAAGTGATCTGACGAGACATAGTCATACGCTTTATTTCCCTAACTTTTGCCTGAATCGCCCTTTCGGGTTTTCGATCCACCGGGAAACCCTTTTTTTGCCCAAGTTGCCCTTTCGGGTTTTCAACTTGCCGGGTGTACATATTTTTTATTTATCCCTTATTTTTGCCTGAACCACCCTTTCGTGTTTTCGATTCACCGGGATGCCCATTTTTTCCCAAGTCGCCCTTTCAGGTTTTCAACTTGTCGGGTCATTTATGCGTAGTATCTTTTGACTATGTCTGCGTTCGCAGGGTGCGGCAGGTCATTCCCGTCCATGGTGGTCAGGATCATTGCCCCATCAAAAAAGATGTTTTTGATCACAATGGTCCTTCATAAGTAGGAGTCCATTTTCCCCTGGGATCACTTTGCGGCAAGATGATTCGCTTGATTACAAGGTCCCCGACTTGATATACTTGTCTCTTGACTTTCTTGTTGAAGGCCTTGATCATACGTTTCTGATATGCCTGACCATGGAAAACAGCAGTAAGTCACTTCTCGTCAATCAAGTTAAGTTGATCAAGCCGGGTCTGAATCCAATCGTCTCCACTCAAACCAGCATCCTTCATGATTCTCAAGGAAGGAATCTGAACTTCCATAGGTAAAACAGCTTCCATGCCATATACCAAAGAAAAGGTGGTTGCCCCAGTTAAAGTGCGTGTCGTGGTACAGTACCCGTGCAGCGCAAACGGTAACATCTCATGCCAGTCCTTGTAGGTGACTGTCATCTTTTGAATGATCTTTTTGATATTTTTGTTTGCAGCTTCGAAAACACCGTTCATCTTAGGCCGATAGGGAGATGAATTGTGATGTTGAATCTTGAACTGCTCGCACAGAGCGGTGATCATAATGTTGTTCAAATTTGTACTGTTGTCAGTGATAATCCTATCGGGGATACCATACCGGTATATGAAGTTCTGCTTGATGAAGCGGGCAACCACATTATTTGTAACAGAGGCGAAGGAAGCTGCTTCGACCCACTTGGTAAAGTAATCAATGGCCACCATGATGAAACAGTGTCCATTAGATGATGTAGGCTTGATCTCTCCAATCATGTTGATTCCCCACATCGCGAATGGCCAAGGAGCTGTTAATACATTGAGAGGGACTGGGGGAATATATACCTTGTCAGCATAGATTTTGCATTTGTGACAAGTACGGGAATGTTGATAACAATCAGCTTCCATGGTAGACCAGTAGTAGCCTTCCCTTAGAATCTTCTTAGCCATCGTATGACCACTTGAGTTGGTGCCAAAGGTGTCATTATGTAGTTCAGCCATGATCTAATCAGCTTCAACCTTGTCCACACAATGGAGTAGGACACAATCAAGATTGCGCTTGTATAGGATACCATTGCTCAGAAAGAACTTGGCCGCGAACCTCCTTAAGAACTTTTTGTCGTTGACTGAAGCTCCTTCAGGATATTCTTGTGCTTCGAGATACCTTTTGACGTCATGAAACCAAGGTCGGTCCACTACTTCCTCGGTATTAATCTCGTGACAATATGCAGGTTCGTCCATTCACTCGATGGTAATTTGAGATGCCTCATTATCCTAGTTAAGTTTAAACATGGATGACATTGTAGCTAACGCATATGCCAACTGATTCTCTTCTCGTGGGAAGTGCTCGAAGGTAATCTGCTCGAAATGTGGTAACAACATCAAGACATGTTCTTTGTAAGGGATGAGGTTAGGGTGCTTACTATACCACTCTCCTTTGATTTGACTGATAACCAAAGCTAAGTCCCCAAATACAATCAAAGATTTGATTCCCAAGTCAATAGCAGCATTGAGACCAAAGATACAAGCTTCATACTCGGCCATGTTGTTGGTGCAGCTGAAGCAGAGTCTAGCAGTGAAAGGTGTATGGCAACCTTCTGGAGAGATAAGTACCGCGCCGATACCGTTTCCAAGTGCGTTGGAGGCACCATCAAAGTACAGAGTCCATCGGGATCCTTGTTCAGGTCCGTCATATGGTCTTTTTTCTTCAATGTTTCTCAAAGTCATGATATCCTCATCGGGAAAGTCGAACCTCATGGATTGGTAATCTTTGACATCTTGATGGGCCAGATGATCGGCTAGCACACTCCCCTTTATGGATTTTTGGGTTGTGTACTGGATATCATACTCAGTCAGGATCATCTACCATCTAGCGATTCTTCCAGATAGAGCAGGCTTCTCGAAGATGTACTTGATTGGATCCATCTTAGAGATCAGTAAAGTGGTATGCGTCAACATATACTGCCTTAGTCGGCGAGCTGCCCAAACCAAAGCGCATAAAGTTTTCTCGAGCAGTGAGTAGCGAGTCTCACAGTCGGTAAACTTTTTGCTAAGGTAATAAATGGCATGCTCTTTTTGGCCAGACTCGTCATGTTGCCCCAATACGCACCACATTGAATTCTCCAGGACAGTCAGATACATGATTAAAGGTCTTCCTTCGACGGGAGGCATCAAGATAGGAGGTTCCAACAAATACTCCTTGATTTTATCGAAAGCAACTTGACAGTCATCATTCCATTCAACCACCTGATCTTTCTTCAATAGCTTGAAGATTGGTTCACAGGTAGATGTTAGGTGACAAATGAACCTTGAAATGTAGTTTAGGCGTCCCAAGAAACCTATTACCTCCTTTTCAGTGCGAGGGGGTAGGCATTTCTTATATAGCTTTGACTTTGGCAGGATCAACCTCGATGCCTTTGTTACTGACGATGAATCCTAAAAGATTACCGGACCTGACTCTGAAAGTGCACTTGCTAGGGTTCAGTCTGAGCTTGTATTCCTTTAACCTGACAAACAGCTTTTGCAGATGGTCGAGGTGTTCTTCTTCTGTTTGTGAATGGGCTATCATGTCGTCTACGTAGACTTCGATCTCATGATGTATCATGTCATGAAACAAAGCTACCATGGCGCACTGATAGGTTGCCCCGACATTCTTCAGTCCGAATGGCATCACCTTATAGCAGAAGGTACCCCACTGCGTAACAAAAGTAGTCTTCTCCATGTCTTCGGGGGCCATTTTGATCTGGTTGTACCCTGAAAATCCATCCATGAAATAAAATACCTTGTGTTGAGTTGTATTGTCGACCAAGATGTCAATGTGCGGTAGTGGAAAGTCATCTTTAGGGCTAGCCCTGTTTAAGTCTCTGTAGTCCACGCACATTCTGACTTTGTCGTCCTTCTTAGGCACGGGCACAATGTTAGCAACCCATTGTGGATAGGAAGTAACAACAAGAAAGCCATCATTGAACTGCTTCATCACTTGGCTTTGATCTTTTCGGACATGTCGGGCCTCATTCGGCGAACTTTATGTTTGATTGGTGTACACTCTTCTCTTGTAGGGAGACGGTGAACCATAATATCTGTATCCAGTCCCGACATGTCTTCATAGGACCAGGCGAAGATCTCAACATATTCATTCAATAGCTGAACTAAACGCGCTTTGACACTTGGCTCTAGGTTGGCACCCACTTTAACCTCTTTTCTGTCTTCGGTAGTACCCAAATTGATAGTCTCTAACAACTCTTCATGGGGCAGAATAACCCTTTCTTCCTGTTGCAAAAGTCTAGCCAACTCTCCAGGCACTTCACAGTCTTCATCACCTTCGTATTCGGCATGATTGACCAGATCTTCAGAGTCACTGAAGGCCATACCAGAATTGTTACCCATGGAATCCGGAGTGGATGGGTACCTGCATTTTGTGAGTGTGGGTGTGTGTAAGGGATATCCACCTTTAAACAAAATAAAATGTAAAAAGAAAAAAAATGAACACAAAATTTTATATATGAAAACATCCATGATTCATTAAAAATGGCATATGAAAATGAAGAATCAAAACGCTTACAAATGGACCTATATGCCCCGTGTAAGGCATAAGGCAAAAAGAGGGTACGAATTGTTTAACAATTATTACAGACCAAACGGGAAATGTTCAAAAGATAAGTTACCGATTGATGAAAGTAATGGGAACGAAGTCTTTCGCCTCCCAGTTGTTCAGTCCTCCTTCAATAGTTGGAAAGATCCAGTCTTCAAAATTGCTTTCTTCTTCATCATCCTCTAAAGCATGAACTCCGTGATGAGTGATTCTCAATGGCGGTCCTCCAGCCCAGGAGCAACGGACAACCTTCTGACTAGCAGCAGTGAAACCCAAGCCGAACTTATCTGTCTTGTAAGGAAAATCTGGCAGTTGACCCCATACTGTGCTTCCTCCTTCCTTGATCACAGCCTCCGCATCTTTAAGGGATGACATCCGGGACACAAGTTTGGTAATGATGGGCACATCAATCATTGTCTTGGCTACCGCAACTTCAGGAGAAACCTCTTCAAAGTGTTGGAACGGTTTTTCTATGAATTCACCATCTAACTCCACATAGAGGAAAGAGTTAAGGTGGCTTATCATATACTCCTCCTCACCATGAACTATTATGATTTTACCCTGGACTGGGTATTTGAGCATCTGGTGTAGAGAAGAAGTGACTGCCCCAGCATTGTGGATCCATGGTCTTCCCAACAAGCATGAATATGAAGGAAGGATGTCCATCACATAAAAAGTAGAGTTGAAAATTTCCGTACCCACTTTGATTGGGATGTCCACTTCTCCGTGAACCATCCGCTTAGAACCTTCAAAGGCTTTAACAATGATATTGCTGGGCTTTAGGGTCAAACCTTCACAGTCCAATCTGTCCAACGCTTTTTTAGGCAAGACATTTAAAGACGACCCGGTATCAACCAGAACGTGAGCAAGAGTGGTCCCTCTGCACTCTACTGAGACATGCAGCGCATCATTATGCTTTCTTCCCTTAGATGTTAGATCGACATCAGAGAAGCCAAGACCATTGTCGGCTATAAGGCTAGCTGCACACTCTTGAAATAGATCCGCAGAAGTTTCTTGAGGCACGTGCGCCGTCTTCATGAATTTGATCAAGGCTTTGGTATGAGCCTCGAAGCAGAGCAATAGAGCTAGCATAGAGATTTTTGAATGGGTTTGCCCCAACTGCTCTACAACATCATAGTCGATTTTCTTAATTATCTTTAAAATCTCCTCCATTTCCTTTTGGGTGGTCTCGAGGATAACCAAAGTCTGAGCCCTCATCCTGATGAGCGCTTCTTAGATCCCCTTACCTTTATCAGCAGTAACAGCAGAGGGTATAGCTTCGGGAGTAACAATTTCTTCAATAACTGGACTTCGTACAGATATCTTGAGTGGCACAGGAGCACTTGAGGGTCTGAAGATTTCCCTTAGAGGAGCAATCTCCGGAGAGAAGATTCTTCCGCTACGAGTGATCTTACTTGTCCCCGCAATATTTCACATGTCAGGAGTTTCTTCATCGGAACTTTCTTCAACTGATTCGATCTGCTTAACACCGTGGTAGAAGATCTCTCCTCCATAATTCCACGGTATTGTCTTGTTGGACTTATATGGGATAGGCCCCGACATAGTAATCTTCAGCGGTACAAACTTTGGATCGGGTGTAATCTTAACAGGTCTTTTGGAGACCTTGGAAAGATTGTCGGAAATGGTGATTATAGCAACATCATTGATTGGAGTAACAGGAGTAACATGAGTTTTCTTGAAGAGGATTTCTTGAGTATCCATCAGGCGTTGGATGCCTGACTTCAATAGCGGACATTCGGATTGCAAGGTCGAACAAAGGTAACAATGTTTTTCATAGCTTGGGAAAATCCTGGCTTTTAACATATTCATTTTGATCATTGGCAACAGAGTCATTAAGTCATCAACAACAATAACATGAAGATCTTCTACAACAGCATGGACATTATGACCATGTTTTGGCATAGGAGCGGATATCACATTAGGTTTTTCGGGGGCATCAAACTCCACCTCCTTGGCATCTATTAAATCCTGGATCTTATTTTTAAGGGCCCAAAAGTTGTTGGTGTCGTGCCCCACACTGTCCGAATGATAGGCACACTTTGCATTTGAATGATAATAGGGAGAAGAGGTATTTGGGTTTTTCGGCGCCTCTTTCAAGTTCGTAAGGTTTAACTTTAACAGATGAGGGAGAACCTGAACGGGTGTCATATTGATCCGGGTGAATTGCCGTTGTGGCCTTTCTACCCTTTGCTGGTTTGTTCTGGGTTTACTGCTTCGAGGTTGATCAGCTGTGGAATTCTGAATCATCACAGCCCCTACCGCTGGTCGGCGCTCGACTCTTCCTTGATTTCTCTGGGAGTAAACAGCTGAGACCTCTTTCTTGGCTGGAAAGGTCTTATTGACGGCAGTGGAAGCAGATGCATCCTTCTGAATTTTACCGCTCTTAATACCAGCTTCGACCCTTTCACCGGTCAGAATTAGCTCGGTGAACCCTGTAGATGAGTTCCCGATCAAGTGATTAAAGAATGGACCTGACAAGGTCCCTAAAAACATGTCAATAATATCTCTATCAGACAATGGTGGCTGCACCCTTCCAGCCAAATCCCGCCACTTCTGGGCATACTCCTTAAAGCTTTCATTAGAGACCATACCCATACTCTGTAATTGAGTACGAGTAGGTGCTAAATCTGCATTATATTGATATTGTCGGTAGAAAGCAGCAACCAAATCCTCCCAGTTATGTACATCAGATCTCTCAAGATGATAGAACCAATCTAATTGCGTACCCGACAAACTATCTTGAAAAAAGTGGACCCATAGATCCTTATCAGAAGAGTGAGGTTGGATCTTTCTGACGTAAGACCGCAGATGCATCTTTGGACAAGACAAACCGTCGTATTTAGCAAATGTAGGCACTTTGAATTTAGGGGGAATGACGATCCCAGCAACCAACCCTAGTTCTTCGAAATCTAGGCCAGGTACCCTTTGTACCTCCATGGCTGCCAGCCGATCTTCTAGATTCTTATACTTATCGTCCGCAGGAGGGTACTGCTGCTCAGAGTAATCTTCATCCTATTCTTCTTCTTCTTCTTCAGCCTCAGACTCAGATGGTGTTGCAACTCCCTTTCCTTTACCAACCCCTTCATCAGATGTCGAGGGGAAATCTAGGACCCTTCTAGCCTGGTTCTCAAACCTTCTTCCCATGGTGGCCACAACAGCTCTTTTCTTTTTCTTCTTTTCTTTTTCCTTTTCTTTCTCTAACAGTGCATTAAGGTCCTATTGACCCTTTTCCAAGGTCATGAGGAGTTGTTGGAACTGTGAATTCTGCGCCTGTAGATCTTTGACCGTCTGTTCTATATCCATCTTGCTGAAATAAACAACAGAAAGATAAGGAAACCTGGTGTGAAGACCTGTTTATGCATATGGTGAATGATATGTATTCATGTAATGCATTCAAGGATTCAGAAATTCAAAGTTGTTGCAAACAAAAAGAACACACGTCATATTAATAAGAAGAAATTTGTTAGTACATAAATGCCCCATGGGCAAAATATTACAAAATTCTAATGTAAAAAGACGTTGTGCATCCTCTTTGGTGCGATGTAAGTGTTGAGAGTCTGCTCTTCGTGAAGTCTACGAGTAAGTTCCAAAACCTTCTTCTCACTGGCGTAGAAGCTGGCTTCAAAAGTATTTCGTTCTTTCTTGAGTTGTATCCAACTCTTTTGCAAATCTTCCAATGATGTTGGCATGTCAGGATGTAGGGGGTGTATGGAACCTCTCCTTCTATAACAGGCTCTTTGATCACAGGGAGGATGTAGGGGTAAGGCATCATAAGACTCTGGGCGCGGGTTCGTACCCACTTGAGGTAAGGCTCAAGGGGGATGAAATTCTCGTGCCCCAGTGTCTTACTGTCCACTTTGTTGGGCATCCTCCAAGCTCGGATAAACCTTTGTCGAAGTCCTTGAGCATCGTTGTCGAAGTCAAAAACCAAGTCTAGAATTAGCATATCATGAGAGCCATCCCTTCGGGCATACCCAAATTGTCTCAGAGCCAAACAGGGGTTGTAGGTAATGCCTCCCCTAATGCCAAGTAGTGGGACATTAGGGAATTCCCCACAACGATCAATGATGATGACATTTTCTCTGGACCGAGAACACCAATGAACATCAGAATGTGTAAGATTCATCAACCGTTGTGAGCACCTCAAGCCTTTCTCATTCTCAAGACTGACTGGGGAAGGTGAGAAGTAAACCACCTTGCTAAAAGAGGAGTACGACACATGAGAACACCTATTTTCCTCATTGTTCGTGTGTGAAATGAGTGTAAGATGTCCCCAAGCAATGTAGGCACAGGATTCCGAGATATGAAAGTTTTGACAGCATTCACGTCTATAAGCTGGTCAGGATTTGGGAACAAGACCAACCCATAGATGAGGAGTGCTACAATCTCTTCAAAAGCTTGCAGATCTAGAGAATTCTAGCAGTCTAGTGTCTTCTCAAACAGAAACTTTGCCAAGAAACCCTTGACACCACTTCTGTTTTCCGAATGACCTTTGATATCAGATGGTTGCAAGTGTAAGGCTTGAGTAACATCTTCAGGTTTTGGTTCTCTTTCTGTACCGTTGTAGGGTAGTTAATGGAGAATAGGATTCCTCAGGAGTTGAGAAAATTCCTCCAAAGTAGGCACTAGTTGGTAATCAAGAAATGTAAAGCAATGGTGTAGGGGGTCAAAGAACTGGAAGAGAACTTTCACCATGTCTTCTTCAATGTTGGAGTTGACCAAGTTAAGAAGTCTACCATGTCTTTCACTGAAGGGAGAATTCTCTGGAATCTTGGAAGTAAGCTCCTTGAGTTGAGGAGGGATTCTCACAAGGTTGACCTGAATAGTTTTCCTGCGAAGAGATTCCATTACCTATAAAACAAGAACAAAGATGAAGATCTAAACCCTTGAAATGGTTAGAGGATGCGTATGATGCTTCATGATGTTCATGATGTATGCACAAGTATATGTACAAGAAAATCACACAAGATCCTAGTTTCAGGCTTGCATGGGGTTTCATAGGTAAGTACCCTCTTGAAGTTTAGTTGGTTCAACCTCTCCTATAATTAGTAACCGGGTTCTAATGAGCTCAATATCACTGGATTATTTTCTGTGGTCATTGTTTCAGTTTAGCCACTTTATTGGGGACCGAAACATTCCAAGAAAACAACCCTCAATGAGTGTAGTATCGAGTATCTACCAACTTCGGACTGTAGCAAAGTCGGTCATCTCACTACCCCTAAAAAGGCCAAGATGGTCAAGTAAAGGTTCTAAAAGTCCATTAGTGCTTCATGACATCACTCAGCGGCCCCGTATTCTCTTTGATTGACTCAAAGGCTACCGGTACCCACAAATATGTCGCACTAATATAGCTATTGCTTCAACCATGTCGGTATACCCCGCACAGTTTCCACAACATATTGCTATTTACCTATGAATGTTTCCCACAAATCCGGGTGGAGGATTAAAACCCAAACAGGAGAACCAAATGTAAAGCAATCAAAGCAAACAAGATAAGCATGTAAAGGTGATCTAAACCCTAAGGTTACTCCACTTTCAAATAGTCCCCAGCAGAGTCGCCAGTTCTGTGATATGGTGGGAGAACTGACTTGAGGTTTTGCATTTGTGTTTGCAAATGTTTCGGTTTAGCAAGAGCCGCCACCGACTTTTTATTTTATCCAAAGGAAAGGTCAAAAAGCACAGGAAAGACCTTTGAGATGTTTTCTTGGGTTCGGGGGGTAGATTATGAAAAGGGAAGGTGCAAGCACCCTTTTCATCCATGGTTTTTAACGGGCTCTTAGTTACTTGTTTAGATCATTTACTTTTGCTTTTCAATTGTTTGAAATGGTGCTCTGTGTGTGTGGTTTTGAAAATGTTTTGAAAAGAGGCCATCATTGTGGCAACCTTTGTAATGATTCTTGTTCGAATATATACAAAGGTGTTTATCTTTTGAAAAGATATTTCAATGTTTGAAAGTTTGATTCATGAAATGTTTTGAAATTGTGTTGTGAGGTGTGTTTTGAAAATAGCAAGGATGTTTTGCAAGTTTTGATCAAGTAACTAAGAGTTGTCTACCCTATTTTACTCAAAGATTTTTCCTATATGTTTTTAACCCTTTTGACAGTGTTGTTTTACCATTGCATTTGGTAAACAACCTTGTATTTGGATGTTAAACGGGACAGGCGCAGGTCATCGTATGGACCATGATAGCAATTGTGCTAAGTATCTTTAGCAAATTTTGGAGGGACTAGATCATTTTGTATAGGCAACCAAGAGAGCGTCATCGCGGGACTATGATCTTTTGTTTTTGTTTTTATTTTTCCAAGATACTCAACATGCATAACATGGCCAATTTTAAAGCCAACAAGTGGATGAAACCCTAGGGGTGCACGTGTGTATTGTGTTGTCAATTTACATGCTTTTTGTCTTTGTATTAGTCAAGCTATTTGTTTGATTTTGGATTTTTGCATACAAACCCTAATCTCTATCATGGCATTTTTATAAGCATAAAGTGCGCGAAATAAATCTACACTATTACAACATTTGATATGGGGAGAGGGATACAATTTTTGAATGGGATATTTGCAAGAAAATAAAACCCTAATATTTACTATTACATCCAAATTGAATAAATGGTACAAATAAATAAATGGACAATTATTTAAATGATCAATTAAATAAATATACAAAATATTATGAATATGCAAAAAAAATATTTTGTTTTTTTTATGTATATAAAAATATAATATTTAATGTATTAAAAAAATAAATAAAAAGATTATTATTTTTTATTAAGGGCAAAAACCCTAATTTCTTTTAAGAAAGTAAATATATATTAATTATATTATTCATGTACAATAAAATAAAATAAAATATATACAAAAATAAAAATATATTTAGAAAAAAAATATTATTTAAGTATAAATAATAAAAAATAAAGTTATAATATTTTTATGTATTATTTTCAAGTTTTCATTAAATAAAATAAAAGTATATATTAATTAATAATTATTTTTATGTTAGAAAAATAAAACAAAATATAAAAATAAATGTGAAAATTTATAAGAATATTTTTGGTATTTTTTATGCTTGGAAAATAATAAAATAAAATCAGAAATGAAAAATAAATACAAAAATATAAAAATATGAAGAAATGGGCCAGGGGGGTGCAGTCAGCAAAACAGTGGGTGCCAAAAACAAGAAGCAAAAGCCCAGCCCAATTCCAAGCTTCGTCTTCAACCTTGGCTCAAAAAATGTGCGCGCCTGTACCAAATGCCCAGATCCTACATACGTGCTCTAATGCAAAAACTCATAACATCAAAGTTGTAGCATTTTTCAAGACGAATTCAACCATTTATATGAAACTTGATCTAACTCTCAAAAACCAGAGAGAATTTTTCTGGCCCTAAACTCTAACCTAATTTTTTCAGTAAGTTCATGGATCAAATTCTCTTAACACGTTTAACTTAAATGAAAACTGAGCATATGTACAGCTTCATGGCTATGAGTACTACATTTTTTATTCACAAACCTAAGCCTAATGATTCCTAAATAGAGAGATAAGAAGTTGACAAAAACCTGTTTCAGTTGAACTCGTGTATGGCAATGTGGAGCTTTTTAGTGAGGCCTGAGATGTTTGGGAGCTTGCTTGAACTTCCTCTGACCTTCCCCAATGCCTAGTTTGCCTTGAATGTGCTTGAACAAGCCTGTAGAACTCAACCTGCACAAGTTGAAATCAAAAATGTTAAACCTTGAAAATAGAGTTACAGTCAGTGTCTAAGGGTTGGGATAGCTTGGATAGGTTATATGGAAGGTGTTTGAACAGGTTTGGGGCAAAGCGCACAAGCAACTTGTGAGATATAACTCAAGGTGCAGAAGTTGCCCTGTTTTGCCAATGGAAGGTGATTTTGTGCTATGGAAGGTTTGAGGGCTCAATGGCTCGTGTTTCTGGCTTAAGGGAATGTGTGAAACTTGTTTCAAAATCTTGCAAGGGTTGGTTCTAACAGATGTGCAAGTTGTGGTGTATTTGATAAAAAGTTTCACGGACCCTTGTTCCAAAAATCATAACTTGAGATCCAAGCTTCTTTGGGGAAAACTTTGTGAATAAAAGTTGTCGATTTTGTGGAGGAATACAACTTTCATGTTGAAAGTTTTGTTTAAATCCAATTGCATCATGGTGAAAATGTTTGGCAAAGTTGGGAAAAATTAAGAAAATTTCATAACTTAGAAAAATTCTAAGTTATGAAATTTTTCAATCTTAAACCCTAATTTGCAAAATTAGGTTTCTTGATGAACAGGTTTTATGTTTTGACACATATTGATGAAAAATGACCCTTGGCACTTGATTTTGACCAAAAAGTCAAAGTTTGACTTTTCAGTATACAGTCAAATTTTGATCAGTTGACTGAGAAAATTCATCTGTCAATCCAATGCGATTGGGATCTTTTGAACCTTGTGAATAGGTCAAGATGATGCCATTTATTCCTTGAATCTATGCTTGAAACCAATTTGCCATTGGCTAGGTCAAAAGTCAGATATTGCCCTTCTGCAGTCAAAACCCTAAAAATGACCATTTTGCCCTTCTGGTGATCTGATCAAGTTTCTTGAGGAGTTGTGGTCCAAACTTGATAAAATGGTTCATATGAGCTTATAATGTTGATGTGGATCAAAATTTACGAGGTTTGACTGTAAATTGGCCATAATTGACTTTTTCCCCAATATAGTTGATTTTTAGGTCAACTGTCCAATTGACTGGGCAAAAATTTAATTCAAGGCTTGAAACTTGGTAGAGGCAATATTATAAGTCCAACATGAAGTATGAAAGTCACTTTGAGCATTAAAAGTCCCAAAATCCATGTGCAAACTCAAACCCTAATTTAGTTCATCAGTGCAAGGAGATGTCTTGAATAGAGCAAAACCCTAATCCTGTCTGGAGTTCAAAGAGTCTTGTGAGGGGAAATCTTGATAAAATGAGAGGGAAAATTTTGGGGTACAACATGCTCCTTCTCAATAAAATCCTAGCCAACAAGCTCCTGTCGATGATAACATGGTACATTCTTCTTTTAACAATCTCGAACCTCACTTCTTACAAGACACGAGCTCTAACAATTCTTTGAGCCAGGCCAAAATTCTAGCAATGAAGCAGAAGCATCCGTCTAAAACTCTGCGGTGGCTCCGGAAACTTCTAAAAGTCCCAGTTGTTCCTGTATCTACAACTTCTTCTACTGCTGGTGTCGATCCCGATGTAACTCTTTAAAAGCAACAATTAAAAGAGTACCTGCTCGATGGTGATTTCCTCTCTGTTGATGTCGACGAGAGTGATTTTATGGATGACGTTTTAAAACTTATTGACAATATTTACCAATATACTATCCATAAGGCTTGTGTTCATTACCTCATCGACTTCGAGGCATTCTTTCACCAGGTCAATGCTGACCTCTCTTTGAGTAAACAACTCAAGGACAAACTCCAAGCTAGCAACACCGACATAGAAGATGGGTGGAATCTCATTAAAGCTTGTAAAGATAAGTTGGGTTCTTTTGAATCTGAAAGTCAAGCTCATACCAACCAACATTCCAATTTAGATCAGCAGATTTCTTCATACAAGACTCAAATATCTTACCTTAAGAAGAAACTGTCTGACGCTGAAAGCAAAAAGGCTTCATTAGATTCGAATGAAATGCTCTCAAGCAAAAATGAGATTAACGAAGAGATTCAGAAAGGAATTGAACATGGAAAAGAATCTTTGCAGATTAATGACAAGATTCGTGAGTTGATGACGAAGAAAAAATGTCTCGACAATAAGATTGTTTTCGAAAGGGCTCACTTCAAACACTTTATGTCTCACTTTCCTGCTTAATTTATGCCGTATATTTTGTTGAGATTTCTTTACTCTTGAGTATGTAACTCTCTTTTGGGACAACTTGTGATTAACTATTTGGAGATTTTTCATCTTTTAACTGTATGGTCAACTAATTTTCTCATGATGCTTTCGCCAATTTTTTATAACTCCTTGTCTACCAAAGATGTTTAATGGAAAAACTTTTTAGAAAGACTTGAAAAACTAAAAGTTTAAAAATTTAGATTAATTGGTTTTAAGACACCAGTTGTTTGTGGAAACACCAATATGAAGATGAACTACAAACATTAAACAGTTAAAAAATACATCCGTTAGGATTAATATATAAGAATTACACATCTAGGTATGCCTTATCAAACTACACTCAGTTTTTATACCTAATGGTAAGTGGCTTTTAAACTCAAAAGGCTTATGTCTTGCCTCTGACTTTCAGAAGCTATTGTTGCAGGCCTTGCTGGCCTCTTCCTTAATGTTTTATTTTGGCTTCGAAAGCCATCTTTTGGCTCCCAAGCCGAATGCCTAGGATGTGTTCATCCATAGGACGAATTTTAAATCAAACTTCTTATTCACTGGTCATCCCCTTCAGCTATCGTCCAACCCGTAGGTGGAATTGACTCCCTAGATCTTGTTGCCTCTTCAGAATCTCATGAAGCCATGGTCAGGATCTAAACTTAGAAATCGATTTGTGTTTTCATTGCGATCGTGATTCTCATCATCACAATGAACTATATTCGCCAAATGCTAGTCTAAATACTTCTTTCCACCTTTCACATCATCAACTTTGTAGTAGATCTGATCATCTTTTATGTTCTCTACTACTCCATCTTTTCTTCAAACGGAAATTATTTGGTGCAAATTCTAAGGGATTCACCTATTCCATGAATCCATTCATGACCAAGTAATTAATTAAAGTTGGCTTTGGAATCTATAACCATAAATATTAGTGATCTGGTTGTTGTTCCAATAGCCAATTTCACTTGGATGACCCTCAGTATGCTACTGGTCTTTCCTTCATATTTTGATAACACCATGTTGTGAGGTCGAAGCTCTGACCCACACTTTCCCATTTTCTTAAACAAAGCATGTGGCATTAAATTTACAACTTCCCCACCATCGAAAAATACCTTGTTCACAAGCACTTCATCCACCTTTGCCCTTATGAATAAAGGCTTGAGATGATATAGCATCCTTGGGCTTAGTTTTTCAAACACAGCCTTATGTTCTTCGACTACACCACTATTAATCACATAGTATCATAAAGTCTTTTCATCAGCCGCTTCGTCAGAGGTAAAATCTTCTTCATTTTCTGATACTTCTGACACCCTATCGTACTCAGTAAGCAGAATTGACAAAATTCCACAATTAATGATGAAGTCTTCACCATAATCATAGTCGTCATCCACCATGTCATCCTCTGGAAAAGGTACATAGGCAGGTTCTTGCTTCCTATTCTCCTTTAGAGTGGGAGTATACTCAGGCGCATGAGTATATTCCATGTTTTGTATTACCACCTATTATGTGTTTCCCAAAGGAGCCACCCTCATCATCATTCTTTGATTTGCTATGGATTTTTCTTTTTTAGTCAACTTCGACTTGAGATAATACACCTTTGGAATTTTAAACTCTATTGGCTTCGTGGCTTCCGTTGGTAGCATGTCTTCGACACGGCTGTTGTCTTCTACTAGTTTCACCTGAGATGTCGAAGCTTCCTTTGTCACCTTTTTATTCCTCTAATAATGCCTCCACTGAGTCCTTGTCATTGGGGTTTTTCCCTTACAGTTGGGGGAAACTTGATAACCCTTTGAATAAACATTCTTTTGCTGGGCCTCAGCTTCATGTACAATCACTTTCCACTTTGGCCTCTTTCCCCCCTTTTGGCTCACTGATTTCACGCATTTTTCTCGTGGAATATCTGATGGAGGGGGAAAGTATTTTGGACGAGACTGTTGGAACAATTTTCTGTACTCCTTGTTGTATCGAGGATTTCCTTATTTGTCAAAAACAAACCTTGGGACTGGAGGCTTCTCTTGCTTAAGAGCCTGGTTTTTTACAGCTTCATACTTTTCGGCTTCTTCTTCATGAAACACAGTGTAGCATCTTGGGCATAATTTTTCCTTCAACCCCTTCACTCTGCATTTTTCTTGGAAGTTAGCCAAGCTTTCTTCAGGTTGAGGATACACTTCCTGTAATCCCTCCTCCATCTTTAGGTCGTAACTTTCATTGGTTCCGACCATAATAACTTCTATGTCACCAATCATTATCACCTCTCTGTCGAGACCCTTAGTAGCTTCGACCATCATGCAATTTTGAGGCTCTGAGTATAAAGCCTCTTCAACTTTCATAGGGTCGGTGTCGACTTGCATCTTTGGCTTCTCGCCAAACTGGAGCCTGCCATCTTTCAACTCTTTCTGCATCAAATCCATGAAAATAACACATTGAGAAGTTTGATGACCAATAAAATTATGAAGTTTACAGAATCCCCTATTTTTATTTTGTTCAAGTGGGGGATTCTTTAGGCTCTGAGGGACCACAATTTGATCACCAGCTACTAACAAATCAAATATTTCATCACATTTGGTCATGTCGAAAGTATAAGTCTTAGTAATAATGGCTTTTCCATTCTTTTTAGTTTCGACGGGGTTCTTCTTGTTCGAGAATTTTAACAATTTACACGCATAGGGAGGTCCACATTGGATTTCAGCCACATTAACCTCTGTTTCTTCCCATGACTCATTTTCATTAGAAGAACATTCGTCTGTTGCCATATAAGCAACTTTCCTTTTTTTGTGATATTTGTTTGGCTTTGTTTTTTCAGATTTCAAATGTTCAATCAGACAAACTTTGATAGCCAATTGATCCATATCTTTCAAGGACTGGGTGTCCAACAATATTTTCCTAATGGAATAATCTAGCCCATTTGTAGCCATTTTGACCAACTCATGTTCAGGGACTTGTGTAAAGCACTGCATTTTCAGAAGTCTAAAATTGTTAAGGTATTGATGTATTGACTCAGTGCTCTTTCGCTTGACACTGGACAATTTTTTTAGGCTTATCTTGGACTGCACCATGTGGAATTATTCATGGAACAACTTCTCTAACTGGGTCCATGTCTGGACCGACTGTGGGGGCAGCATTGTAAACCAAGTTAACACATTCTTTGTAAGGGAATTGAGAAAATATTTCATCCTCAAATCCTCATTCAGTACTAAATCTCCAAGTTCAGTTTGATATCTGGCAACATGTTCGACAGTGGACTCTTCGACATCCCCTAAAAACATAGTGAATTTTGGGAGTTTCCAACCCCTTGGTTACCCCATTTGTAACATAAAATTAGACAAAATAGAAACATATGTGGTTCTCTAACGGCCAATATTCATCCCATTCCTAACCATTATTCGTTCGACGATGGCCTTTAGGTTTTGTTCCCCAGCCACTAATTCACGTCGAACATGCCTGACCAATTGGTCGGCATTTTGGTTTTGGTTTGTTACTACTAGTATGGTTCTTGTATTACCCTAAGTATGGGGTCGACACTTGGAGTAGTCAGTGGTTCTTGTTCGACCTTTTTTTCAAACACTTCCTTATATTGTAGTGGTACCTCACATAGTTGAGGTGTAGCTTATTGAACTGGCGTTATGGGAGCACCAAGAAATTCTCCCATGCAAGTCATCTTAGCTGCTAACTTATGATAACTCTGCACCAAATTTTCAATTAACGGTCTTAATATTAGACTTATCTGTTAAGTGAGCATATTGACCATTTCATGGTTACTTTCATCCATTTGTTGCCTCATGATAACCACAATACTTAGAGTAAAAGTAGGCATAATTTGGTTGGCAAAGCCCAACCCAGTCGAATTCCTGAAATGGATTTCCGACAGCCCTGGAGGACAATATGGTGAAAATGCATAATTTTTTCCAAATGTTGGATAACTAGGATGAATTCATGGCATCATTACTATGGGTATTCCATACTCGTGTATATTTCTGGAAAAAATAAGCACATACTTGCCAGAAGTTGGAACCATACTATCATGTGTTTCTCTTGTGAAACTAGGCGCATAAGGCACAACAATTTTGTCTATCGTTGGTCTTGCAGTTACTGGCTATGTAGTGGTAACTATATTTGGCACTATCGGAGATACGACCGCCAGACTGGAACCTACACTCGCTGCTGCACTGGTATTTCGTCCCAGATTCTGATTTCATTTAGGAGTTCTAGGATCTACCATTTTTCTACCACTTCATAATTTCATGCATGAAACAAGAAGACTTAAACACAAACGGGTCCCACTGGGTGTACAAATTTGTTTCTCCGCAAAATAATAGCTAGCCTCTAAATAAAGGTTACTTGCGGGATCGGCTACAATAATCCAAGACTTAGTGTTTAAAGTGTTTTTTGGGTTGAAAAAAGGGGTAAAAGGGAAAAAGATAAAGGTGACTGCGATGTAAATAAATCAAAGACTGTAAATTGTTAAGCTTGAACTTGTTTCCCTTTTAGATGGTGGTACTTTGAATGTATTGCTATTAAATGTGAAAAAATGCGACCCCTAACATAGATAGAGAAATTTGCTTAAATATTCATCCTAAACAAGTAATTGTCGATTGTTACTAGCCCATGTTTGGGATTCATGGAGACCGTTTGAGTATTCCCATGTTCTTGCAGGCTCTGCACGTTGATAAATGTTCCCTCCAGTATGAATTCTTTCTTTAGATTCTTCGAACTTTGTTTCTATCGACAACTTCCCATTATCCATCTGCCTTCATCAACTAGCACATTTGGTCTACGTCCTCTACCTGCTCGACACATTCCGTTGTTTTTCACTACTCTATGCTTCTTTAGCCAAATAAATCCCCATAGCTTTAGGTTTATTCCCTTAGTCGAAAATTACTTGTTAACAATAAGACAAACACAACTCAAGCAATTTACAACAATTAGCTCAAGTTTTAAACATGTTGTGATACCCCAAATTTGTCTGCATCAGTGTTAACAGTTAATTTTACTTTACTAGGTCTACTAGGGAATTTTCATACTAAATGTTTTGGTTTTATTACATTTTTTTCAGATATCTTATTGACAACCTAACATTTATTTTTATTATATTATTGAAAAATATAAAACTGGGTTTTATTTATAAAATTATTGTCAGTGTGTTATTGGGCTCAACTTTCAATTAGTAAGAGGCCCATTAAAAAATTGCTAAGTCCATCGGGGAAGGAGGTTTGTTTTAAGTAAAAATTTTAATTATTTTATCATTTTTTATATTTGGTTGACCAAAGTTAACCCTATCAAAAATTGTTTTTTTTTTTGCATTTTTACAATTATATTATCCAGTTATCATTTTTTTAACAAAAAATATATGTGTTTGTTCAGGTTGACCCGGGGTCAACATTTCTTATGCATATTATTTAATTATTTAACTTTATTATTATTGAGTTATATGTTGTTTTATTTTTATTTTTTATTTAGGGAGAGTTGACCAAGTCAACTAAGGTTTGAAACCCTTTGTTCGGAGATCCAATTGTTGCGCCCAAGTTCATCCTTCAACTCTAAGTTACCCCAACAAAGCCCAAATCCAGAATTTCTCTAAAGCGAATCAAATCAAATCTTTGATTGAAAATTGATTTTATTGATTAAGATGAATTTACAATACAAAAGTGTCCATATTCATTATAACAGAAACCCTAATTTTTAAAATTTAATCAAATCTCTAAATTGATCCAATCTAATTCCTGATTGAATTATAACAACAAATCATACTTAATATAATTTCCTACTTTATTTAATCCATAAAAATATATAAACCCTAAGCTAATACAAGGAAAGTGACCGAGAATTTTGAAGCATAGAAGTGGAGAAGAAGATTGGAGATAGGTGATTGAAACCTATGTTCATTGTTGTGTCCACCATCCTCAATCCTAGTACTTGCGAATAGAAAATAGGGAGATTAAAAGAGGTGAAATCAGAGAAAAGTTATACAAAGAAATTCACGGTATGAGAGGTAAACGAGTGTAAACATAGCTTAGGTTTTGTTTCTGATTGTTGTGATGTTGTTGGATTCCTATGTATTGGGATTTTTAGGAAATCTTATGGGGTTAGGGTTTATTTGGAATTATGTTAGGGTTAGGGTTCTTTGGATTATGTTTAGGGTTTTAAGGGTTTGGGGTTAGGGTTATAAAAACTATTAGGGTTCATGCGTTTCTGGAAATTGGATGGGGATTATCTGCGGATCTTCATCTCTCACAGTGCCCTTGACGGCCTCCCACGGTGGTTTTGACCTAGGGTTCTTGGCTAACATTTATGGGCTTCATATAAGGGGTTAGGTTTCTTAGGTTTCATCCTAGAGTTCTAAGGTTTTGGGGGATTATGGGTTACAAAGTATGAACATATGAATGTTCCCATAGAAGTTCAACCGGATCCTAGGTTATTGGGTGGTTTACAGGGTGGAGCCACCAAAATAAGCGACTTTCGGCCGGTGGTAACAATTTTCGATCGCCTGAAAGGTAGAGAGAGGGAAGAGCGTTATTTTTCAGTGTGGGAGAGTGGAACAACTACAGAGAGAGAGAAAGAAAGAAAAGAAAAAAATGAAAATTTATGAAGTAAATTCGTTTAAATACTCTCTCCCCCACGCATCTAAAGCGCACCACATGGCCCTTCACTGGCCATGGGATCTGGAGACTGTTGGCCAGTCTCCATGCATGCACTCCTTCTATACTCCCTAGTCAACACCCCATCTCAGCCTTTTGTTTGTATTACGTTTGATTAACGCCCTAGAGTTAACCTCTGGAGGCTATATGATCAAAATCAAGTGTCTTTTGCCTCGCTGGTACACTATTAGATGCTAAAATTGCCCACACAGAGTGCAAACAGACTCAAACATTATCCTGGGCCAAGCCTATTATTTTTACACCCCAAGTTTTTTAGCTTGAACTGAAATTACACCCCCACGTTTATTGGGCTTCAAACTTTACATGGGCCGGACCCTTTGTTATTTAAACCCCCTAATTTACTACGCTCAAAATAAATACACCCCCATGTTTATTTAATTTATTTAATTCATTTATTTATTTTTTTAAATTAATTTATATTTCCTTTTTTATTAAAATAATATAAAATTTTCTTCTTTCTAATACATGTTTAACTTTTTTTCTCCTTAGAAAAAAATGTTAATTTCTTTATAAATAATAATAATTATTGTCTAACACATTCCCTTTATCTAAACAACTCGCGAACCTATAAATCTATGAAATTTAGGGTTATCCGTTCTTTTCCTGTCCTTAAGGCAAAAAGTAGTGGTGACGACTCTCATATTTTTGACCGGTTACGACAGTTGGCGACTCTACCGGGGACACAACTTAAGTTAGAGTTTACCCATCCTTAAGGTATAGGGTTTTGGGGTTTTTCTTTTTGTGGTATATTTTTATTTCCATATTAGTTTATTTGTGTTTCATTTATTTCTATTTCATTTATTATCATGTTATTCATATATTGTTCGTGGGATCTTGTTACACAAAAAATAAAAAAACTTAGAAGAAGGATTTTCAATTGGCCAAGGGGGTTTAACATTCTTATGAGTTTTTGCAACAACTTTCCTCGAGTCGGTCGAATTATGAGAAATATCATTAGAGGGATAACCTCTCTTGGAGATAGGACTTTGGATTTGATCAATGACTCTTTGAATAACCCAAAAATAAAATCTCGTGGTGAGACCTTGTATGACCTACTGTTGACAAGTAATTTTCAACTACGGAAGTAAGCCCTCAAGCTGTAAGGTGTCTTTGGTTAGAATGGCGTGATTCAATAAAGAACAATGGGATGCGTCGACCAAGTAAAAGAAGTATTTAAAATAGGAAGGCTGGTCGATGAAGACACCAGTTTCAATGGAAGTTTCGACATAAATAAATATTGAAAGGCAATGATAAGTGGCGGCAAGAGCAATTATCAACTCACAGGCCAGCAAGAACATGGAGATGTTTCAAAGCAGTTTATGGCAGTTCTCCATGAATCCTAACGTGGGACTAGTAACCATCGACAATTATAATTTTAGAATTTATATTTAAGAAAACATTGGTATTTTTGTGGGAGGTCGCATTTCTTCATATTTAGAGCATTACACTCAAAGTACTCGCATCTAAGAGAGAAACGAGTTCAGGTTTAACAATGTATGAATGCTTCCACATTTCAATTAAAAGTAATTTCCAGTTTTCACTTTAAATTATAAGTCTTGTAATTTATTTTCTTTACTTTTCCATTTTCCTTTACTTTTCCCTTTTCTACCTATGAATCCTATACCAACCCGTTTCAACCCAAAACACTAAGTTTGGGATTATTGTAGCCAATCCTGAAAGTAACCTTTAATAAGAGGCTAGAGATTGTTTGCAAGAAAAAATTGGCACACCCAGTGGGACACATTGTGTTTGAGTCTTTCTCATTTCGTGCATGTAATTGAGAAGTGGGAGAAATATGGTAGATCCTAGAAATCCTAAAAGGGATCAAACCCTGGGAGGAAATACCATTGCGACGAAGAATATGGGTTCAAGTTTTATGGTTGTGTCTTCGACTTCCCATAACATAGTTACCATAACTCAGCCAATAATTGCAAGATCAACAATGGTCACAACTTATGGGCAGTATGTGCCTAGTTTTGCAAGAGAGACACATAGTGGTGTGGTCTCAACCTTTGGGAAGTAGGTTCCTAGTTTTTCAAGAGGTACGCATAATGTTGAACACAAATACAAAATGCCAACAGTGACGATGGCAGGCCTGCATTGTAGTAGTTCGACATTTGGTGAAAACTCCACGTCGGAGTTTTCCCTTTATCATGCCTTAGTGCCATTGGGAAATCAATTTGGTCGTTCATTTGGATTGGGATTTTCCAACCAAATCATTCCCACTTTCACCCTAAGTATCATTTCCATCATGAGGCAACAAATGGATGAAAGTGATCATGAGATGGTCAATATGCTTACTCATGTATGAGTGACAAATCAGGACCATTGATTGAGAATTCGGTGCAGATATTCAGACTTTGGAAACCCAAATGACTTGAATCAGTGATTTCCTTGGTGCTTCAAGAGCACTAGTTTGACAAGTTGTGTCGCCCCCACGTGAGGAACTAGTGCAGTATGAGAGGCGGTTGATGTAAGAGTTTGGAAAGAACCATCGATTCCCCAATGTGTCGATCCTATACTTAGGGTGTTCCAATAACCCCTTATTAATAACGAATAGAAACCAGAATTCCAACTAGGTGGTCAAGCATGTTTAACAAGAAGTGGTGGCTGGAACAAAACCTAGAAGCCATTATCAAACAAATTATGGTTAGGAATTGAATAAACACTGGTTGTCAGAAGACCACATATTCCTCGCCACTTCCAGATTTTGTTCTGTAAACGGAGTTACCAAGGTGTTGGAAACTCCAAAAGTTCATCAAGTTCTTAGGGGACGTCGAAAAGTCCACTGTCAAACATGTTGCTAGGTACCAAACCCAACTAGGTGACTTAGTGGGTAATGAGGACTTAAGGATGAAATAATTCCCCAACTTCCTCATAAAGAATGTGTTTACTTGGTTTATAATGCTTCCGCCACAGTCGATTATAACATGGATTTAGTTGGAGAAATTATTCAATGAGCAGTTTCACATGGAGTAGTCTAAAATAAGCCTGACAAAATTGTCCAGTGCCAAATGAAAGAGCACTGGGACAATATACCAATACCTGAAATGGTTCAGACTTTTAAAAGCGTTATGCTTTACACAAGTCCTTGAGCAAGAGTTGGTCGAAATTGCTGCAAATGGATTAGACTATTCTATTAGAAAGAAATTGCTAAATACTCAATTCTTGAAGGATATGGCTCAGTTGGATATCAATGTTCGACTCATCGAACATTTGAAAGTTGAAAAAACCAAGGCAAACAAATACCATAAGAAAGGAAAAGTTTCTTACGCAACCATTGATGAATGTTCTTCTGGCGAAGAGCAGTCAGAGGAAGAAATAGAGGTTAATGTGGATGAACTCCAACCCGGACCTCCCTATGCGCATAAGCTATTAAAAACATAGAATGAAAAAAACCTTGTCGATACTGAGAAGAATGGCATATCCATCACCAAAACTTACACGTTTAGTATAACCAAGTGTGATGAAATATTTGATTTGTTAGTAATTGATGGTCAGATTGTGGTCCCTCAAGGCCTAAAGAATCCCCCACTTGAATAAAAGAAGAAAAGGGGATTCTACAAATTATATAACTTTCTTTGTCATAAAACATCTCAATGTGTACTTTTCAGGGATTTGGTGAAGAAAGCTTTGAAAGAAGGCATGCTCCAATTTGGCGAAAATCCAAAAATGCAGGTTAACAAAGACCCTTTGAAGGTTGAAGAGGCTTTATACGCAGAGCCTCTGGATTGTATGATTGTTGAATCTAATGAAGGCTTCGACATGGAAGTCATAATGGTTGAAACTACTGAAGTTTCAACACAAAGATGGAAAATGAGTTACATGAAAATGAGTGAAAGGATCAAAGGCTAGTTTAGGCCAAAGATGCAATGCTATGTACGATAAAGAGGCAACTGAAATATATGAAGCTGCTAAGAAAGAGGCTATCACGGAAGCGAAGCCTCTGGTTCCAAGGTTTGTTTTCGACAAACATGACACTGTGATACGGTGGCAGAACCGACTATTATACTGGTTTTGTATTTTGTATTCGCAAATATTGCGATAACCAAAAGTCACCATCGACTTTTCTTTTATCCAAATTAAGGAAAGGGTGAAAATAACAGAAAAGTACCTTTTCGAGAATTTTCAGAGTAAGGGGGGTAAATTATGGAAAGGGAAGGTGTTAGCACCCTTTCCATTCGTAGTTATCTACGGGCTCTTAGATGCTTAGCTCATTTTTTGAAATACCTTGTGCTTTGGGTTTTTGAAAAGTATTTTTAAATGCCTTAGTGCAACGATTCGCTTTGTGATAACTCTTGTATCAGTCCTCAAGAGTGTTGACAAAGCAAATGTTTTTGAAAGTTGTTTTTACAAGGTTGAAGTGTAAAAAGTTTGTTTTTAGCATAGCATCTACGAACTATCTACTTATACTCGAAAAGGATATTCTTTTCCTCCTATCCTTTAGACAGTGCTATCCAACTATTAGTGAGTAGGTAGCCCTATCGTTGGATGTAAGAGGGACATTCGAAGAGACGTTTTTATATTCACAAAGGAAATTGGGCAAGAAGCTTTAGTAACCACCCTAAGGTGCTAAGATCGTATTTTTACCGAGGCAACGTCGAGCGGGTCATCGAGGGACTTATGATCTTTTTTGAACCAGAGGGTAGCCACTAAAACCTCTCACGTTTCGAGAGTTGTGACTATTTTCCAAAGGTAATCAAAGTGGGATACCCTAGAGGTGTATATGTGCAATTGATTCAATTCAGTTTATTTATCTTTGTTATTAGGTTTGCTAATGTTTTGTTATTAGTCTTTCCATACAAGCCTAATTACTAGCAGTTAATATCTCCCAGAAATTTAAAGTGTGGAAAGTTAAATCTACGCTATTATAATGCCCCGGGGAGGGGGCATTTACATGTTCAAATGGGGGGAAATAAAGAAAGCGATAAAGTCCTATTTTAATCTATTACATCCCATTAACAGATACAAAAATATGAAAAATAAAAATAGAAAGGAAATAATGAACGCGCGTGAATTTGGAAAAATACACCTAAAACCCTAAAAATTTCTAAGTAAACAAGAAAATATTTTTGGTTGTTTTTGTTTATAAAACAAAATAAAACTTAAGTTTATTTAATTTTAATTTCTAGAAAAGGTTAAAATAATTAATTAATTTGTTTAAAAATTAATTTGATAAATAAAACACTAACCTAATGTTTTTTGTGAATTTTTTTAATTTAAAGTTTATTCAAATGATAAGTCAATAAAGAAATAACGAAAACAAAAATAAAAATACAAAGGGGCATCCTTCAATCCAGGGATAAAAATTGGAGTCTTCGATCCAGAGAAGGTGTCTTTTAATCCAGAGGAAAATGGGAGGCTTCAATCCAGAGAAGGAAATGTCTTCTTCGATTCAGGAGGGCAAACTGGTTTTCGATCCGTATCTGCAAGACAAGCATTATAACAATAAAGATGAAGGACCTGGGTGTCAAACCCAGGTCCTTCGATCCTATGTGCGCTGGTCTACTCAGGCTTAATCTGTAATACAAGCGTTAGAAAAAGAAACAAATACAAACCTGGGTGTCGAACCCAGGTTCTTCTCCTGCACATACACCTGCAAGTTTGTTCAAATGGTGGATCGAAATAGATCCAAAGACCCCACCTTATGTATGATCATTTCCTAAACCCAAATTCGGGGTTAAAACTAGCACAAGATCTTTGTACCACCTAGTTTGAAGCATGGCTGCTTCGAAGCCTTAAATTGGCACCCTGTACTTCCACACTTATATTTGTATGAATTATCAATAAGAACACAAACATGCATATAAAAACAATTCAAATAGTAATCGAAAGTATGACCTAGAATTTTACCAAGGAATGATGGGCTTGATGCATGGATTTTGGCTAGTGCTTGGGAACACTTCCTGCAAACTTTAGGGAGTGAACAAAGTGTTGCTGAAGACTCCTTTGATTGGGACCACTTATAAGGATTTTGATAGCTTTGGGGTGGCTTATGGGGTAGCGTGTCTCCAATATGTGTGTGTATCTCGTTCTTGTATGTGTGTCCTTCTTGTGTGTATGTTGTTCTTGTGTGTATGTCCTTGTTGATTTGTGGAAGTGGATTGTATTTATAGGAGACATGGGTGCATGGAAATGGCAAGAGACAACCATTACCCAAGCTTTGAAGGCCATGAGACCAAAATTAGACACATTAAAGCACTTCCATTTTTGAAACATTCATGCCTCTTTGAGCCTTAGGATGAACCTGGACACATTTGGCTCCTTCGAATGCCATTATGAGTTTCTCTTCAATTGGCCTAGAGTTTTGATTCGAAGTGTTCAGAAACTTCTCTATTATAACTTCTTCGACCAGTCAGTTTCTACATTGATTACTTGATCTTTCTATGATATTCCAATCAAAGGACAGTTGTTAATCATGCCTTCAAAGTACCGCTTATCCTTGCTCTTTGATTGGGCCAGAATTGTCTCCTTTGAACAACTCAAGTCTCATCATTGGGTCCACTTCAATTAAGCCCCTAATCAGCTAGCCCCAACGAAAACCCTTCCCAGGCTAATCGAAGCTTCCTTCAAGATGAATGCTTGTGCAGGAAGCTTGAGTGTGGCAATATGTCAGATTTTGGGCCAGCCAGCACTTTGCATATATCTTTTTCATTTTGGCCAACTATATCTAATCTTTGACCAAACCCTTTTCTTTCAGACAACACTAAGTTTCCTTCGAATGGGCCTTTAAATTCCTTCTTCAAATGGATCATTTACGTGTCCTTCGAATGGCTTTAGATTGGACCCATCTATTTGCCTTAGCAGTTTGATTGAAATACCCCCAAGTGAGAACTTTATTCTGTCATTCGAAGCCTCCTTTGTCACTTCTTTCAAATGCCTTTGCACAAGAGGCCTGTGTCTGGCTACATGTAGGACCAAGACCCATCATAAGACAAAATTGCATTCATTAATTATGTGTCTCCTTCAAATGGCCAACAATATGAGTCCTTCGAATGGACTTTTGGAGTTATATTTCAAAGGGGTCATATTGTGTGTCATAGTGCAAAAACTCTGTTAAGGGGTCTTGGCCTTGAAAGCAAGCACAGAGGAAGTCTTTTCCTTATGCATTGAAGGAAATCATAGAAGAAACCTTTTCCCTTTTGAATCCAAAGCAACTATGAAGGGGATTTTGGCCTAGTGAATCGAAAGGAACTTGAAGAGGCCGTTAGCTTTGTGAATCTAAAGGAACTTGTAGAGGCCATTAACCTTGTGAATCGAAGGCAAGCCTGAAGTAGTCAATACACAGTCGAAGGCTTGTGATTTAGACGTGATTGAAGGGGGACCCAACGCCCACTCGAAGCTTGTGAATCAGACCTGCATCGAAGAGTGCCAAATTCCTAATCGAAGACTTTGAAACTAGGCTTGCTCGAAGGTTTAGATTCCCAATCGAATCTTGTCAAGAGGCCAATCGAAAGACACTTGATTATCTTCAATAAAAAAATTTCATTCTCTTTAGGCAAGTGTTTGTAACCAACCATATAAGAAAAGATCTTGGAAAACATGAGAGGGAAAATTTTGGGATACAATAGCTGCCCCTATTCAATCTTTTTAAACCTGGAGATTTAGATTGGCTTGTTTGCCTTTCGTGATCTGAAGTTGGAAGATGATTGAACACTAGAGTGCCCAGAAATTTTCACTCGCACGGAGTAACACTGATGGTTGATGATGGAAGGAATGGACTTAAAGATGCCATTTGGAGAAGATGACGGAGGGTCGTCGGAGATGGGCTTAAAGATGCCATCCAAAGTAGATGTTGACTTCATAAGAGGTCTTTATGGGGAATTCCTATTCCTGCTGTCAGAGGAGGAGTCCATTGGGGAATGTGGTTGTCTGTTGTTCTCCTGCTTGAAGAAATCTCTATGGGGAATATAATCTATGAACTTCAGTTGTCCAAGGATCTATTGAGGAGTTATCTCTGTATTGGAAAGATGAGAGTTTTCTATTTTAAAGTTGAAGTCCAGGTTTCACAGTAACTTGCTAGGGATAATGGAATTAACCATTACCTGAAAATGTATCAGAAAGAGCCTGTGTAAGGCTGTTCTAGGATGAGTCCTTGTTAGTCTGCATCCAGAGATATATGAGAAAGAGCTTGTGTCGGGATGCTTCAGGATGAGTCCATGTTAGACATCGTCTGGAAAGTTTGAGAAGGAATCCATGTAAGATTGCTTCAGGATGAGTCCGTGTTAGACCGCATCTGGAAAGTTGAGAAGGAATCCGTGTAAGATTGCTTCAGGATAAGTCCGTGTTAGACCGCATCCAGATGATGAGAAGGAATCCGTGTAAGATTGCTTCATCTGGTCATATAGATAGTTTTCCTGTCTGGTTTCAGGTGTTTATCTATAAATCAATTGTTCGCAGATAGTTGTCCTGTCTGGTTTCAGGTATTAATCTGGATCTTGAAAATTGTCGGTCGCTGAGATGGTTGTGCTGGCTTGTTATAGGTATTAATCTCTGACCTGAGAAATAAATATAGTTTTCCTGGCTTATTACAGGTATTAATCTTCAATCTTTTCATGTAGATAGTTTTCCTGGCTAGTTACAGGTATTAATATATAATCGGTCGTCCACAAATAGTTTTCCTGGCTTGTTATAGGTATTAATCTGGAACTTGTTTTTGTTGGTCGTCGAGATAGTTGTCCTGGCTTGTTACAGGTATTAATCTCTGACCTGAGAAAGAAAGATATTTTTCCTGGCTTGTTATATGTATTAATCTTCAATCTCCTTACGTAGATAGTTTTCCTGGCTAGTTATAGGTATTAATCTACAATCGATCGTCCACAGATAGTTCTCCTGGCTTGTTAAAGGTATTAATCTGGAACATGGTTTTTTATCGGTCACATAGATAGTTTCCGAGTCCGGTTTCGGGCTTTAATCTGTGGCCTGCGGTATTTGTTGGTAAACCCTTCTTATTCTCGGGAGTTCATACCACTTGGTCGTGTAGATAGTTTCCCCGTCTGGTTTCAGGCATTAATCTTTAACCTGCTGTATTAGATGATAGTGTTTGTTTGTCTGCTAATTTAACCTGAAAATGTAAAATCAGTTCCGTGCGATGTCATGATGTATGAATTGCATGATTCTCTCAAAGTAAATGAGATTGTGATATATGCATTTGTGGTGCATATGCTATGATGTTTGTAAAATGATGTATGAATGCAATGTGTGAACATGTCAGTCGTTCTATTGCAGTGTTATTGAATTAGGGACAATAATTCCCTGATCGTTGCTGGGGGGAAGAATGTAGATCTTAAAATTTATTGAAGTTGAAACGCTGGGAGATGAACTCCCGTTGTTAGAGAAATAAACTTTGTTGGGGGAGGTGAACTCCGTGAACTGTTTGGGGATTTTGTTGAAATCCTGTTGGGGAATCCAGAGAATCTTGGCGACTTCACTGGGGTATCTTTTTAGATGTTGGAGTAGTAATTTGGAAATTCTTGCTCCGCCAGGGATATGAGAACACCTGACACCATTAGGCTACATGCTGAGAATATGGTGGTGACCTTGTAGCAGGATGCCCCTGCCTCTGTATCTGTTGGAGAAGGTATCTGTTGGAGGAAATATCTGTGGGGATTTTGTGGATGGCCCTTAGATATTGTCCCGTTTCTTAAAGTCATTAGCAAATTTATTTATGTTTTTAGGTGTATATTTGTAAAAAGTGTAATCACATTCAAATGCATATTTTCAAAAATAATTGCCAGATGTTTTCGCACACAAAATAGAAAAATAAAAACAGAAGTTTTGCACTTTCAAAGGAATAGTTTTGTATTAACTTGAATAAGAGTTTTTGTACAAGGAGACGGACATCCTAGTAAGAGAATGCCGTTGTATGAATGGAAACTATACAAAAAATAGTATACAAAGAAAAACAGCTATGTGAAATAATCCCATTGGGTTCCCATTCTGCTATTGTCTTTATGCCTTTGTGTGTCTCATCTCTTTTGCTGCTTGTCTGAAGTTGACTGGATTGATTAGTAACACTTGAGCTCGATAGTTTATACTGAAGATTGGCTGTAAGGTGATCTAACGGGACATAGTTATACGCTTAAAATCCCTAACTTTTTCCTGGGCTGCCCTTTCGGGTTTTCAGTCCACCGGGATACCCTTTTTTGCCCAAGTTGCCTTTTCAAGTTTTCAACTTGCCGGGTGTACAGATTTTTTTGTATATCCCTAATTTTTTCCCGAACCCTTTTGGTTCGCCGGGATGCCCTAATTTTTTCCTAGGCCAGTCAACCTAGCGAGTCTTTGTTCATGTGTAGTATCTTTTAACTATGTCCGCGTTTACAGGGTGTGGATGGTCGTCACCGTCCACAGTGGTCAAGATCATGGCTCCACCAGAAAATATATTATTGATCACAAATGGCCCTTCATATGTGGGAGTCCATTTCCCTCTCGAATCACCTTGTGGCAATATAATGCGCTTGATTACTATATCACCGACCCGATATACCTGACGTATAACCTTCTTGTTAAAATATTTAATCATACGCTTTTGGTACATCTGACCATGGCAGACAACTGCGAGCCTCTTCTCGTTAATCAGGTTTAATTGGTCAAGTCGAGTCTGAACCCACTCGTCTTCATTTAGCCCTGCATCCTTCATGATTCTCAAGGAAGGGATATGGACTTCAATGGGTAGGACAACTTCCATACCTTATACCAGAGAGAAAGGTGTTTCCCCTGTTGAGGTGCGCATTGTGGTACAGTAACCATGGAGAGCGAATGGTAACATCTCATGCCAGTCTTTATATGTCACTGTCATCTTCTGTATGATCTTCTTGATATTTTTATTAGCAGCTTCTACATCGCCATTCATCTTCAGCCGGTAGGGAGAAGAGTTGTGATGCTGGATCTTAATTTGTGTGCAGAGCTCGGAAATCATAGTTATTGAGATTGGTACCATTATCCGTGATGATTCTTTTTGGAATACCGTACTGACAAATAAGGTTATGTCTGATAAATCGGGCCATAACATTCTTGCTAACAGAAGCAAATGAAGCTGCCTCGACCCACTTCGTGAAGTAATGAATGGCAACCAAGATGAAGCGGTGCCCATTAGAGGCTGTAGGTCTGATCTCTCCAATCATGTCGATGCCCCACATTGCGAATGGCCAAGGAGCAGTCAAGACGTTTAGAGGAACCGTAGGCACATGCACTTTATCAGCATAGATATGACATTTGTAACAAGTTCGCCAATGCTAATAATAGTCTGTTTCCATAGTGGACCAGTAGTATCCTGCCCATAGGATCTTCTTAGCCATTGTATGCCCATTAGAACGGGTTCCAAAGGTACCTTCATACAAATCATCCATAATGTTTTCTACCTCACCCTTTTCTACACATCGAGGAAAGGTAGAGTCGTGGTTGCGCTTGTAGACGATCCCGTTACTAAGGAAGAACTTGGCAGGGAACCTTCTTAGGAACTTCTTATCATTGACTAAAGCTCCCCCAGGATACTCTTGGGCTTCGAGATATCTTTTGACTTCATGGAACCAAGGTTTTTCCACTACTTCTTCAGTACCAATCTCGTGGCAGTATGCGGGTTCATCCATTCTTTCATTTGTGATCTGAGGAGCCTCATTATCCCACCTGACCTTGAACATGGATGACATAGTATCTAGCGTGTCCTCTAGTTGATTTTCCTCTCGTGGGAAATGCTCAAAGGTAATTTCTTCAAAATGCGGAATCAATGTCAACACATGCTCTTTGTAAGGGATGAGATTAGGATGCTTCATATCCCATTCTCCTTTGATCTGACTGATCACTAAGGCCGAGTCTCCAAATACACTCAAGAATTTGATCCTCAAGTCGATAGCAGCTTTGAGACCCATGATACATGCTTTATACTCAGCCATATTGTTGGTACAATTGAAACATAATCTGGCAGTGAAAGGAGTATGACAACCTTCAGGAGATATGATTACAGGGTCGATGCCATTACCAAGAGCGTTGGAAGCTCCGTCAAAAACCATAGTCCATCGAGATCCTTTTTCAGGTCCTTCATCCGGTCCAGGTTCTTCACGATTAGTTACTAACATGACGTTATCGTCCGGGAATTCAAAATTCATGGATTGGTAATCATCCCCAGCCTAATGAGCCAAATGATCAGCTAGTACACTTCCTTTAATTTCTTTTTGGGTTGTGTATTAAATGTCGTATTCGGTCAGGATCATTTTCCATCTTGTTATTCTTTCAGAGAGAGCGGGCTTCTCAAAGTTGTACTTGATAGGATCCATTTTAGATATCAGCAAGGTAGTGTGAGTCAACATATAATGTCTTAGTCGGCGAGCAGCCCATGCTAAAGCGCAACAAGTTTTCTCGAGCAGTGAGTATCTTGTTTCACAGTCGGTAAACTTTTTGCTAAGGTAGTATATTGCATGCTCTTTTCGACCAGACTCGTCATGTTGCCCCATCATACACCCCCATTGAGTTCTCTAATACTATTAAGTACATGATCATAGGTCTTCCTTCACCTGGAGGCATTAAAATTGGAGGCTCTTGAAGATACTCTTTAATTTTGTCAAAGGCGTTCTGGCAGTCGTCATTCCACTTCACTGATTGATCTTTCTTCAGTACCTTGAAGATTGGCTTACAAGTAGCGGTCAGATGTAAAATGAATCTGGCAATGTAATTCAGACGTCCCAAGAATCCCCTAACTTCCTTCTTAGTGCGAAGAGTTGGAATTTCTTGTATAGCTTCGACCTTTGGGGGTCAACTTCAATGCCTTTGTTGCTGACGACGAAGCCTAAGAGCTTGCCAAATCTTACTCCAAAGGTGCACTTATTCGGATTCAACCTCAGTTTGTACTTCTTAAATCTTTCAAACAACTTCTGTAGGTGATCGAGGTGCTCTTTTTTAGTATGAGACCTGGCTATCATATCATCCACGTAGATCTCTATCTCGTGATGGATCATATCATGAAACAAAGCTACCATGACACGCTGATAGGTTGCCCCGACGTTCTTTAACCTGAATGGTATAACTTTGTAACAGAAAGTGCCCCACTGTGTGACAAAGGTTGTCTTCTCCATGTCCTCAGGTTCCCTTTTGATCTGATTATACCCGGAGAAACCATCCATGAAGGAGAATACCTTATGTTGTGCGGTGTTGTCAACCAGAACATCGATATGGGGAAGCAGAAAGTTATCCTTGAGACTTTCCCAATTCAGGTCTCTGTAATCTACACACATACTTACCTTTTTGTCCTTCTTAGGTATTGGAACGACATTAGAAACCCATTATGGATAAGAGGTGACAACTAAGAAACCGATGTTGAACTAGTTCATGACTTCAGCCTTTATCTTTTCTGGCATCTCTGGCCACATGCGACGAACCTTTTGTTTCACGGGAGGGCAGTCCTCTTTTGTAGGTAGGCGATGAACCACAATATCAGTGTCAAGTCCTGGAATGTCTTCATATGACCAGGAAAAAACCTCAACATAGTCATGTAGCATCTGTATTAACTGCTCTTTGACACTATGCTCCAGATCGACACCTATCTTGACTTCTTTCTTGTCCTCTTCTGTACCCAGGTTAACTGTCTCAACTGACTCTTCATGAGGTTGTATTTCCCTTTCTTTCTGTTATAACAGTCTAGAAAGTTCTCCTAGTACCTCACAATCTTCTTCACCTTCATCACCGACTTGGTAGATTAGATTTTCAAAGTCATAATAAGCAATATCAGAACCGTTATCAATGGGATCCAGAGTGGATGTGGATCTGTAGTTTAATATAAGGGTGTGTGTAAGAGCATATCTGTATATTTTAAACTAAAAAGCAGAAAAGAAAAACAAAGAGCACAAAATTTGCATGCAAAACGTCCAATGTTTTATTGATGACATATGAAAATGAAGCGATAACCCTCACAAAATAGACCATTGTGCCTCGGGTAAGACACAAGGCGTTAATGTTTCAATTGTTCAAATATTACATATCCTCAAAAAACAAAAGCACAAATTACTCTTGAATAAAAGTAATGGGTACAAAGTCTTTAACCTCCCAATTGTTGAGTCCACCACTGATGGTTGGGAAGATCCACTTGTCCAGGTCATGATCATTATCACTGTCTTCCAGGGAATTGACTCTGTGGTTGCTGATCCGTAAAGGTGATTCCAAGGAGCGAGAACGACGAATAACTTTTTGGGCTCCTGAAGTAAAACCCAAACCAAATTTGTCAGATTTGTAGGGAATATCCGGAAGTTGGCCCTAAATTATACACCCACCTTCTTCAACTACTGCTTTAGAATCCTTAAAAGAAGTCATCTTCAACGGAGGTCTAGTAGTCTTTGGAACACTGACAGTGGTCTTGGTCGCAACAACGGTCTGTGGAACCTCCTCAAAGTTCTGACAGGGGGTATCAATGAACTCACCATCCATTTCAACATACCTGAAAGAGATTAGGTGGCTCACCATGTACTCCTCCTCCCCATGGACTGTGATAATTTTTCCATTGACTGGGTACTTCAGCATCTGATGTAGGGTGGAAGTCACAGCACCAACCCCATGGATCCAGGGTCGACCCAACAAGCAGGAGTAAGACGGGCAGATGTCCATCACATAGAAAGTGGAATTAAAAGTCTGTGTACCCACTTTGATAGGGATGTACACCTACCCATGCACCATTCTTTTAGAATCGTCGAAGTCTCTCACCATAATGTTACTGGGCTTTAGCGTGAGTCCTTCGTAATCTAACCTGTCTAGAGCATTCTTGGGTAATACATTCAGCGATGAACCTGTATCCACTAGAACATGGGCTAATGTAGTGCCCCTGCACTCAATAGAGACATGTAAGGCGTTATTATGCTTCCATCCCTTGGGAGTTAAATCTACATCAGAGAATCCCAGGTCATTGTCAATTGTCAAACTAGCCACGCAATTATAAAATTGATCAGCGAAGGTCTCTTGAGGCACGTGGGCAGACTTCAAGAATTTTACTAAAGCCTTGGCATGGGCTTCAGAGCTAAGTAGTAACGCCAACATTGAGATTTTAGAGGGAGTCTGACCCGATTGCTCCATGATATTATAATCACTCTTCTTGATTATCTTTAAAATCTCTTCCATTTCCTTTTTAGAAGCCTCGGGAATGACTTATGGATGCGCCTTCATCTGGACAGGCTCAACCAATATCTCTTTTCCCTGAGTCTCGGCCGACTCAGTAGCGGGGATAACAGCAGGACTAACAGTAGGAGCAGCAATGTGAATAATGACAGGAGCAGTAGCAAGAATAATCACCGGAGTAGTAATAGGAGTATTAGCATGAGTAGCAGTAGGGATGATCACAGGAGTAGCAATGGTCTTTGGAGAGATCCCGGGGGATAAAACTCTTCCACTTCTCGTTATTTTACTGGTCCCAATGATATTATCGATGTCAGGATCAGTACCTTCAGCAACTTTGTCTTTGATAGCCAACAAATCTTGGTTGACAACATGGTAATAGACGTCAGCCCCATAATTCTAGGGAACAACTTTATCCGAGGAATATGGTATAAGCCCGAGCATCGTGATGATTAGGGGAGAAAACTTTGGAACAGATGTAATCATGACGGGTCTTTTGGTAAAGACCCTGGGAGGATTGTCGGAAATGGTAATTATCGAAACATCTTCACATGAATTTCTGGCAAGAGGAAATTTCTCGAACAAGATTTCTTTGTTAACCATCAGGCACTGGACGCCCATCTTCAGTAAGAAACAACCATCTAGTAGAGACATACATGAGTGGTAACCTTCACCACAGCCCAAAAATAAACCGGCTCGCAATAGATTCTCTTTGACAGTCAAAAGAGGAGTAGTTAATTCATCCACAGAAGAAACAAAATGGTCATCATCAATAGCATTGACAACTTGGCCATGTTTGGGCATTGGTGCAGTTATTACATTAGGCGTCTCTGGAAGGTCAAACTCAATCTCTTTCGCCTCAATGAGATCTTATACCTTATTATTTAAAGCCCAACAATCATTTGTATCATGCCCCTGAGTTTCATAGTGGTAGGCACATCGAGCATTCGGGTTGTAGCGGGGAGAGGCAGTATTAGGATTCTTCGGGGCCTCCTTCAGAGTTACCAAATTGGACTTCAGCAGTTGTGGCAAAACCTGGGATAAGGTCATGTTGATTCGATTAAACTGTCTTCTAGGCGCATTTGGTCTGCGCTGATTGTTTCATTGTTGGTTTGAGGCAGGATTGTAAATCATAACAGCCCCTACCGTCGAACGATTCTCAATTTTGTTATGATTTATTTGGCCATAAGCAGCGCTAACCTTCTTCTTTCCTGTGAATGGTTTCTTTGCAGTACTATAGGATGCATCCCTCTGTATTTTACCACTTTTGATGCCATCCTCTACCCGTTCACCAGTCAGTATTAGTTCAGTGAACCCAGTAGACAAACTTCCAGTCAGATGGTTAAATAATGGCCTGGATAACATGCCCAAGAACATGTCCACCAGCTCCCTATCAAACAACGAAGGTTGGACTCTTCCCGTAAGGTCTCTCCATTTTTGGGCATAATCTTTAAAACCTTTGCCGGAACCCATAAACATACTTCGCAACTGTGTAGGGGTCGGGGCAAGGTCATCATTATATTGATATTGCTTGTAGAAAGCAACATCCAAATCTTCCAAACTGCGAATGTTGGTTCTCTCCAGTTGATAGAACCATTCTAGCTGAGTCCCTTCTAAACTCTCCTGGAAGAAATGTACCCACAGATTCCTGTCAGTAGTGTGGGGTTGGATCTTCCTGACATATGAACTTAAGCGCAACTTAGGGCAGGAGACACCATCGTACTTAGCAAAGGTAGGAAATTTGAATTTTTGTGGGATGACCACCCCTGAAATCAGTCATAGCTCCTCAAAATCCAGCCCGGGTATCCTCTGGATCTCCATAGCATTGAGTTGATCCTCTAGCTGTTTGTATTTATTATCAGGAGGAGGATACTACTCCTCAAAATAGTCAGGTTCATCTTCCTCAGACCCTGGACTATTGTTTTCTCCCATTGGCTTCTCTTTATGATTGTCCCCCTCATTTGACGGAGTCGCAAAATCTATAGCTCGCTTAACTGTTCCTCTGAGCCTTCTTCCCAGATTCAATACACCAGTTGGTTTATTTGTCTTTTTCTTCTTGTATTTGAGAATGAGAGCTTTCAGATCTTCTTTCCCCTGGGCCATAGCCAGAAACGTCTGCTGAAATTGAGCGTTTTGAGCTTAGAGTTCTTTCACTGTTTGTTCGAGAGCCATTTCTTTTGCTGAAATAAACAGCAAAAAGAATAAGAAACCTGTCTTGGAATACCTGCTTATGCGATGAAATGCATGATATGCATATGCAATGTTTTCAAGGGCCTTATAGGATTTAAAATCTTTTAACCAAAACAGAAATAGAGACTTTTTATTAGTAAGTTCAAAATGAAATCAAAGTTTACAAAGGAATAACAAATAAGAAACTTCTAAAAATCCTAAGTCTCCCAAGGACGCTTTCTTTTGGTGCTAATGTAGGCATTAAGATTCTGCTCTTCGTGAAGCCGCTTTGTCAGTTCCAACACCTTTTTCTCACTGCCATAGAATTGGGACTCAAATGTATCTCGTTCTTCTTTGAGTTGTATCCAAGATTTTTTCAATTCTTCGAAGTTTGTTGGCATATCAGGATGCAGAATGATGAGAGACTCAACCCCTTGAACAATAGGCTCTGAAATAACTGATAGGATAGCAACATACGAAAACTTAAGATTTTGAGGACGAACTCGCCCCCATTTGAGGTATGGCTCCAAAGGGATGGAGTTCTTGTTCCCTAGAGTCCTGCTATCAGTCTTCTTAACCATTCCCCAAGCACGAATGAGCCTCTGATGATAACCTTGCAGATCATTTGAATAGTCGAACACAATACCTTGAATGAGCATATCATGAGGACCATCCCTCTGAGCATAACCGAACTGACGTAAAGCTAAATAGGGGTTGCAGGTGATGCCTCCTTTAATTCCAAGGAGTGGCACATTGGGAAATTCTCTGCAGCGATGAATAAAAGAGATTTCTTCTTGGGAGATAGGGAACCAATAGATATCAGAGTGAGAAAGAGACATTAATCTTTGGTTCCACCTTAAACCTAACTCATTCTTCATTACCGACCGAGGAAGGTGAGAAATAAACCACCCATAGAGTAGAGGTATGCAACACATAAGAGTCCCTTGCTTCTTCATGGTACAGGTATAGAGTGAATGCAGAATATCCCCCAGCAATGTAGGAACTGGATTGTGAGCAAGGAAAATGCTGATGGCATTGACATCTACAAACTAATCTGATTTGGGGAAAAAACCAACCCGTAGATCAAAAGAGCTAAAACATCTTCAAAGGCATGGTAACTCATAGCGTCTAGGAATACCTAGGCTTTCATCATCAGAAAACTTGTGAGGAGACCCTTAAATCCACTTATTCTTTCCCAATTGGACTTAATGTCAGATGGATTCAAGTGCAAAGCTATGGCAACATCTTCAGCAGTTGGATCTTGTTCTAAACCGGTAAAGGGCATATGCTTCAGTATAGGCAAACCAAGTATTTTGGAGAATTCTTCCAGCGTGGGCACTAACTGGTAGTCCGTAAATGTGAAGCAATAGTGCTTAGGGTTGAAGAACTAGAATAAGACACTCATCAAACCCTCGTCAAAACCGGTAGTAACCAAATTGAGCAAGTGACCATATCTCTTGTTGAATGATGAACTCTCAAGAACTTTTGAAACCATTTTTTTGAGTTTGGGAGGGATCTCTACAAAACTGATTTGGATGGTTTTTCTATGAGCTGAATCCATGACCTACAAAACAGGGAAGAGATAAATCCCCATTCCCTTGAAATAGTTAGTGTACATGACATGTTATGATGTTATGATTATGTTTAAAAATCACAGATATGTCAAACGCAAACAAGTTACACAAAGACATTAGGTTTTAAGGCTTGCATGTGTTTTAAAGGTAAGTACCCTCTTGAAGTTTAAGTTGGCTCAACCTGTCCAATTAATAGTAATCAGGTTCTAAGGAGTCTCATATCACCGACCTTTCTTTTAGGCATTATTCTAGCTCAAGCACTAAAGTATTGCGACCAGAATATCCCAAAAGTCTAGTCTCAATGAGTGTAGTATCGAGTATCAACCAATCTTCAGTCGGAACCAAAGTCGGCCATCTCACTACTTTCTAATGGCTTAGGATGAGTCAATTAAAGGTTATAAAGGTCAGTTAGCACTTAATGACACTAAGGAATCCTAATGTTATCCTTGGATGACTCAAGGAACATTAGTACAAACCAAAGTATCACGCTAACATAGACATCACTTCGTCCATATCGGTCTACGCCGTACAGGTTCCATGATTTATTGCTACTTACCTAATAAGGTTCCCCAGATCTGGGTGTAGGATCTTTAAGAATAACCCAAGCAACCATTTAAAAATGAATCGAAAAGCAAACAAGTAATTTTAAAGTGATAAACTAAACTCTAAGGTAACCCCACTTTATAAGTATTCCTCGGTAGAGTCTCCAATTCTCTGATATAATGGTAGAACCGACTGTTATAGTTGTTTTGCATTTTGTATTTGCAAATGTTGCGGTAAGCAAGAGTCGTCACCGACTTTTCTTTTATCCAAATTAAGGAAAGGGTGAAAAGAACAGAAAAAGACCTTTTCGAGAATTTTCTGAGTAAGGGGGGTAGATTGTGGAAAGGGAAGGTGTTAGCACCCTTTCCATCCGTAGTTATCTATGGGTTCTTAGAAGCTTAGCTCATTTTTTGAAATACCTTGTGCTTTGTGTTTTTGAAAAGTATTTTGAAATGCCTTAGTGCGGAGATTCGCTTTGTGATAACTCTTGTATCAGTCCTCAAGAGTGTTAACAAAGCAAATGTTTTTGAAAGTTGTTTTTGCAAGGTGTAAGTGTAAAATTTTTGTTTTGAGCATAGAATCTAAGAACTATCTACTTATACTCTAAAAGGTTGTTCTTTTCCTCCTATCCTTTAGACAGTTCTATCCTAGTATTAGTGAGTAGGTAGCCCTATCGTTGGATGTAAGAAGGACATTCGAAGGGACGTTTTTATAGTTACAAAGGCAACTGGGCAAGAAGCTTTAGTAACCACCCTAAGGTCCTAAGATCATATTTTTACCGAGGAAACATCGAGAGGGTCATCGAGGGACTTATGATCTTTTTTGAACCAGAGGGTAGCCACTAAAACCTATCACGTTTCGAGAGTTGTGACAATTTCCGAAGGAAACCAAAGTGGGATAACCTAGAGGTGTATATGTGAAATTGATTCAATTCAATTTATTTATCTTTGTTATTAGGTTTTCTAACATTTTCTAATTAGTCTTTTCATACAAGCCTAATTACTATCAGTTAATATCTCACAAAAATGTAAAGTGCAGAAAGTTAAATCTACGCTATTACAATGCCTCGGGGAGGGGGTATTTACATGTTCAAATGGGGAAAAAAATAAAGAAAGCGATAAAGTCTTATTTTAATCTATTACATCCCATCAACATATACAAAAATATAAAAAAAGAAAAAAAGAAAGAAAATATTGAACGCGCGCAAATTTTGAAAAATATGTCTAAAACCCTAAAAATTTCTAGGTAAACAAGAAAATCTTTGTGGTTGTTTTTGTTTATAAAAGGTTAAAATAATTAATTAATTTTTTTACAAAATTAATTTGATTAATAAAACACTAACCTAATGTTTTTTTGTGATTTTTTTTTATTTAAAGTTTATTCAAATGATAAAGTCAATAAAGAAATAACGAGAGAAAAAATAAAATCCAAAGGGGCATCCTTCAATCCAGGGAGAAAAATGGGAGGCTTCGATCCAAAGAAGGTGTCTTTCAATCCTGGGGAAAAATGGGAGGCTTCAATCCAGAGAAGGAAATGTCTCCTTCGATCTAGGAGGGCAAACTGCTTTTCGATCCATATCTACAAGACAAGCATTAGAACAATAAAGATGTAGGACCTGGGTGTCGAACCCAGGTCCTTCGATCCTGTGCACGCTGGTCTTCTCAGGCTTGATCTGCAATACAAGCGTTATAAAAAGAAACAAATACAAACCAGGGTGTCGAACCCAGGTGCTTCTCCTACATATACACCTACAAGTTTGATCAAATGCTGGATCGAAAAAGATCTAAAGACCCTACCCTACGTATGATCATTTCCTAAACCCAAATCTAGGGTTAAAACTAGCAGATGATCTTTGTACCACCTAGTTTGAAGCCTGGCTGCTTCGAATCCTTAAAATAGCACCCTGTACTTCCATACTTATATTTGTATGAATGATTAATAACAACACAAACATGCATATAAAAACAATTCAAATAGTAATCGAAAGGCTATGACCCAGAATTTTGCCAAGGACTGGTGGGCTTGATGCATGGCTTTTGGCTAGTGCTTGGGAACAATTCCTGCAGACTTAAGGGAATGAACAGAGTATTGCTGAAGACTGCTTCGATTGGGACCACTTATGAAGATTTTGATAGCTTTAAGGTGGTTTATGGGGTAGCGTATCTCCAATATGTGTGTGTATCTCGTTCTTGTATGTGTGTCCTTCTTGTGTGTATGTTGTTCTTGTGTGTATGTCCTTGTTGATTTGTGGAAGTGGATTGTATTTATAGGAGACATGGGTGCATGGAAATGGCAAGAGACAACCATTACCCAAGCTTTGAAGGCCATGAGACCAAAATCAGACACATTAAAGCACTTCCATTTTTGAAACATTCATGCCTCTTTGAGCCTTAGGATGAACCTGGACACATTTGATTCGAAGTGTTCAAAAACTTCTCTATTAGAGCTTCTTCGATCAGTCAACTTCTGCATTGATTACTTGATCTTGCTCTGATATGCCAATAGAAGGACACTTGTTAATCATTCCTTCAAAGTACCCCTTATCCTTGCTCTTCGATTGGGCCAGAATTGTCTCCTTCAAATGGCTTAAGTCTCATCATTGAGGCCTCTTCAATTAAGCCCCTACTTAGCTAGCCCCTATGAAAACACTTTCCAGGCTAATCAAAGCTTCCTTCAGTATGAATGCTTGTGAAGGAAGCTTGAGTGTGGAAATATGTGGGATTTTGGGCCAGCCAGCATCTTTGCATATTTCTCTTTCGTTTTGGCCAACTAGATCTAATCTTTAACCAAACCCCTTTCTTTCAGACAACACTAACTGTCCTTCGAATGGGCCTTTAAATTTCTTCTTCGAATGGATCATTTACGTGTCCTTCAAATGACTTTAGATTGGACCCATCTATTTTCCTTATCTATTTAATTCAAATACCCCCAAGTGAGAACTTTATTCTGTCAATCAAAGAAGTATCGAAAATAGTTCCAGCAACTCCGCCAAAAAACTTTTCATCCTGCGTCGGACATCCCACAGGAAAAATGGTTGGAGCCAGTAACCCAAAAGAGGGGCAAGAGGCCAAAGTGGAAGCTGATCGTTCATGAAGCTGAGGCTAAAGAGAAAAAGGTAGATTCGAAGGGATATCAAGTTTCTTCTAATTATAAGGGGAAAAATATGATTACAAGGACTCAGTGGAGGCATCATCAAAGAAATAAGATAACTGCTAGAGAGGTTTCAACATCTCAGTTGAAACCTGTCGAAATTGTCAGGAAAGTGGAAGGCATGAAACCAGCTGAGGTAATGAAACCTGGTGATGCCACACTTCAACAAAGGCTCTATCCCAAGTCAAACTTGACTGAAAAAGAAAATATCACAACTAATCAAAGGTTGGCTATAAGGCTACCTCCTTTGTGAAACAAAGAGCTGGTGGCAACACAAAATGTTGGATATACTCCTACACCTGAGTATACTCTGACATCTGAGGGTGAAGAGGAAGTAGAACTTGATTATGAACCTTCACCAGAAGATGATATGGTAGATGAAATTTTTGGTGAATATTTCATCATCAACTACGGAATTGTATTAATCTTACCTTTTGAGTTCGACAGAGTGTTAGAAGTTTCAGAGGATGAGGAAGACTACATATCAGGCTAAGCTGCTGATGAAAAACCTTTGTGCTACTATGTAACAAATATTTGCGTAGTCGAAGAACATAAAGTTGTGTTTGAGAAACCAATTCCTATAATGATGTACCATCTTAAACCTTTGTTCATAAGGGAAAAGATAGATGGTGTACCAGTCAACAAAGTGTTCATCAATGGAGGAGCAACTGTTAACTTGATACCCCGTGTAGTATTCAAGAAAATAGGAAAATGTGAGTCATATCTTCGGCCATGCAATATGGTTTTGTACTACTATGAAGGGAAAACTAGCAACATATTAGGAGTAATCCAGATAGAGCTTGTTGAAGGAACCACTACATGATCGACAATGTTTATGGTAATAGACTCTAAATCCAATTTCAATTTACTACTTGGCGATGAGTGGATTCATGGAATAGGAGCAGTAAGGTTGATGTTACACCAAAGGATATATATCTAGAAGAAGGATGGTGTCGTGGAGAATATAAAGGCGGGTAAGAGCTATTAAAGGGTCGATGGAAGCAAAGGGGGAAAGAAATCATTTGACCAACACTTGGTAAACGTAGCGCCTTGTGGCGAAGATGGAAGTACCCCTAAGGAAAATGAAAATAGTTTTTTGAGTTTGGATCTTGATCATGGGATCACATGGAACACAGACGAGGCAGTGGCGCCTATGGGTTCGATACTACCCAAAGGGTGATCTGCAGTTAAAGATAATGACCAGTGAGTCAAAAAGTCGGGTTCAAATTTTGGCTTATGTAGATGAAAGCAAAAGAAAATCAGATTTAGAGGTTGAGAAACTACAAAATATGGCTGTCAAAGTGAAAACAAAAAATAAAGAAGCATGAGAATATGACCAAATAACAACTTTAGAAAGCTGGAGCCTAGATTGTATCTATGAAAATGAGTCTTTGGGGTTTGAAAAAGACCCATCAAGTCCTATGCAAAATATGCAAGCTCAAGATCTTCTATAGGAAATTGATCTAGGGGATGGTGTGACGAAGAGGCCAACTTACATTAGCACTAGAGTTGGGTCGATGATGAAATTCAAGTTGATCAAGCTGTTGAAGGAATAGAGATTGCTTCGCCTGGGACTATGGCAAGATGCCTGGACTAAGTCAAAGTATGGTGGAGCATCATTTGCCTATTCAACCAGGCAAGAGGCCAGTGAAGCAACATCCTAGTGTTAGAACATAGTTTGGTTCTACATCCAATTATTAGTTTTGATGCAAAAAAGAAAGTTAATAACGTGAAAAATCATATATGATGCTTTGGAGAAGAAGAACATATAAGAAGCTTTGAAGCAAAGCTAAAATGACACGCAAGAAAGATAAATTATGATGCTGACAGTCAAACTTCTGAAGCACCAAGCTGCAAGTTATACTCTGATATATAAAGTTCTAAAAGAACAAATAAGCTTCAAACATAACTATCATATTCAAAGTTCTACGTACAAGCAATTAGCTCAATATACTCTAAGACGGCGTAGATCTGACATCACATTAATGGAATTTTTAAATTAACGACTAGAAACTTTATGGCTGGAATAAGATCTGTATTTTTAGAAAGAAAATCAAATCTCAAATAAACAATCTTCTAAAATTAGAATGTTATGTCTCCAACAGATTAAATACTTCTTCTATTTAAAGGAGACGATGAAGATGCATCCTGATCGGAAATTTGAATAAATTTTAAATTCAAATATATCACAATATGCACTATCAACTCACAAATATGAATAAATTCTAAATTCATTTAACATACATAGTTCACACACTCTTGAGGTCTTTTGGATTGTAAAGGGGCTTAGGGTATCGTGGCATGAACAAAAACATGGGGAAAACAAATGGTTTTTGGGCTCATCTAAGTGTTATAATCTCTTTAGTGTATTGCTTTTTGTGTTATCAATCACAAGTGGGACTCATACACCTTATAAGTTTGACTTCAAGTTTCGAATCAAGTATTAGAGTATGGATCTTTGTTTCCTATATGAGTATCATCCCTAGGTGTTGTACCCCAAAATTTCCCTCCCATTTATCTCAAAAAAACATTCTCCTAGGGTTCTCAATTGCTCAAGATTACTCAAGAAATTGATCAGACAAATTCTCCTCCTAAGCAATGGGTCCACAACTAGGGTTTTGTGTTTCAAAAGGAATTTTAGGTTTCAAAGGTATGAAGTCATTTTCATGGTTCTCCATAGGTCTTCAATAATGCTCATATCAAGTTTCAAGCCTTGTATCACAAGTTTTCTCAGCCAATTTCTCAGATGACTGAAATTCAACTATATTGGGTAAAAAGTCAAATATAGTCAACATATAGTCAAACCTCAATATTTTTTGTCAACATCAACATTTTGAAGTCATATGCATCATTTTATCAATGGTTGATCATGATTCCTCAAGAAAAGCCCTCAAATCATCAAAAGTCAAAAGTTGCCAGATTAGGGTTTCCTTAGGAGAAGTCAACTGAAGTTTGACCAAGAATAACTTTCACATGCTTCATCAACTTTTCCCCAACCAAAGCCCATCTTAAAGTAAATTTAATTCTCTACAACTTGGTATCTCTAAGCTCAAGTCCAAAAATGCTTCATTTGAGAGATATGAGTCAATACATTATAGGTCATTTCAAAAGTCAACAAAAGACACTTTCTGTCAAGGCACCTTACATCAAGATAAAATCATCATATGAATAAATGATCTACATAGATATTTTAGGGGACATATTGATATTTCAAAAAAGTCAAAGATCACCTTCAAATGATAAAAACTGAGAGAGTTATGATTGGTACAAGTTGGGCCATTTTTGAGAAAACGCATGAAACTTCATTTGAGAAATTTTGAACTTTTGGACTAATGGGCCTAACTTTTGAGGTTTAAACATGTTTATAACATGTTAGAGGACCTCTAAGTCCATTTATACATTACTTTTATTTTGATTTTATTTATTTTGATTTTATTCAAATTAATTCAAAATAAATCAAATAAAATATGAGTTGATGGACCAAAAGGAGTGTGGGCTTCATTTGCGTATCTTCTTGAAGGCCCAAGGCTTCTTAAGAGCTTTCCAAAACCGTGAAAACATGTTGGGAACAAGAATCTTCAACTTTGGAATGTTTTTAAAAACAATTTTGGAAAGATTTCAATGTGTTTTCTTTGCAATGAATTGTGACATAATGATACAAGATCCTTGCCTTGTTTTGATCCATTTTATTTCTATATAAATACAAGCAACACTCAAGTGCAAAAGACACGAGCTGCTGCCTCAAGAACCACTTCAAAAATCCCTTAAAATTCTCAAGAAAGGTGCAAACTCGTATCATAATTTCTAGCCACTCTCAATCAAAACCAAGCCTTGAATCGTGTTCCTGAAGCTCCTAAGAATCTCACCAAGTCTAGAAACAAATTTATTCACGTCTGGAATAGCTTACACAAGCCCACCAGTTTTGGTAATTTTCTTGAATTCGAATCTTTTAATCTATGCATATTTAACTAATTTTGTATGCACAAATGAGTTCATCACGTTGTTTAGAACAGGCTTGAATAAGAAAACACAACCTTTAACACATGGATGATGAGTTACCATGGCTAGGGCACGATCAGATTCTCTCTTCGAAACTCCATTTCCACTAATTTATTTATTTTTTACAATTAAAATCAAAACATATAAAATTAGAATATTACATAAAAAAATAGTATATTAGGTTTTGTTAATTAACTTTTTTCATTTAATTAGATTTTAGGTCTTATTTTTTATGTTGTAAAATTAATTAGAATAATTAGGTTTTTATTAATTATTAACTTAAATTATTTTCTACAAAAAATACACAAAAATTAATTTCTAAAGTTTTAGATTTTAGGACTTTAAAACATCTTATCTAACACTTTCTTATTTATTTTCCCCTTTACTTTCTTAGAGAAATTATATAGGTCGCATAATTTTTTTGTAATAATTGTAGTTTTATTTCTCGCAAATTTGTACTATTGTATCTGCCCTAAAGCCTTGTAATAGCTTAATTAGGGTTTACTTTTCTGCACCTATATTATGCTTGCTTGTCTGTATATATTTAACTGTTAGTAATCGACTTGTATGGCAAGATTTAAAAGCAATCCTTAGATAACCCTAATCAAGATAAATAACTGAACTGAACCATTTGCACTCATGTATGTACCTCTAGGGTAGCCTCTCCTTGTTGTCTTTGAAAAAACAATGGTCATGTCCCTCGAACATAGGGATACAATTAGAAAAGACCCTCGGTTAAAGATATCATAAAGATCATAGTCCCGTGATGTCCCTCAAAGTTGCCTACGACAAATTATCTTGTCCCTCTATGTTGCCTATGAATATATGATGATAGTCCCTTTGAATTGCTAAGGTATCCTTATATGTTGCCTTTAATGACTATAACGACGACCCTATGCCTGTCCCTTCACATCCAATGGATGAGTCTACCTACCAACTAATGGTATGGATAGCGCCATCCCTAACAGAGAAGGAAAAAAAATAAAGAAAGACCTTTCAGTGGGTAAGATACCCTTAATTTCTTGCTCACAAACTAAAATAATTTTCACACCTGACACTTTCAAAACAACTACTTTCAAATGCTTTATAAACACTCTTGAGGACTAATACAAGGGTTATTATAAAGCAGATGACCTTACATTGGCATTTTCAAAACATTTTCAAAGCACGTACAAAGAAAATTAAAGTGAGCTAAGAAACTAAAAGCCTGTAGATAACTACGGATGAAAAGGGTGCTAACACCTTCCCTTTTGATAACTTACCCCCCAAACTCAAACTCTTAAAAGGTATTTCCTATTCTTTTCACATTTACTTATTGGATAAATGAAAATTCGGTGGCAACTCTTGCTATCCTCAATATTTACGATAATACGCAAAACAAGTCAGTTCTCCCACCGTATTATAGGACTGGGGACTCGGCTGGGGATGAGAATTAAAAAAGAGGGGTTACCTTAGGGATATATCACTTTTACTTGCTTTGTTTGTTTGTTTGCTTTATATTTGAGGTTTTTCTCGGGTTTAATTTCTTGTAAAGATCTTATACTCGGATCTGGGGAGATTTTTGATAGGTAGCAATAAATCATGAAAAAATATACGGTGTAGACCGATATGGTTGAAGTGATGGCTACGTTATTGCAACACATTGGTTTGTACTGGTGTTCCTTGAGTTAGTCGAGGATAACACTAGGTTTCCACGTGGTGTCATAAGAAATAAATGACCTTTAGAACCTTAATTGACCCAACTTAGCCCTTAGAAAGTAGTGAGATGGACGACTTTGATGCAGTACGAAGTTGGTTGATACTCTATGCTACGCTCATTGAGATTCGACTCTTGGGATATTTCGGTGGTAAGTCAGTTGCTATGCTGAAACAATGCCTGAGAGAAAGATCGGAGAAATGATACTCCTAGAACCCGATTACTATTCTTAGGACAGGTTAAGCCAACTAAACTTCAAGAGGGTACTTACCTATCAACTTCATGCAAGCCTTTAAACCTAAGGCCTTTTGTGTGATTTTCTTGTGTTTTCTACTTTGTTGCTATCTTGTTTAAACATAACATCATAACATCATAACATCATAACAGCATAACATCATAACATAGAATTTTCACTGACCATTTCAAGGACCAAGAGATTAATCTTTGTTCTGTTTTGCAGGATATGGCCTCCGCTGGTAGAAATACTATCCGGATCAACTTCATGGGAATAACTTCTAAACTCAAAGAATTGGTCTCAAAGGTTCCCGAAAGCTCTCAGCTCAACAAAAGACATGGTTATTTGCTCAGCTTAGTTATCTCCCATTTTGAAGAAGGTATGATGAGCGTTTTATTCCAATTCCTTGATCCTAAACACCATTGCTTTACTTTCCCCAATTATCAGTAGGTGCCCACAATGGAAGAGTTCTCTAAGTTAATTGGGGTGCCTATACTAGATCAGATACCCTTCACTAGTTTAGAGAATGATCCAAGACCTGAAGATATTGCCACAGCCTTGAACCTGAAACCATCCGACATTTCATCTAATTGGGAAACCAGGAGTGGGGTTAAAGGTCTCCTTGCAAAATTTCTGATGGAGAAAGCTCAGTTGTTTCTAGATGACATGATTTCCATGCTTTCGAAGATGTTTTGGATTTAATAACATATGGTTTGGTATTATTCCCCAATCTGGACCAACTTATAGATGTAAACGCCATCAATATATTCCCCACTCATAATCTTGTGCCTACTTTTCTCGAAGATATTTTGTATTCTCTTCACACTCGTACTGTGAGGAAGCGAGGAAATCTCACTTGTTGTATACCTTTGTATCCAGCTAGTTTATTTTGCACCTTCCCTGTTCGATAATGAAGAACGAACAAGGTTTGAGGTTGTCTCAAAGGATAATGTCACTCTCTCTTTCAGACATTTATTAGTGTTCCCGATCCCAAGAAGACATCATTATTATTGACCGATATGGAGAGTTCCCTAATGTGCCACTCCTGGGTATAAGGTGGGGAATTACTTATAATCCTTCTCTAGATTTATGTCAGTTTGGTTATGCTCGAAGAGATGGTCCTCATGATATGCTTATTTAGGGTGTTGTATTCGACTATGATAATGATCTTCAAGGTTACTGATAAATATTCATCCATGCTTGGGGTATGGTTAATAAGATTAATAGAAGGATTCTGGGGCATAAGAACTCTATCCCTCTGGAGACCTATCTCAAATGGGTAAGAGCTTGTGCTCAAACCATTATGATGCCATATCATACTGTCCTACTAGTAATCATGGATCTTTTTATCGAAGGAGACGTTTCTCACATCATCCTTCATCCAGACATGCCTACTTACCTTGAAGAATTTCAAAACTCCTGGATTCAACTCAAGGAAGAACAGGACACCTTAGAGACTCAATTCTATTCAAGTGAGAAGAAAGTGTTAGAGCTTATGAAGCAACTTCATGAGGAGCAGAGTCTTAACACATATGTCAACTCAAAGAAGAGGCGTCCATGAGAAACTTAAAGATTTAGGAGATTTTAATTTACTTCCTTGTAATCTTTTCTATTCACATGAACTTACTAATATAAATATTGTTTCTGTTTCCTTTTGGTTAAAAAAGTTAAATCTCATAAGGTCCTTGAAAGCATTGCATTTACATATCATGCATGGCATACATTACAGGTTTTCCTCACAAACAGGTTTTCTCATCTTCTTACTATTTATATCAGTAAAAGATGGCTCTAAAACAGACAATGAAAGAACCTAAAGTTTATAATGTTGTAACCCAAAATTTTCCCTCCCACTTATCAAGAAGTTTCACACAAGATCTCCTTGGGCTCAAGACTGCATTAGGGTTTGATCGGCTCAAGACTGCATTAGGGTTTGATCAGCTCAAGACACCTCTTTATGCATTGATGACCAAAATTAGGGTTTGAGATTGCACAAGTATTTTTTAACTTCCAATGCTTCATATGAATTTCATGGATCATTATGGACCCCCAAGATTACTCATGCCAAGTTTCAAGTCTTGGATCACACTTTTGATCAGTCAATTGAGCAGTTGACCTAAAAATCAACTGTATTGGTGAAAAAGTCAACTATGGCCAATTTACAGTCAAACTTTATAATTTTTGATCCATATCAACATTATAAACTCATATGTATTATTTGATCAAGTTTGGACCACAACTCCTCAAAATATGATCAAATCTCCAAAAGGGCAAAATGGTCAAAATTAGGGTTTTGATTGGGAAAAGGCAATCCCTAGTTTTAAACCTAGCAAATGGCCAATTGGTTTAAGGCATGATTTCAAGAGTCCAATTGAATCATTTTAACCTAATTACATGGTTCAAAACATTGCAAGTCCATTGGATTGACAGATGAATTTTGCAGTCAACTGATCAAAAGTCAATTGTATACTGAAAAGTCAAACTTTGACTTTTTGATCAAATTCAAGTGCCAAAGATCATAATTCATCAAAACATGTAAAAATATGAAACTTATTCATCAAGAAATAAAAAAGTCAAGATTTCATTTTGAAAAGTCAAAATTTCTAAACTTGGAAATTATTCTAAGTGTTGAAAATTTATGTTTTTTCATAACTTTGAGCCAAATTTTCAAAATGATTCAAAAGAAACTTCCAACATGAAAGTTGTAGATCTTCATGAAATATACCAATTTTCATCACACAACTTATTCCAAAAGTGCTTGGATCTCAAGTTATAATTTCAAGAACATAGGGTCATGAAACTAAACACTTAGTGAAATTTTGCCCTAATTTGGTCAGGATTTTGACCCAACTTCATGGCACTTTTTCATATAGTTACAAGGGGAATCTTAAAAAGCAATTCAAAGATGGATTGTAGAGCACATTGCAAGATTTCCAAAATGTCCATGAATTCCTTGAGATCATTCTTTAGTAGGGAGAATCGGAGAAATGAAGTTAGGGTTTTTTCACTTGAATTACAAGGAATTTTGTGATGAACAAGAATTCAATTTCAAACCTATGCTGCACAATCTTGTTTTGCAGGACTCTAAACCTCAAGATCTCTCTATAATCATAAGATTACACTTGATTTTTAGATATTATCCACTTGATTCATGCTTTATCCAAGTTGCATTTCCATTAATGGCACAAAGTAACATTGTCATTCTAGTAAAGTGGCTTTAATCACAAAGTCAACTTCTCTTGAGCTTTGAATTTTTTCTTTCTGCACAAGCATCCTATACACAATCAGATAAGCATGTTTAAAGTTCCTAACCACTTTATATAGCCTTCTACCTAGTGGTACCCTTTTGCATTTTTTCATATTTTTACAATTCTGACTTTTTTTGTTTGACAGGCGCTGGACCCTTTGGGCCTGGCTTATTTTTATTTTGCTAGTTGACCTCCCTGTTTCCCATTGACACCCCATGGCCCAAGTTTTATTATTTATTATTTATTATTTATTATTTATTTTATTTTTCTTTTCTTAAATATATTTTCTAAATACTAAAAATCATAAAAATACAAAAAATGATATATTTTATATTTTGACTTATTTTATTTTTCCATAAATAAAGATATTTTTATTTATTATACTTTATTTATTTTATCTTATAAACTTAATTAATATTATGATTTTATTTTTTCACACTATCTAAAATACATTATTTTTAATATTAAAATAGACCAACAATATTTTATAATATTATAAATATTTTCAAGATAAAAAATATAAAAAAAAATACTTTTCTTAAACTTATTTTCTTTTGATTAATTAATAGAATTAGAGTTTTCATTTAAAATATTTTCTTAATAAATTCAAACTTAATTAACTATTTTCTTTATTTAATTGGGTTAAGACAAAAAAAATTTTCATGAAAACCAAACAAAATTCATTTTCTTTACATTTTACATCCTTGTATATTTATTCATTGTTATACTTTGTATTTATTTAATTTCTTGTATATTCATACCAATTAAATATGATTGTAATAGACTAATTAGGTTTAAATTCTTGCAATCCCCATTCAATTTGTATAACCCCTCCCCACAAATTTTGTAACAGCGTAGTAACTTTAAAATTCTGCAATTTATCACTTTCATATATAACATGATAGTAATTAGGGTTTGTATGGAAAGACTAAAACCAATACCTATAAAACCCTAATTCAAGACAAAAACAAGCATGAAAATGATACACTTGCACACAATCACCCCTAGGGTTATTCCACTTGGTTTCCTTATACAAAATGGCCATATTACGCATGTGAGGTATCTTAGAAAAAACAAGCAAATACAAGATCATAGTCCCTCGATGATGTTATCTAAGTTGCCTTACAAATGATCTTAGTCCCTCAAAAATAATGCTAAGATACCTTGCAACATTGCTAATCATGGTTATACGATGACCCACGTCCGTCCCGTTTACATCCAAAGATAGGTTTGCTTGCCAAATCAATGGTAAGACAACAATGTAAAAGGAAAAGAAAATGAACAAGAAAGACATTTGAGTAGGTAGATTGCTCCTAATTACTTGCTCCATTTTAAGACAAACATCCTTGCTATTTTCAAAAACAAACACATACACTTTCAAACATCTTACAAACTTGAAAACATTTTCAAAAGATCAATATCTTTGTATACATTATGTATACATTCTTACGAATGAGAATCATTACAAAGTTTGCCTAAACAATGACCTCTTTACAAAATACTTTCAAAAACCACACAAAGCATAATTTCAAACAAAAAGCAAGTGATCTAGCAAGTAACTAAGAGCCCATGGAAAACCATGGATGAAAAGGGTGCTAATACCTTCCCTTTTCATAGTCTACCCCCCGAACTCAATAAACAATCTCAAAGGTCTTTCCTGTGATTTTTCACCTTTCCTTTTGGATAAAAGAAAAGTCGGTGGCGACTCTTGCTAACTGCAACATTTGCCATCAAACACAAAATACCCAAGTCAGTTCTCCCACCGTATCACAGAACTGGCGACTCTGCTGGGGAAATTTATAAAAGTGGAGTTACCTTAGGGATATATCACATTTACTTGCTTACATTGTTTGACTTGTATGCTTTGCATTATAGTTCTTTGTTTGGGTTTGAATCATCTACCTGGACTTTGGATACATTATAAGTAAGTAGCAATATGTTGTGGAAACTGTGTAGGGTATTCCGACATGGTCTAAGCCATAGCTACGTTAGTGCGACATATTTGTGGGTAACGGTAGCCTTTGAGTTAATCAAAAGAATACGTGGCCGCTGAGTGATGTCATGAAGCACTTATGAACTTCTAGTTACTTGACCAACTTGGTCTTTAGGATGTAGTGAGATGACCGGCTTTGGTACAGTCCGAAGTTGGTAGATACTCGATACTACACTCATTGAGGTTTGGTTTCTTAGGATATTTTGGTCTCCATTTAAAAGGCTTGTGCTGAAACAATGATCAAGTAAACAATCCAGTGATATTGAGCTCCTTAGAACCCGATTACTATTATTAGGATAGGTTTGATCCAACTAAACTTCAATAGGGTACTTACCTATAAAACTCCATGCAAGCCTAAACCTAAGGACTTGTTTGATTTATACATACTTGTACATAACATCATGAACATCATGAACATCATACACATTCACTAACCATTTCAAGGATTTTGGGATTCATCTTTGTTCTCGTTTTGTAGGATATGGATTCACTTTGCATGAAAACTATTCAAGTCAATCTTGTAAGGATCCCTCCACAACTTAAGGAGCTAGCTTCAAGGTTTCCAGAAAAACCTCCATTCACCGAGAGACATGTTCACCTACTCAACTTGGTCACCTCCAACACAGATGAGGAGATGATGAAGGTGCTCTTTCAGTTCTTTGATCCGTTACACCATTACTTCACATTTCCCGACTATCAACTTGTGCCTACTTTGGAAGAATTCTCCCGACTCTTGAGGATTCCCATTCTCAATCAACTACCTTTCAACGGTACAGAAAGAGGCCTAAAGCCAGAAGAGATTGCTCAAGCTCTACACTTGCACTCATCTGATGTCACAACTCATTGAGAAACAAGGAGTGGTGTCAAGGGTTTCCTAGCAAAGTTCCTGTTTGAGAAAGCCCAAAGATGTTGGAATTCTTTGGATCTGCAACCCTTTGAGGAAATTGTGGCTCTCCTCATCTATGGGATGGTTTTGTTTCCAAATCTTGACCAACTCATAGATGTGAACGCCGTCAAAATCTTCATATCCCGCAACCCGGTGTCTACATTTCTAGGGGAAAATAGGTGTCCTTATATGTTGCACTCCTCTCTTGCAAGATGGTTTATTTAACATCTTCGCCAATCTGTATTAAACAATAAGAAAGTTTCAAGGTGGTCACAAAGGTTGATGACGCTCAAACATTCAGACATTCATTGGTGCTCCCGATCCATAGAGAATGTTAGTATTGTCGACCGTTGTGGGGAATTTCCTAATGTCCCTTTACTTGGCATTAGGAAAGGTATCACCTACAACCCCTACTTAACCTTGAGACAGTTTGGTTATGCCCGAAGGGATGTCCCGCACGAGATACTGATTCAAGGTTTGGTATTTGACTACGACAACAACGATCAAGGTCTTCGTCATAGATTTATCCGAGCTTGGAGGATGTTGAACAAGGTAGATAGAATGACTTTGGGGCATAAAAATTCCATCCCCCTTGAGCCTTACCTCAAATGGGTACGAACTCGCGCTCAGAGTCTTATGATGCATTACCCCCCATTCTCCCGATAATTGTAGAGCCTATCATGGAAGGAGATGTTCCATACACTATCCTACATCCTGAAATGCCCACCTCTCTTGAAGACCTACAAAGGGATTGGATACAACTCAAGGGGGAGCGAGATAATTTTGAAGCCCAATTCTACGCAAGCGAGAAGAAGGTTTTGTAACTCACTAGGCTACTCCATGAGGAGCAAACTCTGAATGCTTATATTGCACCAAAGAGGATGCGGACTACCTTTTTATCTTAGAGTTTTTGTATTATTTTTTCCCAAGAAGGCATTGATGTACTCAAAAGCTTTAATTTATTAATATAACGTGTGTTTCCTTTTTGTCTAAAACAAGTTTGAATCTTAAAATCCTTGAAATCATTGCATATGCATTTACCATTCATCATAACATAAGCAGGCTTCTTGCAACAAGTCTCCTAATCTCTCTACTGTTTATTTCAGTAAGATGGATCTCGATCAAACAGTGAAGGACCTCCAAGCTCAGAATGCATAGTTTCAACAGTTGTTCTTGACCCTAGCTAAAGGACAAGAAGAGTTAAAGACTTTGCTGGATGAGGAGAAGAAAAATAAGACAAAGAAGATAACCAGAGTTCTAAACATGGGAAGAAGGTTCCAAGGGCAGATAAGAAGGGCCTTAGACTTTGCAACGACATTCAGAGAGAAAGACAACTAAGATGGGAAGCGAAAACAAACAGTTGTCCAATCAGAGTCAGAAGAGGAAGAGGAAGAAGAAGACTATTCTGAAGAACAATACCCTTCAGCCGAATGACAAGTATAAACATCTCAAAGAATGATTGAGTGCAATGGAAATCCAAAAAGTGCCTTATTTGGACTTTTAGGAGTGAGGCTTAATGTCGAGAATTGTCATTCCTCCAAAATTCAAAGCACCTGTATTCGCCAAATATGACGGAGTTTCTTGCCCTAAAATGCATCTCCGGTCCTATGTAAGGAAAATCCAGCCCCATACCACGAACAATGACTTATGGTTACACTTCCAAGACAATCTGTCATCATGGTGTTTAGAACATGTTTGAATAAGAAAATGTAAGCTTTAACGCAGGAATGATGAGTTACCATGGCTAGGGCATGATCGGATTCTCTCTTTGAAACTCCATTTCCACTAATTTATTTCTTTTTACAATTAAAATCAAAACATATAAAAATTAGAATATTACATAAAATCAAAAACTAGTCTTTTAGGTTTTCTTAATTAAATTTTTTCATTTAATTAGATTTTAGGTCTTATTTTTTAATTTTTAAAATTAATTAGAATAATTAAGTTTTTATTAATTATTAACTTAAATTATTTTCTACAATAAATACACAAAAAATAATTTCTAACGTTTTAGATATTAGGACTTTAAAACATATTTTCTAACATTTTCTTATTTATTTGCCCCTTTACTTTCTTAGAGAAATTGTATAGGTCGCACAGTTTTTTTTGTAATAGTTGTAGTTTTATCTCTAGCAAATTTATACTATTGTATCTTCCCCAAAGCCTTGTAATAGCTTAATTAGGGTTTACTTTTCTGCACTTTACTTTATGCACCTATATTATGCTTGCTTGTCTATATATATTTATCTGTTAGTAATAGGCTTGTATGGCAAGATTTAAAATCAATCGTTAGATAATCCTAATCAAGATAAATAACTGAACTGAACCATTTGCACACATGAACCTCTAGGGTAACCTCTCGTTGTTGCCTTCGAAAAAAATAATGTTCATGTCCCTCGAACATAGGGATACCATTAGCAAAGGCCCTCAGTTAAAGTCATCATAAAGATCATAGTCCTGCGATGTCCCTCGAAGTTTCCTACGAGAAATGATATTGTCCCTCGATGTTTCCTATGAATATATGATGACAGTCCCTTCGAATTTCTAAGGTATCCTTATATGTTGCCTTCAATGACCATAATGACGACCCTACGCCTGTCCCTTCACATCTAATGGACGGGGCTACCTACAAACTAATGGTATGGATAACGCCATCCCAAACGGAGAAGGAAAAGAATAACGAAAGACCTTTCAGTGGGTAAGATACCCTTAATTGCTTGCTCACAAACTAAAATAATGTTCTCACCTCACACTTTTAAAATAATAACTACTTTCAAATGCTTTATAAACACTCTTGAGGACTGATACAAGAGTTATTATAAAGAAGATGACCTTACATTGGCATTTTCAAAACATTTTCAAAGCACGCACAAAGCAAAAATAGTGAGCTAAGCAATTAAAAGCCTGTAGATAACTACATATGAAAAGGGTGTTAACACCTTCCCTTTTCATAACTTACCCCCCGAACTCAAACTCTTAAAAGCTATTTCCTGTTCTTTTAACCTTTCCTTATTGGATAAAAGAAAAGAAGGTGGCGACTCTTTCTATCCGCAACATTTGCGATAAAAAGTAAAAAAAGTCAGTTCTCCCGCCGTATTACACTAGGTAAGTGCAATTTTTATTTTCTCTTTTTTTATTAGTTCTTGTAATTACCTTTTTTTTTATTTGGTTCACTTACCTAATCTATTACCAGTGTATCAACTCCCAACTTAGAACTTTCAGAGCTATGAGGTGTACATCACTTAACTGAGTAGGATACTAGAAATACTTGGGATATGGTTTAAACAAAAGTGGCGATAAGAACAAATAAATGGATGTACAAGCTCAAACTGGGTTAACGAGGAATAAAAATACAAAAGGGATGGCTAGAGAGGCTCAGGGGTAAAAATAAAAACTTTCCCCAGTGTGTGTCATTATGTAGTAAAATTAAAAATAGAACATACACAAACTCAGAGGGATAGAAACACACCTGACTTAGCTCTTATGGTGATAAATGTGTGTTTGTCTTTTTATTCTCTCACCATGTCGGTTAAGTTGACAGCTTCCATAACGCCTCTCATTGTTATGCAACTTTCCATTCAACTCGGGTTGCACAAGGTACCTTTGTCGGTCAACTTTTGATGGTTGCGTCCCGATCCATTATTCAGTGGTATTAAATTCCAGGGATTATCCATAACAAGCATCGTAAGGGGAGTGGTCTCCTCAACCATTATCACTAATTCTCATTACTTATCTTAACAACACCTCTATGACATGCATACGCGATTTAACATAAAAATAATAATAACTAACAAACAACACACGAAAGAAACAAAAACACAATCAAAACTAACAGAAGAAATAAAAAAAATCATAAAATAAATAAAACCCCCACACTTAAACCAAACAGTGACCTCACTATTGGAGTACAGGATATAGAGGGGACTCAGAGCGGCTCACTACGAAGGAGGAGAAAGATGGTACAAAAGATGCAAAACAAAATTTAAAAAAAAAATCACTTGCAAAACAAGATATAAAGGTCGGTTGTGTCAAGGACATGTAATCCAATTAAATCATAATTTTTCTAGCACACGCTTAAGGCCAGATGACACGGGATACCGTGTCAAACGCCTGATTTCTCTTCAAAAAATTTTCCTCTTTTGCCAAATTTTCTCCTTCTCCCAACACAACTTTCTTCCCTGATACTTTCTCAAATTTTTCCTTCTCTTCCCCGTATAGGGCACTTTGTAAACCTAAACACATCCTACAAAAAAACAATTTAACCAAAAACAAAGAAAATCATTAGCACTAAAATGCATGGGTTTCCTCCTACGAAGCACTTCGTTTAACATCGCATGGCAAAACGGTCCATCCCCTTTATTATAGGGGGTGTTTCCTCTTCCACACCTCATTGCATGTCGTTTCCGCAACCCATAACTCATATAATCTAACAACATGGATCACTATGTTCTTCACCGTATTTCCAAATTTACCTTGGTGTTCCTTTGTCTTTCTTTGCTTGACTACTTGACTGAACTTGGGAGTTTTTATTGATGCCACCTGAGAGATTATGCTTGAGACTTCTTTTGGGAGTGATTTTGAAGATTTTCTTCCTCCTTCTAGTTTTCTAATTCCATCTGAAGATTGCTTCTTTCCACTTGCACCTTTCTTTTTTATCTCCACCACTTTCAAAGTTATCTCCTCATCAAATGATTTTAAGGTCAGAGTACTTGTCTCATTATCAAAATTACACCGACTAGTCAGTAGAAACGGTCGACCAAGAATGATAAGAGTATCTTCATCTTTAGGAATATGCATGATCTGGAAATCAACGGGAAATAAATAATTGTCAATTTCCACCAATACATCTTCTGCTATCCCATATGACTGCTTGATGGTGTGATCAGCAAATTTTAACTTTTTTCCACTCTCGCTTGTCTTTTCAATACCAAGCTTTTTGAAAATAGACAATGGAATTAAGCTCATACTTGAACCAGAATCAATTAGAACCCTCTTGAGTTTTCTATCTTTTATTGTACACAGTATTGCAACTGACCCCAAATCCTTCTGCTTGAGAGGGATTTTTCTTTCAGGCATGATCGCACATAATTTCTCATCAACGGGTACCTGTCCATCTTCTGTTGTTCTCTTTTTTTAAAGTACCTCCTTCGTGAATTTCTGGTACAAGGGAATTTTCTCGAGTGCTTCAAAGAACGATGTGTTGATTTCCAGCTTTTTAAACAGTTTGAGAAATTTAAAAAACTCTTTCTCGTTTTTGTCCTATTTTGCCACTCGAGATGGATACGACAACTTAATCGTTGGTTTAGTCTTCTCTTCAATCGACTTCACATGTGATACCACTTCTTCCTGATTTTTCTTGTTCTCTCTCAATTCCAATTCTACATCTATGATTTGATCATCAAATTTTACCTCATCTGCTTTTTCTTTAGCCTCTTTCTGACACCTTGTTGCGACAACATTAACATTCTCATGATTTTTTTGATTTCCTTGTTCTGGTAGAGCTACTTTTTGTGCAATCTATCCCATTTGAACTTCCAAATTTTTTATTGTAGCTATGGTATTTGTGATTTCTCCTTGTCTCTTCTTGAAATTTAGAGGTGTGGGCAGTCATCTTTTTAATAACTACCTCCCACTTTGCCTTCTGAAGAGCTTGTTGCTGCTGATCTTTCTAGGAGAAGTTATAATGATTCTTCCACCCAGGATTATAGGTGTTAGAATAAGGGTTATTCTGCTTCAATAATTTTATCTCTTCAATTTGTTGTGGATTTGTAAGACATTGCACAATAATGTGTGGTTCACTACAAATTTCACAAACAACCTTTTGTACCTGTTGAACCTGAGCTACCTGTTGAGTACCCATGTTCATTGCTTTCAGCTTTTTCTCCACTTCTGCAGCAATTGCCTCTTTAATTTTTAGTTGCTTGTTAACTTGTAACTTCAGATCAATCATCCCTCTAGTTTACTTACAACACTGTCATATAGCTCCAGATGCGTATTTGAAATAATGTCTTTAATAATCTTCTTCACACTAGTGGTTGTTGTAAAGTTGGATGTGCCACTGGCTTCTGTATCAATAAGCTGCCTTGTCTTCATTTAGAGGCCATTCACAAACATCTGCATTTGCTTAGTTTGATCCATATTGTGAGTGCGGCAAGCTACCACTAACCCCTTGAACCTCTTGTAAGCATCACCTAGTGACTCTCCTTTTTTCTGCTTTAAATTAACAATATCTTATCTTTTTCAAATGTAAACAGAAGCAGGAAAATACTCATCAAGAAAAGTCATCTCCATATGTTCCCAAGTAGTAATACTCCATGCCCGTAATGAGTAAAACCACTCTTCATCATCTTCAAACAGCGTGAATGGAATCATTCTCAATTTCTTTTCCTCTTCAGAGTGTCCCTCAATAATCAAAGTAGTGCTCGTGGTGAGGAATCTTTGCAAATGTTTGTTTGCATCTTTATTTATATTTTCGATGAAAGATATGTTTTTGAGCTGGCGGATGGTTGAGGGGTGCAACTGAAAATTTGCAACAGGATAGTCAACTGACCTATTTAAGCATTTGCTCCTTCATAGTCCCCAAGAAGTCTCTCAGGTGGTGGTGGGTTTGCAGCCATTGGTTTTTCCTTTTCAGAATCTCAACCTAAATGATATGATGAACCTTCTGATTCCAGACTAACTAACCGAACTTGTTTGCGTCTTGCGTGAAAAGGTCTTTAGATTTCTGCGTCAAAAGGAAATTCAGCTGAGGGATTTCCTCGCATGAAAAGTTTAGAAAAAATCAGTAATAAAAAAATTAAAAAAATTAAAGAAAATAAATTTTAGTTGCATAGCAACAAAACTATAATTGAACTATAATTAAACTCTATAATTCAGAAGTCCCCGACAACGGTGCCAAAACTTGATCAGAAAAATAACAAGTATACTATTTTTCCAATATAATAATAGTAGGGAAATTCCCCAAATATCGATCTTGAGGACTGCGTTTAAGTACTGAGTTTAATGTGTGGTTCAATTAAACAAAACCTTAACATTTAGTTTTGGGTTGGACTTTATCCTTGCCATTATAAAAAATAACCAGAATGTAAATTAAGGCTTATTTACTAATATGAGTACTATGTTAGGGGTGACTGTGTGATTTTCCCTATAACGACCTTTAATCCTGGTTTCTTCAACAAGTTCATAACATTCAACTACCATCCTTTTAGATTATCTTCCCCTAAGTCCTTAGTGAGAAAACCTTTGACCATTCATCCTAATTCCTAAATCCTTTAGATTAACTTGAAATAAACTTAAGAAAACATAAAATGTTGTGAAACTCAAGAAACATAAAGTTAACTCAAACGGTAATGAAATATGACACAAAGCAATGCAAAATACCTAGATTATCGTCAGATAAATGACAAACACATAGTGAAAATGGTGACTGATCAGATCCTGTGAACATACTCACACGTATATCAAACAAGAGCAACCAAATCTCTCTATTATTTTTATCTCTTGAATTATAATCGTGCTGCAAATTTATGTAAACATCAAAATTGTGATAAAGCTTGTTAGAAGCAAACTCAAACACATTGTATAATTATTTTTAGTTGTATTTCTTTGAGAAACCAAGTTGTGGTTTGATCTCAACATGATGTTGGCAATTGTCTTCGTGAATTGTAATCATTTGTGATTAGTGGATTAAGACCTCGATTGAGAGAGGAGAAATCACCTTGACGCGTGGAGTGAAGAAGTTTTAAGTTCAAAACAAACCAGGATAACCAACGTGTTTTATAGCCTTATTTTTGAAAACCCAAATTCAAACCCCCTTTCTTGACCAACATATAACATTAATGGCAAACATATCAGAAGACACAGATACATCAGAATCTGAATCAGACTCAGAAGAGGTATTTTCAAAATTCTCTAGATCTCAATTAGAAGATAGTCTGTCTGAAATTATTAAAAGATATCAACAACTTTGAGTCAAATACAAGAACTTGAAACGTGTTCTTGTATCTGAAACTGAAGAAACAAGGAAACTAAAAACAGAAAACTCTGAGCTAAAAGAAATTAATTCTAAACTCAAAAATGAAAATTCCTTCACTAAAAATGAATTACAAAAAGCTCAGAAAGATTTTCTTTCAGAACTTTCAAATAGTTTTGATAACATCATTAAAGAATATGATCATAGCTTTCAAAAATTTCTAGCTAGGTGGCCTCAATGATATATTATGGAGTTAGCAGAAATGGCAGAAAAGGTATAGGATATGTGAAAACAAAATGGGAAGAACCATATCAACCAAAACAAGTTGATGACATGGTCATAAAATACACACCACTAAATTCACATTTCACATATGGACACACACATGACATAAAATATACTAGTGAATCTTATTTTGTGAACTCTTATGATAAACCAAAATTCAATCAGAATTCTGGAAACTCTAACCAGTAAGGACCCAAAAAGATATGGGTACCTAAGGATAAAATCATCTATGTTGCATATGTCTTTAACAGTAAACTTGAAACAGCAATCGGGGTACCTGGACTCTGGATGCTCTTGATACATGACGAGAAGAAAGCATATGTTCCAAATTTTGGAACTTAAATCTGGAGGCTGTGTAGGTTTTGGAGGCAATCATAAAGGAAAAATAATTGGCTATGGAAATATTCGTAATGGTTCACTTCCTTCTATAACTAATGTTCTCTTATAATCTTTAATCAAAAGTCATGCAAAGCAGTTAGTCAGAAAGATGGAACTATCCTTTTTAATGGTAAGAGAAATAACAACATTTATAAGATTAAAGTTTATTAACTAAAGATTCAGAATGTAAAATGTCTTATGTCTGTAAATGATGAGCAATGGGTCTGGCAAAAAATATTGGGGCATGTTAGTATGAGAAGAATATCTCATATTAACAAACTCAATCTAATCAAAGGACATCCTAACTTGAAGTTCAGCTCAAATGCTCTTTGTGAAGCATGTCAAAAATGCAAGTTTGTAAAACCCTCTTTCAAATCTATAAATATTCTTTCTACCTCTAGACCATTAGAACTTCTGCATATACATTTGTTTTGACCAGTGAAAACTACATCCATCAGCGACAAGAAGTATGGATTAGTGATCATAGATGACTATAGCATATGGACATGGGTAAAGTTCTTAAGACAAAAGGACGAGTCACACTCTGTGTTCTCTACTTTCTATAACCAAGTTCACAATAAAAAAGAGTTTAGAATTGTAAAAGTCAGAAGTGATCATGGTGGAGAGTTTGAAAATAAAAGTTTTGAATTTTTTTAATGAAAATGGCATTTCTCATGATTTCTCTAGTCCTTGAACTTCCCTAACAAAATAGAGTTGTAGAATGAAACAATAGAACTTTACAAGAAATGGCCAGAACCATGATCAATGATACTAACAATGCTAAACACTTATGGGCAGAGGAAGTTAACACAACATGCTACATTCAAAATAGAATCTCTATAAGACCTATTATGGATAAGACTCCATATGAACTACAGAAGAACAGAAAGTCCAACATTTATTACTTCCATCCATTTGGATGTATCTGTTATACGTTGAACACTAAAGAACATCTGAATAAGCTTGATTCTAAGGCACAAAAGTGTTTCATGTTAGGATACTTTTAAAGCTCAAAAGGTTATAGAGTATATAACACAGAAACACAAATTATGGAAGAATCCATTAGTGTCATATTTGATGATAAGCTTGGCTCTCAAAAGTAGAAGCAGGTTGAACATTTTGCAGATATAGGAGTTCAAATTACAGGTACTGAAGACAGATCTCCTGAAGACAAACACTCAGAAACTCAGTCCAATATAAAAAAAGACATCAACACCAACACTACAAAAACTTCTAAAGAACCCATCCAGAAAAAACAGTCCACGGGCAGATCAACACATCCTGAAGATACGATTCTAGGAAAGAAGAATGATCCAATCAGAAAAAGATCTATGTTCAGAAATACTGAAGAGTTTCTCATGGGTTTGGTATCTCTAATTGAACCAACCTCCATAGATAAAGCACTTCAAGACAATGATTGGATACTTGCAATGCAAGAAGAACTAAATCAATTTACCAGAAATGATGTATGCGATCTAGTTCCTAAACCAAAAGGCTTCAATATCAATGGAACTAAATGGGTATTCAGGAACAAGCTAAGTGAACAAGGAGAAGTCGTCTGAAACAATGAACAACTGGTTGCACAAGGTTATATTCAACAAGAAGGGATATATTATATAGATACCTTTTCTCTAGTCACGAGGTTAGAATCTATGACTTTTAATTTCATTCGCTGTAAATAATGATATTACTCTATATCAGATGGATGTCAAAGTTCCTTTTTTAAATTGTTACGTTGATGAAGAAGTATATGTAAACTAACCCCTTGGCTTTGAAAACATAAAACATCCAGAGTATGTTTATAAAATTAAGAAATCGTTATATGGTCTAAAATAAGTTCCCAGAGCTTGGTATGAAAGACTAAGTAACTTTCTCTTAGAAAAATAATTTAACAGAGGGAAAGTGGACACAACATTATTAATTAAAACATTTAAAAATGACATTCTGATTTTTCAAATTTACGTTGATGATATTATATTTGGATCTAATAAATCCCCGTTGGGCAAAGAATTTGCTAAGTCTATGCCGGCAGAATTTGAAATGAGTCTGATGGGAGAACTCAAGTTCTTTCTGGGAATTGAAATTAATCAAACTCCCAAAGTAATCTTTATACATCAAAGTGAATATGTTAAATAACATCTGAAGAAATTTGATATGTCAGAAAGTAAGCCATTAAAAACTCAAATACATCCTACATGCATTCTGGAAAAAGAAGAGGTAAGTAAGAAAGTAGAACAGAAGTTCTACATGGGTATGACTGGTTCTCTCCTTTATTTAAGTGCTTCAAGACCTGATATTCTCTATAGTGTTTTCCTATGTGATATATTCCAATCAGATCCCATAGAATCTCACTTAATAGCAGTTAAGCGAATTTTTAGGTATCTGAAAGGTACTAGTAATCTTGGTCTGTGTTATTGAAAATCCAGAGAATATAAATTAGTAGGATATTGTGATGCAGACTTTACTGGAGATAGAATAGAAAGAAAAAGTACTTATGGAAGTTGCCAATTTCTGGGAGATAACTTAATATCCTGGTCCAGCAAAAGACAATCCATAATTGCACTATCAACTATTGAAGCTGAATATATAGTTGCAACTAGATGCAGTACTCAGATGCTTTGGATGAAAATTCAGCTTGAAGATTATCATATGTACGAGAGTAACATTCCTATCCTCTGTGATAATACTTCGGCTATTTGTCTTTCTATAAATCCCATTTTACACTCTAGGGCTAAACATATAGAAATTAAAAACTATTTCATTAGGGACTATACTCAGAAAGGGATTCTTTTCTTAAAATTTATAGACACTGGCCATCAAGGAGATGACATTTTTACAAAACCCCATCCTGAAGATAGATTTAATTTTATTCTGAAACATCTCAGTATGGAATTATGTCCAGAATGAAAATTTAATTTATGTATATTTAACCCTCAAAATATTTTGATTTTTTTGTGAACATCTGAGCAATAGTTCTTTAGAAGTGAGAAGGATAATTAACTCAAAAACTATCTACAAGATCTGAATGTATAACCAAAATGTTTCATTTCAAGATAGCCTCATGCAGTTCACCACATCAACATTTTTCAATCTTAAACGTTAAGTCATCATCAGAGAAGGAATATGTGTTCACACTCTGATCGATCAATAGTTGAGTTGATGCATTAAGGAGTAAGTCATCAGTAACTGTTTCAAATATCCTCACGCTATCTCCTTTGTCAGAAATCATTTATTGCTTTTAATCATTATTTCTATTTTTTTAATTGCAATTTATTTTATGTTTCTTTTCTTTCTGTTGGCTATTTATACACCTATCTCACAATCACCTTTCACAACAACTCTCACACACTATTTGTTTTCTCCGAACTTGTTTTTTTCCTTTTTCCTTATAAAACCCTAAGATTTATGAACAATGGCTTACTATTCTCATCAACAATAATCTTCTCAAAATCTCGCTTCTCAAACCACCATTCATGTTTCATCCTCCGCTCCTGTTGAAGAAAACTACGTTGAACCAGAAAGGACTCTCCTCATTCCTGTCGATAATTTTAAAGTTATCTATGAACTTATGGTTGATTTCTAAAGTATGTAGGAAAATGGGTATGATCTTGTTCCTGATGTAGAGTTTCAAGGATGGACTAGATTCTTTGATAGGTTAATTAGTCCAATCTTTCCAAAACTTGTCAAAGAATTATGGATTCATGAATAGGTATCAAATTTGGAATTTAGCTCGTCTGTAATGGGAAAGAAAATAGTCATCATTGAGAATCTCATCGCAACACTCACTGGGCATGATGAAACTAGAGTAAAGTGCATTGACATGGCAGAAAAAGGATCTGATCCGAACAAAGTTTCTCAGGAGATTTTTAGTTCATAACAACCCTCTAAAAAATCAAATATTTGAAAGACTATCTATGAACCTGGGCTAGAATCATTTTTGGTTGTATTAACCACAGAAAACCAATTAGTTCTCCATATTACATCAACATTGATCAACAATATCTACTGTATTTAATTACAACCAAGTTAAAAATCAACCTCCCTCATCTTATGTTTAATCATCTGAAGATGATTGTCAAAGAAACAAGAGAAAAAGAAAAATCCAAAAGAGATTGGATTCTTCTGGGAAGGCTGATGTGATACGGTGGAAGAACCAACTATTAATACTGGTTTGCGTTTTGCATTTTTTTGTTTGCAAAATGTCGCGATAAGCAAGAGTCTCCACCGACTTTTATTTCATCCAATCATCGAAAATGAAAAAGAACAGAAAAAACCTTTTTTCGAGATATTCTGAGTATGGGGGGTAGATTATAGAAAGGGAAGGTGGTAGCACCCTTTCTATCCGTGGTTTTCCATGGACTCTTAAGTAATTACTCATTTTTAAAATTGCTTGTGTGTGTTTGTCTTGAAAATGTTTTACTTTGTGATAAACCTTGTATCAGTCCTCAAGGATGTGACGAAGTTGTTTTGAAAAAAAATTTTGGAAGGTGTTTGTGTGAAAAGTTTTTATTGAGCAAGTACTTAAGATTCTACCTACTCGAAAAAAGATTGTTTGTTCTATTTCCTTTAGAAAACACTATCCTACTATTAAGGAGTAGGTAGCACCGTCGTTGGAGTTTGTAAGGGACATTCGAAAGGGATAAATACAATCACCAAAGCAATAGGTAAAAAACTTTAATAGTAAACCTAGATTCTTGAGATCTTTTCGAGGTAACATTTTCGAGGCAACATTCAAATGGGACAATTTGATCTCTTTAGACTGGAGGGCGACCACTAAAATATTCTATGCTTAGTGATTGTTTACCGAAAGGAAACCGAAGTGAGGTAAACCCTAGGAGTGAATATGTGCATATGATTTGTTTCAAATATTTAATCTTTGCACATTAGGTGATCTATCGTTTTAATTTTCCAGACATTCCTGCCATACAATCCTATTAGCCATGCATCTAGATAGTTAAAGATTGTGGAAATTAAAAGTGCGAGGAAGTAAAAACCTAGCTATTATAAGGCTTCAGGGAGGGGGACTAATTACATAACCAAAAATAGGGGATTTAAAGCAAGAAATAAAACCCTAATTTAACAATTACAAACCCTGAAGAGTTACAAAATAATGGAAAAATAATTAACAAGCTCACGGAGAATTAAATGCGGGGACGGTAATTAATAACTTAAAACCCTAATTGAGAGAAAGAAATTTTTGTAGATTTTTATTGGAGAAAACAATTAAATTACAAATTAATTAAACCTAATTTCTAATTGTTTTTAATTATGAAAGAAGTTAATTAACCTAATTTACTAATTAAATTAAAAAAAAGTATTTTATGAGAAAAATAATTTTTGTGTATTTTTTGAGAAAAATTAATTAAATTATGTACAAATAAAATCCTAAGTCTAATTATTTTCAATTAATTGTAAAAAAAGATTAGATTACCCTAAGTTAATTAAACTAATTAATTAAAATATTTATTATTAAAAAAAATCTTTTTATGATTTTGTAATTTGCTAATTTAATAAAATAATTTTTGTATTGATTAAAAAAACAAAATAATTAAAGAAAAGAAATTAAAGAAAATAGTAAAAATAACCAAATGGGCCTGCTGTTAGCAAATCTGGGTGGGTATGTTGAACTTATGAAACACAGAAGGATGGCCCAGAGTCTGTCGCCAGATCCAATTAGACCATCTTCTGGGGACTCATGGTGGACCTGCGTATGCTGGCGTTGGATCTGGCTGGAGATGGATCCAGAGGATGAGATCAGAGGGCACGTGATGATCCTCAGAAGGTGAGGTATGCTGGATCTGGAGTGATGAAGCAAACTAGGGGTGCATGATGAACTTCTAAAACCCAGAAGGATGGGCCAGAGTCTGGCGGCTGATCCAATGAGACCATCTTCTGGGGACTCATGGTGGACCTGTGTATGCTGGCGTTGGATCTGGCTGGAGATGGATCTAGAGGATGAGATCAGAGGGCACGTGATGATCCTCAGAAGGTGAGGTGTGCTGGATCTGGAGTGATGAAGCAAACTAGGGGTGCATGATGAACTTCTATAACCCAGAAGGATGGGCCAGAGTCTGGCGGCTGATCCAATGAGACCATCTTTTGGGGACTCATAGTGGACCTGCGTATGCTGGCGTTGGATCTTGCTGGAGATGGATCCATAGGATGAGATCAGAGGGCGCGTGATTATCCTCAAAAGGTGAGGTGTGTTGGATCTGGCGAAAACAATGGAGAAAATGCCAAAAGCTCACGCCTGGGATCGAACCCAGGATATAAGCTTCATACTTCCTTCCTCTGACCAACTGCGCTGGATGTCTCAATTGTTAATATAATAATGAACATATAATATATTGGAAAAAAGTTAGTGGCCAAAAAATGCGCGCCAAATTTGAACTGACCAACCATGCTTTGACACGCACCATCTTCTTCCTTGTACCGTCGCTTTAGGTAAAACAACTTTTACCTACGGACATTTGTTCGTAGCTACAACCCTATCCATCTCTAAGATTTTGTACATACAATATAAATCAATTGTAATGGTAACAATCAACTCGTCTTGGTCTCACGAGTGTCATGGTATCCCATACATGTATCAAAAATTCCCAAATCGAGCTCTTAAACCCTAGCAATGGTGAATCTGGATTCCTGCACTGTTAGTACAATTAAACTATACAGAAAACTTGCAATCATGATTATGAACAAGAATATATGGATAACGTGCGTTTAGGATGCGTAAAACATTAAAATCGAGTTTGAGTTTTTTGTGCAAACCGTGATGTTGTAACTTGATGATTCTGGATGCTTCAAGGCTGGAAAACGATGCTATTAGCTTTCTAAGATGTCCAGGAATGGTTTAGAAGCCTTAGAATGGTTCGAATTGGCATGTGGAAGAAGATAGGTGTCACACTTTTCTATGAATTTTTGCAGTTTTGTTCTGCCTCCTCCCACGATTCTAACCCCTTGTTTTTGCCTTGGATGTGTTCCATATATATCATAGAGTGAATTAGGGTTGCAAAAACAAATCACATCTTTTAAAGTTTTAAAGATTTGATTTGATTTTCATGGCATATTTAAACTTTCTATATTGAGCCAAGTTATGCCTTTCTTGTATCAATCATCCTTGATTTGAATTGATCATGATATCCTTGCATTATTTGATTGAAATCATGTCCAAAAATCATGTCACAACATATCTTTTTCATTATTCCTCAATTATTTGATTTAATTGAAATTTTAATTAACAAAAAATCAAAATAAATTGAAAAGTGAAGCAAACAACATGAAGTTGGATATTTTGGTCGTGGATTATATTATAAGTGAAGTGCAAGCATAAAAAGTTAGGCCCATTTGGAAAAAAAATGCAATTTTGAGCCCATTTGACTTTTGGCAATTTTGCAAAAAAGGTCAACTTTGACAAAGCGTATCTCCTCTAATTTTAACCCTAGAGAGGTGTTCTTGGACTTTTTAGAAAGCTTGGGATTTCCCCTAAGCAACCCTTTTTGTCTCATCTCAATTGAGTCCTCCATGTTAATTTATGAAGCTTTGAACTAAAAGGTGTTTTTGTTGACTTTTCAAAAGGACATATAATGTCAAAATTCATATCTTTTTATGAGTGCATATTTTGAACCTGTGAGCTGAAGTTAAATTGTAGGGAATTAATCCTCTTAAAAATGAGGTTTGGATGGAAAATTTCTCATAAAGCATGAAGAAGTTATGCGTGGTCAAAGTTGGGTTGACTTTTCCTGCAAAACCCTAATTTAACAACTTTTGGGTTTTGATGAATTTGGAGCATTCCTTGGGGCATCATGATCAACCCTTTATCAATTGATGGATAACACTTCAAAATTATGATGTTGACCAAAAAACTTGGAGTTTGAGTGTATGTGGGCCACAATTGACTTTTGACCTAATACAGTCAATTCTCAAGCATCTGAGCAGTTGGCTGAGCAAACTTCTTATGCAAGGCTTGAAACTTGGCATGGATGATCTTGGGAACATATTAAGACCATGGAGAGCATAAGAGCCCTTTGTGGTTCACACATCTTAATGAAAGTGGAAACCCTAATTTGAGGTATACCGCCTTAGGAGAGAGTTTGTCTGGTCAACTCTTGGACTTCCTTGAGCAATAACTGATCTCAGATATTCTGATAGAAAATAAGCTAATAGAACATCTGAGTGAAGCTCATCTAGTTAGTGAGCTGGAAACCCGTGTTGAAAAAACCCTCAACGCCAAAAACATAAAAAAGATGAAGATCATTGATACAATCAAGAAGGACCCAACAAGCATAGTGAAGGAAGTCATCTCCACAAGAAGAATTCATCTGTATGACTTTCCTCTCTTTTCCCAGATGGATTCATCTCTTAAGATAGTTCTAAAATATCTAGAGGCCAACAAAAGAGATGGAACAAATCCACAGGTAAATATTCAAGATCTTTGGAAACAACCTCTAAAAGTTGCTCCCAAAAAGTCAAAGAAAAGAAAAGTTGTTGGGGAAGGGACTTTTCACAAAGCTCCTAAAGTTGTTAAAAAGAAAGTTAACCCTTCTTACGTTTCTGTTGTCAAATCAGTATTTTTATCAACATTTGAACTTTCTTCTTCTCCAAAACCTGTTGAACATCCCTCTCCATAAACTCTTGACGACTTTGACCTAGAAATTAAACCACTGTGAGATCCTTCTTCTACCCATGTTGCTCAAATACAACCAGAAATTACATAAGTTCTATCTGATATTGATCAATATGGTCCACTCTTTGATACTCCCCAACCAGAAAATACAAATACTGCTTATGAAAAATTGCCTAAAACTATTTAAATACCAGGCATAACCTGCCCTATCAACTCTACCTAACCACCACGTATCATCACCACTCCATCACAGAACTTTGCCATTCCAGATATTCCCTCTCCATATTGGTCAACACCACCAAACTCTTCAATCATCATTTCTGTCTCTCCAATTTCCATAGATCTAACATAAGATCATTTACGAACTGTAATTGAACAACAAGCATAGAACAATATTATCAATTTATCTTAGAAAATATTTGTCTCAAAACCAAAACAAAAACCAACCAAACAAAATGTTGGTAATTTATTGCTAATTTTTTAGACAACAATGCTAGAATGGGTTAACTCTCTGAAGCAGGCTTGCATCGACAATGTCAACCCAATTGCATCTAACTTCCTCTAGACTCAGTTCAGAAAATGGTTCACTTCTGAATCCATCAAACTAAAGGAACTCAGCTATGAACATGCTCAACAAAACATTTGAGATCATTTGAAAGTCTTCAAGGATCAAGTTCTAAGCCTCTGGGAAAGGAAACCTCTTCAAATGGATGACACTCCCTGGGAATTCTCACCCAAAACAGAAAATCGAGAACAATCTCTTGAACCTCAACGTCTGATCATCTTCAAAGACAAAGGAAAATATGTTGAAAAATCTTCTATGAGAGTAACTACTGAAGAAACGGTTCCTGCTGAAGAAATGGCTCTAACTTCTCTTATGCTGAAAACTTTGGAGGAATTGAAGAAAGAAAATGAAGATGTTAAGGAAATGTTGGATAAACAATATGAAACCAATAAAGAGATCAAGGGAATGTTGGGAAAGCAAGAAGAAGCCCACAATCAGATCAAAGGTCTAACCTTAGATGTTGTCTTTTGTTTCTTTTGTTATGTTTTCTTTTTGCTTAACTTCTATTTGTTTTTGTTTCTCATTGTATTTTCCTCTTCTTTTAACTGCATAACTTTTTGCTCTGATTATGTGTTTTTATTTCTTTTTGATTTATGATAAAAATAGGGAGAAAGTGAATATATTTTGATATAAACGGTTCTGGACTAAGCCTCAAATATTTCAAATAACGTAACTTATGATTTAATGTTTCTGAAAGCTAACATGGAAAGTATCACTCTAAACTTGTGGTATGCTCTACCATCCTTCAACATAGGCTTCTTAGAACTTCCATCATATGCTCTGATATATTTTCAGGGAAGTATCTACTCTTTTATTTAAATTTTATCTGAGTATTCAACTCAGGGGGAGACTCTAAAATTTTTATCTTCTGAAATTTATAAATTGTTCATCAAAATATGTAAGTTTTGTCATCATCAAAAAGGGGGAGATTGTTAAAATATAGTTTGGTTCTACATCCAATTATTAATTTTGATGATAACAAATACACAATTATTGTGAAGAACAATTATGCACTCTAATCATTTGATTGAATTTACAAAGAAGTTCTCATGAAAGCAAGAAAGTTAATGACGTGAAAAATCACATATGAAGCTCTGAAGAAGAAGCACATATAAGAAGCTCTGAAGCGAAGCTAAAACAACACGCAAGAAAGAAAATTTTTGATGCTGATAGTCAAACTTCTAAAGCACCAAAGAGCAGGTTATACTCTAATATATAAAGTTCTGAAAGAAAAAAAAAAGCTTAAAATGTAAATATCGTATTCAAAGTTCCGACCAGAAGCAATTAGCTCAAGATACTCTGAGACATCGTAGATCTAATATCACATTAATTGCATTGTTAAAATAACGGCTGGAAACTTTATGGTTGGAATAAGATCTGTATTTTTGGAAAGAAAATCAAATCTCAAATCAAAAACCTTCAAAAATCAGAATATTATGTCTCCAACGGATCAAATACTTCTTCTACTTAAAGGAGATGATAAGGATGGATCATGTGAACATACTCTCACGCATGAAACAAGAGCAACCAAAACTCTCTATTATTTGTATCTCTTGAATTATAATTATGCTACAAATTTGTGTAAACATCACAGTTGTGATAAATCTTGTTAGAAGCAAATTCAAACACATTGCATAAGTATTTTTAGTTGAATTTCCTTGAGAAACCAAGTTGTGGTTATATCTCAAGAAAAAGTTGGCAGTTGTCTTCATGAATTGTAATCATTTGTGATTAGGGGATTAAGACCTCGATTGAGAGAGGCAAAATCACCTTGATCGGTAAAATAGAGTTGAGTTCAAAATAAACCAGGATAACTAATGTATTTTATAGCCTTATTTTTGAAAACCCTAATTCAAACCCCCTTTCTTGTGTTTTTTTATCCTTCACTTAGGAGGTTCGCTCCAAAAATCACCTTGAAGATCAAACAGGAGATCAAAAGGATTTTCAAAAGCAAGTTTATCTAAACTTCAAGGTACGTCGAAAGGTTAGTGAACATTGTCCATGTTATTAAAAAGAATGGAACTCTTAGAGTTTGTATAGACTTTAGGAATTTGAATAATGCTACCCCTAAGGATGAGTATTGAATTCTTGTGGAAGAAATGCTAGTCGATTCAGCTATAAGATATGAATACCTTAGTATGCTCGATGGATATTCTGACTATAATCATATTTTTATAGCAGATGAGGATGCGCCAAAAACAACTTTTAGATGCCCAGGTGTTGCAACTATGTTTTTAATCCGAGTCGCCACCCTTAATTTTTATCCTAAAGTAGGGGAGTATAAAGGAATAACCCTAAAAAGTTTCATAGATTCTAGATTTGGACTCGGTTCTAGACGAGGGGAAGGTGTTAGGAACCCCTTATCTACCTTGTTTGTAACACCCCAAATCTACCCCAAGCAATTAGTGGAAAATCAGAGTAAAAATTTCCAACATAATCAGGATGTCACATATTCAACAACGACACATAAACCTGTCATGCTTTTCGACCAGATACATAACACTTAAAGAAGCGGAATGAACACAACACGTGAAAATAGTCTTCATAACATAAGTCAAACTTTGATTAATCACGCAGCGGATTCATAATATTTCTCTAAATAAGATATAGCATCTTTTGAATCATAAAACAACATCAATACAATAAAGTCCTCAAATAACAACATAAGATTCAGTAAGTAAACAACATAATAAGACAAGCATTCATTTCCACCCGAGTGCTATGTATCAAAGCAAAGGACACCGAACTCGAACTAATAATGCTATCGGTTACTCATCTTGGTTACTTGCACGTTACCAACAAAGGGCAACATTCAAACATAAAGGGTGAGATATCAAACTATATAAATAGCATTATGATAAACAATATATTAGGTAAAGAATATACGATTCACCACTTCACACAACAACAACATAAAGCAACATAATTCACCAACACATCAATTCAACTTATAACATCACCAGGCATAAACAACACTTCAAATAAGCAACAAATTAATGAATCCAAATGCGACTTAACTATGTAAATGGTTATGGTACCATTGGAGCAGAACTCCCAACTTAGGAAATGCCAGTTTACCGAGGCATAAGGCAAAGCCTTCAACTTAGAACTTGCCAATCTAGGCCAACATAGGTGAGTATTCACTCCAACTTAGAACATGCCAATACAGGCCAACATAGGTGAGCATTTACTCCAACTTAGAACGTGCCAATCCAGGCCAACTTTAATGTTATGTTATGCTATGAGATGATATAAACAACCACAACTCGACAATGCAACAACAACAACAACATAACAACGATCAACATAATAACAAAACACACCGTTCAACATCGGCCAAAGGCCTACAACACAACATATCAACGAAATCAACAACGTTTCATGGCAACAACATATTCACCACATATTCGCTAGGATTCACGCCATAAGGCTACCCACAAAAATAATTCATAATCACATTATCAATACCGAATTCCATATATACTCAATGACATCTCGCAACAACAACACATTCATCGATCAGCACAAAGTAACACAACATTGGTCATAAGATCTATAATCAACAATGTCCATAAACCGGACAGAACAACTTACCCAGCTGTACTGGCAAGTCGGTGTAATCGACATGATTTCAACAAAATGATATATCCACATTTAGCTACTAATTAAACTTAGTTACCCGATCAAATTTCGTTAAATTCTGGACAACTAATTATACCACCTAATTCGGCTAATTCGACCAAAACGGGACTGTTATTAACTTTCAGCATCTTTCCACAATAATACTTTTTTCTAATTAATTATTTCTATCAATTTCATCAATCAACAATGTCCATAAACCGGACGAAACAACTTAACCAGTTGTACCGGAAAGTCAGCGTAAACGACATGATTTCAAAAAACGACATATCCATATTTACCTACTTATTAAACATGGTTACCTGGTCAAATTTCGTTAAATTCCGAATAACTAATTATACCGCCTAAATCGGCTAATTTGACCAAAACGGGATTGTTTTTAACTTTCCGAATTAACCAACTTGATATCAATATTGATTAACTTAATTAAACTACTGCCAATTTATTATAAGCTACCAATTTTATCATTTACTAATAGTACCTGTACAAAAATATTTCTTCTACTTCTACTATTATTCAGCTACTGCTACTGATACAACAGGGCAAGTGAATTAGTCTGTTATTGTTATCCTATTGTACCTAATAATACTACTTCGCATAATACATATACCATTTCATTATTTTAATTCATTCTAAGATGTACTAACATGTACTAGTTACTACTTAATAAAATAGAGATTATTTTACATGTTTCAAAAGAAATAACCAACTAATGCCCACACATTGCTACACGTGAAAAGAAGAGGATGGAAAGAATCAAAGTAATGCTACTACTTAAAATACAAGTGATACTATCTATTATATTCATCAAAATACTACTACTCTTAAACTACAAGGTGGTACTTATATATATGCTATCCAATGGAATTGTTAAGGGATATCATACTATTAACAAATTCATCAACAATTTCAACAGAACTAAATCTATTATCAATTTTCAGCAGCAACACAACTAATTTCTATATAATATAATAGTTAAAATAATACCCTAAACCCCACATAAAACTCATAATACTCCCATTTATTTAGCAAGAACCCCACCCTTACCTTGGATTGAGTGCAACTCTAAAAACTTTGACCGAATACTTGAGGAATTTGGCACTAGAAGCAACTTTCTCTTGTTCCTCTTCTCCTCTCACAAACCCTATTTCCTCTTTCTTTTATTTTTCTTTTCCTGATAACTCTACTTCTCTCTTTCTCCTTTAATTCTATTATCCAATATAATAGTATTATTTCACTTACTTTCTTAATAATCTAACTGGACCTAAGTGACATACCCCCTTATTACTTCACAACACCACAAATTAAGTTCAATATCATATTTAAGCTTAATAATAAAACAATAATTCAACTTAATTCTACCAAATTAAATCCGATTATTTATCATACCAACTTAATAAAAACAATTCCGACTTCGACGATAAAAATTTGAACTAATATAAAATATTCAAAAATATTTAATTAAATAAATAATTAAATATCCGGGCGTTACAAATCTCCCCCACTTAGAATATTTTCTTCCTCGAAAATAAAAGTTTACCTGGTTCAAATAACTCGGGATAGGAGTCTCGCATCTTGCTCTTTAACTCCCAGGTCATGCTTTCTCCAGCAGCTCCTAACTAGACAACTTTCACCAATGCAATCTCTTTTCCTCTTAGAATCTTCATCTCGCGATCTGTAATTCGCACATGCATCGTCTCCACCGTGAGATTATCTTGTACTGGCACATCGTCCATTTTAATCACATGAGACGAATCAGGAATATACTTCTGGAATTGCGATACATGAAACACATCGTGAAAATTAGCAAGGTTTGGCGGTAACGCCACTCGGTAAGCAACTTTCCCAACTCGATCTGATATCTGATACGGACCAATAAAATAAGGAATGAGCTTCTTAGACTTCAGAGCTCGCCCAACACAAGTCACATGTGTGACTCTCAAAAACACATGATCACCAGCTTGGAATTCCAAATCATTCCTTCTCTTGTCATGGTAACTTTTCTGTCTACTTTGAGATGTTTTCATCTTTTCTCGGATAAGCTTCACTTTCTCAGTAGTCTCTCGAACAATCTCAGGTCCAAGTACCACACTTTCACCAGATTCATGCCAACACAACAGAGTCCTACACCTCCGACCATACAAAGCCTCAAAAGGTGCCATCCCAATACTATAATGGTAATTGTTATTGTAAGTGAACTCAATCAACGAAAGATAAGTATCCCACGAACCTCCATGCTCAAGAACACATGCTCTCAACAGGTCATCCATTGACTGAATAGTACTCTCAGTTTGACCATCCGTCTTAGGATGATACGCCGAACTCAACCTCAACTTAGATCCCAACGCCTCTTGCAAATTTTTCCAGAATTAGAAGTAAACCTCGGATCTCTATCTGACACAATACACAAAGGAACACCATGAAACTTCATAATTACTCTGGTATAAATCTCTGCCAACTTTGAAATCGGATATGTGATGTTAACAGGTATAAAATATGCTTACTTTGTAAGCCTATCAACAATCACCCATATCGAATCATGTCCTCTCAAGGTACTAGATAATCCTGTTACAAAGTCCATTGAAATGCTATCCCATTTCCATTCTGGAATCTCTAACGGTTGTATTAACCTTGCAGGCTTCTGATGCTCAATCTTCAACTTCTGACAAGCCAAACAAGCATACACAAATTGTGCCACATCACGCTTCATACCAAGCCACCAAAACGAACCTTTCAAATCTTGATACATTTTAGTAGCTCCTTGATGAATACTCAAACTGCTTCTATAACTTTCCGCAAGAATCACTTTCTTAATCTCTTCATCATCAAGAATGCAAATATGATATCAGAATCTTAACACACCTTGCGCATCTATCTTGAAATCATCATTCTCAGATCGATTGACTCCCATCATCATATCCACCAACTTCACATCTAGCATTTGAGCCTCACTGATACTGTTGAGAAATTTATTATTAATCTTTAACATTCCCACGTAACACTCTGCGGTGTCACTTCATAAGCCAAACTTAAATCTCTGAATTACTCAATCAACTCCAACTCTTTAACCATAATTTCCGACATGTGTAAAGTCTTTTGGCTTAAAGAATAGGCCACACCATTATCTTTTCCTGGATGATAATTCAAACCAAAATCATAATCCTTCAATAATTCTAACCACCTTCGCTGCCTCATATTCAACTCTTTCTGATCAAAAAGATACTTCAAACTCTTATGGTCACTAATTACTTCGAATCTAGAACCATAAAGATAATTCCTCCAAATTTTCAACACAACGACAACTGCATCCAATTCTAAATCATGCGTAGGATAATTCTTTTCATGAGTCCTCAATTGCCTTGACGTATAAGCAACCACCTTACTATTCTGCATGAGCACACCACCTAACCCCATCAAACAAGCATCACACAAAAATTTTCTCAAGCAACTCTTCTAATTGCTACTTCAATTCAGACAACTCAGATGCAGACATCCTATACGGTGCCATAGAAACAGGTCTGGTACCAGGTACAAGATCAATCGCAAACTTAACTTCTCTTTCTGGCAGTACTTCAGGAATTTCATTAGGAAACACTTCAGGAAATTCTTGCACCACCTGCAACTCATCAATCCTAACTTGGTTCTCAATAGATAGCGATGCCATCAACGAGAACATCTGCGCTTCGTCCTACATCAATTGCCTCAACTTCTTACCAGTCAACAAACCAACTTCTTTCTCTTTAGGGGTAGAAAATCTCAAAGACTTTTTATAGCAATAGATATGAACATAGTTATACTCTAACCAATCTATACCCAAGATCACATCTAACCCGCTTAACGGAAAACAAATCAAATCAACGGAAAATTCTTTGTCAAAGATCGACAAATGGAAACTCAAACAAACACGAGAAGTAGTCATCGATCCCTTAGCCGGAATCTCGGCGACCATTACTCCATTCATAGAAGACAACACAAGACCCAATCTTTCAACACAAGCAGCAGCAATAAAATAACGAGTAGCACCAATATCAATAATAGTAACTAAAGAAGTATTATTAATGAATGATGTACCTCTGATGACTTTATCCTTACTAGTTGTAGGTGTCCCAGCCAGGGCAAACACTTTACCACTAGTTTGTGCCTTCTTTGATTTCGGACAATGACTACCTATGTGTCCTTCTTCACCATAGTTGAAACAGATCACATCCTTATGCTTGTAGTCAGATATTGTATGCCCAATCTTACCACAACATAAACACTTCTTCACATCAGTATTGCAAATATTACTCTTGTGACTAGGTTGCGCACATTTGAAACACACCACTCTAGCAGGAGCATCTTCCCTACTAGTCCTCTGACCATGAGAAACTCTTTGTTTACCCCTACCAGCATCACAAGGCTTGCCACGGTTTTGCTGAATCTTGCTTCTCTTATCACTAACAATCTTGTGATGAGCATTTCTATCCTCTTCCAAGATCCTGCAACTATCAACCAAATCAAAAAAGACACGAATCTTCTGATACCCAACAACTTTCTTGATTTCTGAGCATAACCCGGTCTCAAAATTGATTCACTTAGAAAATTCAGCACATACACCATCAAAATGTGGATAAAACTTATCTAGCTCAATGAACTTAGCAGCATACTCAGTGACAGACTTATTCCCTTTCTTAAACTCAAGGAACTCAATCTCTTTCTTAGCCCCGAACATCTTCAGGATAATACTTCCTCGGAAACTCCCTACGGAACACAATCTAAGTGATTTCCTCACCTGCAGCTTCCAAACTTGCATGCATCTCTATCCATCAGTCATCATCTTCAACTGCTAGCATATGAGTGTCATATCGAACCTTCTATGCTGGAGTGCAGTCCATCACATGGAAGATCCTCTCAATCTACTTCAACCAATCTAGTAATCCATCAGGATCATGCTTACCGTTGAACACCGACGGATTCTCCCTTTGGAAAGTCGCCAAACTACAAGATCTAGCATTCTCGTAAGCATTAGGCTGATTCTGCATAGCTTGAGCCATCGCTTGCAGAGCAGCAGCAATCGCAGCATCGTTCTTTCTAGCCATCTTATCTTATCACTGCAACATAAACAATGGTTAAGAAAAACTAACAATACTCGATTTTAATTCAACTACGACTTGATAACTTGACCGGACAGACTAACCAGATTCTGATACCACTAATTTAACACCCTAAATCTACCCCAAGCAATTAGCAGAAAATCATAGTAAAAAAATTTACAACATAATCAGGATGTCACATATTCAACAAAGACACATAAACCTGTCATGCTTTTAGAACAGATACATAACACTTAAAGAAGCGGAACGAATACAACATGTGAAAATAGTCTTCATAACATAAATCAAACTTTGATTAATCACGCAGCAGATTCATAATAGTTCTTTAAATAAGACATAGCATCTTTTGAATCATAAAACAACATCAATACAATAAATTCCTCAAATAACAACATCAGGTTCAGTAAATAAACAATAAAATAAGACAATCATTCATTTCCCCCCGAGTGCTACGTATCAGAGAAAATGACACCGAACTTGAACAAACAATATTATCGGCTACTCATCTTGGTTACCTGCATGTTACTAACTAAGGGAAACATTCAAACAGAAAGGGTGAGATATCGAACTATATAAATAGGGTATGATAAACAATATATTAGGTAAAGAATATACGATTCACCACTTCACACAACAATAACATAAAGCAACACAATTCAACAACACATCAATTCAACTTATAACATTACCAGACAAACAACACTTCAAATAAGCAACAAATCAACGACTCCAAATGCGACTCAACTGTGCAAATGCATGTGGTACAATTGGAGCAGAACACCCAACTCAGGAAATGCTAGTTTACTAAGGCATAAGGCAAAGCCTTCAACTTAGAACATGCCAATCCACGCCAACATAGGTGAGCATTCGCTCCAACTAGAACATGCCAATCCAGGACAACTTTAATGATATGCTATGCTATGTGACGATATAAATAACCACAACTCGACAATGCAACAACAACAATATAACAATTGTTGACATAATAAAAAATCACAACGTTCAACATTGGGCAAAGGCCTACAACATAACATATCAATGAAATCAACAACTTTTCATGGCAACAACATATTCACCACATATTCGCTAGGATTCACGCCATAAGGCTACCCCAAAAAATAATTTATAATCACATTATCAATAGTGAATTTCACATATACTCAATGATATCTCGCAACAACAACACATTCATCTATCAACACAAAATAACACAACATTGGTCATAAGACCTATAATCAACAATGTCCATAAACCGGGCGAAACAACTTACCGAGCTGTACCGGAAAGTCGGCGTAATCGACATGATTTCAACAAAACGACATATCCATATTTACCTACTAATTAAACTTAGTTACCCGGTCATATTTCTCTAAATTCTGGACAACTAATTATACCGCATAATTCGGCTAATCCAACTAAAACGGGACTGCTTTTAACTTTCAACATCTTGCCACAATAATACTTTCCTGCTAATTAATTATTTCTATCAATTTTATCAATCAACAATGTCCATAAACCGGACGGAACAACTTAACCAACTGTACCAGCAAGTCGGCGTAATCGACATAATTTCAACAAAACGACATATCCATATTGACCTACTAATTAAACTTAGTTACCTGGTCAAATTTTGTTAGTTTCCGGACAACTAGTTATACCGCATAAATCAGCTAATTCGACCAAAACGGGACTTTTTCACTTTCTGAATTAACCAACTTGATATCAATATTTATTAACTTAATTAGACTACTGCCAATTTATTACAAGTTACCAATTTTATCATTTACTAATAGTACCGGTACAAAATATTGATCTACTTCTACTGTTATTCAGCTACTGCTACTGATACAACAGGGCAAGTGAATTACTTTGTTATTGTTATCCTACTGTACCTAATAATACTACTTCACATAATACATATACCATTGCATTATTTTAATTCATTCTAAGATGTACTAACATGTACTAGTTACTATTTAATAAAATAGAGATTATTTTACATGTTTCAAAAGAAATAAGCAACTAATGCCCACACATTACTACACGTGGAAAGAAGAGGATGGATAAAATCAAAGTAATGCTACTACATAAAATACAAGTGATACTATCTATTATAATCATTAAAATACTACTACTCTTAAACTACAAGGTGGTACTTATATATGCTATCCAATGAAATTGTTAAGGGATATCATACTATTAACAAATTTATCAAAAATTTCAACAGAACTAAATCTATTATCAATTTTTAGCCGCAACACAACTAATTTCTACACAACATAGTAGTGAAAATAATATCCTAAACCCCACATAAAATTCATCATACTCCTATTTATTTAGCAAGAACCCCACCCTTACCTTGGATTGAGTGCAACTCTAAAAACATTGACCGAATATTTGGGGAATTTGGCACTAGAAGCAACTTTCTCTTGTTCCTCTTCTCCTCTCACAAACCCTATTTCCTCTTTCTTTTATTTTTATTTTTATATTCCTGATAACTCTACTTCTCTCTTTCTTCTCTAATTTTATTATCCAATATAATAGTATTATTTCACTTACTTTCTTAATAAATATAAATGGGCCTAAGTGACATACCCCGTTATTACTTCACAACACCACAAATTAAGCCCAATATCATATTTAAGATTAATAATAAAATAATAATTCAACTTAATTCCACCAAATTAAATCCGATTATTTATCATACCAACTTAATAAAAATAATTCCAACTTCGACGATAAAAATTCGAAATAATTTAAATATTCAAAAATATTTAATTAAATATCGGGGCATTACATTGTTCACAAGGATACTAGGTTTAGAAGTGCAATGTTTAAGAAATAGGGTTTTAATGTTAATTAGAGGGAAAGGGTTTAAATTTCAGTTAGGGGAACTCGCTACGATTTTGATCGTATGTCTACGTATCCTCTTAGGAGGAATCGGAGTCCCATTTTGTAGTTTGCGATTAGTTTGTGGTTTTTATGAATTACGTAGATGTTTTAATCCCCGCTATGCTTAGCCCGAGTATGCGAATATCGGAGATTTTGGGCTAAGCCATAGTTAATTAAAATATACTTCATGATCCTTTTCGAAAATTAATTGTTTGAAATAAATTAATTTACAAAAAAAAGATTTGATATTTGGTTGAATATTATTATGTTTTTTAATTGTAAAAAATATTTATTTAAAAATGCATGATTAAAGTTATAATTTAATGCAATAAATAAATATATTTTTTATGAGTTGGAAAAAATTAATTTGATTTATAATAATAAATATAAAAAAATAAGAAAATATAAATAATAAAATAAATAATAGAGGAAATAAATTTTAAAAAAAAGTGGGGTGTAAATAAATTTAAGCCAGCAAGAGAGGAGAGTGTAAATAACATGGGCTAAAATTCAGATATTGAATTTGGCCCAACAGCGCAGGGGGTACATGTTTGAACATACTAGCAAAATATGGGGTACGCAATATTAATGTTCCAAGTCCAGATATTGGACTTGGCCCATTTGGCCAAAAGGTGTGAAAATAGGGTGTGCTAGCGAAATACAAAGGATGGGGGTGCGAGTACAAATGGGCCTAGCCCAAAGAGCATTGGGAATCCGTTTAGCAGTATGTGTGGGTGTACAATGGGCGTGCACTAAATGAACCGTTTGATGATGATCGTAGGGTCATGATTGAGAGTGCAAGGTAAGGAATGTGGGACCGCATGCATAAGATCATAATAGAGTTATATTTTCAAATTTGACTCAATTTTTAGCCAATTTTCATTCTCTCTCTCTCTCTCTCTCTCTCTCTCTCTCTTTCCTCACTCAATTTCTCTCGCCCTTTCTCCTCTATAACAAACTTACAAACCCTATCCCCAAACCTCGACAACGGCGATGCAACCCTAATTCAGATCCCGGCGGCATAAAATCAAACCAACCCCAATCGTAACCTCAAACACCCTAACACCTGAATCCCTAAGAACTCAATAAATCACTAAATAAATATCACAATAGCTAAGTGTCATTTACCTCTATCTTCGTGATCTCCTTCCTTTGCTTCTGGTTTCCTTGATTGCCGACCCTTTCGTATTTTATGGGTTTACAGGTGCGGTGGTGCGGCATATGAAGATTCTAGCAGCGATGATTGAAGATTGAGCGACAGAGGATGAAGAATTTAGGGTTTCAGAAGTTTAAACCCTAAATCTATGTGAAGATGAAGCTTCTCATGAAACTTCAACGTCTTTAGTCAAGCCCTAGTGCTTCTACTCCTTCTGTCCAGAATCTCTTTTGTACAATTTTTCTCTATCCAAATTTTTTGTCCTTTATATTATTTTGTTCTTCACCCTTTATAGTGTTCTTAGGGTTTAGATTTAGGAAAAAAAATTAATTTGTCGTTACTTTTGATTGATTTAAGGAATTTTAGGATTTGTAATTGATTAAATGATTTCTAATATAATTATATTAATTTTTTTATGTTTTAGCTTGATTTGATTATGTATTGAATCTGCAAGAGATTTTGTTTTTGATTATTTATTCATCTAGGATTTGTTTGGAATCTGGATAGTTAGGATTTGATTTAGTTTTGATTAGTTTCTGATTTTGTGTTTGATTTGAATGAAGATGTTGTTTTCTGTAATCAATCTATATTAATACGACTCTGTCTCTGTATTTAGAAAACACGTTTATTATCAAGATTCGAACAGTAGCTTGTTAGAGCCAAACATCAATATTTGATCTAAATAGTACGTGTTCTGACTCAACCTTTTTTTGGGCTGTACGCGTCTCAACCTTTGGGCCACTCATGGGCCACTCATTTTTCTGAGATTTTTGGGCTTCTCAAAATTATTTTATACACCCTTTCCAAAAAAAACTAAATGGGCCTTAATGAAAAAAAAATTTGTTCACTCCTGCTTTGAAAAAATACACCTCTCTTGTCTAGAAATGGACTCCTATTTTAAAACCTAATGGGACATAAGATATTAATGGTCCATTTTAAATCAAGACACCCATTTTTCATGCTTTAACCTCCCTATAAAAAACCAAAATTTAATAATACAATTTATTTAAAGATAACCTAAATATAATTAAGGGTAAGGCAAATTTGGGGTATGACAATTGCCCCTATTTAATCATCTTTCGATTGTTGAGTGCGAGAATATGCAGGTCTCGCACGTTTCGATGGGAAGTTTATTAAATATTGGAAGACCCCAAAATTTTCCTAAAAGACTTACAAAGATACATTGTGCAGCGTTCCCATGGGTACGAAGAATAGTTACAGATGATGATGTATCATCCTACTGGCATTTGAACCAAATTTTTTATTTAATTTAGACATGACGATGCAAATGATTCTCCAGTATCTAAAATAGATTGTATAATTTTGTGCATTTACCGTAACCTAGGAGGTAAATGATACAAGTTTGAAAAGCTGACCAACTAATGCTAGGAGACTACTATAGTAAGTTCGTGACGTAGATTTTGTACATTCATGGCAACCTAGGGGCTAAATAACATAAAGCTTGGTAACACATTGCTGAAACCATATATTCGAAACTTTGAAAGTCGATTTTGGTTGTCTCAGCCCTGAACCAAGATTCAATAACTAAATGAAATATCCTAGACTTGAAGCGATGGAACCCTAAAAAATTCCCTGATGGCGCCGATTGTGTCATCCTCAACCATGAATATCAACAGGAAAGAAATAAACCCCAAATTCACGATGATGTCAGTTGTATCACCCTCAACCACAACTATCAACATGAAGAAAATATACCCCAAAATTCATCGATGATGTCGATTGTGTCAGCCCCCAACCATGACTATCAACATGAAGAAGATAAACCCCCAAATTCATTAATGATGTCAGTTGTGTCATCCCACAACCATGACTATCAACATGAAGAAAAAATACCCCAAATTGTTTTAAAGTTTGAACTATATGGTTCGCACAGATAGGTTTGCTAATGATGAACCCTAAGAAAAATTAGCAATTCTAACCAAAGTAGTTTTGCAAGACGCAATGCATGCATAATGCCCTAAATTGATGTGCTATCCAATTGTGATATATGCCCCAAATGTTTGTATGTGTATGCCCTAAGTATGCTTATGTGTGTATATGCCCAAACGTTTGTATATTCCACAAACGTTTATGTATGCCCCAAACCTATGTGTATTCCCCAAGTATGCTTATGTGTGTGCCCCAAGTATTTTGCGAATGTTTTTGATAATTCTCCTTTGGTAAATCATTGGGTTCTCGTAATCACCAATTCTTCGACATTGTTTGTTGCCAATTATTGTACCTCCCAGATGATTTGAATTCGGTGAAAAGTGTCAGCAAGATCTTTGATGTCCGTATCATAGGCGCATGCGTAGGTATGCACATAGACGTGGATGTTGGCGTGGACTTTTACATAGTCGTGGACAGGCGTGGGCGTAGAAATAGGCGTGGACGCGGGCGTAGGCGTGAATTTTCTTTTGATGTTTTTCTAACCAAAAATGCTTTTTGATGCTTTAGCAAATGCTTTTATTTGTGTGTCAATCCCACAAAATGATTTCAAAAAATATTGACAAAAAATAATCGTAGTATTTTGCAAACAAGTCTAAAAAGAAAGAAATGCATTTGAAAGATTTAAAGAAAACTTCAATGTTTTTATTGATAAATATGCCTCTAAACAGACAAGCGTACAAGATGCAATCCCTAGAAAGAGGTAATTACATAAAGTTATTTTTTGGATAAAAGTTGTAAATGGAAATGAAAATGATAATTGCTACTGCTATAACCCCCAATATCCTTTTGATAGCTTCGATCTTCCTTGCTTCTGAGTCGGATGATTAAGACCAATCCCTTCCTTCGTGGTTCATAATCATACTTCTTAGATCACAATCTTTTTATTCTTTATTTCTTTCGATAAGACCCCTAATTTTTTTCCTGGATCGCCCTTTCGGGTTTTCAATCTCCCATGATAATTTTTTTGTACATGTCCCTAATTTTTTCCTGGATCGCCCTTTAAGGGTTTTCAATCCACCGGGACACTCATTTTTGCCTAAGTCTCCTTTTTAGAGATCGAGCTTAGCGAGCTTTCTTATACATAGTAGTTTTTGATTGCGTCTGTATTTGTTGGATGCCGTAATTCTTCCCCATCCATTGTTGTGAGGATAAGACCATCATCGGAGAATGTTGTTTTTACCACAATTTGGCCTTCGTAGTTGGGTGTCCATTTACCACGTGAATCGAGATGAGGTAGCAGTGTCTTCTTCAGCACTAGATCCCCTTCTTTGAATATGTGAGGATGGACTTTCTTGTCAAAGGGTTTCTTCATCCGTTTCAGATACAATTGACCATGGCACACAAATGTCAAACGTTTCTCTTCAATGAGGTTGAGCTAATCAAGTTGTGTTTGAGCCCACTCGGCTTCTTCGAGCTTTGTTTCCATTAGCACTCAGAGTGATGGAATTTCTATCTCAACTAGGAGTGTTGCCTCCATTCCGTATACTAGAGAAAAATGAGTTGCACCTGTTGATGTTTATACAGAGGTATGATGGCCATGTAAAGATAAGGGAAGCATCTCGTGCCAATCTTTATATGTCTTCATCACTTTCTTGATAATTTTATTGATATTTTTGTTTACAGCTTCTACGGCCCCGTTCGTCTTGGGTTGATATGGTGAGGAATTATAATGCTTGATCTTGAAGTCGTCGCATAATTCTTTCATCATTTTGTTGTTCAGATTGGACCCGTTACCAGTTATGATCTTGTTTGGAACCCCATATCTGCATATGAGATTTTCCTTGATGAAACAAGTGACCACTTGGCTTGTCACATTTGCATATGATGTTGCTTCTACCCACTTGGTGAAATAATCAATGCCGACTAGTATAAATAGGTGTCCATTAGATGCCTTCGGTTCGATCAAGAAGAGCTCATGACATTTAGAGGAGTAGATGGTACATTTATTTTATCGGTATCGAATTGGCATTTGTGACAGGTTTTGTGTAATGATAGCAACCTGCTTCCATTGTTAACCAATACCCTGCCCGTAGAATTTTTCTTGCCATAACATGCCCATTTGTATGGGTTCTGAAAGTGCCTTCGTGGATTTCCCTCATAAGCGTGTCCCCTTCTTGTTTCTCCACACACCTGAGTAGAACCATATCATAATTTTTTTTATAAAATACATTACCATTCATAAAGAATTTTGATGCTAGCCTTCGCAGAGTTCGTATGTCAATGATAGAGGAATATTCTAGATTTTCTTGTTTTTGGAGATATCACTTGATGTTGTAGAACCAAGGCTTTTCATCTGGTCCTTCTTCAATAGCGAGGCAGTGTGCTGGCTCTTCAAAATGTATGATAGTGATGCACGGCTCATGGTTGGGATAGGTTGCTTTAAGCGGGGCTAAAAAGGTTGCTAGAGTATCTGCCATTTGATTTTCTTCTCGTGGGATGTGGTTGAAAGTAATCTCAGTGAATCTCGCAGCTAGCTTCAAGACATGATCCCTATATAGAATCAAGTGGGGGTTTTTGGTGTCCTATTCACCTTTAACTTGGTATATGACTAACGCGAAGTCTCCGAATACTTCAAGATATTTAATTCTCAGATCAATGGTAGCTTCCAGACCTAGGATGTAAGCTTCATATTCAGACATATTATTGGTGCAGTCGAAACATAACCTTGTAGTATAAGGTTTGTGATAGTTCTTTGGAGAGGTTAGCACTTCCCCGATACCATGTCCCAATGCATTTGAAGCTCCGTAAAACATGAGTGTCCAACGTGCCTCTAGTCCCGGTACATCATCGGGTCTTGGTATTTCATAGTCATCTATAGCCATAACATTTTCGTCTAGGAAGTCGAACTTTATGGGTTGATACTCTGGAAACGGTTGATGGGCTAGATGATCAGCTAGTATACTACCTTTGATGGCCTTTTGAGTAACATATAGTATGTCGTACTCCGATAATAACATTTTACATTGATCAATCCTCCCTATAAGAGCTTATTTTTCGAACACATATTTTAAGGGATCCATCCTTGCTATTAGCCACGTGGTGTGTGTTAACATGTATTGCCTAAATATTTTAGTAGCCCAATCCAAGGCACAACAATTTTTCTCGAGGAGCGAGTACCTGGTTCTGCAATCAGTGAATTTCTTATTGAGGTAGTAGATTGCATGCTCTCTTCTACCAGTTTCGTCTTGTTGGCCTAATACACATACCATCGATCCCTCAAGTACTGTTAGGTAAATAATAAGAGGTCTCCGCGGAATTGGTGGCATCAAGATTGGTGGCTCCTTTAAATATTGCTTTATCGTCTCAAAAGTTGTCTGGAAATCACCATTCCATGTTACTATTTGATCTTTTCGCAACAATTTGTATATAGGCTCTTACGTAGCAGTTAGGTGTGATATGAACCTTGAAATTTAGTTCAATTTCCCTAAGAAACCATGAAACTCCTTTTCTGTCTTTGGAGCTGGCATTTCTTGTATAGATTTTACTTTGGCGAGGTCCACTTTTATACCACGTTAGCTTACAGTAAAACCCAGTAACTTGCGTGACTTGACACTAAAGGTACACTTGTTTGGATTCAACCTTAATTTAAACCTTCGCAGTCGATCAAATAAATTGTGTAGATGTATGATGTGGTCCTCCTCTGTATGAGATTTGGAAATCATATCATCTACGTACACCTCATCCTCCTTGTGAATCATATCGTGGAACAGTGTAACCATTGCCCGTTGATAGGTTGCCCATGCGTTCTTCAAATTGAACCACATTACTTTGTAGCAGAAAGTTCCCCAAGGTGTCATGAAGGTAGTATTTTCCAAATCTTCGGATGCCATTTTGATTTAATAATATCTTGAAAAATCATCTATGAATGAGAATGTTAAAGCTTTAGTTGTATTATCCACCAAAACGTTTATGTGAGGTAACAGGAAATCGTCTTTGGGACTTGCTTTGTTCAGATCTCAATATTCCACACACATGCGTACTTTTCCATCCTTCTTGGGTACCGATGCAATGTTAACTATCCAAGATGAATAATCTATCGTCGCTAAGAACCCTGCACCAAATTGTTTAAAGACCTCTTCTCTAATTTGGTTAGACAGGTCTGGACGGGTTCTCTTGAGCTTCTTCCTAACTGGAGACCAACCTTCCTTAAGAGGTAGTTTATTCATCACAATATCCATATCTAATTTGGCATGTCTCTGTAATACTAAGAAGATATATCCACATAGTCATGTAACAACTTGATCATCCTTTCTTTGACACTTTTCTTCAATGTTTCCCTTAACTTGATCTCTTTCAGATCTTCCTCTTTGCCAAGGTTAATTGTCTCAATAAAATCCCAGTATGATTTTATGTTGTCGGCTTTTTGCTCTATCCCTCTCGCCAATTCTTCAGAAATTTTAAGATTTTCATCATCTTCCTCTTTAGTTTGGTTGATGGATGCATCAAAATTACATTGAATTGCAACAGTAACAATATCAGTGATTTTGGGCATGGATCTGCATGTTTTATCATGATTTGGTGCAGTTTTTTTTGTATGTGAATTTGGAAAAATGCATATGAAAAAAAGTATTGCCATTTTTTAAATAAAAAGAAAAATAGGGATCTTAATTGAATACTAAACATAACTTTTATTAATCGTGAATATTGTTTGAAACAAAATGGGGAACCCTTATAAGAAACCCCTATGCCTCGGGCTTGACATAGGTTCTTTCAAAACCAAGAAAACTACTTTGGAAATAAAACGATCTCGAGAATCTCCATAACTGTCCAGTTCTTGATTTCTTCGCCTGGGGCACATTCATGGATGAAGTCAGATGCCACTTTTGATGTTTCCCTCATTGGATGTCAGTTCTACTTGTAAACCATGCTCTCCCCCTTTGTTGGTAGAGACTTCCTAAATGGGAGGAAGCTTCTCTTTGAACCCTCCATGGTTAGAAACCACCTTAATAACATTAACAGTCGGACCACCGTGTGGAGGCATGGGATTCGTCTTTGTGTTCCGTTTTTCAAAGGTGATATCCTGAGAATCCAACAAATCCTGAACCTTGTGTCTGAAGGCCCAACATTTTTCTATAGTATGCTCAGAAGAATTGGCATGATACTCGCACCTGGTGGTTGCGTCGTGCATCGATGGAGGTGCCCCAATTGGAGGATCTAGAGGATTCTTCTCTAACAAATATGCTTTGAGTAGATGCTGCAATAATTAACTGTAAGGCATGGGGAGAGGGTCAAACTTTCTTTCGGCCTTTTATCCTATTACTGTCCTCGTGGAATTATTAATTGTTGTTGTGCCCTTGGTTGTGAGACCACATCATTAATTTCTCCTTCCCCTTTTTGTGAGAGGTTAGGAATATGTCTTTTTGAATTATAATGGGTATTAGATTACGCCCCTTGTATTTTTCTACTCTTTATGCCCGCTTCAATTCTATAACCGATAGTCACCAAGTTAGAAAATTAGGAAGAGATGCTTCCAACCATCTTTTCATAATATATACCTTGTAAGGTTCCCATGAACATATCGACTAGTTCTTTCTCCAGAAGTGGTGGTTGTACTCGAGATGCCATTTCTCTCCACCTTTGGACATATTTCTTGAAGGACTCCTCTTTCTTTAGAGACACGTTCTGGAGTTTGCATGCGAGTGGGCGCCATGTTTAGATTGTATTTGTATTGTTTCAGGAAGGCGTTAGCAAGATCTTCCCATGTATGGACATGAACCCGCTCTAATTGCATGTACCAATCCAAGGACGCCCCACTTAAACTATCATGGAAACAATGAATCATCAGCTTCTGGTCGTGGGCATAGGCATGCATCTTTTTGCAAGACATGCGCAGATAATTTCATGGAAAAGTGAGCCTCTCATATTTTCCCAAGTCGGGTACATTTGAATTTCGGCGGTATTACCACATCTAGAACCAGACCCATTTCGAGAGCATCTACATTGAAAGCATCGTAACTCTCCACCACTTTTAACCTTTCCTCTAGAGCTTTGTATTTGTCGAGCACCATTGGATTCTCAGTAGCATGGGTATGTGTTGTTCTTTGAGGTGTTTGATTGACATCCTCTAAATCGTGATCTCTATTTTACAAGTCCAAGTAATTGTCTGCATTTTTTATCAGAACTTGCAGGGCATGGGATGCCCTTACCTTTGGTGTAGGTGGGACAAAACATTTAGTCTCAACTTGTCTTGTCTCTTGTTGGGCCATGGCAGACTTTTAGGTTCCTGCTCCTGGTTCTTTCCTTGGTTGGTGACCACTCGATGAACTAATGGTTTGGGCTACTTCCTCATAGGCTACCCTAGGAATCTTCCCCTTCTTGTCAATGATGTTCTTCAAGGATAGAAGAACCTGGCTCATGTCTCCCCTTATTGAGTTGACATCGTATTTGACTTTCTCGAGATCTTCCTTGAATGTAGCTCAGTTCTCCTCAATTTGTTCCATCACTTTCAGTTGGTGGGCTCTTGTCTGATATAGAGACCAGGGAGGTATGGTTTCCTTCTACCAATGGTTTAACTGGAGAATTTTTGAAAAAGATAAGTTTTTTTTGGGTATAAAATGCAGGTGTTTGTGAATGTATGCATGCGTAAGAATATGTATGAACATGCTAGGGTTTCTTCTTTTGAATATCTTATTCACTTGGACGTATATATTTTACTTTTCTGGTCTTGCTTTTTTTAATTGGTGAATATCTTAAAAATAAGTGCGCGATTTGAAAAAGTACTTTTATTAATAATCATCCTCAAAAGGGAATACATTTCAAATATTGAAATATATTCGGACTAAAAAGAAACTATTGGAAGCACCAACATCTTCACCGCGTTTAGTTACTCCTTGATGATTATTATCTTTGTCCTATCTGGCTTGACAGACAAATTGTATCCTTTGGCATTTATTTTTAAGACACTCACTGAAATCTTCGACTTATCTTTTTTTGATCTAGTGAATAATACAAACATAAAATAGAGTGTAATAAGTATATTAAATGCAAAAAATGTATGAATGTATGAATGTAAGGCTTAGTGATGGGATCTTATGAACGGTACCCTTAGAAGGTAGGTTCTTAGTATTGGCCTACGGATATTCTACCCTCCCCATAAGGTGGCTTCCTTAAGGGTATCGTGAATGACACTAGAAGGAAAGGCGCAAGGGCATCCCTTAAGCGGAGTCTCTTTACACACCAAAACTTTCATCTCTAGGTCATGAAGGGTCTCATCATGAGTTTTTAGTTTAAAGGCCGTACAAAGAGTCATAGGTGTCATTCCAAAGTCTTACATCCCAAGAGGATGTCTCTCGAGAGGTATTCCTTTTTCAGAATTCCATCGACTCTAGGAACAATTGTCACATAAACTCATAGGATTGATATAACCCCTTGACTAATAGAGGAATCTTCTTTCTAAGGGTTTTTGAAAATATTTTTTGTAAAATTTAAACCCCGCCACAAATGGATAAATATAATGAATCATAATAATAAAATAAGAAATAAATAAATAAATAAATAAATAAACAAGAAATAACAAAACCCAAAAAATAAAGAAAAACTCTAAAACCTAAAGATGAGGCTTCTAAACCAAAGGATGATTCCTCAGCAGAGTCGCCAACTGTTGCAACTAGTTTTTTAATCAGATTCGTCACCCTTAATTTTTATCCTAAAGGAAGGGAGTATAAAGGAATAATCCTAAATTTTTCAGAGATTATAGATTTGGACTCGATTCTAGACGAGGGGAAGGTGTTAGGCACCCCTTATCTACCTTGTTTGCAAGGATACTAGGTTTAGAAGCTCAATGTTTAGGAAATAGGGTTTTAATGTTAATTAGAGGGAAATGGTTTAAATTTTAGTTAGGGAACTTGCCACGATTTTGATCGTATGCCTTCGTATCCTCTTATGAGGAATTAGAGTCCCATTTCGTAGTTCGCGGTTGGTTTATGTTTTTTATGGATTACGTAGATGTTTTAATTCATGCGGTGCTTAGCCCGAGTATGCGAATAGCGGAGATTTTGGGCTAAGCGCATAGTTAATTAAAATATACTCCATACTCCTATTCGAAAATTAATTGTTTGAAATAAATTAATTTACAAAAAAAAATATTTGATGTTTGGTTGAATATTTTTAAGTATTTTAATTATAAAAAAATATTTATTTAAAAATGCATGATTAAAGATAAAATTAAATGCAATAAATAAATATATATTTTAGGAGTTGGAAAAAATTAATTTGACTTATAATAATATATATAAAAAATATAAAAAATAAAATAAATAATAGAGGAAATAAATTAAAAAAAACATGGGCTGTAAATAATGTTAAGCCAGCAAGAGAGGAGGGTGTAAATAGCATGGGCTAAAATTTAGATATTGAATTTGGAACCGCAGCGCAGGGGGTGTAGGTTTGAACTTATTATCAAAATGGGGGGTGCGCATGAATAAGGGTCCAAGTCCAGATATTGGATTTTACCCATTTGGCAAGGGGGTGTGAAAATATCATGTGCTAGCGAAATACAAAGGAGGGGTGCGAGTACATATAGGCCTAGCCCAAAGAGTGCTGGGAATCGGTTTAGCAGCATGTGTGGGTGTACATGGGGTGAAAAATGGGTGTGTGCTAAATGAACTATTTGATGATGATCGGAGGGTTAGGATAGAGGGTGCAAGGTAAGGAATATGGGCCCGCATGTATAAGATCATAACAGAGTTATATTTTCAAATTTGACTCCATTTTTAGCCCATTTTCATTTTGTCTCTCTCTATTTCCTCACTCAATTTCTCTCTCCCATTCTACTCTATAACAAACTTACAAACCCTAGCCCCAAACCCCGACAATGGCGATGTAACCCTAATTCAGATCCCGGCGGCACAAAATCAAACCAACCCCAATCGTAACCCCACACACCCTAACCCCCGAATCCCCACAAACTAAACAAATCACTATATAAAAAAACACAATAGCTAAGTGTTCTTTAAATCTATCATCGTGATCTCCTTCCTCTGCTTCTGGTTTCTCTGATTGTTAACCCTTTCGTGTTCTATGGTTTGCAGGTGCGGCAGCACGGCAAATGAACAATCTAGCAGCAACGATTGAAGATTGAGCGGAGGAGGATGAAGAATTTAGGGTTTCAGAAGTTGAAACCCTAAATATATGTGAAGAGGAAGCTTCTCATGAAACTTCAGGCGCCCTCAGTCAAGCCCTTGCTCTTCTACTCTTTCTGTCCAGAATCTCTTTCGTATAATTTATTCTTTGTCCAATTGTTTTTTGTCCTTTGTATTGTTTTGTTCTTCACCCTTTATAATGTTCTTAGGGTTTAGATTTAGGAGGAAAAAATGAATTTGTCGTTACTTTTGATTGATTTAGGGAATTTTAGGATTAGTAATTGATTAGATGATTTTTGTTGTAATTATTTTGATTTGTTTTCTGTTTTAGCTTGATTTAATTTTTTATTGAATATGCCTGAGATTTTGTTTTTGATTATTGATTCATTTAGGATTTGTTTGGAATCTGGATAGTTAGGATTTGATTTATTTTTTATTAGTTTCTGATTTTGTGTTTGAGTTGAATGAAGATGTTGTTTTACGTAATCACTCTATATTAATACGACTTTGTCTCTGTATATAGAAAATTTGTTTATTATCAAGATTCGAACAATAGCTTGTTAGAGCCAAACATCAATATTTGACCTAAACAATACGTGTTTTGACTCATGGACCACACGTTTTTTTTGGGATGTACGAGTCTCGGCCTTTGGTCCACTCATTGTCTACTTGGACTTGGGATTTGGACAATATGGAAAAAAAAGCAAGCCTCTTTATCTCTCAATTTTGATTTCAAAAATAAAACAGAAAAAAAATCTTAATAAAGTGTTAAATCAAAACAGTTAAAAATATAAATTATTATTGATAATAATTATAAAATAATAATATATTTTTAAAACAGAACAAATCTTAAAATAAATAAAACTGAATGGGCCCTATTATTGGGCCTCAATAAAACAGAATTATTTTATACACCCTTTCCAAAAAAACCTAAATGGGCCTTATTGAAAAAAATATTTGTTCACTCCTCCTTTGAAAAAAACACACCTCCCTTAGCTAGAAATAGACTCCTATTTTAAAACCTAATTGGCCATCAGATATTGATGGTTTATTTTAAATTGACACACCCTTTTTTCATGCTTTAACCTCCCCATAAAAAACAAAAATTAAATAATACGATTTATTTAAAAAAAAACCTAAATATAATTAAGGGTAGGGAAAATTTGGGGTATGACACCAGGGGCATTAGGAACATATGAATGGGTCATAATTTCTTTCGGTTTGAAAAATGCTGGAGAAACCTATCAAAGGGCTCTTAATTCCAAGTTCCATGATTTCATAGAATATTTTATGCAAATATATATTAACGATATTGTAATGAAATCTTCATCTGAGATTGGTCATTTAGACCATCTTCGACGATCCTTTAAAAGAATGAGGAAATATGGATTAAAAATTAATCCACTAAAATGTGCTTTCTGTGTACATGCATGAGACTTTTTAGGTTTCGTAGTACACAAGAAAGGCATCGAGATCAATCAAAGCAAAACAAAGGAAATATTAGATCTCAAGCCTTCTTCGACAAAGAAACAATTACAATCTTCTTTGGGGAGAATCAACTTCTTGATAAGGTTTATTTCAAATCTAAGTGGCAAGATGAAGGTTTTCTCTCCATTGCTAAAGATCAAAAAGGAAATTTACTTCCATTGGGGAAGAGAGAAACTATAGGATTTCGACGCAATCAAAGAATATTTAACAAGGCCTCCCATTTTATTGCCACCTAATAGAAATAAGAACATAAGATTGTACATAGCTATATCTGACTTAACAACAGGAACATGTTAGCTCAAGGGGATGATAATGGTGACGAAAGACCCATATAATACCTTAGTTGAGTATTGATAGATGCAGAAGCTAGGTATAGTATGATAGAAAAATTATGCCATGTTTGTATTTCTCATGTATTAAACTTAAGCAATACATTAAGACAAATGATGTTTATGTTTCGTCTCATTGTGATGTTATTAAGCATATGTAGCCCAAACCAATTTTGCATAGTCGAATTGGAAAATGGGCACTAGGCTTAATTGAGTTTTCAATGTTTTACATGCCTTTGAAGGCCATGAAAGGCCAAATTGTGCCAAACTTTATAATACATCACGCAATAGTAGAACCATCAGTGAATCTGATAGACACTGACCCTTGGAAATTGTATTTCGACGGGTCAAGTCATACGAATGAAACTGGTGTCAGAGTTCTTATTATCTCTCCAAAAGGGGTACCAACAAAATTCAAATGTAGGATATATGGAAAATGTTCCAACAATGAAGCAGAGTATGAAGCTTTGATCACTAGGCTTAAACTTTTGAAGGACTTAGGTGCAAAAAGGGTTGTAATCAAAGGTGATTCAGAGCTAGTGATTAAGAAAATCACTCGAGAAAATAAGTGCATTAAAGAACACTTATTTGTGTATTTTGCAGTGGTTAATCAATTGTTGGAATACTTTGAAGTTGTAAGTGTTACGCATATGCCTAGATTAGAAAATTATGTGGCTAATGATTTGGCAAAAATTTCCTCTGGGTACAAGGTATTGACTGAAAAGCTGGTGAGTTTTGTCGTAGTCAGTGAGAAAGTGGTCTCGACAAGGAAACCATCATCAAAATTGTTAATCTAAAAAGATGAGGGGCAGACGATTTTGCATATTTTGAAAATTTTGAAGTTTTTGCCATTGACAATTTATCAGACACAAATTGGCGAAACCAGATGTGAATTATTTAGAAAATCCAGTTGGATATGCCGACAGGAAATAAAAATACAGGTCTTTGAGTTACGTGGGCAAGGGAAATGAGTTATTCAAGAACACTCCTGAAGGGGTTTTACTCAATTTCTTGGGGAATACTGAGGTATATTTGGCAATGGTCAAAGTCAATAGTGGAGCCTGTGGCGCCCACCAAGCGGGCCATAAAATGAAGTGGCTATTATTTCGACAGGGTGTTTATTGGCCAAGTATGTTTAAAGACTTTATTTAATTCTCTAAGGGATGGCAAGAATTCCAAAAACATGTAGGTATTCAACACATACCCGTAAGTGAATTTCACATAATTGTTAAGCCATGGTCGTTTCGAGGATGGGCACTAGATATCATAGGAGAAATTCAATCAGCCTCGTCGAAACAAAAAAAGTTCATCCTAGTGGAATATACTACTTAACAAAATGGATAGAAGAAATACCATTTGCCAATGTCGATCAAGAAACAATGACTGAGTTCATTCAAAAGCACATCATTTATAGATTTGGAGTTCCTGAGACAATCACTACAGACCAAGGGTCAGTTTTCATTGGGTATAAAATGCAAGAGTTTGCATCTGAAATAGGTCTCAAGTTGGTAACATCCACGCCTTATTACGCTCAAGCCAATGGTCAGGTTAAAGATGCCAACAAGGTAATAATTGGGTTAATTAAGAAAAAATATCTCTAAGAAACCCATGAATTGGCATAAGACGTTAGATCGAGTTATATTGTCTTATCAATCATCTCCCAAGGAGGCGAATGGGTCGACACCCTTTCCATTAGCATTTGGACACAACGTGGTTCTTCCAGTCGAGATACACTTGTGAAGTTACTTGAAAAAATAACCTCAGATAGAACAAACAGAGTCGCCACCTAATTTTATTTATCCCAAAGAATAGGGAAAGGAAAATATATATAAAAACTTTGATATAAGGAAAGGAACATTGTCTCACAACCAAATCTTGGGTAAGGGAGTCGATTACGCAAAGGGAAGGTATTAGAATCCTTCACGTCTGTGGTACTCCACAATATCCCCTCTTGTTATTCTATTTAATGGGTGTGTTTATCTAAAGTTTATCTTGCTAAAATGAAATGTATACATAAATTAATTAGGAAAAAGAAAAGTATTTTATTAGTGTGTTTGCCTAAACATTGAAACTCCATGCCTACGTATCCAAAGCAAATCATAACACCGTAGTTCTTCTTAAAAATGTTTTGTTTGTTGTGTGTTTTTTATGGATGATGTTAAATTCTCATTCTACTAGTTAACATTGCCACTCTTCTTAAAAATGCATTGTTGTTTTGTGTAGAAAGGAGTTAACATATCCTTTTTTGAAAAGGTTTTAAAGTGAAAAATCCATAAGGAAAAAATGATTTGGATTTGGTTGGTGTTTTTGTTAGGGAGAAGGTGTTAAGTGCACCCTCATCCAAGGAGACACCCATCACCTTCATACATTTAAGTTTTGAAAGGGTTTTGATTATTATTAAATGTTTTGATATTTGATGGAGAAAAGATTTTAGTATTAATGATGAAATGCAAAAAGAAAAGAAAAGCCTAATGGGGAGAATTATTGATCCTAAAGTTATCATACAAAATTGATCTTACAGTTGAGATTACTGGGAATCTAACATAATGTTATAATGCAATGATGCACTTAGGGTTTGGATTGAGGGGAAATTTTATCTTAAAGTTTCCATGCTTGGATTGAAATCCTAATGTCAACCTTGGTTCAAATTTCATCTAGGGTTTAAGATGAACCAAGCGATCTTAAGGGTACATGTCATTCAAGAAGCAATGATCACACAAGTGGATGAGAGTCGATAGGTCTATTTGGTAAAAATTGTGACAAAAGATTGAAAATTGAGAGCATGTTTTTTTAATGTCTTTATGAAGGAAATCTGTTCAAAAATAGGACAAGATTGTGAAAACATGGACGAATTTGGTGTGTGAAACAAGTGTATGCATCACAATCAAGATTGAAATTCATGGAGCATAGCTTTTAATTTCGAACATGTTTCATGTTTTAATATGAATTTTAAATGAGAAGAATTTCTAAAAAGGGCTCAAGCTATCATGAAAAGCTTACTCAAATGTCAAGATATCTCATGAGAATCAAGACTTATCATGGTAAGGTCAATCTTTATGAGTAAAGTTGAGAAATTGATAAAGGGATCATAAAAAATATCTTTAAAAAACCTAAAAAGTGATGACTTTGATTATATTAAAAAAATGATGAAATAAAAAATATTTTTGTGATATTTTTTTTATATTCATATAGTAGATGTAGTGAGCTAGTTGTATGCAATAAATTAACCTTAAAAAGGTTAAATTTGAGTGCAAAAAGAAATGATTGAAGTTTTGGACATTGAAGCTCAAGAATGAAGGTTTTGTAGCAAATTATAACTTTTGAGAGTATGAGAAATTTTGAGGGCTTGTGACTTGGTGTATTGGCTTGCAAATGATCGCACTATTTATAGGAAAGAGGTTTGGAAGGCTGAAGCAACAAGATTTGCAAGATAGCAAGTTATGGTTTGGTTGGAAGTGAAAAATCAATTGGATGAGTTTCCATTATTTCAATGCTTAAGTACAAGAATGTTTTGAAGTTGTTTAGTTTAGAGGGTTTTCTTCATGCTTTTGAGCTTGCTTGTGATCCGAGAGAAACATTACAAAGCTCTAAGAAACCCATGCATGGAAGTCTTGCCTTTCTTCTTAAAATAACAAAATGTTTTGGTTAAAGCTTGAACCACTTGGATAATATCTATAAAGAATGTGTAATCTTCTTATTATAGAGATATTTGCAAGTTATTAGACTTAAAATGTGGGATTATGTAGCAAGGTTATGAGATTTGGCTATATAATCATCAAAGAAATGACCTCTAATCTAAGAAAAAATGGCCAACTTTATCTCTTCGAATATCTTACCTCAAGCATAACCTTTTAATTTTTTGGAAATTTTGGAAAGCTTAGAAAGTGATATTCAACTTTTATGTTGACCACTTTGGCTGAATCAAATGGGAACTTTCTTAAATTTGGCTATGAAGTTGAGATAAAAAACTGATCAAAACTTGTTGAAAAAAATTGTAAGTGTTAGATAAAAAGTATCACAACTTCATGGGCTCATATCTCTTTATCCAAAAACTTTTTGAGGAACACCCCACACAGACAAAATTGTAGAATTCCTCAATCCCTACAACTTTCATGTTGAAAGTTTTCCTTGAATCAACTTGCATGTTGAGAAAACTTTCTTGTGAAGTTAGGTTTTTTAGGCACAAAACACTTGAATTTTCTCCAAGTACTTGAAAATCTCTCAACTTTGACTTTTGTTGACTTTCGTGATTCTCTTGATTCTTGACAATCAACTTTGATGATTTTGAATATTTTGATGATTCTTGACTTTGAACTTCAATTTTGACTAAAAAGGGTCAAAGTTTGACTTTTATGTCACAATTGACTTTTTTCTTCAACTTAAATCCACTTTCTTATGACCAATGAAATTTTGTGAGGATGATGCAATTGAGTTGATGTGATAACCATGAGATGGTGTTTTTGGTGATACTTTGAAGTAATCAACCTTGAATACCACGCCACAAAACCCTAATTCCTGATTTTCTATGATGAAGACCAAAAACCCTAATATCCTCAAACCAAAATGACGAGACAAAAGAATTGATGATGCTTTAAGATTGATGACCATGATGGTACAAACTCTTGAGAGATGAGACTCTCCTCTTGAAAAATTGAATCTTGAGGAAACAATGACCCCATGTTTTGAGAACACATGCTATGAATGATTGTGATGCAGATGAAAATGTATGTGGAGATGAATGAATGTGAGGTTTGAGGTAATTATGGTTGAATCTCAAAGGGCCATGTTTGGGGTGTAACAGTTTCCCCTATTTAATCATCTTAAACTTGAATGTGAGTTTGGCTCTCGCCTTTCGAACGTTTGAGTTGTAAGAGTATTAAATACTCAAATGAACCATAAAATTTGCACTACAAGATGAAAGGGCTTGAATGGTAATATCCAAGTAAACTAAATTCTAATTATTAGATCCAATAGGGACAAGAGGGTGATAGAAATCAAACACCATCTGATATGGACTTATAGAGCCGAAAGGTATTCTAGTCGCCAAACGGAATATAAAATTCCATCTGGTATGGACTTAAAAGGTATCCTAGACGCCAACTGATATGGACTTATAAAACAGATGAAATATCAAATTCCATATGGTATGGACTTAAAAGGTATCTTACACGCCAACTGATGTGGACTTAAAAAACAAGCGGAATATCAAATTCCATCTAGTATGGACTTAAAAGGGATCCTAGACGTCAACTGATATGAACTTATAAAACAGACAGAATATCAAATGTTATCTCGCATGGACCTAAAAGGTATCCTAGATGCCAACTGATATTGACTTACAAAATGGACGGAATATTAAATGCCATCTAGTATGGACTTAAAAGGTATCCTAGACGCCAACTGATATGGACTTATAAAACAGACGAAATATCAAATTATATCTGGTATGGACCTAAAAGGTATCCTAGATGCCAATTGATATTGAATTACAAAACGGACAGAATATTAATTGCCATCTGGTATGGACTTAAAAGGTATCCTAGACGCCAACTGATATGGACTTACAAAACGGACGAAATATCAAATGTCATCTGGTGTCAAGTTAAAAGGTATCCTAGATGCGAGCTGATATGGACTTATAAGACGAACAAAATATCAAATGTCATCTGATATGGATTTGCATGGCAAAAGGGTTATGAGGCATCTTGTAAACAAAAGGCAATAAGGGGACCAACTTACAAAAGGTAAGTGAATGATTATGGTATTTTCACAAGGCAAAATAACTATATTGATCCCATAGGCCAAAGGTAGGGTATAATTCTCAAGAGTGGCAATGATATGAAACGCCAAACAACGGGTATGTATTTTCAAATATTTGAGAAGTAAGAAAGGTTATACACCAACTTTTACTCGCGCTTTAACTGCAAGAGGTAAATACAGGTAAAATTGTCTCTGACTCTTTGGGGGGAAAGAGAAACAAGACATGACTAGAGACATAAGGCATAACAGACTCTACTGGGGAAAGAATCAACATGAAACTGCTAGGGCATAAGTTCTTTATCTGGCAAAAAGGTTTATGGAGAACTAACATTAAGATTACTGGTATAGTGTTAGCCTGGTCAGATGAACATTAGTAGGGTTACTAGAGTAGTATCACCATGGTGGTTAGAAAGCATACATTAGTATGATTACCAACATCAAGGGGGGGGGGGGGGGGGGTCAACGGGAGACAAATAAAATAATAAAACTATTGACATTGGTAAGGTCATCGGGACAACAAAAAACTTCACAGCTGACATATGTAGGGTTTCCAGAAGAAATCAATCAGGTGATTGGAAAGGTGAATGACTTCAGATAATAGACATCGACAGGGTTACCGGGAATGACAACTTCATTTAGATAATAAACGGTCAGTAGGATTACTGGCATCAGTAGGGTTACCATTAAAAAGATATGATAGTAAGCTTATTGGGTAATGACTAGGTTTTGGAAAATAATTGTTCGTGAGCAAATGTTGGGCTTCAGTATTGTTACTAGATGCAGATCAACCAGGTGATTGAAATGGAAAACATTTTAGGTTATAGACATCAATAAGGTTATCAGGAAACATGTTATTGGAAAAAAGACAATGGTAAGGTTACTAACATTGATAAGGTTATCAGAAGACATCAATAAGGTGATCGAGAAAACAAGGATTGCAAGGCTGCTAGTAATGGTAGGGTTACCAGAAGGCTTTAATCAGGTGATTGGGAAACAAAATAGACAATAACATTACTGGAAACGACAAGGTTACCGAAAGACAACAAATTGTAAGGTTTAGAAAATGAACAATTAGTAGGGTTACTAGCATCGGTAGGGTTGTTGGGAAGTGACTGGAGATTTATGGATATGATAATCTCTTTGGAGAAGTGCTATTGTCTTGGTTGGAGATTGTATTTGGCTTACGCTTCGTATGCATGTTTTGGGTTTTTTAGCGTAATTCTCCACCTTTGTGAGACTCCTACGTGTTTTTATGATGAAAATCCATGTAATGATAATTACTATATGCAGTGTGCTGAAGCAAAGATATCTGCAGGGAACTCCAAGGATAGAGTCCTGACTTCTGCTGAGGAACACCAATAATCTGGACTAAAATCTCTGACGAGGAATGAAAGCCCCAACTTTTGTTGATGAACGCCAATATACTGAACTGAAATCTATTGAGGATGACGATCCCGTTTTCCCAACATTCGCTTCGGAACCACAAGTTGTTTAGCATGCGCTTTAACCTAACCCGATCAACCCTTAAAGAGGAGAAGATGTCCCCGCATATTTCCTTACCATAGCTTGTAGGGCTTTTGCAGAAATTTGAGAGGAATTCTTGAGATCTACGCCACAAGAAATAGTTTTTCCCGATATTATGAACTTTGGAACACTATCACTGACCAAACAATGTTGGAGAAGTTTTCGACCATGCTTGAATAACTGGCCCTGATTACTCTAAAATTTGAGAGATTCTTCGAATCTAGACATGACTGCCCTAGATAGACCATTTCTTGAATCTTGAATTGATTTCCACAGATTGACTAATCTTGGCATATCCTTTTTTCAACGGAAAATTCAAACTCCTCCTCCTTCGGGGTAATCAAACTATGAAGGTAACTTCTTATGCTCAACGAACTCCGTAGGCAACTTTTCTCTTGTTGTGACCATTTTTCAAAAAGATAGACTCTTTACTCAGTAGAGTATTCAAATGCTTCTCTGATCTTTATGGTAATCAATACTTTTGCCCCTTTCTTCAGAGAATTGGAGACAAGTCCATTGGGATGATTAAATTCTTCATATAATGCTCATCATGGATGCTTCCTTGATGTCAAGAACTTTTATTATATAAAAATAATGTTTATTATGAGAATGAAAATTCTAATGCAACAGTTATACAAGTCTTGAATATTTTATTTAAAAAGATGCCACAAAACTGTATGAACGAATCACCAGTTAGTGAAACTTTTATTTTTGTATGAAAGATAACAAAAGCAATATGATACCAATACAAAATGTTTTTAGCAAAACTCATAGGAGTTAGAAACGATGTCTCATTGAAGTATGCTTTCAAAATAAACCCTGCTTCAATCAGGACTTTTGAGGGTTATAACGTGGCCTTGTTCATGGTTCTAGGAAAAAAGATTGTAAGGCTCAAAGTTTATTGGTTCCCACCCATTCTTCATGATGTTCATCAATCCTGTGTTCAGTTAATTCAACATGGGTATTCATCTCTCAGGAAGGATTTTGTGATGGTTAAGGAACTAATGAGGATTTTAGAGTAACAGACACCCCTTTTTTTGTCTTCGTGTTTGTAGTCACACTAATTTGTTCTTTGATGAAGACTTTTCTTTGTAGTCCTGTATTTGTAAACTACTTGTTTTTTTTTGTTTTCATTCTTTGAAATTTTAATTTCCCTAACTTTTTCCTGGATTATTTTTTTGAATTGATAGTCCAGTGGGATGCCCTAATTTTTTGCCTAAGTCACTTATCTTAAAGTTGTTGACTTAGCGGGCTCTATTTTTTTGCTTTCTTTTTCTTGGTTTGAACAAATTGTGAGATATTAACTTGTCTTGACCTGTTAAGAGAGCGACGACTGCCTCGTTCCTTGGTGGATGATGAATAACCATTGTGGTTTCACTTCTCTCCGACCTCTTGGTGCATGAAGGATATCCATTATGGTCTCTTCAGAGGTGCATTCCTTTTGAAATCTGAACACTCAGTCAAATTAACTGAAAACTAACTTGCCCCAAGTTAAATGTAAAGATTTTTTTCGTATAAAAGGAAAAATTCTACTTCAAGGCTCAAAAGGGGTTAACAATGGGATTATCTTCCTTATATCTCGTTGTTTGGGGATTTGAAACAATGCTTGTACATCATGAACAAGATTTTATTAAAAAGCATACAATTAGATACTTTGGGTTTTCATATCACCTTCCTCCATTTAGAGTTATTTTCTTAACAAGAGTTAGGTATCAAAAGTAAAGAAACAATTAAGAGTGGAACAAATGGATTTCTTAAAGACAAACATATTTAATACATTAAGATTTTCATTAAAAATAAATGAGTTTCTACAAGCAAACTGTGCAAAAAATAAAACAAGAAAGATAACACATGAAAATGCAATATTGAAAATATAATCAATGTTGAGGAGGCTTGACTCCGTCTGAACGTGTTGTTCCTAACTACTTTCTGTAGTCTTCAATTAATGCACAAACTACCTTCAATGAATGTGATATATTTTGAATTAATTAGGTCTTTAATTCGTTTGGTAAAAAATTCCCAATCTCAAACTCATTCAAACTCATTTTAATTGCATATTCATGTTATTATTGTTGTTTGTGAATGATTTAACGTAATACATGTAAGTTGCAGTGCCCAAATGACAGGATACCATTGTTAGGGCCTTCGAAATTGATTGCTTTCGAAACTCATGGTACAGGCCATTTCAGGCCCAAACAACCCAGATTCAGACTCAGGGGGTTCGAATTAGGGGAGGGTTCGAATTAAGGGGAAGGACCTAGGTTCGACACCAAGGTCATGCATTTTGTTTTTTCTAACATATTTTATGCAGATCTGATGTTTCAAGTCTAAACACGTGCATCATAAACCATCAATCCAAGTCATCAGATAACCACTTGATCCAAATCTAGTGCATCCAACGCGCAGACCAGCATGCACTCTCCAGAGCATTCCTCATTGGATTCGCTGGAAATCTGAGCTTCAACAATTTGGGCCAAGCGCGTTTTTTAATGACACCCCCAGTTCATGTTTTTACTACCCATGCCCATTTGTGTTTTTTATTTACTTGTTTTATTTGTTTATTTGTTTTAATGTTTTTTTTAATTATAAAATCAAATAAAATCACAAAAATATTTGGTTAACATTTTCTCAAATAAATTAATTTTTGTAAATTAATTGATTATTTATTTTAACCCTTTTTTTAATTTAAAACTAAATAGACTTAGGATTTTAAATTAAATTTCTTTCCATGATCAAAAACAAATAAAAAGATTTTTTACACCTTAGGATTTTTAGACGTATTTTCAATTCGCGCGCGTTATTACTTTTCACATTTTTATTTCCATATTTTCTGTAACTGCCTACTGGGATGTAATAAAATTAATTAGGACTTTTACTTTATTGCTATATTCTTCCCATTTTTGGACATGTAAATAATCCCCTCCCTGAAGCCTTGTAATATCTAGGATTTACAATTCCCGCACTTTTAATTTCTGCAAACTATTAAACTGTTTAGTGCATGACTAATAGGATTGTACCACAATAGATTAAAATCAAACGCTAGAAAACCTAAATGCAAAGAGAAATAACTGAATACAACATAATTGCACATGTAAACCTCCAGGGTATCAAACTTTGGTTTCCTCTGGAAAAAAAGTTACAACTCTTGAAACGTGAGAGATTTTAGTGGCTACCCTCCGGTTTTAAGATCATATGTCCCTCGATGACCCTCTCGACGTTTCTTCAGTAAAGTGATCTTAAAACCCTAGGGTAGTTACTAAGGTTTCTTACCCTGTTGCCTTTGTGACTATAAATGTCCCTTGGAATGTCCCTTAAACATCCAACGACTAGGGCTACCTACTCACTAATAGTAGGATAGCACTGTCTAAAGGAAAAGAGGAAAAGACAACCCTTTCGAGTAAAAGTAGATAGTTCCTAGATGCTATGCTCAAACAATCTTTACACTTACACAAAACTTCTTTCAAAAACATTTTCAAACACTTTGTATACGTTCTCTACTATTCCGAGAAACATTACAAAGTTCGCCGCACTAAGGAGCTTACAAAAATATTTTTCAAAAAAAAACACACAAAGCACAAGGTATTTCAAAATGAGCTAAGCATCTAAGAGCCCGTAGAAAACTACGGATGGAAAGGGTGCTAACACCTTCCCTTTCCATAATCTACCCCCTTACTCAAACAAATCTCGAAAGGTATTTTTCTATTATTTTCACCATTTGCTTTATTGGATAAAAGAAAAGTCGGTGGCGACTCTTACTTGCCGCAACATTTGTGAATACAAACGCAAAACCAGTATAACAGTCAGTTCTTCCACTGTATTACAAAACTGGCGACTCTGTTGGGGAATTATATAAAAGTGGGGTTACCTTAGAGCTTAGTTCATTTTAAATTGCTTACATTGTGTGTTTTGTATGCTTTACTTTTGAGGGCTTGTTTGGGTTGTTACTAAAGATCCTACACCCGGATTTGGGACACCTTATTAGGTAAGTAGAAATAAATCATGGAGGTTGTACGACATAGACCGATACAAACAAAGTGGTGGCTACGTTAGCGATACTCTGGATTTTACTAATGTTCCTTGAGTAAGTTAGGGATAATATTAGGCTTCCTCATAGTGTCACTAAGTGCTAACTAACCTTTAGAACCTTTAATTGACTCATCCTAGCCATTAGGAAGTATAGAGATAGCCAGCTTTGGTTCCGATCGAAGAATGGTTTATACTCGATGCTACACTCATTGAGACTGGACTTTTGGGATATTTTGGCCGCAATACTTCGGTGCTTGAGCTGAAACAATGCTTGACGAAAAGGTCAATAATATGAGACTCTTTAGAACCCGGTTACTATTAATAGGACAGGTTGAGCCAACTGAACTTCAAGAGGGTACTTACCTACAAACTCCATACAAGCCTGAAACTAAGTCTATTTGTATGACTTGTTTGCTTTCATTATCTAACAACTTGAACTTCTTGCAGGGTTTTGTTTCCATTCATTATCTAACGACATGAGTTCCTTGCAGGACTTGTTTGTAATCATTATCCAATAACTTGGACTTCTTACAATACTTACTTGTTTACGTCACCTTACACTTTTTCTTACTGCATAACATACACGTGATAACATCATGCCATAGCATGTCGTTAACTATTTCAAGGATCTCAAGGGCCTGCGATGCAGGTTATCAAGAACTAGACGCCTAGTAAGGGGCACGAGGATTTATTTTTCTCTAACCAAATACCACCAAAGTATGATGAACAAGATGTCTAGAAACGGGTAAGGGGATTTATTTTCCTCTAGCCAATGTCATCAAAGCATAATGTCTTGAGTCAGAGGCTATGACCCACTCAACATGGTGAGCTTGATTCTCGTACAAGGACATTTAACGATACAAAAGTTCTTCCATCAAAGATGCAGTAAAAATTCAACTTCTGACAATTTCTTGTGTTTACTCCTTGAGATCCTTGAAAACATTGCATGCATGTCATTACATAACAGGTCTTCCAGTGAAGGTTTCTCATTTTCTCGCTGTTTATTTCAGTAGAAAAATGACTCTCAAACAGAATGACAGATATCTCCAAACTCAAGATGCTTAGTTCAAGGAAGTGTTCCTGAACCTACCCAATGGGAAAGAAGAATTGAAAGCACTCCTCGCTGGGAACCTGACCAAGAAAAATCCTGACAACAACAAGGATGACAAGTTGGAACAACTGCAAGCAGAGATGGAAACGATGAGAACCCAGATGTTAGGACAAATGGCTCTTATCCAAAATATAGCTCAGGGACAAGAAGAGATAAGAGTCCTCATCAACAAGCTTTATCAATATGGATGCAATCATATGGATAAAACAATGAGAATTAAGGATCGAGTCTTTAATCAGCCTTAGTTAAAACAAGAAGATTTGGTTGAGAAAACACCTTTCAAAATGACGGTTATGCTAAGAGTCCAACAACGACTTCACTAACAAGGACAGGGTGGTCCACATAAGCAAGATACACCCAAAAGAAACTTCACCAAAATCAACATGTCCTTGGCTCAAGTATTTAAACACATGTTGAAGATGGAGTTGATTACATTGAGGGATCCTCTTCGGAATCCTAATACCTCCGCTCCTAGCTATCATCCTGATGCAATGTGTGCCTACCATTCCAATAGTCATGGACATGATACGAAAAGATGTTGGGCATTGAAAAGTAAGATTCATGACTTGATTGACAAAGGGGTGCTGGATTTCACACAAGATGGTCATATTGAATTCTTCTGTCATCCCTCAAAGGTACACCATCTGAAGTGACTAGTTCTGACAAAGAGGCTTTTTGTTCATTAGAATTTTCAAGTTTTAATTTTCTTTTGATTGTCCGAACACTTATTTCATGTCAAACTTTTTTATTCCAATAATGCATTGCATATGTTTGTCTTGAATTAATCCATTCTTGTCACTATACTGAAACTATGCTTTTACTTCATTTTTGTGATATTCAACTATTGATTGGAAGCTGAAAGCCTTTAGAGGGAGGATGACGAAAAAGATACCATAATCTCTATAGTATGCTTTTGAACAGACCTAGATGACGATGTACATGCATTGTTTCAAATCCTAAATAGTGGAGTTATAAGGAAGATAATCCCTAGTCAACACCTTTGAGCCTAAAAAGTAGGAGTTTTCTTTTTCACGCAAATTGAAACCCTTAATCATAACCTAGGGCAGGTTAGTTTCCCAGTTAATTCAATGGTGCATTCAGTCACAAGCTTTCCCTTCGTACATGACGAGTAGTGTCGGAGGTATCCTTCCAAAAATAAAGATGGTTATGGTTCCACATAATCATTGAAATAAGAAGTCATTATATCTCAAAAGAAAAGCCCGCTAAGTCAAAACCTATGAAGGAGACTGAAGAAAAATTGGGGCATCCCGCTGACTATAATCACAAAAGAAACAGTTCAGGAAAAAGTTAGGGATAATAAAATCAAAGAGGTTGCTACAAATCCTAAACAAAAAGAAAAGATTAAAAAAATGACTGCCTCCTAAAAATAAACTTTCAGTATCTGAACCATCACCGAAATATCAGGGCAAAGATTCTAGACTCAATTGGGATTTAAACGCACAATTAACTGAGTATATGACTGAAGAACATCATGAAGAACGGGTTGAGTACAAAAAAATTTTGAGCCTTTATCCTTTATTTCTTAAACTGTGAACCAGGCCACGCTACAACCCTAAAAGTCCTAGCTAAAGCATGGGTTAGTTCAAAAGCATATTGTTACAAAAGGTATCCTGACTCCTGTAAGGTTTACTATAAATCCTGAGTTGAATTCATATTCTTACAAAATTTTGTTTGTTTACTAAAAATGCATTTTTTAAAAACTTCGAGACATACATAAGCTTTACATTCCATAAATGTCATTATTTACATACGAATAATCGTTTGACAGCAAAGAAATTCGCACGAGGGAAATTCAATGAACGAAAATCCTCTCAATGGACGGAATCACCTCAGTTGGAAAGACATTTCTAGTAACAGGCCTTTCATAATCAAGGGGCATGACATGGTATCTAACGAATCTTGGGGTAGTCGAGTCAAGATTCGAGGAATCTCTTAAAAGCCCTGAATATCCAGGGGCAGACCTCCATCTGAATCACTTGGGGCATTGAACAAGAGGGGCCACATGCAATCAAGAAAACATTTTTTGGCAGTGCTACAACGCTAAGTACTATAGACAGTGATAATTCTCCACACCATGTGAACGCGTACATAGTCAGAAAATACTACGCATGAAAATAGACCCACTAGGTTGACTGGCCTAGGAAAAAGTAAGGGCATCCCAACGAACCATCAGATTTCGGGCAAAAATTAGGGATATATAAATAAAATTGTACACCCGACAATTCGAAAACCTGAAGAGGCGGCTTGGTCAAAAAAGGGTTATCCCGGTGGAGTGAAAATTTGAAAGGACAGTCCAGAAAAAAGTTAGGGATTAAAGCGTACGACTATATCCCGTCATCTCATTACATGTCTATCATTAGAAGGCTTATCACCCTGATCAACACTTACTCAAGACTCCAGGAGTGGGGATAACATTCAAGATATCCACAAAATCCCCACAAAGTAACCACCCCCAGGGGACTATCTTCGTAAAGTTCATCATCAGTAAGGATACGTTCTCCAGTAGGCATAGAAACAGGGGAATCCTCCCGCAGTTCACCGCCATATCTTTAGCGTATAGCCTAAATGATTTCAGATATGTCGGGGTGTCTTAAATAGGATCAAGAGTTTCAATCATTTCTCCAGCATCTTGAAGAAGTCCTCAACATGGTTCATAAACTTCTTGGGTTCCCTAACAGGGCTTCATAAAAATCCCCAAGCAGTCTACGAAGTTTCCTTTTCTCAATAGAACTTCATAAAATCCCCAAGAGGTTTGAGGAGTTTCCTTTCCCCAATAGAGTTTACTTCTCTATAAACAGAAATATATCTCCCAACATTTCAACTTCAACAAAATTTCAAGACCTACATTCTTCATCCCCAGCAACAATCAGGGATTTATTTTCCCTAGTTCAACAGCACTGCAATAGAACAACTGATACATTCACATATTGCATTCATACATCATTTTACAAACGTCATAGCATATGCGGTACAAATGCATATATCATAGCCCCATTTATTTTGAGAACATCATTACCCAATGCATTTCATGCATAATGACATTTCATACAGCTAACTCTTTACCTTTTCAGGAATGTTCGCAAGCAGACAAATATCATCATCAATTCTCAATGATTCCAGATTAATTCCTGAAACCAGACAGGGAAACTATTTGTGAATAACTGATTATAGATCAATTCCTAAAACAAGATGTGGCGACTATCTACAAGACCAGGTTAGGGATTAATTTCTGAAACCAGACAGGGAAACTATCTAAACAACCAACAAAAAACAGTTCCAGATTAATTCCTAAAAACCAGACAGGACAACTATCTGTGAACGACTGATTGTAGATCAATTCCCGAAACAAGACGGGGCAAAAATATACAAGACCAGGTTAGAGATTAATTCTTAAAACCAGACAGGGCAACTATCTCAACAACCAACAAAAAATAGTTCAAGATTAATTCCCGAAAAAAGATGGGGCAACTATCTGTGAATGATTGATTGTAGATCAATTCCCGAAACAAGACGGGGAGACTATCTACAAGACCTGATGAGGGATTAATTCCTAAAATCGGACAGGGAAACTATCTCAACAACCAACAAAAAACAGTTCCAAATTAATTCCTAAAACAAGACGGGGAAACTATCTGTGAACGACTGATTGCATATCAATTCCCAAAACAAGACGGGGCGACTATCTACAAGACTTGGTTAGAGATTAATTCCTGAAACCTGACAGGGAAACTATCTCAACAACCAATAAAAAATAGTTCCAGATTAATTCTTGAAACCAGACAGGGAAACTATCTGTGAACAACTTATTGTAGATCAATTCCCGAAATAAGACGGGGTGACTATCTACAAGACCAGGTTAGAGATTAATTCGTAAAACTAGACAAGGCAACTATCTCAACGAGCAACAAAAGCATGTTCCAGATTAATTCCTGAAACCAGACAGGGCAACTATCTGTGAAAAATGATTGTAGATCAATTCCTAAAACAAGACTGGGTAATTATCTATAAGACCGGGTTAAAGAGTAATTCCTGAAACCAGACAGTGCAACTATCTCAACAATCAACAAAAGTAAGTTCCAGATTAATTCCTGAAACCAGACAGGGCAACTATCTATGAACAACTGATTGTGGATCAATTCCCGTAACAAGACGGGCCAACTATCTACACGACCAGATGAAGCATCCTTACCTAAGCTCCTTCTAATATATTTCCAGATGCAGCTTTACACAGGCTCATCCTGAAACAATCTTACACGGATTCCTTCTCTTCCTAAAATGAAGCTTTACAAGGGCTCATCCTGAAGCAATCTTACATGGATTCCTTCTCGCAATTTTCAGATGTAGCTTTACAGGGGCTCATCTTGAAGCAATCTTACACGAATTCCTTTTCTCAATATTCAAATTCAGCTTTACACGGGCTGATTCTGAAGTAATCTAACACTGGTTCCTTCTCACAATTTCCAAATGCAGCTTTACACGGGCTCATCCTTAAGAAATCTTACACAAATTCCTTCTCAAAATTTCTAAATGCAGCTTTACAAGGGCTCATCCTGAAGTAATCTTACACGGATTCCTTCTCATCCCGAAGCAGCCCTACACAGGTTCCTTCTCATATATCTTCATATAGCAGTTTACAACACTGGAAAGCCTGGACCTGACCAGACGATAGCATACTTCAAATTCAAGTTGAACCCTGGACCCGACCAGATAACAATCATCCTCTTCAATTACTACAAAGCCCGAAGATTGACCAGATAACAATTAATTTCATATTCCCTAGCAAGTTACTATGAATTCTGGAATACAACCAGATAATAGTCAACATTATTATCTTCAGCAAGTAACTGCGAAACCTGGATTTCGACCGGATAAACAGCTAACTTTCATCTCTCCAGTCTAGAGATAACTCCTCAGTAGAGCCATGGACAACTAAAGCTCATAGACTCTATTCCCCCTAGAGTTTTACTCAAGAAAAAGAACAAAAACAAACATTCCCTAATGGAGTCCTCCTCAGACAACATGAACAGGAATCCCCACAAAGAGACCTCTTATGAATTCAGCATCTACTTGGGATGGCATCTTTAATCCCATCTCTGACAACTCTCAATCATCTTCTCCAAATGGAATTTATAAGCCCATTCCTGATATCATCAACCAGCGGCGTTACTTCATGCAAGTGCAAATTTCTAGGCACTCTAGTGTTCAATTATCTTCCACCTTCAGATCACGAAAGGGAGACAAGCTAATCTAAATCTTCAAGTTTAATAAGATTAAGGAGGGGCAGCTGTTGCACCCCAAAATTTTCCCTCCCATTTTATTCAAGGCATGCTCATTAAAGTCCTCAATTGCTCAAGGTTGACCAAGAATTGATTAGACGAATTATCTTCCTAAGCAATGGATTTCCAACTAGGGTTTCATTTCTCAAAAATAATTTGGGTTTGCAGAAGCTTCAAATGATTTCCATGACACCCTATATGCCTCAGCATAATGGCATAGCTGAAATAAAGAAAAAATTGTATGGAACATGACGAGGTGTATGTCGAAAACTAAGAGATTTTGGGCTGAAGCAGCTTCGACAGCAGTGTTCGTTCTAATTAGATGCCCAACGAAGCAGTGTTAGTTGGGAATTTCGATTACACAAGTTTTGAATAATGGACACTATGATCGAAAAAAGGATAGTTCGAAAGAAAGTGTGAGTAGGCTTTTATGAAGTCTTCGATTGATGAAGATCTAGTAAAGAGCTTTGAAGGGTTCGTTTTCGAATTATTGAAGTATAAGATATTCGAAGCATTACAAGGAAATACATTTCGACTGTCATGTTGATTGGGTTGGCCCTTCGAAAAGAAGGAGATCTTGAATTCAAAAGCTTTGATCTTATCCAAAGAAGCACATGGAAGTCTAATGGTTCGAAGGACATGCAACCTTCAAAAATGGCGTAATTTCATAGAAGGACCGTTAGGGTCGAATCATCCAAATATAAGTCCCCTTAGAGTTTTTGGATCAATGTGTTTCAGGCATGTACCTGAACAGGAAAGGAAGAAGTTGGATGTTCGAAGTGAAGTCTTGTTGCACATAGGTTACCATTCTATTGGCACATATAAGCTATATTCACCAATCGAAGATAAACTAATGATCAATAAAGATGGTCTTGTAGACGAAAGAAAAGGGTGGGATTGGAGTCGAAGTTCAGTTCGACAAGAAGATGAACAGAATGAAGCTTCGACAAGTCAAAATGAACAAGTTGATACTTCTACTGGTGAAATCAAAGAACCACCTGTGCAATTGTATTCGAAGGAGATGAACAAAAAGAAGAGGTGAAACTTCGATTGGTCGGATTGAAGGAAAGGAGATCGAAAAGAACAGAACGAAGCTTCTACAAGTCAAGATGAAGAGGTGATACTTAGATTGATAGAATTGAAAGGAACGATATCGAAAGGAACAAGAACTGTTTGATTAGGCTGATGTTTCCAGATCAAGCAATCGATGCAGATGGTGACTTAATCGAAGAAGCCATGATGGTGAAGCCTTGGGCAATTCGAATTGGAACTCAGAGCCATCAAAAAGAACAAAGTTTGGGAGCTTGTCGAAAGAATCAATTGATGTGAAATGGAGATGCAAGTCAAAAAGTACACCTAATGGGATGAAGCTTGTCCAGGTTCACTCAAGTTTCAAAATGGCATGAAATATCTCAAAATGCCAACTTTCCATATCTTTCGTTTTTGCTTTCAAATCCATGATTAATGGCTGATTCATACCATATTTTTTCACCCCTACATCCCTATATAAATAAAAGACCAAATCAGAAGCAGACACACAAAAATTACCTCAATGAGCCAGACGCACACACTGCCTCAAAAAACTATCTAAAAACTCTCAAAAATCTCATAAGTTGTCAAAATTCAAAACTAGCTTAGCAAGCTCCTTCAGTCCAAAAAAATACCAGATTCGTATTCTTGAGACATCCAGGAACGCATACCTACCCTTGCACAAGCCATCCCACACTCATAACTACAGATCGAGGCACCTTCGTTTGGTAAAAAATTCCCAATCTCAAACTCATTCAAACTCATTTTGATTGCATATTCAAGTTATTATTGTTGTTTGTGAATGATTTAACGTAATACATGTAAGTTGCAGTGCCAAAATGACAGGATACCATTGTTAGGGCCTTCAAAACTGATTTCCTTTGAAACTCATGGTACAACCCGTTTCAGGCCAAAACAACCCAGATTCAGACTCAGGGGGTTCGAATTAGGGGAGGGTTAGAATTAAGGGGAAGGACCTGGGTTCGACACCCAGGTCATGCATTTTATTTTTCTAACATATTATATGCAGATCGGATGTTTCAAGTCTAAACACGTGCATCGTCAACCATCAATCCAAGCCATCAGATCACCACTTGATCCAGATCCAGCGCCATCAACGCACACACCACCATGCACTCTCCAAAGCATTCCTCACTGGATTCGCTGGAAATCTGGGCTTCGACAATTTGAGCCTAGCGTGGTTTTTAATCACACCCCTAGTTCTTATTTTTACTACTCAGGCCCATTTGTGTTTTTTATTTACTTGTTTTATTTGTTTGTTTTTTTTTAACTATAAAATCAAATAAAGTCACAAAAATATTAGGTTAACATTTTCTCAAATAAATTAATTTTTGTAAATTAGTTGATTAATTATTTTAACCATTTTTTTAATTTAAAACTAAATAGACTCGGGATTTTAAATTAAAGTTCTTTCCATGATCAAAAACAAACAAAAAGATTTTTATACCTTAGGATTTTTAGACGTATTCCCAATTCGCGCGCGTTATTACTTTTCGCATTTTTATTTCCATATTTTCTGTAACTGCCTACTGGGATGTAATAAAATTAATTAGGACTTTTACTTTATTGCTTTATTTTTTCCATTTTTGAACATGTAAATATTTCCCTCCCTGAAGCCTTGTAATAGCTAGCATTTACAATTCCCGCACTTTTAATTTCTGCAAACTATTAAATTGTTTAGATGCATGACTAATGGGATTGTATGGCAAGAGATTAAAATCAAACTCTAGCAAACCTCAATGAAAAGATAAATAACTGAATACAACACAATTGCACATGTACACCTCTAGGGTATCCCACTTTGGTTGCCTTCGGAAAAAACAGTCACAACTCTCGAAACGTGAGAGATTTTAGTGTCTACCCTCCGGTTTAAAGATCATATGTACCTCTATGACCCTATCGACGTTGCCTAGGTAAAGTGATATTAAAACCCTAGGGTAGTTACTAAGGTTTCTTGCTCAGTTTCCTTTGTGACAATAAACGTCCCTTTGAATGTCCCTTAAACATCCAACAACTAGGGCTACCTACTCACTAATAGTAGGATAACACTGTCTAAAGGAAAATAGGAAAAGAACAACCCTTTAGAGTAAAAGTAGATAGTTCCTAGATGCTATGCTCAAACAATCTTTACAATTACACAAAACTTCTTTGAAAAACATTTTTAAACACTTTGTATACATTCTCTACTATTCTGAGAAACATTTCAAAGTTGCCGCACTAAGGCGCTTTCAAAAATATTTTAAAAAAAAAACACACAAAGTACAAGGTATTTCAAAATGAGCTAAGCATCTAAGAGCCCGTAGAAAACTACGGATGGAAAGGATGCTAAGATATTCCATTTCCATAATCTACCCCCTTACTCAGAAACAAATCGCGAAAGGTCTTTTTCTGTTCTTTTCACCCTTTCCTTTGATGGATAAAAGAAAATCGATGGTGACTCATGCTTACCACAACATTCCAAATACAAACGCAAAACCACTATAATACTCGGCTCTCCCACCGTATCACAGTTGGGGAATGAAGATCTTCTTGCATAGCATTCTTGATAAAGGTAACTTCTGTTTTTTTTTGCTGTGTTTGGCATTATGTTTGGTAAAACTAACTTATCTTTGACATGTTGAATAAAGATTTTCTATGTACTGAAGCAACATGTCCTATGTGATGTCCTATGCATTCTCTTTCGACATCGTGTTTGTGTACAAATGGATTTTAGGATATTCTGATTTGTTACAAGTATAGAATATCTTGTGAATATTGGGTTATCCCTTGTGGCACTCAGTTTGAATATTGAAGAAAATTTAAGTTGATTTCAAGGAAAATTATTATTTTCTAGTTATGGAGATAATTTAGTAAACTAATGATTGATGTCCTATCTTTGAGGAGATAATTCTGCAGCGCCTGTTTTTATCCAATTGGGATTTGTGAAGCCCAAATCTAGTTCAATGAAGATTATAAATAGAAGGCTTCGACCCTAGTTTTTTTTACGAACTTACACTGTATTTCGATTAGGGTTTGTAAGCTTATTGTGAGCCTCTCGATTATCATGTTGATAAATAAGTAGGACTTTGTTTTTGTTGTAACTTATGTCAATCATTCTAAAGCTTATAAGTTGTGAATGATTATGTGTCTTTGAAATGTGACTTATGTGATTTTCTAAGTGTTTAGAATTGTTCAGTCACTGGTTTGTGATTGGAACGGATTTGAGAAGGGTCTCATACCTAGGTGAGTCTTAGGTAGAAGTTAAGAAAGGGTAGTGATTAAGTGAGAAGTTGTAAAAGGCGTAGTTTCACTTTGAATTGATACTATTAGTAGTTAACTTGATCCCTAGCTTGGTAGCCCCTAGAGTAGGGGTTGTTTTGCACCAAAATGGGTTAAAAGTCCTGTGTGTTCTTTACTTTTCTACACTTCAATCATTGCTAATCTTGTCATTGCTTGTTTGTTCAAAAAAATGTGTGATGCCTAAAGAAGTTGATACAAAGTTACTGAAGAAAAAACTTGACCAACTTCTCTTGAAAGGTACGAAGAAAGTTAAACTAAAGGAAAGAAAAGTATGTTGTGAGGTGTCACATCCAAATCTGCAAAATCAAGTTGCTTGCAAGAGGTAAGAAACTCTTCATTTCGCACGAGTAGAAGACAAGCAGCTTGACAGACTTGGGAGACAAAAATTTGTTGGATTAATTGCTGATAAAATTTCAATACCTACCTGGATGAACATTATCAAAGAAAAATCTGATGGTAAGGAATTATATAAATTATTGTTGGGAAGGATTGGTCTAGATTCTCTATCCTTCCTCCATGTTGATGTGACTACAAATGTCAACAGGTGGGACAAAGACTCTTTGTAAAGGGCTAACTTGAAGAAGAGATTGATGGTAGAAGAAATCAGTGGTGACACCACAGTAACTAATGATATATTCAAAGACTGCAGAAGGCTGTTTGATATGGGCAAGAGGTGGAAGACCACCTAAAAGATTATCAAGATTAGATTGTTTCCATTTGTCATATCCCAAATTTGTCCTACCCCTTTATAAGGACCATCTGGCTTATGCATCTTGCATCCTTCATGTACATACTTCTCATTAGGTCATCTAACATTGCATGCATCATTAATCAATAAATGGTCATGGTGTTGTACCCCAAAATTTGCCCTCTCATGTTTCCCAAATTTTTTCCTCTTATATGGGTGGTCACAAGCACTTGATTAAAGAAAAATAAAATTTTGTAGATGAACAAGGTATCTTTCGATTGGTATCTTGACAGGCTTCGATTGAGCACCTAACCTCCTCCAAGCTTGCTTCAAACTTCTAATCTTAGATTGAAGCCTTGGCCTTTTGCTTGTTTGTTGTATACATGCTTCGACTGGGCATGTGTTTCCTTTGAAACAACCTCCTTTGATTCAAAAGGGAAGGGCCTCATGTTGGTGCTCCTTCAATTCAGAAGTTAGTAGCTTCCTACTGGCTTCTTTCGATTCAGAGGGTGTTGGCTTCTTAGTGGTTTCTTTCGATTCAGAAGGTGTTGGCAATGGCCTCCTGCAGCTTTCCTTTGATTCAGAAGACAAGTGTCATTTCTATGCTTGCCTTTAATTCACAATGAAGGAACTTCCTTCATCCCAGCAGGAACAAGGCAATGGCCTCTTGCATACGTCCTTCGACTGCACCATTGCCTTTATATGCTTGCTTGATTCACAATTTAATGGTTACCTGCATGTCTGCTACGATTAAGAAAGGGCCTCTGCAGGTTTGTCTTGATGACTACCGGCATGCAAGCTTGATTCCTGCTTCGACTGGGCAGTATCTCCCTTGGAAAGTTTGTTTGACCCAATCAAAGGAATGGAAACTGATGCATACAAGTGATGCATATGGTCCCTTCAAAAGAGCACACACATGGATTCAAAATGAAGGATACACATATTGCTAGCCAAAATGAAAGAGATTGTCATTCTCACATTTCTATAATGTACCTCTCAAAAAGCCATGTAATAGCATAGGGTTTCCATTCTCACACTTTACATTTATGCACTTTAAATTCCTGTATATATATTAACTGCTAGTAACTATGATTGCATGACAAGACTAGTAACAAAATGTTAGCAAACTTAACACAAGACTAAAATAACTGAATATAACACACTTGCACATATACACCTCTAGGGTACCCCACTTTGGTTGCCTTCAGAAATAAAACAGTCATGTCCCTCGAGACAAGGACGCTTTAGCAAAGACCCATAAATCAAAAGATCATAGTCCCTCGATGACCCTGCAGTTTCCTTTCGGTAAATGATCTTGTCCTTAAACAGAAATTGCTAAAGCGTCTCTACATTGTTGCCTTTATAAATGTATGTCCCTTAGAATTTCCCTCATACATCCAACAATGGGGCTTCTTACCAAATCAATGGTAAGGTAGCAAAATCTAAAGGAGGAGTAAAATAACGTTAGACCTTTTGAGTAGGTAGGACGCTCGTAGTTGCTTGCTTGCTCATAACAAAACAATAAAAAATTTTACACCAACACTTTCAAATTGCAACATTTTCAAAAGTCAAAACCCTTTGCACGAATTCTTATAGAGACGAGAATCATTACAAAGACACTTTTCAAAATCACTTTCAAAAACAAATTCCACAAACACTTCTTTGAACTATTTCCAAAACCAACACTTTGTACAAATTCTTATAGAGATGAGAATCATTACAAAGACGTTTTCAAAATATTTTCAAACCCACACCACAAGTATAATTTTAAACAAAAGCAAAGTGAAATAGAAAGCAACTAAGAGCCCGTAGATAACTACGGATGGAAAGGGTGCTAACACTTTCCCTTTCCATAATCTACCCCCTTACTCAGAAAACTCTCGAAAAAGGTATTTTTCTATTCTTTTCACCCTTTCCTTAAATTGGATAAAAGAAAAGTCGGTGGCGACTCTTGCTTACTGTAACATTTTCAAACACAAAATGCAAAACCAGTATATAACCGTCGGTTCTGCAACCGTATCACAGAAATAGCGACTCTGTTAGGGAAAATATCAAAAAGTGGGGTTACCTTAGAGCTTAGTTCATTTTAAAAATTGCTTTCATTGTGTGTTTTTCTGCTTTACTTTTGAGGGCTTGTTTGGGTTGTTATTATAGATCCTACACCCAGATTTGGGGCACCTTATTAGGCAAGTAGCAATAAATCATGGAAGTTGTACGACATAGACCGATATAGACAAAGTGATAGCTATGTTAGCGTGATACTTTGGTTTATACTAATGTTCCTTGAGTCAGTCAAGGATAACATTTGGCTTCCTTAGTGTCATTAAGCGCTAACTGACCTTTAGAACCTTTAATTGACTCATCCTAAGCCATTAGAAAATATTGAGATGGCCGACTTTGGTTCCGACTGAAGATTGGTTGATACTTGATACTACACTTATTGAGACTAGACTTTTGGGATATTCTGGCCACAATACTTCGGTGCTTGAGCTAGAACAATGCCTAAAAGAAAGGTCAATGATATGAGACTCCTTAGAACCAGGTTATTATTAATAGGACAGGTTAAGACAACTGAAACTTCAAGAGGGTACTTACCTTTAAAACTCATGCAAGCCTAAAGCTAAGGATGCTTGTGTGATTTGTTTTCTTTCATTATCTAACAACTTGAACTCATTGCAGGGCTTTTGTTTGTATTCCTTGCAGGACCTTGTTTGTATACATTAGCCAATAAACTGGTTTTCTTGCAAGACACACTTGTCTTCATCACCCTTCATTTTTGATTGACGCATATCATACACATCATAACATCATGCCATAGCATTTCCTTAACCATTTCAAGGATCTCAAGGGTCGGTGATGCAGGTTATGAAAAGACAGAAGTCTAGAAAGGGGAAAATGCCTTCAAAAGAGCAAAACACAACAACTTGAGTCAGGGGCGATGACCCACTCGACATGGTGAGCTTGACTCTTGTAGAAGGACCTTCAACGATACAAAGTTATTCAATCATAGCTGCAAAATTCAACTTCCGACATTTTCTTGTTTACCCTGCGAGATCCTTGAAAACATTTACACATCATGCATGTCATTACATAACAGGTCTTCCAGTACCGGTCTCTCATGTTCTCGATGTTCATTTCGGTAAGGAAAATGACTCTCAAACAGAATAACAGAGATCTCCAAACTCAAGAACCCCGTTCAAGTAAATGATCCTAAACTTATCCAAGGGGAAAGAAGAGTTGAAAGCACTCTTCAATGGGAATCTGACCAAGAAACATCCTGACAACAACAAGGATGACAAGTTGGAATAACTACGACTTAAGGTGGAAGGGATGAGAATCCAGATGCTAGGGAAGATGGCTCTTATTCAAAACCTAGCCCGGGGACAAGAAGATCTGAGAGCCCTAGTCAACATGTTTCATCAACATGGATGCAATCATATGGAGCAAACAGCGAGAATTGGGGACTAAGTCTTTAATCAACCTCAGTTAAAACAAGAGTATTTGGTTGAAAAAACACCTTTCAAAATGTCTACTACGCCAAAGGTCCAACAACGACCTCTCCAACCACAATGGGGTAATCAGTAAAGGCAAGATAAGCCCAAGAGGCAGTTTACGAATATCAACATACCATTGTCTCAGGCATTGCAACATATGTTAAGGATAAATTTGGTTACGTTGATAAGACCTCATCCAAACGCCAAAGCTTCTTCCCCTAACTTCAATCCTGATATAATATGTGCCTACCATTCCGATAGTCCTGGACATGATACGAATGACTGTTGGGCATTGAAAAATAAGATTCAGGACTTGATCAACGAAGGAGTGCTGGAGTTCACACAAGATGTCCAGACTGAATTCTTCTTCCGTCCCTCAAAGACACACCATATGAAGTGACAAGTTCAGACAAAGAGGCTTTTTGTTCATTTGAATTCTTAATTTGTAATTTTCTTTTGATTGTTCGAACATTTGTTTCATGTCAAACTTTGTTACTTTATCAATTCATTGCATATGTCTGTTTTGAATCAATTCATTAGTATCCACTATATTTAAATTGCTTTCCTTTTTGTGATTTCCAAATCTCGGTCAAAAGCTCTAAGCCTTTAGAGGGAGGATGACAAAAAATATACCACAATCTCATACAGTGTGATTTTGAACAGACCCCGCTGACGATGTACATGCGTTGTGTCAAATCCTAAATAGTGGAGTTATAAGGAAGATAATACCTAGTCAACCCCTTTGAGCCAAAGAAGTAGGAGTTTTTATTTTCACACAAATTAAAACCCTTAATCATCACTCGGGGCAGGGTAGTTTTCTCAGTTAATTTAGATGTGCATTCAATCGCAAACTTTCCCCTTCATGCACGACAAATAGTGTAGAAGATGTTCTCCAAAATATGGTGATGGTTCCACATAATCTTCAAGGCAGGCAGGCATTATCTCTCAAAAGAAAATCCCGCTAAGTCAAAACCTATGAAGGAGACTTAAGAAATGATGGAGCATCCCGCTGACTGTAAACACAAAAGAAACAGTTCAGGCGAAAGGAGGGATAACAAAATAAAAAAAAGGAGGTCTTACAAATCCTCAACAAAAAAGAAAAGGTTACAAAAATAACTACCTTCTCGAACAAACATTCAATTTATGAACCATCACCAAGCATCAGAGTAAAGATTACAGACTCAATTGGGATCTAAATTCACAATTATTTGAGCATGGGACTGAAGAACATCACGAAGAACGGGTTGGGTGCAAATAAAATTTGAGCCTTTATCATTCGTTTCTTAAACTGTGAACTAGGAAACGCTACAACTCTTAAAAGTCCTAACTGAAGCATGGGTTAGTTCGAAAGCATACTATTACAAAAGGTATCCTAACTCCTAAAAGGTTTGCTATAAATCCTGAGTTGATATCACACTCTTACAAAATTTGTTTGTTTTACGAAAGAATGAATTTTCAAACTTCAAGACAGACATAAGCTTTGCATTCTTAAAATACTATTGTTTGCATATGACTATTTGTTCAACCGTAGAGAAATTCGCATGACGAATACTCAATGAACAGAAATCCTCTCAATGAGCAGAATCACTTCAGATAGAAAGACATTCAAGTGATAGACTTTTCATAATCAATGGGCATAGCATGGTGTCCAGCTGATCTAGGGAAGTCAAGTCAAGGTTCATGAAATCTCTCAAAAATGCCAAATAGCCAGGGGAAGATCTCCATCTAAATCACTTGGGGCATTGGACATGAATTCCAGCAACGAATCTTGTGCAATCAAGCAAGCATCTTCTCGTAGTGTGGCAACACTTACCACTGTGTACAATGACAATCCTCCATACCTGATGAACATGGACATAGTCGGAAAATACTACACATGAACAAAGACCCGCTAAGTTGACTAGCCTAGGCAAAAATTAGGGCATGACGGCGAACCAAAAGTGTTCGGGCAAATATTAGGGATATACATAAAAAAATTTACACCCGGCAAGTCGAAATCCTGAAAAGGAGGCTTAGGCAAAAAGGGGTATCCTTGTGGACTGAAAACCTAAAAGGGCAGTCCAGGAAAAAGTTAGGGATTAAAGCATACGATTATGTCCCGTCATCTTGTCATTTGTCTATCAGTAGAACACTCCCTGATCAGCATTCACCAAGGACTCCAAGAGTTGGGATAACAATCAAACCATCTACAAAAATCCTCGGCAGATATTTTCTCCAACAAATACCGAGACATGGGAATTATACTACAAGGTCACTACCATATTCCCAGCATGCAGCCTAAGGATGTCATGTGTTCTCATATCCCTGGTAGGGCAAGAATCTCCAACTACTGCTCTTACATCTAAGAAAAATTCCCCAGTGAAGTCTTCAAGCTTCTCAATATTCCCCAACAGGATTTCAACAAAATCCCCAAGTAGTTTATGGAGTTCACCTTCCGCAACAAAGTTTTATAAATCTTAAGTAGTTTATAAAGCCTTATCCCAAGTAGACTTTATTTCTCTAGCTACGGAAGTTCATCCCCCCAGTGGAGTTTATTTCTCCAAATTGGGGAAATCTTCCAACAGAACTCTTCCCCTCGGCAAAATCATTCTCAAGCAGAAATCGAAGATCCTCGGCAGAAAAAGGGAATCTCCAGCAAAATTATTTCCATTCATTATCACCAGCGAAAACTGAAGAATCACTTTCTTCACTTACCACAGCAGTCCAAGATTCAACTTCCCGGTGCTCTTCAATAGTAGTCGGGGATTTATTTTCCCAGACAAAGATACTTCGCAACAGCATTACATGATCATACATCATGGCATGTGCATATAAATACATATATCACAATCTCCTTTTTTTAGAGCATCATGCAATTCATGCATCATGACATCGCATGACACTGATTTTACCTTTTCAGGTTAAATTAGCAGATAGACAAACACTATCAACTTTTACAGCAGGTCAAAGATTAATGCTCGAAACCAGACGGGGAAACTATCTACACGATCAACTGGTATGAACTCCTGAAGCAAGATGGGTTTACCAACAAATACAGCAGGCCACAAATTAATGCCCAAAACCATACGGGGAACTATCCATGCGACCAACAAAAACAAGTTCCAAATTAATACCTGTAACAAGCCAGTAAAACTATCTGTGGACGACTGACTGTAGATTAATACCTGTAACAAGCCAAGAGAACTATCTACATAAGAGGATTGAAGATTAATACCTGTAACAAGCCAAGAAAACTATCTTTCTTTCTCGGGTCAGAGATTAATACCTGTAACAAGCCAGGAGAATTATCTCAACGACCAGCAATTTTAAAGTCCCAGATTGATACCTTCAACAATCTAGGAGAGCTATCCGTGGATGACCGACTGTAGATTAATACTTGTGACAAGCCAGGAAGGTTATCTACATGATGATATTGAAGATTAATACCTGTAACAAGCTTGGAAAACTATTTTTCTTTCTCGGGTCAGAGATTAATACCTGAAGCAAGCCAGGAGAACTATCTTAATGACCAACAAAAACAAGTTCCAGATTAATACATGTAACAAGCCAGGAGAACTATCCGTGGACGACCGACTGTAGATTAATACCTGTAACAAGCCAGGAGAACTATCTACATAAGGGGATTGAAGATTATTACATGTAACAAGCCAGGAAAACTATCTTTCTTTCTCGGGTCAGAGATTAATACCTGTAACAAGCCAGGAGAACTATCTCAATGACTAGCAATTTTCAAGTTCCAGATTAATACCTTTAACAAGCCAGGAGAACTATCTGTGGACGACCGACTGTAGATTAATACCTGTAACAAGCCAGGAGAACTATCTACCTAAGGGGATTGAAGATTAATACCTGTAACAAGCCAGGAAAACTATCTTTCTTTCTCGGGTCAGAGATTAATACTTGTAAGAAGCCAAGAGAACTATCTCAACGACCAACAATTTTCAAGTTCCAGATTAATACATGTAACAAGCCAGGAGAACTATCTGTGGACGACCGGCTGTGGATTAATACCTGTAACAAGCCAAGAGAACCATCTACCTAAAGAGATTGAAGATTAATACCTATAACAAGCCAGGATAACTATCTCAGCGAATGACAATTTTCTAGTTCCAGATTAATACTTGTAACAAGCCAGGAGAACTATCTGTGAACAGTTGATTTGTAGGTTAACACCTGAAACCAGACAGGAAAACTATCTACATGACCAAACAGGAAAACTATCTTCAGGTAACGGTTAATTCCATTATCCCCATCAAGCTATTGTGAAGCCTGGATTTCAACCAGATAACAGTTCAAGTCACTGAAGCCTGGTTTCTGACCAGATAACAGTTTGAGTTACTGTGAAGCCTGGGGTACGACCAAATAACAATTTAATTTCATATTCCCCATTAGATTGTTGTGAAGCCTGGAATACGACTAGATAAAATCAACTTTTGGTATCCTTAAAAAGTTACTGTGAAGCCTAGATTTCGACCAGAAAGTAGCAAAATTTCATCTTTCCAGTCAAGAGATAGCTTCCCTAGTAGAGTAATGGACAACTAAAGTTACTAGACTCTATTCCCCACAGAGTTTCCTTAAGTAGGAGAACTCCATAAACCCACATTCCCCAGAGGACTCCTCCTCAGACAGTAGGAACAGGAAACCCTAAAGGGACCATGTGTGAAATCAGCATCTATTTTGGATGGCATCTTTAAACCCATCTTCGAAAACTCTCTGTCATCTTATCAAAATGGTATCTGTAAGCCCATTCCCGCCATCATCAACAATCAGTGTTACTTCATACGAGTGCAAATTTCTGGGCACTCTAGTGTTCAATCATCTTCCACCTTCAGATCACGAAAGGCAGACAAGCCAATCTAAACCCTGGGGTTTAAGAAGATTGAACAAGGGAAGTTGTTGTACCCCAAAATTTTCCCTCTCATGTTTCCCAAAGTTTTTTTATCTTATATGGGTGGTCACAAGCACTTGATTAAAGAAAAATAAAATTTTGAACATGAACAAGGTGTCTTTCGTTTGGCATCTTGACAGACATCGATTAAGAACCAAACCTCCTCCAAGATTTCTTCAAATTTCCAATATTCGATTGAAGCCTTGGCCTTTTGCTTGTTTGTTGTATACAAGCTTCGAATGGGCATGTGTTTCCTTTGAAACAGCCTCTTTCGATTCAAAAGGGAAGGGCCTCATGTTGGTTATACTTTGATTCAGAAGTTAGTAGCTTCCTACTGGCTTCTTTCAATTCAGAAGATGTTCGCTTCTTACTGGATTCTTTCGAATTAGAAGGTGTTGGCAATGGCCTTCTGCAGCTTTCCTTCAATTCAGAAGACAATTTCCTTCTCTACACTTGCCTTCAATTCACAAGGCAGGAACTTCCTTCATGCCAGCAGGCACAAGGCAATGGCCTTCTGCATACGTCCTTCGACAGCACCATTGGATTTACATGCTTGCTTGATTCATAATGTAATGGTACCTGCATGTCTAATTCGGTTGAGAAAGGGCCTCTGCAGGTTTGTCTTGATGACTACCTGCATGCAAGCTTGATTCCTACTTCAACTGGGCAGTATCTCCCTTGGAAAGTTTGTTTGGCCCATTCGAAGGAATGACAAGTGATGCATACAAGTGATGCATGTGGTCCCTTCAAAAGAGCACACACATTGATTCAAAATGAAGGATACACATATTTCTAGCCAAAACGAAAGAGAGATATGAAAAGATGTTGGTTGGCCCAAAATCCCACATATTGCCATACTCAAGTTTCCTGAACAAGCATTCTGAAGGAAGCTTCAATTAGCCTAAAAATATTTTTTTTTGGGGCTCAATCTAAGAGGACCCAAGGATAAGACTTGAGCCATTCGAAGGACACACCTTGGTGGCCCATTAGAAAAGGGCACAAAGCATACATATGAAAGACACTCAAAAAGTCCATTCCAAGGAGGCAACCAAAGGCCTATTTAAAGGGTACACAAAATTTCCATTCAAAATACCCCTTCCAAGGAGGAAACCAAAGGCCCATTCGAAGGATATACAAGAGGTCCAATCGAAGGGCAGGTACTGAAGGTATTTGAAAGCCAAAATTGTCCACATTCATTCAAATTCCAAAAAGAGACAAGTTTCCATGACTTTGGAAAAGTTACAAAACATCATTCATGGCTTTGAAAACACTTGTTTATGGCTTTTTAAACCTTTGTTCTCTTGTCCCATCCATCCCCTCTATATAAATAACACACTAGCCAACTCAAAGGAGGCTGGACACAACCGAAGAAAGAGTCACAAAAAATTAAAAACATTTTCTAGGAGGTTTCATGAGGCTTTTCCAATCATCCCAAGCCCTTAAACAAGTATCCCCATATCCAGAAGTACAAAATCAAAGCAATCCTTAAACAAGGGTACCCACACCCATCACCATAGATTCATACACCACTGTTGGTAAGAAAAATGTAAGGAATCAAATTCTATATTTTCTTTGCATGTCATAGTCATTCGATTTTCATCCATGATCGAAGGGTCTGGGTGTGATGCCCATGTATGTATTTGTTTCTTTTTGTCTCTAACATTTATGTTGCAGATCCAGCATAAATAAGGTCAGTGTGCATAAAATCGAAGGAGCTGGGTTTGAAACCCAGGTCATGCTTTTATTTTGCTAACATATCTTTGCAGATTGAGTGTCCTTACAAGTGATCTATCAGGCAGTTTCAACAATGTCCTCTGGGTCGAAAGCCACATCCCTCGTTGCATCGAAGGGTAACACCTTTAATTGGATCGGAGGGCAGCTACTTTCACTAGATTGAAGGATAGACAACATCTCCTAGATCGAAAGGAAGCATTTCCTTTCATCGAAATAGACCATTCTCCCCTAGATCAAAAAACACCATAATTCTTCCCTGAATCAAAAGTCCATGACTCTCCCTGGATCGAAAGATGCCCCCCTTTATATTTTATTTTTGTTCTTTTTTTGTTATTTCTTTATTTTATCATTTGAATCAACTTTAAATCAAAAAATCACAAAAAAATCATTAGGCTAGTATTTTTCTAATTAAGTTAATTTTGTAAACAAATTAATTGATCATTTTAACCTTTCTTGAAATTAAAATTAAATATACTTAGGTTGTATTTTCTTATAATAAAACAAAACAAACAAAAATATTTCTCTTCATTAGGATTTAGACGTCCCTATTAATTTGTTTGCGCATTTATTTACTTTCGCATTTTTCATCTTATTGTAACTGCTTCCTAGTTTGTAATAGCAACTAGGACTTTACTTTTACATTTCTATAATGTACCTCTCACAATGCCATGTAATAGCGTAGGATTTTAATTCCCGCACTTTACATTTCTTCACTTTAAATTCCTGTATATATATTATCTGCTAGTAACTAGGATTGCATGAGAAGACTAATAACAAAATGTTAGCAAACTTAACACAATACTAAAATAACTGAACATAACACACTTGCACATATACACCTCTAGGGTACCCCACTTTGGTTTCCTTCGGAAATAAAACCGTCATGTCCCTCGAGACAAAGACGCTTTAGAAAAGACCCATAAATCAAAAGATCATAGTCTCTTGATGACCCTGCAGTTGCCTTTTGGTAAATGATCTAGTCCCTAAACAGAAATTACTAAAGCGTCTCTACATTGTTGCCATTATGACTGTATGTCCCTTAAAATGTCCCTCATACATCCAACGATGGGGCTTCTTACCAAATCAATGGTAAGATAGCAACATCTAAAAGAGGAGGAAAATAACGTTATACCTTTTGAGTAGGTAGGACGCTCGTAGTTGCTTGCTTGCTCATAAGAAAACAAAAATATTGTTTACACCAACACTTTCAAATTGAAACATTTTCAAAAGTCAAAACCCTTTGTACGCATTCTTATAGAGACGAGAATTATTACAAAGACACTTTTAAAAATCACTTTCAAATAAACATTTCACAAACACTTCTTTGAATTATTTCCAAAATCAACACTTTGTACACATTCTTATAGAGACGAGAATAATTACAAAGACATTTTCAAAATATTTTCAAACCTACACCACAAGCATATTTTCAAACAAAAGCAAAGTGAACTAGCAAGAAACTAAGAGCCCGTAGATAACTACGGATGGAAAGGGTGCTAAGACCTTTCCTTTCCATAATATACCCCCCTTACTCAAAAACTCTCGAAAAAGGTCTTTTTCTGTTCTTATCACCCTTTCCTTAAACTGGATAAAAGAAAAGTCGGTGACGACTCTTGCTTACCGCAACATTTGCAAACACAAAATTCAAAACTAGTATATAAACGTCGGTTCTGCCACCGTATCACACATGGGATCGAGATATTTCTTTCCGGAAGCTACACAAAAAAGATTGTTCCGTCGGGCATCACAATAAACCAGAAACTCTGGTTTTTAAAGTTTTAAATGTGTTTTGCGCGTTTCGCAGGCTTTTAAATCAATAATCAATTAAGTCATTAGCATGTCAAGCTCTCATGTAGTTCAACACACTCTGAATTACGGAGGAATCAAGTGTTTCAGTGAATTTGAGACGGTTCGAACCAAAACCATGGTTTTTGTTGGGTTGAGCTTAGAAATTTGCAACATGCAGTCAAGATACTATTTTGAAATGGTTCTTTAGGCGATGGATCTGTCTCAGTATTTTCTTCATTTCATCTGTTCTGACTGGAAGCCAGTTCTTTGAAGAAAGTCTCCAAAGAGTGTGATTTCCCTGAAACGGTATTTGAATTTAAAGTCTGGTTATCTGGTCCTCGGGTGTTCAAAAACTCGTAAATTTCATCTGATTCAGTGTTTTCATTTGATTCTTTGAGCATTAAGGCCATATTGATTTTCTTATAATTTCTCGTGTTTGGATTCGAAGCTAATATTTTGAACAAAATGAGTATCTAAACCCCCCAAATTCTAGGGGTGTCATTGATTTGCATCTGTAAAGGATTTTGATTCTTGAATTTCTTTAATACAATAGTCTTCTCTATTCAATTTAATTGTATATTGTTTTTATACATTCCTTATCAGACAAATTAGGATTAATTTACGGTTAACAACCACCTAGACCCTGGTTGTTAAGGTTTTTGTATAATTAGGATATAATAGATAGCACCTAGGACTAGGATACCCTATAGTTACCAGATTTAACCCTTGATAAAATAGAGGCTTGACTCCATCAGATATCTCTAAGGACTTAGGATTTAGGATGAATGGTTAAAGGTTTTCCCACTAAGGACTTAGGGAAAGATAATATAAAGGGCTGGTAATTGAAGGATATGAACTTGTTGAGGAGATCATGATTCAAAGTTGTTACCGGACAAATTATACACCATACCCTAGCATGCTCCTCATACCTGTGAAAAATCTCTAATTTACTTTCTGCTTATTTTTTTATTTCTTCTAAGTGACAATATCAAAACCAAAACTCCAAATTAAGTTTTTGTTTAATTGAACAAGAATTGAAATCGATAATTGCATGCAATCCTTGAGGTCTCCTTTCGGGGAATTTCCCATTATTACTGCAAGGAAAAAATTGTACACTTTCTATTTTTCCCATCAAGTTGTTGGCGTCGTAGCCGGAGACTTCCTAGTTATGGAGAGTAATTTGAGTTCAATTAAAATTTTGTTGTTCTGCAAATAAAATTTCTTTTTTGTAATATTTTATATTTTTGTTATTACTGATTTTTCATAGCCTTTGCATGCGAGGATAGCCCTCAGCGGAATTTCCTTTTAATGCATAAATCGAAATAAATTTTCATGCAAGGCACAAACAAGCTCGACTAGTTAGACAGGAATCAGAAGGTTCATCAGATCATTCAGGTTCAGAGTCTGAAAAGAAAAAAAAAGGATGAAGACCCACCACCACCAGAGAGACTTCTTGGTGATTACGGAGGAGAAAATGCTCAAGTAGGTTGGTTGACTATTGTGAATCAACTGTTCAATGTTGTAAATTTTCAATTGCATCTTTCAACCATCCACCAGCTCGAGAACATATCTTTCACCGGAAAGATTAATGAAGATGCCGATAAGAATTTGTAGAGATTTCTTACCATGAGTACTACTTTAAAGATTGAGGGGAACTTTTAAGAAGCCAAGAAATTAAGGATGTTCCCGTTCACACTGTTTAAAGATGCTGAAGAGTGGTTTTATTCATTGCTTGCTGGAAGTATCCCCACTTGGGAACAGATGGAGAAGACTTTTCTAGATGAGTACTTTTTTGCTTCTATTTATATTCGCAAAAGATATGATATTATGAATTTTACGAAGAAGGAAGGAGAGTAGCTAGATGATTCTTATAAGAGGTTCAAGAGGTTATTAGTAGTATTTCCCACTCACAACATGAGTCAAAATGAGGAAATGCAAATGTTTGTAAATGGCCTCAGAATGAAGACAAAGAAGCTTATTGATACAGGTGTCGGTGGCTCATCCAACTTTATAACAACCACATATGTGAAGAAGATTATTGAATCCATTGCTGCAAATGAGCATCTGGAGCTATATGACAGAGTTGTAAGTAAACTAGAGAGAGTGATTGATTTGAAGTTGGAAGTGAATAAGCAACTGCAAATTGAAGAGGCTATTACTGCAGAAGTGGAGAAGAAGTTGAAAGCAATGAACATGGATACTCAACATGTAGCTCAAGTTCAACAAGTACAGAAGGTTTCTTGTGAAATTTGTAGTGAATTGAACCTTACTATACAATGTCTTGCGACTCCATAACAAATTGAGGAGATAAAATTCTTGAGGCAAAATAACCCATATTCTAACACCAATAATCCTGGGTGGAAGAATCATCCTAACTTCTCCTGGAAAGATCAGCAGCAACAAGCTCCTTAAAAGGCAGAGTGGGAGTGGCTATTGAATAGATGGCTGCCCACACCTCTCAATTTCAAGAATAGACAAGGATTAATTATAGGAATACCACAACTGCAATAAAAATTTGGAAGTTCAAATGGGACAGATTCCACAACAGGTAGCACTACGAGCACAAGAAAGTCAGAAAAGTCATGAGAATGTGAATGCTTTCAAAATAAGGAGTGAGAAAGTTGATAGAGAAAAAGAAGATGAGGTGAAGTTTGATGACAATATCATAGAAGTATAGCTGGAAGTGAGAGAGGACATGAAAAAATAGAAATAAGTGGTATCTCCTGTGAAGCCAGTTAAAGAGAAGACTAAACCAGTGATCAACTAATCGTATCCATCCCGAGTGGCAAAGAAGGACACAAAAGAAAAAGATTTTGAGAAATTTGTCAAAATTTTAAAAAATCTAGAGATCCACATACTATTCTTTGAAGCACTCGAAAAAATGCCATTGTGCCATAAATTCATGAAGGACGTACTTTCATAAAAGAGAACAACAGAAGATGGACAGGTACCCGTTGATGAGAAGTTATGTTCAATTGCGCCAGAGAGAAAATACATGTCAAGTAGAAGGATTCGGGGTCAGTTGCAATACCATGCACCATAAAAGTTATAGCTTTCAAGAGGGTCCTGGTTGATTCTGTCTCTAGTGTGAGTTTAATGCAAGCATTATCGATTTTCAAGAAGCTCGGTATTTAGAAGATAAGCAGGAGTGGGAAAAAACTAAAATTTGTTTATCACACCAACAAACAGTCATATGGGATAGTTGAAGATGTATTAGTGGAAATTGACAATTTTGTTTTCCCAGTTGGTTTTCAGATCATGGAAATACCCGAAGATGAAGAGACACATATCATTCTTAGTCGACCATTTATGCTGACTAGTCGATGCAATTTTGATATCGAGACAGGTAATTTGACACTGAAATCATTTGATGAGGAGATAACCTTGAAGTTATTGGAAGTTAAGAAGCAAGGTGTAGGTGGAAAGAATAAATCTTCAGTCGGAATGATCCAATTAGAAGGAGAATACAACAATTCAAAATCACTCTCAGGAAAAATCTCTTAGGTGAAATCAATAAAAATTCCTAAGCTCAGTCAGTCAGGAAAATGAGAAAGAAGAAGGAACACCGAGCTGAGAAGATGGAAGTTGGAAGTGGCTGGAAGTACAAATGGGTTGATACTTTTGATCATATTGATTTCTGGATTGCAGAACAGACAAGTAACAAGGTGTGGAAGAGGAAGTACCCCCATAAGGGGATGAACCATCGAGCCATGCGAAGTTAAACGAAGCGCTTTGTGGGAGGTAACCCACGATTTTAATAACTTAGTTTTTATTTTTGTTTTGTTTGCAATTAATAAAAAGGGAGCCTTACTGGTGAAAGCTAGGAGGCAGCAGCTGGTGTTGCATTACCCTCTGTGAGTCACCTTCCTCCAGCTTATTCTGAAACATTGGGGTCAATGTTTAGTTCAAGTTTAGGGGGTTTTTACCTCTTTTCTTTTTGAGTTATTTGTTGGTTTTATGTTAATTACTGTATAAATCCATGAGTTGAAGTCCTTACCAAATTTTTACCGAAAACTTTTGTTTTGATTTGAACAAGATCTTGTAATTCAAAGAAATCAGAAAAGTATATAGAGATAAAGGGATGATTGTTTGGAGTTTGGAAGTTCGAAATAATGTGACGTTATTATAAGTCTAACATATAGATTTGTACCATACTGCTTGAATCCTAAAAAGTACTCCAAAAGTAGTTTATCTTTAGAGTTTGGCATAATATAGATTTACATGCATGTATGATTGGCAGAGAAATAAATAAATTTGGCACCAAATGATGAAAATGCGGTAAAACACAATTGGCTCGCTAAGTTGGGTAGCCCTCACCCGTTTATTCATCCCTAAGGGGGTTGATCCCCAAACGTCGTCCAAAAGGACAATATATAACTGCAAAGTTTGAAAATTTCATTGATAATTAAAATTAGCCAATGATACTTATTTGGTGCCTAAACAAAACACTCTTGAATAGTCTTGTGCATGTGATGATCATAATAATTATCATTGCCTTAATTTGACTGTCCGAATGAAAAAGGAGGAAAATCGAAAAGAGACTTAAGTACAAAGCATAGTTAGAGAGGTATCTGAAGAGGAATCTTGAGATTAGAAGGTTCTTACACAAACTCTTCGCATCATGTGAACATCATAAGGACACCCTTTTGATTAATGCAAACAGATATCTCACATATGAGTACTGGTATGCTGCAAAGTTCAAGCAACGGTTTAAGTTTGAGGGACTTAGATCAGTGGTTTTTCACATTTGTTTACCATTAATTTTAGTTATCTTTTCTTTTTATTGTCAAGTGTTTTATTTTATTTTACCACTTTTCAGTTTTACAAGAATAAATTGGGACAAATCAGTGTGAAAAAAGTGCAAAACTCAAAGTTTCAGAAAAGTTCTCGGCACGCTTCAGGAGGCTTGATACGGCCACCCGTGTCACCTAACACGGGCCGTCTTAGATAATGTGCTAATTGATTAGTTTTCACTAAAAATTCATAACTGGAGCTACGAGAATCGAATTAATGTGTCCTAATATTGGTTGGAAAGCAAAGAGAAAGAGCTACAACTTTTATTTTGAAGTCAAAAGTTGATTCAGAATGTAGAAGCCTTGAAAAATTCATTAAAGTTTCCGACTTTAGAATTTTGTAGTTTCAGGTCGTTTTACGGGTCTGGTTTATGTTTCCGACCCATTTTGAGTTAGTAGTGAAACCCCTTATTTGGTTTATAAGACTTTTTGACCTTTTGTTGGAGAAAAAGAATAGTTTACACGACTTAAGATTGGAGAAGTCAAGGTTTTCGGAGAGAGGAAGATTTTCATGCACAGACAAATTAGGATTGATTTACGGTTAACAACCAGCTGGACCACGGTTATTAAGGTGTTTGTATAATTAGGCTATAGTAGATATCACCTAGGACTAGGATACCATATAGTTACCGGATTTAACCCATGATAAAATAAATGCTTGACTCCATGAAATATCTCTAAGGACTTAGGATTTAGGATGGATGGTTAAAGGTTTTTCCACTAAGGACTTAGGGGAAGATAATCTAAAGGGCTGGTAACTGAAGGATATGAACTTGTCGAAGAGATCAGGATTCAAGATTGTTAGATGGAAAATTATACACATACCGTAGTGTGCTCCTCATATATGTGAAAAGCCCTAATTTACATTTTGATTATTTTTTATTTCTGCTAAGTGACAATATCAAAACCAAAATCCCAAATTAAGTTTTTGTTTAATTGAACGTGAATTGAACTTGACAATTGCATGCAGTTCTTGAGATCCACATTCAGGGAATTTCCCATTATTACTGCAAGAAAAAAATAGTAAACTTGCTATTTTTCCCATCACATAGCAACATTATTTCAAGTCTTATAGGTTGCTTCAATGGCAACCCTACTAGTGGAGAAAATCAAGAAACCTACTGTGAATTCATAGAGAGATTTACAAACAGCTATGATGGATGGCTCCTCAAAAGGTTGGGGTAAACTTATGGAAATACTTGAGAAGAAGAATAATTTTGTTTGGGCTATGAATCATCAAAGGCTACCCTGAAAGGAAAGGCGCAATTTCCTCATATCTAGGAAATCTTCATCAATAAAGGAACAGAGCATGGTGGACAAGTGGCAATGATATATAACAAAATCAGCACTAAGAGAGCATCTGACTTCATGCATGGATATGATCCAGGCAAAGAACTCAAGAATTGGACAGTCATGGTGATTCCATAGATCTTTTTCTTTCCAAAGTAATTTTCTTGTTTTTAAAAGAACCTACATCAATCCTGAGGCATAGGGGTAGCTTGTAAGGGTCCTCCAATTTGTTTCAAACAACATTTGCAATAATAAGAGTTATATTTCGCATTCAATTAAGATCCATGTCTTTGCCTTGCATTTATCTCTTATGTTTCTTATAAAAATGGAAATACTTTTTTTCATAATCATTTTTAAAGTCACATACTAAAATTGCACTAAAACATGATAAATGTGCATATATATGCCTAAAACCACTGATAATGTTACTGCTGCTATCTGATATAGTTTTGATGCATCCATCAACCAAGTGGAAGAAGAAGATGATGAAGATCTTGAACTCTATGAAGAATTAGCAAGGGAATTAGAAAATAAAGCTGACAGTATCCAATCATACCAAGAATCTATAGAGACCATCAACCTTGGCACAAAGGAAGATCCAAAAGAGATCAAGCTACATTGGAGGAAAGCGTCAAAGAAAGGTTGATCAAATTATATGGATATATTTTCTTGGTCTTATAGAGATATGCCAGGATAGGATACATATATTGTGGTGCATTGACTACCTCTCAAGGAAGGTTGTTCTCCAGTTAGGCAGAAGCTCAGAAGAACTCGCCCAAACATGTGTAGCAAGATTCGAGAAGAAGTCCTTAAACAATTTGATGCAGGGTTGTTAGCAGTGGTAGATTATTCACCTGGGATAGATAACATTGTGTCGGTGTCCAAGAAGGACGACAAAGTACACATCTGTTTAGATTATCAGGATCTGAACAAAGCAAGTCCTGAAGACGATTCCCCGTTACCTCACATAGATGCTCTGTTGGATAATATAGCTAAAGCATCGATATTCTCATTCATAGATGGTTTCTCAGGTTATAACCAGATCAAAATGGCACCTAAGAATATGGAAAATACTACTTTTATGACAACATGGGGAACCTTCTATTACAAGGTAATGCCTTTCGGTCTAAAGAATGCATGGGCAACCTATCAACGAGCTATGGTCACACTATTTCAGAATATGATCCACAAAGAAGTTGAGGTATACGTAGATGATATGATTTCTAAATCTCATATAGAGGAGGATCACATCGTACATTTACGAAATTTATTCGAGCGTTTACGGAAGGTCAAACTAAGGTTGAATTTAAACAAACATACATTTGGTGTCAGCTAAGGCAAGTTATTGGGTTTTATTATAAGTCATCGCGATATTAAGGTTGATCCCGACAAGGTGAATGCCATACAAGAAATGCCAGCTCCAAGAAAAAAAAAGTTTTATGGTTTCTTAGGATGATTGAACTACATTTCGAGGTTCCTATCACACCTAACTGCTACGTGCGAGCCTATATTCAAATTACTTCGAAAAAATCAGATAGTGGAGTGGAATGGTGATTGTCAGATAGCCTTCGAGACATTAAAGAAATGTTTACAAGATCCACCAATCTTTATGCCACCAGTTCCTAGAAGACCCCTGTGTATGTTCTTAACAGTGCTTGAAGTGTCAATGGGATGTGTATTAGGACAACATGATAAAACGTGTATAAAAGAGCATGCAATTTACTACCTCAGCAAGAAATTAACCGACTATGAAACCAGGTACTCACTTCTCGAGAAGATTTGTTGTGCTTTGGCTTGGGCTACTAAATGGTTAAGGAAATATATGTTCACTCACACCATGTGGTTAATAGAAAGAATGGATCCTTTGAAGTATGTGTTCAAAAAACCAACACTTACAGGAAAAATTTCCCTATTGAAAATGTTACTATCTAAGTACGACATCCAATATGTTACTCAAAAGGCTATCAAAGGTAGTGTAATAGTTAATCATCTGGCTCATCATCCGTTTCCAGAATATCAACCAATGAAGTTCGACTTTCTAGACGAAGATGTGATGGTTATAGATGACTACGAAGTACCAAGACCCGACGAAGGACCTGGTGTCATAACCATTTACCTGATGCATCTATGATTGACAACCGAACTCTACAAAACCTAGCTTCAAAGTTCTTTTTAAATGGTTATGTGTTTTATAAAAGAAACCACGATATGGTGTTACCCAAGAGCGTGGAGAAACATGAGCAGATATACTTATGACAGAAATCCATGAAGGAAGTTTTGGAACTCATACAAGTGGACATGCAATGTCTAGAATGATCTTACGAGCAGGTTATTACTGGTTGACGATGGAAGATGATTTCTACCATTATACAAAGACATGTCACAAATGCCAAATCTACACCGATAAAATGCATGTACCACCGACTCCTCTGAATGTCCTGAATTCTCCTTGGCCATTTTTGATGTGGGAAATTAATATGATAGGAATGATCGAACCAAAATCCTCTAACGAGCATCGGTTCATACTAATTGCCATCGATTACTTCACCAAATGGGTGGAAGTTACGTCCTACGCAAATGTGACAAGACAAGTGGCTACTCGGTTCATCAAGCAGAATCTTATATACAGATATGGGGTTCCTAGAAGAATCACAATAGATAACGGGTCCAATTTGAACAACAAAGTGATGAAGGAGTTATGCGATGACTTCAAGATCGAGCATCATGATTTCTCACCATATCGACCAAAGATGAATGTGGATGTTGAAGCTTCCAATAAAAATATCAATAAAATCATTAAGAAAATGGCGAAGACATACAAAGATTGGCACGAAATGTTCCCTTATGCTCTACACGACTACCGTACTTCTATGCGTATGTCAAGAGTTACAACACCTTTCTCACTAGTATATGGCATGGAGGCAACAATCCCTATTGAAGTAGAGATTCCATTGATAATAGTTCTAATTAAAGCAAAGCTTAAGGAAGACGAGTGGGTTCAAACACGACTTAATCAGCTGAACCTCATTGAAGAAAAATGCTTGATAGCTCTGTGCCACGGTCAATTATACCAAAAGTGAATGATGAAAGAATTTGACAAAAGGTCCATCCTCGCGTGTTCAAAGAAGGAGATTTTGTGCTCAAAAAGACTTTACTCCCTCGCCTTGATTCACATGGTAAGTGGAAACCCAACTACGAAGGTCTATGTATGGTAAAAATAGCATTTTCGGGTTGTGGCCTTATCCTCACAACAATGGATGGGGAAGAACTGTCACATCTGGCGAACTACGACGCAATAAAAAAATACTATATATAAAATGCTCGTTAAGTTCGAACCCTAAACAGGCGACTTAAGAAAAAAGGAGTGTCCCGGTGGATTGAAAACCCTAAAGGGTAATCCAAGCAAAACTTAGGGACATAAACAAAAATCATTATCCCGGTGGATTGAAAACCCGAAAGGGAGGTCCATAAAAAAGTTAGGGATCTTATTCAAAATAAAGAACAAATAGTATGTGATCTAAGAACCCCGACTACGAAGATTGGAGCTATCAAAAAGAAATTGGAGCAACAATAGTAGCAATAATCATTTTCATTTCCATTTTCAGTTTTATTAAAACTTTATGTAATTACCTCTTTCTAGGAATTATATCTTGTACTCTCGCCTATTCAGGGGCATGTTTATCAATAAAACATATACTCTTTCCATCTTTCAATTGTGTTTTTTCTTTTCCGACTTGTTTGCAAAATACTATGAGTATTTCTCGAAAATACTGTGTTGAAATCATTTTGGGGATTTGAAAAACAAATAGAAGAATTTCATAAAACATTAAAGAGAATTTTGGTTAGAAAAACATCGAAATAAAATCCACACCTACGTACACACCTACGATCAAAGCCGTATCTATGTCCATGACTATGCCCACGCCTACGCCTGCACTTGCGACACAAATATCAAAATCTTGCCACACTTATTCATCTTGTCTAGAGCAACTCAAAGATACCACGACAACACAACATACAACGTTTGGGAATCGATGATACACAAAAAAAACCAATGGTTTAAAGGATATAATATCAAAAACATCTATAAAACATTTGGGGAATATAAATATATTTGAAGCATATACAGAAAAAATTCAGTGGATATACATTTGGGTTCCATATCAATCTAGGGCATTATGCGTATACATCATGCATGGCATTTTTCAAATTCATTTTTGGTTAAACTACAAACATTTATTGGGGCACATTGTTGATTTATCTCATCCGCAAAACAAACAAACACCTTGGTTGAGAACAGACACAACCGGTAAAACTTTGATCTTATCTTTGGGTTAGTTATCTAAGATTCAATTATCAAAACACCCTTCAAATATCTATCCTCTAGGTTGTGATAGATATTCGAATTATTTGGATTACGTTATTTATCCTCTAGATCGTGATAAATACGTAATCCTACCCTCTTGTTGTTTATCCTCTAGGTCGTGATAAATGCACATGTTTTATCTCGTTCTATCTATCCTCTAGGTTGTCGTAGGTATGTGAATTATCAGTACTATTTTGTTCATCCTCTAGGTCATGATGAATACATAAGCCTATCCTCGTGTCGTTTATCCTATAGGTCGTGATAAATGCACAAGTTTTTCCTCGTATTATCTATACTCTAGGTTGTGGTAGGTACGCGAATTATAAGGATTATTTTATTTATCCTCTAAGTTTTGATAAATACATAAATATACCCTCGTAAGATGATACATCATCATATATGCCTATTTTTCATACTCTTGGGAACGTTGTACAGTGTATCCTTATAACCTTGGGTCAAATTTTGGGATCTACCATTATTTAATAACCCTTCAATTCAAATGTGCGAGACTTTCATATTCTCGCACCCTTCAATTGAAGAACATTAATTAGGGAAAGTTGTCATACCCCAAATTTGAACCACTAGATAAATTGTAGTTTTAAGTTAATCTTAGTATTGTCATGTTTATGTTCATATTGTTTTTATTATGTTTTCTTTTTTAAAATTATGTTTAGATATGATGGGGGTTTTAATTCTCAATGAAGGGTGTATTCATAATGGGCTTAGCATGCATATTTTGCTAAAGCCCATTTATAATCTTTTTTGGATCATACAACAAAGGGGGGGTGTCTATTTTTGTAAAGGGCCTAATTTTTATTTCGAATGGCCCATTACAATGTTCTCAAGGACCATTGATCTATTCTTTGATGTACAAATATTCAGGCCCATTAAGGGTCTGCGATTCATTTCGAATAAATAATGAAAGGGGGGTATGGTTAAAAAATTTGGTTGGCTAAACAGGTTTTGGGGCCGTTTATAATAACATAGAGGGGGAGGTGCACGTTTCCTTTCCTCTTCATCAGGCTAAGTTTTTTATAAATGGCCCATAACTAGTTTGAAGGCCCTGTTTTGTGTGATTAGTATTCAAGATCTGACTTCTGGTTATTCAAATTTTATTAATTATTATTATTTTTATAATTTTTATGATTAAAAATAGTCTTATTATTTAATTAATTATTAATGTAACTTATTATTATTAACCAATATTATGATTATTACTGATATTCTAGTTTTAATTATTTTGAAATCGTTGACTAAAGTCAACAATAAGGCTTTGAAACCCTACACGGATTTGTGTCACATTGTTCTTCAATTCAAGCCCAGATAATTGTTACTGTGGAAATCAAATCTTCATTAATCAACCCTAAAAACACAGGAACCATATCAAAAAAAAATTCTTCAAAACATATCAACTAAACAAAATCGGATCAAATCTTTCTTTCTTACAATACAAAAATCATTCAATTATACAGAATCAAAATGAAATCCCTAAATCTAACACTAATATCTAAATAAACTCTATAATCATCTAATTTGTAGCGATAATCAAACAAAATTTCCTAATTTGACTAACCTATGAACACTATAAATATCCCTAATTTTCTTAAGAAGAGGGAGAAGAAATTTGCGAACAGAAGAAGAGATCATGGAGAAGGAGAAGAGGGGTCTGGGTTTCAACTTCTAAAACCCTAAATTTGAGTTCCCCATTATCATTACAATCGTCATCTTCAATCTTGTACCTACAAATCAAAGAAGGAAAGGGAGAAATTAGGAGGAGTAACCAGAAGTAGAACGAAAATAGTAACTACTAATTCAAGTAAGCCTGAAACCAATTAGCTTTTAGGGTTTTAATTGCCTGATGATTGATGTTTCCTTGTGTGATTGGGATTTGATTTGGGCTTTCTGGGTTCAAATAAGGGTTCTTAGGATTAGGTTAGGTTTTTGAGGGTTATTGGGGATAGTTTAGGGCTATTAGGGTTCTTGTGGTTAGGTTAGTGTTCATAAGAATTGGATGAAGTTGTTAGGGTTCGTGAGAACCCAGATGAACATCCACGGTGGCTTGGATGAAGGTTTGAAGATTCTGGATGAACTTCAACTGGAAATTTGGGGATGGACGGTGGTCCTATGACGGCTAAGGGTGGATCGCCTAGAGAATCGAGAGGTTCTCTCTCTAAAAGTTTGTTCTGTTTGGGAGAAGAGCAAAGAGAGTGAAAGAAGAGGGGAAATGAGCCACAGGCTCTATTGTCCATTTTATAAACACCCTCCATATTTAGGTGCATCACTCTTATCATGCACCCCCACTCCTTCACCATGTGATCTAAATCAAACGACCGTGATTTTGCAACCTCACTGTGATACATTGGGAGAATTAACTTGAGGTTTTGCGTTTGTGTTCGCAAATGTTTCGGTTTAGCAAGAGTCGCCACCGACTTTTTATTTTATCCTAAGCAAAGGTCAAAAAGCACAAGAAAGACCTTTGAGATGTTTTCTTGGGTTCGGGGAGTAGATTATGAAAAGGGAAGGTGCAAGCACCCTTTTCATCCATGGTTATCCATGGGCTCTTAGTTACTTGTTTAGATCACTTGCTTTTGCTGTTCAATTGTTTGAAATGGTGCTTTGTGTGTGGTTTTGAAAGATGTTTTGAAAAGAGGCCATCATTGTGGCAACCTTTGTAATGATTATTGTTTGAATGTATACAAAGATGTTTTTTTCTTTTGAAAATATATTTTAATTTTTTAAAAGTTTGATTTGGGAAATGTCTTAAAGTTGTGTTGTGGAGTGTGTTTTGAAAAATAGCAAGGATGTTTTGCAAGTTTTTTGATCAAGTAACTAAGAGTTGTCTACCCAATTTTACTCAAAGATCTCTCCTTATGTTTTTAACCCTTTTGACAGTGTTATTTCACCATTGCATTTGGTGAACAACCTTGTGTTAGGATGTTAAACGGGACAGGCGCGGGTCATCGTATAAACCATGATAGAAATTGTGTTAAGTATTTTTGGCAAATTTTTGGGGGACTTGATCATTTTGTTTAGGCAACCAAGATAGTGTCATCGAGGGACTATGATCTTTTGTTTTGTTTTGCCAAAGTACCCAACATGCATAACATGGCCCATTTTTAAGGCAACAAGTGGATTGTAACCCTAGGGGTGCAAGTGTGCATTGTGTTTGATTTTCATGCATTTTTGTCTTTGTATTAGTCGAGCTACTTGTTGATTTGGATTTTTGCATACAAACCCTAATCTCTAATCATGGCATAATTGAAAGCATAAAGTGCGAGAATTAAAAGTCTAAACTATTACAACATGATTATGGGGATGGGGGTATAATTTTTGAATGGGGGTGTATTTGACAAGGAATAAAAACCCTAGTTTACCATTACATCCAAATTGAATAATGGCACAAATAATAAATGGACAATATTCAAATAAACAAAAAAAATAAATATACCAAATGGTATGAATTATGCAAAAAGAGGTTTTTGTTTATTTATGTATGTAAAAAATATTTAATGTGAAAATAAAGAAATAAATAAAAAGATTAATTTTATTTGGTTAAGGGTAAAACCCTAATTTTCTTTAAGAAAATAAATACATTATATTATTTATATATAATAAAATAAAATAATATATACAAAAATAAAATATATTCAGAAAAAGGTATTTTTAAGTATATTTAATAATAAAAAATAAAAGTGTAATATTTTTATATTCTTATTCTAATAAAAATAGAAGTATATATATATATATATATATATATATATATATATATATATATATATATATATATATATATATATATATATATATATATATATATATATATATATATATATATATATATATATATATATATATATATATATATATATATATATATATATATATATATATATATATATATATATATATATATATATATATATATATATATATATATATATATATATATATATATATATATATATATATATATATATATATATATATATATATATATGTATATATATATATATATATGATAAAATAAAATAAAATATATACAAAAATAAAAATATATTTAGAATAATATTTTTAGTGTGAAATAAAAAAATAAAGAATAAAAATAAAAGTATGATTTATATATTATTTCCAAGTTTTTTTTAATAAATAAGACAAAAGTAATTAATTGCTTTTTATGTTAGAAAAATAAAAATAAAATGCAAAATAAATGTGAAAAAGTTATAAAAATATTTTTTGAGTATTTTTTATATTTGGGAATAATAAAATATAATCAGAAATGAAAATAAAAATGCAAAAATATAAAATATGAAGAAATTAGGCCAGGGGGTGCAAAAAGGAAAAGGGAGGTGTCAAAAGTAGCCAGGACCAAGCCCAGCCCAAACCAACTTCATCTTCAACCTTCTGACTTTGAAAACGTGTGCACCCTGTACAATTAACAGATCCTGTATACGAGCTCTATTGCAAAAACACATAACATCAAAGTTGTAGAGCATTTCAAGACGAATCCAACCATATAAACAACTTGTCTTAACTCTCAAAGACCAGAGAGAATTTCTCTGGCCCTAAAATCTAGCCTAACTTTTTCAGTATGTTCATGGATGAAATTCTCTTAGCATGCTTAATATAAATGAAAACTGCGCATATGTACAGCTCCATGGCAATGAATAGTACATTTCTTATTCACAAACCTAAGGCTAAATGTTCCTAAATAGAGAGATAGGAAGTTGACAAAAACCTGTTTCAGCTGACTTCGTGTATGGCAATGTGGAGCTTTTCAACAAGGCTTGAGATGTTTGAGAGCTTGCTTAGACTTCACTTGACCTTTTCCAATACCTAGATTGCCTTGAATGTACTTGAATCAACCTATAGAACTCAACCTGCACAAGCTCAAAATGAAAATGTCAAACCCTGTAAATGGAGTTACAGTTGGTGTTTGAGGTTTGGGATAGCTTGGATGAGTTGAATGGAAGGTGTTTGAAAATGCACGAGCAAATTGAGATATGGAAGTCAAGTTGCAAGTTCTGCCCTATTTTACCAATGGAAGGTTATTTCTGGCTATGGGATGTTTTAGGGCTTCAGAGGTCGTGTTTTTGGCTCAAAGGGGTGTGAGAAAGATGTTCAAAATGTTTGCACAAACTTGTTTTGGCTGATGTTCAAGTTCTCATGTTTTGGACATGTTTCTTGTTTTTGAAGCAAAATGTGGGAAGTGATTGAAACAGGCCTGTACAGGCTATCCTTATGCTTGCATACTTTTCCCTTGGCCCCTCCAACTTGTGGATTTGATTTGTTGTCTGAGATATGGACCAATGCTCAAGGGATTTAGTTTTGACATAAAGCACATTTAAGCAAAAATGGAAATGTGCCTTTTTCTACTCAAGGATTAATTTTGTGTACAATGTCCTAATGACCAAAATAATACCTTAGACCAATGGGTTTGAATTAAATTATTTAGTGTGAAGTGGTTTAGAGGCCTGTAATCTAGTGCAAAGCATGCTGACTTGAAATTGCAACATGTATGAACATGAATATGCCATGGATGAAAAGTGAGTTTTTGCCAACTTCAAGCCTTCGATTCTCTCTAACCACAAATGTTTTTGGAGAGTTCTTGGACATTTTGGAAATCTTTCAACATGATCTACAATCCATATTTGAAATGCAATTTGATATTCCAAGTGGAACTATATGAAAAATGGTCATGAAGATAGGTCAAAATCCTGCCTAAACTAGGGCAAAATTTCTCTAAGTTAAAAGTTTTAGGGACCCTTGTTCCAAAAATCATAACTTCAGATCCAAGCTTCTTTTGGAAAATATTTGTGAATAAAAGTTGTAGACTTTGTAGAGGACTACAACCTTCATGTTGGAAGTTTTGTTTGAATCCACTTGCATCATGGTGAAAATGTTGGGCAAAGTTAGGAAAAATTAAGAAACTTTCATAACTTAGAAAAATTCTAAGTTATGAAAATTTTCAACTTTAAACCCTAATTTGCAAAAATGGGTTTCTTGATGAACAAGTTTCATGTTTTGACATATCTTGATTTAAAATGACCCTTGGCACTTGATTTTGACCAAAAGTCAAAGTTTGACTTTTTAGTGTACAGTCAAATTTTGATCAGTTGACTGAAAAATTCATATGTCAATCCAATGCATTTGGGATCTTTTGAACTTGTTGAATAGGTCAAGATGATGCCATTGAGTCCTTGATTCCATGCTTGAACTCAATTTGCCATTGGCTAGGTCAAAAATCAGAAATTGCCCTTGTGCAGTCAAAACCCTAAAAATGACCATTTTGCCCTTTTGATGATCTGATCAAATTTCTTGTGGAGTTGTGGTCCAACCTTGATCAAATGGTTCATATGAGTTCATAATGTTGATGTGGGTCAAAATTTATGAGGTTTGACTGTAATTTGGCCACAGTTGACGTTTTCCCCAATACATTTGATTTCTAGGTCAACTGTCCAATTTACTGAGCAAAAATTTGATTCAAGGCTTGAAACTTGGTAGAGGTAATCTTGTAAGTCCAACATGAAGTATGAAAGCCATTTTGAGCATTAGAAATCCAAAAATCCCTGTGCAAACTCAAACCCTAATATAGGTCAACAGTGCAAGGAGATGTCTTGGGCAGAGCAAACCCTAGCTTGATCTTGAGTTCAAAAAGTCTTGTCATGAGAAATGTTGATAAAATAAGAGGGTAAATTTTGGGGTACAACACTCACGATACATGAGAAATGTTGATAAAATAAGAGGGTAAATTTTGGGGTACAACACTCACGATAGCCCCATACGCCTCACCACATACGATCCAAGTGGACTTCACCCAGTCTCATTTGGGCCCAAACCTAACTCATTTTAACACCCCCTCATTTTACTAATTAAGAGTAATCAACTAGACATACACCTTCGGCCTTATGGACCCAAAAAAACTGAGTATTAGGCTTCAGCCCTTAATTCCTACACCCCCTCATTTTTATTATCACGTTTAAATCTCCACCCCTATGCAATTGGGCTTAAATCTAATATTTGAATTTAGGGTCCTGATATCCACACCCCCAGTGTTTTACTAGCTTCCTAAATTTGCACCCCCTACATTTTTAAAAAAATAAAATTTATTTATATTTTTATTTTTATTTGTTTATTTATTTATTAAACTTTTGCATATTAATAAATTATTGGATATTTTAATATTTAATATTTTTTTAAATTATAAAATCTTTATTTATTCATCTAAACTCTTTTTTTAAATACTAACCTTTTTTAAATACCTTAATTGCATTAAAATACTTTTCTCATGCATTAAAATGTGTTTTCTCATAGTGTATAATATACTCGAAAACATCTAACCAATCAAATACTAACTTTTTTTACTAACATAACTCAAATATATATATATTTTTCAAAAAAAAAAGGATTATGGAAATTTTTTTATCGACTGCGAACTAAGTCTACAAATTCTGCTATTCACACACCTAGACTTGGTTCAAGGAGAATTTGAGATATTTCTATAATCCATAAAAAAAATAACCAAACAACTACGAACTACGAATTGGGACTTGGATTCCTCATAAGAGGATACATAAGCACATGACTTAAAAACTGTGGTGAGTTCCCCTAATTAAAATTAAAACCCAATTCCTAAACCTTAAACATAAACCCTAGTATCCTTGTGAACAAGGTATATGAAGGGTTCCTAACACCTTCCCTTTGTCTAGAGAGAGTCAACAACTTATAATATTTGTATCGACTTTAGGGTTATTTTTTTATATTCCCATCTTAGGAGAAAAATTAATGGTGGCGACTCTATACTTTTTTCCGGTTATTACAACACTGACCTTGGAAGAGTACTCTGCTATCTTGGACATTTCTATTCCGCACCATGTACCTTTCCATACTTCTATGAATAAGCTAGATACAGCTCAAATTATTGCCGCCCTTTATTTGGGCGAATCTGTTTCAAAAGCCAACTTTACGAAGAAAGGATCTGCGCACGATTTCCATTTGAATTTTCTATTGAAGGATGCTAATTCCATGGCTAGTTAGAAAGATTTGAGAGGTTACAATTCTAACTTATCTTGTCGCGTTTAAGGGATGGTGTTGTTTCCCAATGAGATCAAGTTTGTTAACAAGAACGCTATTGCGATATTCATGCTGAGGAATCATATGCCAACACTCTTGGGAGATGTTTATCATTCTATACACTCCTGGAGGTACAAGGGAAAATGCGGAGTTGTTCATTGTTGTGAGCCATTGCTGTATTATTGGTTTAGAGGTCATCTTCCTCGACATAGTGCTTTTTTTAACACTCATCGTACTAGGAAATGGGCTCCTAGGCTAATGGGGCTTACATCCAAAGATATTGAATGGGATAAGCATGATTTATCTAGTGCTGAAAGTAAAGAAGTGGTCTTTCATTGCAGAGAATTCTTTAATGTACCCCTCATAGGTATAAAAGGTGGTATCAACTTTAATCTTACTCTTTCTCGAAGACAATTGGGTTATGCTCTGAGAGGACCACCTGAAGAAGAGCATGTACATGAATCCTTATTCTATGATGTGTCTAACAACACCTGATGGATGGATAGAGCTAGCAAGGCCAGGAAAAGTATTCATCTTGAAGGAGGACATTATTTTGGTAGGAAAGGTCTTATTGCTTATGCACCTTATGTTCAGTGGATCAAAGAGAGAAACAAAGATCGTCGTTGGCTGTTGGCCATATAGAATCCTTTGTATCCTTAAGATTCGGATCATCTTGATGAAGTATTAGAAGGATATTATGAGCTAGTGAAAGCTCATAATCAATGTTTTCTTGAGGAACGTGAGACCATGCAGATAAAGTGTCTTATGGCTACTCAAGAGAAGACTCATCTAGCCCAAGAACTCAAAAGATTCAAGGGATAGGTGCCATGTGTTTTAAGGAAGAGATCAAGAGTTGATGACAATTCTATTTCTTTGGAAGATCAGCAGAAAATTATGGCTGAGGTCGAAAAGATGTACAAGCAGAAAGACTGAGAATGAGAAACCCTTAAAACATCCAAGTATGACATGGAGAAGAGATATGAAGCTAAGGTTAAAGAGTTGAAATAGAAAATTCTGGACAAGGGAACTCAGATTAAAGAAGAGAGCACCCGGAGGCTAGCGGCAGAAGCTCAGCTCAAAGGGCGCAGTTTGCAACTATCACAGGCCATTGTAGAAATCACCAATCTCAAAGGTCAAATCAGGGGACAAGGAGTTGCGAGCTATCTGTAGTCAGGTGTTTAGATGTTGTATTTTCTTATTCGAAGATCACCGTCAGGATTGTTGATGAGATCTCTCATATGATATTGTAATACTTTTAGGGATTGATGATTGAACTATTTGTATTGCTACTTATTTTGGTTTAATGAGAATTTGGTTTATTGGTGTCTATTATCTCGTCTCTGGCTTTCGTCTAAGAACTTGAATCAGAGTTGTAAAATCCTGGGAATATTTAAACATGTCATTGCATTCATATCATGTATATCATTCATATCATGCACATTATAGGTTTACTCAAAATTGTCTTCTTATTTGTTGGTCTTTCTTCTTCTTACCAGATTTTACAAGACGACTTCTTTTCATCCATACCGCACTCGAGCCAACCAACAAAGAATCATGGAAAAATTCGAACAGAACTAGAATGCACGTAGTAAGAACATGTACACTATGGGGGAAAGAATGAGTCATCTTATGGAGACACTCCACATTTTTATTCAGGGCCAGGAAGAACTCAAGCGGGATGTCACCAAACTTGTCGACAATGCTGCTACTTCTGAGAATGAGGGACCTAAGCCTGCAAATGGGGGGACTCCTAAAGGGAATCCTCGGGTTATAGTGGATGATCATCATAATGTTATTGATATCGGTGACCCTCATAATGATCTCACTACTGACTTATCTAAAACTTCCAAAATGTATCATGCTCTTGAAGAGCGCCTCAAGGCTTTGGAGACTTCCAAGAAGCCCGGTTCCAATGTTGCTGCTATGTGTCTGGTTCCTGAAGTTATTATTCCTCCAAAGTTCAAGGTTGCGGAATTTTAAAAATATAACCACATGTCCAGAGACTCATCAATGTTCTTACTGCAAGAAAATGGCCACCTATGCTGATAACAAGCCGCTGCTAATGCATTTTTTCAGGATAGCCTAGTTGAGGCTCCTTTAGAGTGGTATATACAACTCGAGCAGACCCATATTAACACTCAGGGATAACTTGTTGATTCTTCGCTAAAGCATTATTAATACAACACTATTATGGAACATAGACGTGCTCAGCTTCAGAGCATGTAACAGAAGACTAGTGAATATTTTAAGGAATATGCCCGGAGGTGGCATGAACTAGCTTCGAGGGTCCAACCTCCCATCTTGGATTGCGAGTTGGTTGATATGTTCATGAATACCTGTGAGGTCCTTACCTCCAACATATGCTTAGTAGTACTTTAGAATCTTTCTTAGACATGGTTATTATCGGGGAACATGTTGAGATGTGTGTTAAGGCTGGTACGATTCTTAGTGCATTGACACTAGCAACAATAATTCTGGTAATGCTAAGAAGCCCTATTCTTGTTTTTCTAAGAAGAAGGAAGGTGAATCGAGTAATGTATCTATCAACAAAGGGAAGGCTGCTGTTTAGCTTCAATATTATCTAACTCCTGCTGTTGTTCTACAACAACAGTATGCACATCCCCAAACATCCCCAAAATTACCAACATCATAATCAAAGATCTCAAGGGAAAATGGGTGAACAAAGACAATAGAGGTACCCAAAAAGGAAGTTGGATCTGATTCAAATGTCTTATGCTCAACATCTTCCACGATTACTTGCTAGTCAGTTGGTCAGCTCCGTGAGCTTGGTCCTCCACTAGATAATCTCCCAAAAGGATATGATGCAAATGCACAATGCAAATTTAATTTTGAGGCTCCAAGCCACTTGATTGAGAATTGTAGAGCATTGAAATATAATGTTCAAGACCTTATGTATTCTAAAGAGATAAGCTTTACCCCAGTTGGTATGAACATTCAGAATAATCTTATGCCTCCCCATAATGGGGAAGCAGCTAATGTTATTGGATTTGATGATGGCCAAGATTTGATGACTTGTGTAGAAGAGATTCATGTAAGTATGAGAGTGCGCCTAAGAGGGGGGGGGGTGAATTAGGTACTTTAAAAGTTTTACCGTTTTAGTGAGATGGATGTTATTTCCTGGTTTAGTGCATGAGTTTACAAATGTGTTTCTTTCTTTTCTGGTTAATGACTAGTGATGAAAGAGGTAAATGCGGAAAAGTAAAGAACACAGAGGTGTATCCTGGTTCCCCTTACAGTCCGAGAGTACTCCAGTCCCCTTTCAACATGAAAGAGATTTCCTTATTGTTAGATCTCTAGACAAGACACCCTAGTCCTTTTATACAATACTCTAACCAATAAAACCACCAAGAACAATCCTCTTGGACCAAGAAAAATCCTCTTGGATTTTCACTATATCAACAATGAGAACAATCCCCTCAAAGTGACTACAATTGTATCCAACAATCCTGGAAAGACAAGATTTTAAAACCACTTAAACTTATATCCAACAATCCTGGAAAAATAAGTAAGTATCTATCAATATTTGATTTTGAGTGAGTTGAGTAGTAATGATCACTTAGAGTGATTTAACAATGAATGATCTTATATTCCAATAGTAATATTGTACAATGAATCAAGATATAATTTCTCAAAGTTTTCTGTTTAACAATGTATGAAAATGTGCAGAAAACTTATGTATGAAAGTGAAGAAATGCTTGAGTTTGTATTTTGAAAATTCAGGAAATATATTTTTAAGAGGTGTTGAAAATGATTTTGAAAATGAATATTTATATGTTCATAACACCCTTTTGAAACATCATGAAGTTCTGAAAATGCATCATGAACAAATGCAAAGTTTGAGTGAAAGGTTTCAATGAAAAGGTATGATGAACAGACATGTGAAAAGCTGTTGTTTTTCAAAATCTTGTAGCATGCAATTGATTGCACCCTTTGTGTAAATCGATTGCACAAGGTTTTAACAGCTATATTTTCAAAAAATTTAAGTGTGCAAATCGATTGCACTAGCAATGTAAATCGATTGCATGTAATGTCAGTAGCAAAAAGTAAGTGAGTGCAATCGATTGCACTGAGAAACAGAAGCAAACATTTTGAAAATTTTAAGTATGCAATCGATTTCACAAGCAATGTAAATCGATTGCACAGAGAAACAGAAAGAAAAGATCTGAAAAATTGAAGCATGCAATCGATTGCACTAAAATGAAAATCGGTTGCACTTAAGTGAAAAATGAAATTTTAACTTTGAGAAACTTGAGTAATGATTTTTTTTAAACATTTCTTTTTCATCAATGAGCATCTATATCTTAAGATCAAAGTAAGTAATATTATTATACATTGAAAGTTGTTGAGAGCTTGAACTGAAGATATTGATCATAGATGCTTTGAGCTTGATCATAAATATTTTCCTTCTTTGTCAATCATGGTTTGTCTTCATCAAAACAAAAGCTCATTTGAGAAGCTTGAGTTTACATTCAGATACCACTAGCGGTTGTGAGAGAACATTTGTTGCAACATGAGGTTTTGGATGAACTTCATGATTTATGTTTACATTTTTAGTCCAATCCAAAAGAGTGCGCTAAGCTAAAGAGTTCTATTTAGAAGTTGATGGATGAAGGTGTTCTCCAGGTGGAGAAGGTAGTCCTTAAGGGTGATTTACTATACTAGAAATTCCATACTATCCGGCCGATATTCTGAGAAATGTTTTGAGAGTTCCTTTTGTAATTCAAGTCCTTGAACTTTCTATGCCAAATCAAGCTCAAGCCACTCATCTACTAATTCAGGCTCCAGTTTCTCCAGATCCTGTTCCTACTCCAATTGATAATCCAAAAGCAGTTTCATGGGATTACAATGCACTGTATATTTGTGGGAAGAAAGTTATTTCCCCTCTAGTGAAAAAAAGACGTTATTAATATCACGGGAACTAGTGGTATAACACGCATTGGTAGGCTCTTTGCTCCTACTCCTCCTCCTGGGGACACTATCGAAGAGATTCTAGCAAGAGACAAAGGTAAGCAAGCGGTTAGTGATGTTTCTGGACCGACTTTTAATCAGCAGCTGGAATAATTGGTAAGAATCATCAAGAAAAATGACTTTAAAGTGGTAGATCAGCTTAATCAGACACTGGTTAAAATTACCATCTTGTCTCTTCTCATGTATTATGAGGCACATTATACTGCCTTAATAAATATTTTGCATGGCTCCCATGTTAATACTAATATTTCTTTTGCCCAGTTTGAAAGGGTGGTCACCAATATTTCTGCAGGAAACTGTTTAGGGTTCAGTGATGATGAACTTCCTCCTGAGGGAAGAGCCCATAATAAGGCATTACACATATCTATAAGTGTTTGGACACTGTGTTATCTCGAGTCCTGGTAGATACATGGTCTTCTCTTAATGTGATGCCCAAGCATACTTTATTCAAGCTGAATGTGTATGGAGTTATTATAAATCCCAACACTTTAACAATTAAAGCATTTGATGATTCGAGAAGGTCTATTGAAGGGGATTATGAGATGCCCATCAAAATTGGTCCCCATTTTTTCTACATCTCCTTCTACATCATGGATATCCATCCCTCATACACTTGTCTCTTGGGTCACCTATGGATCCACGTGGAGGGAGCCGAACTTTGACTCTTCACCAGCACTTGAAGTTCATTGTGAAGGACAAAGTCATTATCATTGGTGGTGAAGAAGATTTTGTGATCAATAATGTTACTTATTTTTGTTATGTCGAGGTGGGAGGGAAAGTGCATGAAACCCCCTTTCATGAATTGGAAATTATTTCAGCTAACAGGGTTCCCGTTGTTTTGGAGAATAAGAAGAAATCTGAAGCTTTTATGGCCTCCTTAAGTGATGCTAGGGCTATTATGTAGTCAGGGGTCCCTAATTAGGATTGGGGTTAAATGGTCGAAGTGTGTGAGAAGTGAGACAAGTTTGGTCTCGGATATCAACCATCCTCCTCTGCTCAAGCTGGTTTAGCCTTACCTAAAGGAAGACAGGTCCCCCCTCCAATTTAAGAAGTGTTCACCAGTGCTGGCACAAGTACAGAAGGAAAGGTTCATGCACTGGAGGATGAAGACGACGATACATATATCTCTCAGTTCATCTATCAGATTACACCTGACCAGGAGGCCAATAGTTTGAGTGCTATAGACATCCCTGGAGTTTTTTTCTTTGACATGTAATATTTTGTTTCAAATAAGTCATATGCTCTGCCCAAAGCATATTGACAGTTTGTAGGATATGGCCCCCATGTGTTTCAATTTGTGTTTAACATTGAATAAAATTGCATTTTCGCATACAATTTTTTCGTTCCCTGCCTTTTATCGTTATATTTACAAAAATCGAAATGATTTTCCTTTATGCTCTAAATATTCTCCTTTGCATTCACATTCTGAAATAAATCATGATTCATCAATCATGTAGGTTTACCTCCAATTTCATTAAAAATGGTAATAATATGGTTCCTAACATCAATATCCTTGGGAATCCGAATGACCAAGCCGATGAAGATAGTGGGGAAGATTTTGAGATTCCTGAGGAATTAGAAAGACTTTTGAGATAAGAAGAGAAAGCAATCCCGCCTCTTCAAGAAGCGATAAAGATCATCAACATCGATACCGATAAAGTGAAAAGAGAAATCAAGATAGGGGCTTCCTTGTAAGATGTAAAAAAGAAGGGATTGATTAAGTTACTTTAAGAATATATGGACATCTTTGCCTAGTCATACGAAGACATGTCCGGTTTGGACAATGAAATAGTTATGCACCAATTTCTATTTAAGCCAGAATATCCTCTAGTAAAGAAAAAGCCATGTAAAACTCGTCCAAATATATCTCTCAAGATCAAAGAAAAGGTTGAAAAGTCGTTCAATACAAGTTTCTTAGCAGTGTGTGAATATCCTGATTGGATTGCAAACGTAGTACCTGTTCCCAAGAAGGATGGAAAGGTGTGTATGTGTGTGGACTATTGGGATCTTAATAAATAAATTTCGAAGGATGATTTTTCTCTACCTTACATTGACGTGTTGGTTGATAATACAGCTCAATTCTCGGTATTTCCTTTCATGGATGGTTTTTCGAGGTAGAATCAAATAAAAATGGCTCTGAAAGATATGAAAAAAACGACCTTCACCACTCCTTGGGGTACTTACTGCTACAAGGTCATGCCTTTTGGTCTAAAAAATGATGGTGTAACATATCAACGTGCCATGGTGACGCTCTTTCATGATACGATTCATAAGGAGATCGAAGTATACTTTGACGATATGTTTGCAAAATCACGAAATGAGAAGAAACATATGGTCCATTTGCAAAAGTTGTTTGCTCGTCTGTGAAAGTTCAGGCTAAGGCTTAATAAAAAAAGTTCACTTTTAGGGTGCGATCTGGTAAACTACTTGGTTTCATTGTAAGTCCACGAGGAATTGAAGTATATCTTGACAAATGAAGAGCAATACAAAATATTCCAACACCAAAAAATGAAAAATAAGTAAGAGAGTTCCTTGGGAGGCTGAACTACATAGCTAGGATCCTCTCTCATCTCACAACTACTTGTGAACCCATCTTTAAATTGCTGCGCAAAAATAAAAATGTTCAATGGGATAAAAATTTCCAAGATCCTTTTTAAAAGATCAAACACTATCTTTAGGAGCCACGTATCCTTGTTCCTCCATCGTCTGTGAGGCCACTCGTCATGTACTTGACGGTGCTGGAAGGATCTATGGTGTGTGTACTTGGACAACATGAGGAAATAGGACGTAAAGAGCATTCCATTTATTACCTGAGTAAAGATTTTACCAATGGAGAATCCAGGTATTCTTTACTTGAAAAAACTTGTTGTGCACTTGCTTGGGCAGCTCGACGTTTAAGGAAATACATGCTGACATGCACTACGCTTCTGATATCGAAGATGGATCCGATAAAATACATCTTTGAGAAAGCAGCACTTACAGACAAGCTTTCTCAATGGCAGATGCTTCTTTCTGAGTATGACATTCAGTATGTTACATGAAAGGCTATCAAGGGTAGCATTCTTGCAAATCATCTCGCCCATCAACCGTTGGAAGAGTATTAGTCAATGAAATTTGATTATCCCGACGAAGATGTCATGAGACTTGATGATGTTGAAGGGGTTGATCCAAAAGAGCGATGGGATCTTACATTCGATGGTGCATCAAATGTTGTAGTTCATGGCATTGGGGAAATACTGACTTCTCCCTACAATACTCACATACCATTTACGGCCAGGCTATGTTTTGAGTGTACGAATAATGTGGCAGAATTTGAAGCCTGTGTGGTGGGGCTTGAGGCAGCCATTGACTTTAAAATCAAAATCTTGAAGTCTTCGGAGACTCCACTTTGGTCATACACAAAGTACGAGGTGATTGGGATGCCAAGCACCCAAATTTTATTCCATACAGGGATTATATATTCCAGTTGATACTCGCTTTTAATGAGATTACCTTCGGGCATATTCCCATAGATGAAAATTAATTGGCAGATGCTTTAGCCATGTTAGCAGCAATGTTCAAAGTGAGATTTCTCAATCATGCACCTAATATACATATTCTCCGTTACAAGGAGTCGGCACATGTCTTTCCTGCTCGTTGTATCTTAACCGAGGATGTGTCTGATGAAAAGTCATGGTATTACGACATCAAAAAGTACCTTGAGAAGAAAGAATATCTCGAAAGTGTTACAATTTGTGATAAGCGACCACTTAGAAGGTTAACATCTAAGTTCTTCTTATCAGGAAACATCTTGTAGAAGAGAAACTATGACTCAGTTCTTCTCAGATGCGTGGATAGACAAGCATAATCGATCATAAAGGAAATCCATGAGGGCTCTTTCGAGACTCAATCAAGCAGACATTCTATGGCGAAGAAAATCCTACGTGCAAGGTATTTATGGATGACAATGGAAAGTGACTGTTATGCATATGCCAAGTTGTGCCACAAATGCCAAGTGTATGCAACAAAATCCATGTCTCTCCAAATCCTTTGAATGTTATGAGTTCGACGTGGTTGTTTGCAATGCGGGGAATTGACATGATTGGAAAGATTGATCCAATCGCTTCAAATGGTCACAGGTTCATTCTCGTTGCCATTGACTATTTCACAAAATGGGTAGAAGAAACTTCTTACAAGAATGTAACCAAGTAGGTCGTTAGCAACTTCATTAAAAAGGAAATCACATGTTGTTACAGAGTTCCTAACAGAATCATCACTAATAATGGTTCAAACCTCAACAACAAAATCATGAAGGAATTGTGTGAAGAGTCCAAGATTGAACATCATGAGTCACCGCCTTATCGACCAAAAATTAATGGCGCAGTCGAAGATGCTAACAAGAACATAAAGAAGATAGTCCAGAAAATGGTAAAAATGTAAAAATATTGGCATGAAATGTTTCCTTTTGCTCTACACGGATACATGACTTTTGTGCGTACTTCAAATGGGGAAACCCTCTTTTCTCTTGTCTACGATACAAACGCGGTGCTTCCAGTTGAGGTATAGATTCCTTCGTTAAGGGTTCTGATGGAAACTAAGCTTGATAAGGCATAGTGGGTTCAGACAAGACTTGACCGGCTCAAATCTAATTAAGGAGAAGCGCTTGGAAGCCATTTGTCATGGTCAACTGTATCAAAAGAGGTTGAAGAGGGTGTTAGACAAGAAAATCCACCCTCGAAAGTTTTATCCTAGTGATCTGGTCGTAAGGAAGATCATTGTGTAAAGGCATTCCGATCCAAGGGGAAACAGACTCCCAACTATGAGGGACGATACATCATGAAGAAATCCACTTTCAGGAGGTGATCTAATCCTAACAGATATGGATGGGGAAGACGTTCCACTTCTAGTCAATTCAGACTCGGTCAAAAACTACTACGCATAAAAGACTCTCTATGTTTAAAACCCGCGAGGGTGATTTAGGCAAAAATGGGCATCATGGTGGACACAAAAAAATAAAAAGTCCAAGAAAAAGTTAGGGATAAAATGAAAAAAAAAAAAAATAACCCGCTTGGTCGAAAACCAGAAAGGGTGACTTAAGCAAAAATGGGTATCTCGCTGGACTGAAAACCCGAAATGGCGATCCATGCAAAAATTAGGGATCATGAGCAAGAGGCTAAAGTATGAATAATCTTCATGAATGACCATGTACATCCTTTGTACCTTGGTAGTGAACAGATCGATCCAACCACTACTCTTCAGAGGCCAGGCATTGAGACTATCAAGGATATGAGAACTGTAGCGATATCAATTTAAATGGGAATTCGAGCATTTATCATTGCCATTTTACCTATTGTATCTTCTTTTAATTTTCATAAATACCTCATTTAGGAGTTACCTCCTTGTAAAAACGCCTATTTATGGGCTAATTTTCAATTAATAAAGTTGTTTTCGTCCAAAAAACTTTCTTTATTATCGTTGATGTCTTAATTTTTTGTATGCCAAAATTGTTTAATTCTTTATTGAACATTGCATTGAAAACATGGGGAATAATAATTTCAAGCTAAAATGAAACATGAATTTACATTGACGCAAAATCATGTCAAAGGAGTGTCGTAGCATTCCAAGCGTTGTTTTTCTTGCATGTAGCAACCTATGACGGTCACCTTGACCCAGCCAACATTGCAAAAGTTGTTCTCATCCCATGAGAATGTTCTAAGCATACTCCCAGGTAGTAAACTAAACTGGAGCATCCAAGGTTTTTATATGGCTCAGCACACATACTTAGCATGATTCTCCTGTAGTGATGCAAAACATGGGGCACTCAGAGTCTACGTGTGATTCAATACAAGCACGAGTAATTCCCCAGTAGAGTAAACTTGGGCAGTCGAGAGGTTTTACGTGGTTCAACATGTGATCCCCACAGAATCATCCTCTAATCTCTAACAGAGAAGTAAACTAGGGCATTCAAAGATGTCTGTCTCCAGCTTCTAATCCTCATGTGGTCTAAGATGTAATTCCCCAGTACGAGGCCGACTCCGGGCAATCGGAGAGGTCCAAATAATGTTCATGATTCAACTCCCAATCATGTATATATCCATTTTACCATCCCCAAGCAGTCCAGGATGTAGAGAAGTTAGATCGGATTGCTTCCTCCTCTGCAAAGCTACAATTCATCTTTCAGTGGCATACATGAACACTCGTGTCGTCAGCTATCACAATCCCTAATAAAGTGGCCAATAATATTTAGTATCAAAAATTTTCTAACACCGATGTGTATCAGGATTTTAAAGTATCACAATTATTCTCAATGAGTCTTTTCTTATCTCCCATATAGTTTATTTCTCTGTACTTTTCATGTAGTTATCACTGCATCACATTGCATCTTCAAAATGCGTAGCATGTCCATTAAAATGGATCATTACGCCACAGAAAAGTTCAAACAAGCATACGAAGCATAAGCCAGATTGGGTACCTTACACGAAAGACCTGGGTCATTCAAAACAGTAATACATCTTCACAGAGAATATCGCTCCCAAAATCCCCAGTTGACGTCCTTCGTTACATGATGATACCCAACTAACGGTGTCAGTACCCTGTACTCCTGAACACTCATATTTGTCAGTATTCTAAACACTCGTCCGTGTCTGTTTCTAAACACTCGTCTGTGTTAATCTCCTAAACACTCGTTCGTGTTTGTTCTCTAAAGACTCGTCTATGTCGGTACTCTCAAACACTCGTCCGTGTTAGTTTTCCAAATCCTCGTCTGTGTCAGTTCTCCAAATACTCATATGTGTTAGCTTTTCAAACACTTGTTTGTGTCTATCTTTCCCTCAAATCCCAATAAAATTAGAACACATGGTCTTTCCCATACCTCCAATCACTTTGTCGTAATTGATATTCTCACCTTCTTAGATTTGTTGGTCACACGTACACATAGTTCTCTTGGTAGATCGCCCGTAGGTCTCACCTTAGGATTTTATATCGCCCGTAGATCTAGATTTCCCTAGCAGGTCACCGATAGGCCTAGTCTCCTAGCAGATTGCCCGAAGGTCTCGCTTCTTAGGATGGTAGATCGCCCGTAGATTTAGATTTCCTTTATAGGTCGCCCGTAGCCCTAGTCTTCTAGCAGATCCTCAGAGGTCTTACCTTAGGATTTTAGATTTCCCATAGATCTAGATGTCCTTGTAGGTCGCCCGTAGGCCTAATTTTCTAGGTAGATCGCTCATAGGTCTTACGTTAGGATTTTAGATCGCCTGTAGATCTAGATGTCCTTGTAGGTTACCTGTAGGCCTAGTTTTCTAGGTAGAACGCTTGTAGGTCTTACCTTAGAATTTTAGATCGTCTATAGATCTAGATGTCCTTGTAGGTCGCCTGTAGGCTTAATTTTCTAGGTTGATCGCTCATAGGTTTTACCTTAGGATTTTAGATCGCTCGTAGATCTAGATATCCTTGTAGATCGACCGTAGGCCTAGTTTTCTAGATAGATCTCTCGTAGGTCTTACCTTAGGATTTTATATCACACGTAGATCTAGATTTCCGTTTGTAGATCATGCATAGGTCTCTCTCTTAGGATCGTAGATCGCCCGTAGATCTAGCTTTCCTTATAGGTCGTCCATAGGCCTAGTTCCCTTGTAGATCGCCCGTAGATCTGGATTTCCCCATCAGATCGCCCGTAGGTCTCTATCTTAGGATCCTAGATCATCCATAGATCTAGCTTTCCTTTTAGATTGTTCATAGGCCTAGATCTAATAGCAGATCACCCGTAGGTCTCACATTAGGATTGTAGGTCGCCCGTAGATCTAGCTTTCCTTGTGGGTCATATTTAGGCCTAATTTATGAAGCAGATCGTCCATAGGTCACGCTTCCCTAGGATCATAGGCCGTTCGTAGATCTTATTCGTTGTACTTTCCTACCTATTGTGTCAATTGCCATGTCACATAACAAACATCCTTTTGAGAACCTCGTATTGGCATTGTTAGCACGTTACGAGTAATCACTACTCAAAACTCATCCATAAACCTTTTTCACCAGAAAAATGAAAAATTCTTTCCCCAACAGACATCACAAAAATAAATAGCCCACTCACACCATCCTTTCAGAACAAATTTTTGGCATTGATATTTAATCATCTTCTAACTCAAATGTCCGAAAGGCTCGCGCCAATTACACTTTCAGGTTTAAGACGATTGTTTTGGAATATTATTTTGGAGAGGTTCTTGAAGCGATAAAACCATCTTAATACCATATTCAATTCCTATGTTTGGCTCGGAAGCTGATTCAGTAAGGAAGATCTCTGAATGTGCGGATTCTTTGAGAAGAAACAATGAAAATACGGTGAAAACGGCATGCTAAACCGTTATTTTTTAGATGTTCAAAAAGTCATAATTTTCTCCTGGTTCAACGTTTTTGAGTGGTTATTTGAGAGAAAAATCCATCTTGATGTCATCTTCATTCTGTATGTTCTGGTTGAGGATAGATTCTTTATGGAAGACCCTCATAAATGCGAATTATCAGAGAAATTTTTGTGTTGATTCGGATTTTTATTTCACTGTTTCTTGATATTGTAAAAATCATAACTTCTTCGATTTTTTTGTATCGAGAATATTATTTTGGTATAATTTCAAAAATGATGTTGGCTACAAGTTTTCTTTAGAGCTCGAGGTCGAAATCAGCTCTGAAGACTTCATTTCATGGCTTGCAACTCAAACTTAACAGTAGATTCTGCATTACTAAAAAATACAGTGTCAGAGCCAATGTTTCTTGCCACTCAAAAATTCATAACTTGCTCATTTTTTATCGTATCGATACGATTATTTCGGCATGACATCATAAATTTCGTCATCTATGATTTTGTAATTTGTCTCGCGTCGAGATTTCGCACTGATTATTATTGAGTTCATGAATCATTCGTGCAAATACATTTGTTGAACTGAAAATCCAACTATTGAGAAATTGATTGGGCTTTCTGTTGTCCCAAACCAAGGCCTACTTGTCAAGACTATATATTGTTTTTACCTATCTATTTTCCTAAAATTCCATTTATTTGCTAAGTTTCACACAAAAACTCTCTCCTTTTACTCTCAATTCTCTCGCACTCTCAAGATTCCAAAAATTAAACTCCCTCCAAGTTTCTCTCCCTCTCTCTCTCTCTCTCTCTCTCTCTCTCTCTCTCTCTCTCTCTCTCTCTCTCTCTCTCTCTCTCTCTCTCTCTCTCTCTCTCTCTCTCTCTCTCTATCTCTATCTCTATCTCTATCACTCTCTCTCTCTATCTCTCTCTCCCTCACTCCCTCTCCCTCCCTCTCTCCTTCCTCCTTCGTTGCGTCAAACATCAGCTCTTGCCGAACCTTCTGGTGTTGCTCCCTCCATTTTCGGCCACACCATCGCACTGCCCTCCTTCGCTACCGACCACTGCACGTTACACTCCTCCCTCCGTCTGGCACGATTTTCTGGCACCTTCCTCCTTTTTCAACAACTGTTGTGGTACCACTTCGTACTCTCTGATCTCCTATTCAAATTCAGTAACAATTTCTTCATAATTCTTTATTTAAGTGCTTTTACACAATTGATTATGTGAATAAGAATTTTTGTGAATTTCTTAAATTGAATTTTGTTTGAGGTAATTGAATTAGGAATTGTTAGTTGAATTGAAATGATAGAACCATGTGGAGTAGGATAAATGGTTGTTGTGTGAGATTGTGCGAATTTATGCGTCGTATTATGTGTTGTACATGATGTTGTACCCCAAAATTTGCCCTCCCATATTCTTCAAGATTTGCAAAGAGCATGCTTCACAATCTCTCAAGAGTTGCGCAGTTCAATGGCCTCCTAACAGTCAAAATTAGGGCTTTGGTTCTGGCAAATAAATTGAAGTTTCCAAGGGTCCAAACAAGTCCTATATGCCTACAAACATGGTCAAGCATCCATATGCTAAGTTTCAAGACTTACAGCACAAAATTGCACAGTCAGAAACCTTAATTGCTCAACAGTCAACTGCAAGGGCAAAATGGTCATTTGACAGTCAAAAGTCCAAATTTTTTGGTCAACATCTTATTTTGAAGCCACAAACATCATTTGATCAATGCTTGATCATGATTTTCAAGGCATGGCTCAAAAAGTCTCAAGATGCAAAAGTTTCCATATTTGGACAGTTGAAAAAGTCAACTGTAAATTGACCAGGGCATAACTTCCACATGGTTTATCAGAAAAATTCCATCCAAAGCTCATTTTGAAGAGAATGGCATTTCCTACAACTCATCTTCACACTTCAAGTCCAAGAAATGCTCTCACAAAAAGTTATCAATCTCAACATTATAGGTCATTTTCGAAAGTCAACAAAAAGGAACTTTAAGTCAAAGACCATAACTTGAGATTGGTAAATCAAAATGACATGAGACCAAAGGCATTGGTTAGAGGACTTCAAGACCTTTCCAAAATGTCACAGAATATGATCAAAGCTTAAAAATTGAGCAAGATATGCCTTGTGGAAGTTGGGAAATTTTTGGGAATTTTGAAAACTCAACTTTGCTTCAAATGCCTCAAAATTGCTAATGGGCCACAATTTCTCCCAAGAATCATCATCCAAAAGCTATGCACGACCCATTGAACCAAAGGGGAGTTATTTCATCATTTTTTATTATTTATTTGAATTTTTATCACCATTAACTCATTTAATTAAAATAAAATATGACAAAAATAGCAAAGCATGTGTTTTAAATCTTTTTGCAGCATATTCTCTCATTTACTCACTCAAGATTTCGTGCACACCCCAAAAAGGCAAGAATCTTCATTTGATTGGCATGAGAAAGGTATGAAAAAGATTGGAAAATCATGGAAGATCACAAAAATTCAAAGGCATTAAAACTTGGATGTTGGGCTTGTTTTGTTGACCTAAAACATTCACATACATATACATATTGCAACCCTAATGCACAGAACCTAGAGGCTGCGCTCAGAATCAAATACAAACTTTGCATTTTTTGTCAAAAATTTCAAAACTGAAAACACAGCTAGAGGGTGTTTCAAGGCAAGAGAACAATTCCATTACATTCCTGACGCATCAAGGAAACTTTCTGAATCAAAATCACATCCTCACACACAGAGAAACGGTAGAACGCCATAGTCCTGTTCAAGAAAACTCTCATAATCGTACTTTGATTTATATGCATATTTCATACATTTTAAATGCTGATTTGTACTAATATGGACTCACTGAAGCTTTTGGTGTATGTTAATTGAACTAATCTTGCTTGTAGCGAAATATACCATTGAAATGTTCTAGGGTTTCAAAAGCTTCCATTTGGGGCTTTGAGTATCTGGAAAAATTAAGCCATAAGACCAGGACCATTGGATTCGTGACCTTCATACGAACTAATTCCATACCTCGCGCTCAATTTATATGAGCCCAGGGCCTAATCACTATTTTTGTGTTCTTCACTTAGTGGGGGTTTAAAACCCCCGCTATCTATTCTATGTTTTCAGGCAAAAGCGAAGAAGGAAGAAGAAGACGCTGGCGTGTTGAATGCTTGTTGGCCAGTTTGAATAACTGGCGCCCTTTTTTTTATTATCCCACTAACCCTTTCTTTCTCTCTCATATTGATTATTGCCCATTAAAGGAACAAAGAAACGCGCCTGGATGGTTGGTTGATGTGTTGTCTTTTAAACATTGGGACATGGGTTCGATTCCCAGGTCCCTCCCTTCTCCAATATTATTTTTCTTAATGTGTTTCTATGCAGCTTTCATCCTGTGGTCCATCATACACCCCAAAGCCTTGGCATGCCACATGTCTCTAAAGGCCAATCCAAAGGTCAGAATTGGCAGATCACCATGGGCATCAGTCAACTGCTTCCCACACGCGCCAGGAAAGTCAACATGGGCCTGCATTCCATGGGCCAAAATGCTTCCTATATACCTCCATAATTGGCCAGAAAACCCCCTATGGTTTGCATTTTTCTTCCTTTTTTTTAATTCTCTTTTTTCTTTTGATTAATTATTTTATTTAATTCCATAAAAATAATTTTATAACACAAAAAAATAAAAAAAATCAGAAAGTCAAAAAATAAAAATGTTTATTATTTAATTCATTAATATTCATTTTGTAAATAGGTTTAATAATCAATTTAGTTTTTAGGTTTAGTGTTTTCTTAAGTAAATTAAAAAATATAAAAACAAGTCTTTTATCATTTTTTTATCCTTTTTCTTAATAAATAATCTTTTCTTTTTACCATTTATTAAGTATTAATTATTTTTTGTAAATAAATATGCCATGTAAATAATTAATGTAAATTAGGTCAAACTTGAATTTATTTCTTTAATAATTAAAAATATTTAGAATTAGGGTTTTAATTCCATTTAATTTTCTCTAATTTCATAAATACAAAAAAACTCCAAAAATAAGTTCTTTTCGTTATTTAACTTAATTAATTTATTAATTGTAATGTAATTTCTTTAAAGGGTCCAATGCCCTCGCACCTTCGAATTTAATTTTCTCTTCGCGCGTTTATTTTATTTTTCTTTGTGAAATTTATGTACTTGCCCCAAAGCCTTGTAATAGATTAATTAGATATTTACTTTCTGCATTTTACTTATTCAAATCGGGTCTTGGTTTAATTTGGCGATGTAGACCCGCGCCTTTGTAATAGCGTAGGACTTTTATCTTCCCGCACCTTTTAAATGTTAATAACCACATGAAAGAATGAATGCCAAAAATAAAAACAAAGCGTAGATCACCAATGCATGACAAGATAAACATAATTGAAAATGACACACAATTCACACACCACCCCTAGGGTACGCCTCACTGTTGCCTTGCCCCTCGAAACGTGGTCGTCGAGTAGAGGATGTTTTAGTAAGTCCTCATGTCCATGAACATCGCATGGGGGTAGCTTCTAAGGTGTCTTCCTATTGCTCTGGTGACCACAATGTCCCGAACCCTCGAATTGACCCGAACACCTCCAACGGTGGTGCTACCTACCTCTCAATGGTGGGATGGCACTATCTTAAGGACATTTACACAGACTAATTCCTTAGGGTAGGTAGATGACTCGTAGATACTTGGTCTGAATTCAAAACAAATCAAAAACTTCTTTTCACACCGACACTTTGCAAAAAGCTTTCAAAAACAACTTTTCAAACACTCTTGAGGACTGATACAAGAGTCGAACTGAAATTTTAAACGAAACTTTTTCAAACCCACTCACCTTGAAAAGCAAACAACAATTTTGAAAACACAAATGAGCGAGTATCTAAGAGCCCATGGATAACCATGGATAGAAAGGGTGCTAACACCTTCCCTTTCTATAAATCTACCTCCCGAACCGAGAGCAATCTCAATAAGGAATTTTTCTGTGCTTTTGTCCTTTCAATTTTGAGAAAATAAAATACGGTGGCGACTCTTGCTTCCGCGACATTTCGCGAACCAGCGTTAAACAGTCAGTTCCAGATCCACCGATCCCACATGATTTCTTCATAATTAAATGTCGAATTTCATTTCTGATTTAGTTTTGTTGATAATAATGGAGAATTTCATGAGTAGATATAATGTTTAATTGAGTTGGATGATAACACAATACTTTTGACATTAGAACTTTTTATTCAACTCAACTCATGAAGTGTGTTGTTTGTCATCAGAAACTTGAGCGTCAACGTGGATTTAATTCATTACAAGTGTCAACTTGGTCTGTACCGATATCCCTTGTGTTGCAACGAGAAGAATATGGGTCTTCTAAGGAGTCATTAAGCACCAACAGACCTTAGAACCTTAAATGACACAACTTGGCCATTAGAACAGTAGCAGTATGCTACGCCCATTGAGGCTAAACTCTCGTGATGGTTCTAGCCGCAAGAAAAGATTGCGATTGCGATTGAGGGTAGTCAATGATATTTGGATCCTCTAAGAACCCGGTTACTTTTGATAGGACAGGTATGAACCAACAAACTGAAAGAGGGTAATACCTAGACCTCATGCTGGCCTAAACTTTAAGGGCTTGCCTTGTGTGACTTGTGTGCCTTACCATGTTTGCTTTTGTAAATATTTGTGGTGTGCTTTATCATAACATCATAACATCATGAGCATTGCATGCATCCTGCATAAGGACTGACCATTTCAAAGACAAAAGGGTTTCACCTTTGCTCTGTTTTGTAGGACATCATGATGCCTATGCGAAGGAATACTATTCGGTTCAACTTTGTTCACTCACCTGAGTTACTTGAAGAGTTGGTTAGCAGAATTCCAAATACCACTTCCTTCATCCAGAGGCATGGTTCTCTTCTCAGTTTAGTCACTGCAAAGCGGGATCAACAGTTGATGAGTGTCCTGACCCAGTTCTATGACCCTCTGTACCAGTGTTTCACCTTTCAAGACTTCCAGCTGGTCCCTACCCTGGAAGAGTTCTCTGATTTGCTTGGTATCCCTATCTTGGATCAGACTCCCTTTACTGGTTGGGAAAAGACCCTCAGGCTTGAGGAGGTGGCTGCAGCTCTTCCCTTGACTCATCAAGAAGTAATGGACAACTGGGTGACTAGAAGCGGAGTTAAGGGTTTCTTGGCCAAGTTTCTGATTGGTAAAGCTAACAGTTTCTGGAATGACTTGGACCTTAGGGCATATGAAGACATCTTGGCTCTCTTAATCTATGGGCTAGTCTTGTTTCCTAATCCTGACAACTTCATCAATGTCAGTGCCATAAGGATCTTTATGTCTCAGAACCCTGTGCCCACTCTCTTGGGTGACATCCTGCAACAACTTTATGCTCGTACTGCCCGAAGACGAGGAACTCTGTGGTGTTGTATCCCTTTATTGGTGAGGTGGTTTATTTAGCACCTCCCTAAGTCCGTGCTGAAGAACCAAGAAGGATGAGGTTGGGCTCATAGGTTAATGTCTCTCACTGACAAGGACATCATTTGAACTTTCAGAGGTTTGGATGAGATAGCTGTTATTGATCGTTGCGGAGAATACCCTAATGTTCCTCTGATTGGTACCTAAGGAGGAATCTCTTATAATCCATGTCTAGCTCTCCATCAATTTGGAAGAGCCAGAAGGGCAGGGCCTCATGAGATGTTGGTGCCTCACATCAGTTTTGAGTTTCAGGTGGATAGTGACGAGCTGCGTCGTAGGTTCATCAAGGCTTGGGACAGAGTTCATAAAGCTGGTCCACAAGAGTTGGGGCCAAAGACTTCTCTACCTATGGAATCCTACTACAAATGGGTTCGCATCCGTGCTCAGAAGTTAGGTATGCCGTACGAAGCTGTCAGACCCGTCATTCTTGAGTATCCTAACAAAGATGGGGCTCCTCCAACTGTCCTCCCTCCTCAGATACCCAGTGATTATGAGACATTAAAGAGGTCTTGGTCGCAACTGCGAGAAGAATGGGATTCGTATCGGGAAAAGTTCAATGAGCAGGAATTGAAGATCCAGAAGCTGACAAAGCAGTTGGAGAATGAGCGAGCTCTGAATGACTACATCCGTACTGAGAAGAGGAGACCATGGGATCAATAAGGAGCTCTGGATGTTCTTTTACAGTTTTATTTCCCTTTTTAGTAATTCCCTTTTATGTAATGCCTAAGGGCAATCTGTTGAACAATTTAAGTTTCAAAGTTGAATCTAATGAAGTGTGTTCCTTTTTTGTTTACAAAGTTAAATCCCGATTGTCTTTGAAAACATAAATCATACGCATTCCATTCATCATGTGCATAGCAGGTATTCTTCTTTTCAGGTTGCTTACTGTTCTTCGCTGTTTATTTCAGCATCATGAACCCTGACTCATCATCAACCGAGATGTCTATCAAGGCCCTTCAGGCGCAGAACGCGCAATTTCAGGAGCTGATCATGGGTTTGGCTCAAGGCCAAGAAGAGCTGAAGGCTTTACTCCTGAAGAAGGAGAAGAAGAAGAAGAGAACTGTCCTTTTCAACACGGGCCGAAGGTTTGGAAACACTCTGCAGAATGAGGAAGCTGGTTCTTCTGTAGGCAAGAGCAGTCCCCAAGGGGGAAAAGGTCCTAGTCCGGTAGTCTCTGACAACGAGACTGACTTCAATGAGGAACAGTATCCTCCGGCTGAAGACAGATACAAGCAGTTGGAAGACAGACTGAACGCCATGGAGATCCAACAAGTGCCTGGGCTGGATTTCGGAGATTTGGGATTATCTACTGGTTTGATCATTCCTCACAAGTTTAAGGCACCATCCTTCACCAAGTATGACGGGGTGTCTTGCCCCAAGCTACACCTCAGATCTTATGTGCGGAAGATTCAGCCGTACACTGTGGATAAGAATTTGTGGATCCACTTCTTCCAGGAGAGTCTTTCAGGGACTCATCTCGAATGGTTCTATCAGCTGGATGGAACCAAGGTTCGTAACTGGGAGGAGTTGGCTACTGCTTTTTACAAGCAGTATCAATATAATGCCGACCTTGCTCCTACACACACCCAACTCCAGGGTATGTCGCTAGGATCAAGCGAAGGTTTTAAAGAGTATGCACAGAAGTAGAGGGATCTGGCTGGCAGGGTGCAACCTCCGTTAACAGACTGTGAGCTGGTGGATATGTTCTTGGGGACCCTATCTGGGCCATTTTTCAATCATCTTATCGGTAACTCATCTGCAGGGTTCACTGACCTTATTCTGACAGGGGAGAGGATAGAGGCTGGATTGAAGTCCGGTAAAATTCAGAAGGGTGCATCTTCAAGTTCTGAGAAGAAACCCTTTAAGAAGGAGGCCAATGCTGTGTATGGGCCTAGGAGGCAAGAGAAACCAGAACGCCGCCAATCTGTCAACGTGGTGATGATTGCAAAGCCTGCTGCCGCTCCTCGGCAAACCAATCCACAAAGGGCTGAGAGACCTAGAAGAGAGTTTACCCGACTGAGTATGACCTTGTCGCAAATCTTGCCGCAGTTGCTATCCACCAACTTAGTAACTATCAGGGAGGCCCCGAAGGTTGTGAATACTGCCTCTCCCAAGTACAATCCAAATGCCCGCTGTGCTTATCACTCCGATAGCCCGGGGCATTCCACTGATGACTGTTGGTCCTTGAGGAATAAGGTGCAAGACCTTATTGACACAAATGAGATACAATTTGAAGCGCCTGAGAGGCCAAATGTGGTGAATGCTCCTATGCCCCAGCATGGAGTAAATGCTGTTGATGAAGATGTGTATGCCGTTTCTGTGAATGACGTAGCTACTCCTCTGATGACTGTTAAGAGGAACCTATTGCTGGCCGGTTTATTTCCGGGTTGTAGCGAAGGTTGCCTTTTGTGTGTTGTTTCCCTTTCTGGTTGTCCTTTGCTGAAGTTAGGCGTCCAAAGCCTGATGGACAGCAAGGAGATTCTGTTCAAGAAGACCGCTGTTCCGTTTGTTCCTGTGGAAGAAGTATCTGTTGTTACAATTTTCAGTAATCCAATCAAGGCTCCCCCGAGGAAGCCGGTTAAAATCATGACTGTCGCACCCATTGTTATTACTGTTCCGGGGCCCCTCCCCTATGAATCTGATAAGGCTGTCCCATGGCACTATGAGGCAGATGTATATGCACATGGTATAAAGCAAGAGTTCAACACTGGCACCAGCATCAGCAATATCACTGGTCCAGCCAAAGTAACCCGCAGTGGAAGGCTCTTCTCGCCTGACATTGCGCCACCAGCTATTCGAAGACCTCTCGTTATAACACCTGCAAGTGCACCTGTTCCCATTTCTGATCAAGTTGCTTCCCCTGCTGCTGAGTCATCTAATGCTCGGGGCAAAGGGATTGATGATGAGCCTGCCCGGATGGAGGCACCAAAGTCTATGAATATTGAAGCCTCCCAGCAAGAAATGGAGGAAATTCTCAAAATAATCAAGAAGAGCGATTTTAATGTTGTTGAGCAGCTGGGGCATACCCCCTCCAAGATCTCTATGCTCTCCTTGTTGCTGTGCTCAGAGGCCCATGCTAAAGCCATGATTTCATTTCTAAAGACGACCCATGTGCCACATGAGACATCTGCAGTCCAGTTTACTGATTGCGTAGCCAATTTGACAGCCGATAATGGTTTGAGTTTCTCGGATGCTGACCTTACTGCTAAGGGAAAGAACCACAATGATGCCCTTCATGTCTCTATTGAATGCAGGGGCACTACTCTTGCGCACGTGTTGGTGGACACCGACTCTTCCCTGAATGTGCTACCAAAAAAGGCCTTAGACCGGTTGGATTGTGAGGGCCTGGAGCTGAAACCTAGCAATATCATTGTCAGAGCCTTCGACGGTTCTAAGAGGATGGTTCATGGAGAGGTAGACATTCCTATTCGTGTGGGTTCTCAAGTATTCGACTCAACTTTCTATGTGATGGATATCCGTCCATCTTATTCCTGTTTACTGGGTCGACCTTGGATTCACAAAGCTGGGGCAGTGACCTCTACCCTACACCAGAAGCTCAAGTACCCCGTCAGATGGAAGATTGTCACTGTGCAGGGAGAGGAGGAGTATATGGTTAGTCACTTGAATTCCTTCCGATATATTGAGATGGACGGGGAGTTTATTGAAACCCCCTTTCAACATTTTGAAGAGGTACCTCCAACATTGGCAGCAGCAGAAACAGTGGTTGAAGAGGACTTTCCCTTGAAGATGGCTTCCTTGAAGGACGCCCGGGCTGTAATCAAGAAAGGTGAATGTGCTAACTGGGGCAGGCTCCCTGATTTTACACCTAAAACTGACAAGTTTGGACTGGGTTTTACTGCAGAGGCTCAGAAGGTTGTGCGCAAAGTTAGAACCAGAAGACCTCCTGTGCTCATCACCAATCCAGGAGTGAATGCCATTGGGGATGAAGATGAAGTGGAAGAGTCAGAGTTTGATAGCTGTATCTACCCGACGACTGATGGTGGATTGACCAATTGGATTGCTAAAGATCATACTCCTGTTAATTTTGTTACGCAATAATAAACTCCTTTGTTTTTGTTATTTGTAATAAACAATGAATTGAAACTCTATGGCCCGGTGTCTTACCCGGGGCACCGTGGCTTCATTTGTGAGGGCATATTAATTGTCATTTCATATGTCATGAATAAAGACCTTGGACGTTTTCTCGCATTTCAAATATTATGCTCTTTTTTCTTTCTTTCCTTTCTTTATATATTGCAAAACAGCTGTATTTACACACACTCACTCATACAGGTTTCAATCCACTCTGGATCTCACTGGTAACAACTCTTCTACTGCCAGTTATGACTTCGAAAATCTGATCAACTTAGCCGAAGACGAAGGTGAAGATGATTGCGAAGTGCCTGGCGAGCTTGCAAGACTGTTACAACAAGAAGAGAGGGAAATTCAACAACACGAAGAGCCGGTGGAAACAATAAATCTGGGTACTGATACAGAAAGGAAGGAAGTCAAGATTGGTGCCAACCTAGAGCTCAGCGTGAAGCAACGGTTGACTCAGATGCTACATGATTATGTGGAGATCTTCGCCTGGTCCTACGAAGACATGCCTGGGTTGGATACCGACATTGTGGTCCATCATTTTCCTACCAAGGAAGACTGCCCTCCGGTTAAGCAAAAGGTCCGCCGTATGCGTCCAGAGATGTCTGAGAAGATTAAGGCCGAGGTTATGAAGCAATTCGATGTCGGGTTTCTTGTAGTGACTTCTTACCCTCAGTGGGTTGCTAATGTGGTGCCGGTACCAAAGAAAGATGGAAAGGTCATAATGTGTGTTGATTACAGGGATTTGAACAGGGCCAGCCCCAAGGATGATTTCCCCCTACCTCACATTGATGTCCTTGTTGACAATACTGCTCAGCATAAGGTGTTCTCTTTCATGGATGGTTTTTCAGGCTATAATCAGATCAAGATGGCTCCTGAAGATATGGAAAGACTACCTTTGTTACTCAGTGGGGCACTTTCTGCTACAAGGTCATGCCTTTTGGACTGAAGAACGCTGGGGCAACCTACCAACGTGCCATGGTTGCTTTATTTCATGACATGATCCATCATGAGATCGAAGTGTATGTCGATGACATGATTGCAAGGTCCCAAACTGAGGAGGAACACCTTGACCATCTGCAGAAATTGTTTGACCGTCTGAAACTGTACAGGCTGAGGTTGAACCCGAACAAGTGCACCTTCGGGGTAAGATCTGGAAAGTTGCTAAGCTTCGTTGTAAGTGATAAGGGTATTCAAGTGGACCCTGCCAAGGTTAAATCCATTCAAGAGATGCCAGTTCCTAAGACAGAGAAAGAAGTCAGAGGTTTTTAGGACGCCTGAATTACATTTCCCGATTCATCTCGCACCTAACTGCCACCTGTGAACCAATCTTCAAGCTGCTGAAGAAAGATCAGGTAGTACGTTGGAATGATGAATGTCAGGCCGCCTTTGACAGGATCAAAGAGTATCTCCAAGAACCGCCCATCCTTATGCCACCGGTTGAAGGGAGACCTCTGATACTATACCTGACAGTACTTGACAACTCAATGGGGTGTGTGCTGGGGCAGCATGACGAGTCTGGCCGAAAAGAGCATGCCATTTATTACCTTAGCAAAAATTTTACCGACTGTGAGACCCGATACTCACTGCTCGAGAAGACTTGCTGCGCTTTGGTATGGGCTGCTCGCCGGCTGAGACAGTATATGCTGACTCACACTACCTTGTTGATCTCAAAGATGGATCCTATAAAGTACTTATTTGAAAAGCCTGCTCTGTCTGGGAGAATAGCAAGATGGCAAATGATCTTGACGGAATACGACATCCAGTACACGACCCAGAAAGCCATCAAAGGAAGTATATTGGCAGACCACTTGGCACATCAGGCAGTAGACGAATATCAGTCAATGAACTTCGAGTTTCCAGACGAGAGTATCATGATAGTGACTGATTGTGAAGTACCTGGACCGGATGAAGGACCTGAGGAAGGATCCCGATGGTCTATGCACTTTGACGGAGCCTCCAATGCTTTGGGTAACGGTATCGGCGCTGTGATAATATCCCCCCAAGGCACTCATACTCCACTCACTGCCCGGCTATGTTTCAACTACACCAACAACATGGCAGAGTATGAGGCGTGCATCATGGGTCTCCAAGCTGCGATCGACTTAAGGATCAAGTTTCTGAGTGTCTTCGGAGATTCCGCTCTCGTGATCAATCAGATCAAAGGGGAGTGGGATACGAAACATCCGAATCTTATTCCTTACAGAGAATGTGTATTGACATTGATCCCCCACTTCACGGAGATAACCTTTGAACATTTCCCAAGAGAGGAGAATCAGTTAGCGGACGCGTTAGCTACGATGTCTTCCATGTTCAAAGTCAAATGGGACAATGAGGCTCCCCGGATCATCATCTGGAAACTGGACAAACCGGCATACTGTTGTGATCTCGAGACTGAATTGGTGACTGAGAAGCCTTGGTACCATGAGGTGAAGAGATACTTGGAAGCTCAGGAATACCCTGAAGGTGCATCTGTCAATGATAAAAAGTTTCTAAGAAGGTTCGTAGCGAAGTTCTTCCTTAGCAACGGTATTCTGTACAAGCGAAACCATGATTCGACTTTACTACGTTGTGTGGATAAGACTGAAGCAGAAAGGATCATGGAAGAGCTACATGAAGGTACCTTCGGAACACATTCCAGTGGACACACTATGGCAAAGAAGATCCTTCGGGCAGGATATTTCTGGTCCACAATGGAAGCCGACTGCTACCAACATTCTCGGACATGTCACAAATGCCAGATTTATGCAGACAAGGTGCATGTTCCTCCAGTTCCTCTAAATGTCTTGACAGCACCTTGGCCGTTTGCAATGTGGGGCATAGATATGATCGGTGAGATTAAACCTACGGCATCCAACGGGCATCGCTTCATCCTGGTAGCGATTGATTACTTCACGAAGTGGGTTGAAGCAGCTTCCTACGCTACAGTAACCAAGAACGTTGTGGCACGGTTCATTTGGCATAATCTGATCTGTCGATACGGCGTCCCTGAAAGAAACATTACAGACAACGGTACCAATCTTAATAACAAGATGATCACTGAGCTCTGCGAGCAGTTTAAGATACAGCACCACAACTCTTCTCCTTACAGACCGAAGATGAATGGGGCTGTAGAAGCAGCAAATAAAAATATCAAGAAAATTGTGCAGAAGATGACAGTGACTTATAAAGATTGGCACGAGATGTTACCGTTTGCTCTACACGGGTACCGTACCTCAGCAAAGACGTCAACCGGGGCAACTCCTTTCTCCTTGGTCTACGGTATGGAGGCAGTCTTACCGATCGAAGTGCAGATACCCTCTCTCCGGATAATGAAATATGCAGATCTGAGCGAAGATGATTGGATCCAGACACGACTTGATCAGATAAATCTAATTGACAAAAAGAGACTTGCTGCTATTTGTCATCGTCAGACATACCAAAAGCGGATGATCAGGGCATTTAACAAAAAGGTCAAACCACAAGAATATCAAGTTGGGGATCTGGTAATCAAGCGCATCATCCTTCCTCAGAGTGATCCAAGGGGCAAGTGGACCCCTACATACGAAGGGCCATTTGTGGTTAAACATGTGTTCTCAGGAGGAGCCATGATTCTAACTACCATGGATGGTGACGACCTTCCTCACCCCGCCAATGCAAACATAGTAAAAAGATACTACGCATAATAAAGACCCGCTAGGTTGACATACCTAGGCAAAAATTAGGGCCTCCCGGCGAACCAAAAGGGTTCGGGCAAAATGAAGGGACGAAATGAAAAAATCTGTACACCCGGCAAGTCGAAAACCTGAAAAGGCGGCTTGGGCAAAAATGGGTATCCCGGTGGACTGAAAACCAGAAAGGGCGGTCCAGGCAAAAGTTAGGGATAAAAGCGTAATACTATGTCTCATTGGATCACCTTGCATCCAGAATCCGGTATCTACAGCGAGTTCAGAAGGCATCGATCAATCAACTTCATCTTCAGCTAGGTCATCAAGTGATGAGACGCTCGAGGATATAAGGCCGATAGCAGAGTTGGAACCCAGTGGGATTATTCTTTTCACACAACTGTTTTATTTTACTTTGTACAAATTTGTATAAACTCTTTTGTTCGGCGGCGTTCTCTTACTAGGACGTCAGCCTCTTGTACATAAACGCCTATTTTACAGGCAAATTCAAAAAATCAATATAAATACACTTTTCAGTTAAAATTGCCAATTGTTTTTCTTTTCTGTTTTATTTTGTGAAGAACGTCCAAGGTTTAATTTGTGATATATGCATTTGACGATAATTGCTAACTCATAAATATTTGCATACGAAACAAAGGATTAATTACAGGTAACATTAGAAACAGGGGCAATAATGAGTGGTCTAAGCGATCTAATTGTTCTGTCCACCAAGGTATCAAGGTAGGTTCAGCTAAAGAACGTAACCAGTACATCTTAATTCCCCAGAGAGTGAGCCAGCAAATCAATGCACTCTCCCCAAGCAAAGTTATACAATCAGCCTTAAGGAAGTTGGGTATCCCCGCAGATCTCAACATTCCCCAGCACGATATACAGATATTCTTAAACAAGCATCCCCGGCAGTCTTGACCCAAATATTGTTCCCCGGCGGTATATCAAACATTCAGCGGAGCTACTTCCCCAATATATCTCAAGATTTCCCCAGGAGAGTCAAATCAGATTTCCCCAGGAAAGTTTGAATCCATCTCCCAGCAGGAAGCTTATCCCCAGTAGATTCTGGAAGCTTTCCCCCTGCAGAGCACGAACGCGTCCCCTGGCTTTATTCAAAGGTTATTTCCCTACCAGGATATAACTGGGTTATCCTCAGCCAAAAGCCACGGAAAGATCGTCCCCGACGAAGTCTTCTTATCCCCATCGAAGTCCATTAACACTTCCAACACAACAATGGTATCCCCAGCGAAGTTACCATCAACATCCCAGCAAAGTACCTCTCTTCCCGCAGAGTATTGTTTCCCAGCAAGATCGCTAGAGTAATTTTTCTCCCCGCAGAGTAATCCATTCGCCAAGTTTATTCCCCAACGGAGTTATCTTCTCCTACCGGTATTCTTGCAACCATCACTCCCCAGTGGAAACAGAAGCTCTACATCAGCCCAGGATTTAACTCCCCGGCACCCGTCAAGGATTCATTTTCCTAAAACGAAAACATACGTTCAAAAGCATCACAAACATCATGATACATGCATAAACGCATCATATCTTACAATCCCATTTATGTTGAGAACATCATTGCTTGATCCATATCATGCATTGCATATGACTGACCTTTACCTTTCAGGAAAGATCCAGTTAAGTTCTCCACTATATTCCAAGACTTTAGCCTGGTTCAGTTAAATCGACCCTAAGATTTTCCTGATTCTTATCCAGTCAAAGGCCTTCTCTGGTTCAGTCAGATCGACCCTAAGATCTCCCTGATTCTTATCCAGTTGAAGATATTCCAAGACCTTGCCCGGTTCAGTTAAATGGACCCTAAGATTTTCCTGATTCTTATCCAGTCAAAGGCCTTCTCCGGTTCAGACAGATCGACCCTAAGATCTCCCTGATTTTTATCCCAGTAGAAGACATCCAAGATTCTCTCAGCGTTCCTGTTGAGGTAGTAATCGCCCAAGGTTCTCTCAGCGTTCCTGTTGAGGTAATAATCGCCCAAGGTTCTCTCAGCGTTCCTGTTGAGGTAGTAATCGCCCCAAGATTCTCTCATCGTTCCTGTTGAGGTAGTAATCGCCCAAGGTTCTCTCAGCGTTCCTGTTGAGGTAGTAATCATCCAATGTTCTCTCAGCGTTCCCGTTGAGGTAGTAATCGCCCAAGGTTCTCTCATCATCCCGTTGAGGTAGTAACCATCCCTGGTTCATTCATCACCTTTTGAAGCTCCAGATTCAATTCCTGTAACCAGTCAGGGCACATCTACACAAAGAGTTTGAAGACCAGCTCCTGTAACAGGTCAGGTAATCATTTTCTTTTTCAGGTACGCAAGTTCTCGCTAAGAAATCTCTTACGCGATCGACACTCAGACGGCATCTATAAGCCCATCCACTTATCCATCACCTCTCAACATGGCATCTATAAGCCCATCTTCCTATCCACTAATCTCCAAATGGCATCTGTAAGCCCATTCCCATCATCACACTACTATGTGAGCGCAAATTTCTGGGAACTCTAGTGTTCAATCATCTTCCACCTTCGGATTACGAAAGGCACGTCAGCCAATCTACATCCTCAGGTCTAAGAAGATTGAACAGGGGCAACTGTTGTACCCCAAAATTTGCCCTCCCATATTCTTCAAGATTTGCAAAGAGCATGCTTCACAATCTCTCAAGAGTTGCACAGTTCAATGGCCTCCTAACAGTCAAAATTAGGGCTTTGGTTCTGGAAAATAAATTGAAGTTGCCAAGGGTCCAAACAAGTCCTATGTGCCTAAAAACATGGTCAAGCATCCATATTCTAAGTTTCAAGACGTACAACACAAAATTTCACAGTCAGAAACCCTAATTGCTCAACAGTTAACTGCAAGGGCAAAATGGTCATTTGACAGTCAAAAGTCCAAATTTTTTGGTCAACATCTTATTTTGAAGCCACAAAAATCATTTGATCAATGCTTGATCATTATTTTCAAGGCATGGCTCAAAAAGTCTCAAGATGCAAAAGTTTCCATATTTGGACAGTTGAAAAAGTCAACTGTAAATTGACCAGGGCATAACTTCCACATGGTTTATCAGAAAAATTCCATCCAAAGCTCATTTTGAAGAGAATGGCATTTCCTACAACTCATCTTCAAACTTCAAGTCCAAGAAATGCTCTCACAAAAAGTTATCAATCTCAACATTATAGGTCATTTTCAAAAGTCAACAAAAAGGCACTTTAAGTCAAAGACCATAACTTGAGATTGGTAAATCAAAATGACATGGGACCAAAGGCATTTGTTAGAGGACTTCAAGACCTTTCCAAAATGTCACAGAACATGATCAAATCTTAAAAATTTAGCAAGATATGCCTTGTGGAAGTTGGGAAATTTTTGGGAATTTTGAAAAGTCAACTTTGCTTCAAATGCCTCAAAATTGCTAATGGGCCACAATTTCTCCCAAGAATCATCATCCAAAAGCTATGCACGACCCATTGAACCAAAGGGGAGTTATTTCATCATTTTTTATTATTTATTTGAATTTTTATCACCATTAACTCATTTAATTAAAATAAAATATGACAAAAATAGCAAAGCATGTGTTTTAAATCTTTTTGCAGCATATTCTCTCATTTACTCACTCAAGATTTCGTGCACACCCCAAAAAGGCAAGAATCTTCATTTGATTGGCATGAGAAAGGTATGAAAAAGATTGGAAAATCATGGAAGATCACAAAAATTCAAAGGCATTAAAACTTGGATGTTGGGCTTGTTTTGTTGACCTAAAACATTCACATACATATACATATTGCAACCCTAATGCACAGAACCTAGAGGCTGCGCTCAGAATCAAATACAAACTTTGCATTTTTTGTCAAAAATTTCAAAACTGAAAACACAGCTAGAGGGTGTTTCAAGGCAAGAGAACAATTCCATTACATTCCTGACGCATCAAGGAAACTTTCTGAATCAAAATCACATCCTCACACACAGAGAAACGGTAGAACGCCATAGTCCTGTTCAAGAAAACTCTCATAATCGTACTTTGATTTATATGCATATTTCATACATTTTAAATGCTGATTTGTACTAATATGGACTCACTGAAGCTTTTGGTGTATGTTAATTGAACTAATCTTGCTTGTAGCGAAATATACCATTGAAATGTTCTAGGGTTTCAAAAGCTTCCATTTGGGGCTTTGAGTATCTGGAAAAATTAAGCCATAAGACCAGGACCATTGGATTCGTGACCTTCATACGAACTAATTCCATACCTCGCGCTCAATTTATATGAGCCCAGGGCCTAATCACTATTTTTGTGTTCTTCACTTAGTGGGGGTTTAAAACCCCCGCTATCTATTCTATGTTTTCAGGCAAAAGCGAAGAAGGAAGAAGAAGACGCTGGCGTGTTGAATGCTTGTTGGCCAGTTTGAATAACTGGCGCCCTTTTTTTTATTATCCCACTAACCCTTTCTTTCTCTCTCATATTGATTATTGCCCATTAAAGGAACAAAGAAACGCGCCTGGATGGTTGGTTGATGTGTTGTCTTTTAAACATTGGGACATGGGTTCGATTCCCAGGTCCCTCCCTTCTCCAATATTATTTTTCTTAATGTGTTTCTATGCAGCTTTCATCCTGTGGTCCATCATACACCCCAAAGCCTTGGCATGCCACATGTCTCTAAAGGCCAATCCAAAGGTCAGAATTGGCAGATCACCATGGGCATCAGTCAACTGCTTCCCACACGCGCCAGGAAAGTCAACATGGGCCTGCATTCCATGGGCCAAAATGCTTCCTATATACCTCCATAATTGGCCAGAAAACCCCCTATGGTTTGCATTTTTCTTCCTTTTTTTTAATTCTCTTTTTTCTTTTGATTAATTATTTTATTTAATTCCATAAAAATAATTTTATAACACAAAAAAATAAAAAAAATCAGAAAGTCAAAAAATAAAAATGTTTATTATTTAATTCATTAATATTCATTTTGTAAATAGGTTTAATAATCAATTTAGTTTTTAGGTTTAGTGTTTTCTTAAGTAAATTAAAAAATATAAAAACAAGTCTTTTATCATTTTTTTATCCTTTTTCTTAATAAATAATCTTTTCTTTTTACCATTTATTAAGTATTAATTATTTTTTGTAAATAAATATGCCATGTAAATAATTAATGTAAATTAGGTCAAACTTGAATTTATTTCTTTAATAATTAAAAATGTTTAGAATTAGGGTTTTAATTCCATTTAATTTTCTCTAATTTCATAAATACAAAAAAACTCCAAAAATAAGTTCTTTTCGTTATTTAACTTAATTAATTTATTAATTGTAATGTAATTTCTTTAAAGGGTCCAATGCCCTCGCACCTTCGAATTTAATTTTCTCTTCGCGCGTTTATTTTATTTTTCTTTGTGAAATTTATGTACTTGCCCCAAAGCCTTGTAATAGATTAATTAGATATTTACTTTCTGCATTTTACTTATTCAAATCGGGTCTTGGTTTAATTTGGCGATGTAGACCCGCGCCTTTGTAATAGCGTAGGACTTTTATCTTCCCGCACCTTTTAACTGTTAATAACCACATGAAAGAATGAATGCCAAAAATAAAAACAAAGCGTAGATCACCAATGCATGACAAGATAAACATAATTGAAAATGACACACAATTCACACACCACCCCTAGGGTACGCCTCACTGTTGCCTTGCCCCTCGAAACGTGGTCGTCGAGTAGAGGATGTTTTAGTAAGTACTCATGTCCATGAACATCGCATGGGGGTAGCTTCTAAGGTGTCTTCCTATTGCTCTGGTGACCACAATGTCCCGAACCCTCGAATTGACCCGAACACCTCCAACGGTGGTGCTACCTACCTCTCAATGGTGGGATGGCACTATCTTAAGGACATTTACACAGACTAATTCCTTAGGGTAGGTAGATGACTCGTAGATACTTTCTCTGAATTCAAAACAAATCAAAAACTTCTTTTCACACCGACACTTTGCAAAAAGCTTTCAAAAACAACTTTTCAAACACTCTTGAGGACTGATACAAGAGTCGAACTGAAATTTTAAACGAAACTTTTTCAAACCCACTCACCTTGAAAAGCAAACAACAATTTTGAAAACACAAATGAGCGAGTATCTAAGAGCCCATGGATAACCATGGATATAAAGGGTTCTAACACCTTCCCTTTCTATAAATATACCTCTCGAACCGAGAGCAATCTCAATAAGGAATTTTTCTGTGCTTTTGTCCTTTCAATTTGGAGAAAATAAAAGACGGTGGCGACTCTTGCTTCCGCGACATTTCGCGAACCAGCGTTAAACAGTCAGTTCCAGATCCACCGATCACACATGATTTCTTCATAATTAAATGTCGAATTTCATTTCTGATTTAGTTTTGTTGATAATAATGGAGAATTTCATGAGTAGATATAATGTTTAATTGAGTTGGATGATAACACAATACTTTTGACATTAGAACTTTTTATTCAACTCAACTCATGAAGTGTGTTGTTTGTCATCAGAAACTTGAGCGTCAACGTGGATTTAATTCATTACAAGTGTCAACGTGGATTTAATATTTTTTTCCTGTATGTCCAAATAAGATTTTGAAACAAGATTTTTTATGTACGTTGATTCATGAATAAGTTTGTCCGGAATGAACAAGTATCTTGTAATATGTGTTTTAATTTGTGTTTGAGGTGCATTGTTCATAATCGGTCATTTCTTGAATGTTGATGTTTAGTTTTAGCAATTTAAATTCAAGTTTCAGGATAATTTGTGGAATAATAAGTTATTGTCTGGTATCTATAAATCATGTGAAATGCGTAATTTAATTCTTACTAAGTACTTAGAGGAGCTTGCCTTGGCAATTGATGAGTACTGGTACCATCTCGATTGATTTCAGAACTAATTTCTTGTGCGTTTTGTGAATAGAATAATAATATTCAGAATTTAGTTTCATGTGCATATTCCTCTTTAATTTCCATTTGACATTTATTTGTACTTAATTGAACATTTTATGAGAATTTACAATGAGTTTTCTTGTTTCCGATACAAGTTTCCGCTTAAATTCATGTATGTACATAATGTTGTCCCATTTTCATTTCCACATGTGCATATCATTCTAATTGTCATTTGATATTTGTTTGCGCATATCTAAACATCCTATGACCATTAATGATGATTTTTCTCGCTTCTGATGCATTTTCTAGTTAATTCCAAGTTTGCATATGTTGTTGCATGGTTTTTCTATGTTGTGGTTGAGTTGCATTTAATTGTTGGTTTGCACATTATTGCACTTGTATTGGTATATCTTGGCCATATGCATTGGGTTTTGATGTTGCCATTTTGTGCGATTCATGTTATGATGCACATGTTTCCCCGTATTTGATTTTGTGCTTATGTTATTTGTTTAATTTCGTGTTATGCATGATAATATACCGCTTTGAGCTGTGATGTCGATTTTTTGCTAACATTTGATATTCCTTGTTATTCTCTAACTCTTCTTGTGACATTGTGAAATTTTTGGAAGGCAATTCATCGCGATACATTTGTCTGGTTTATACTATTTGCTTGTGTAGCATTGCTTGGAGTGCGCATAGATTGCGATTTATTTTTGCATTTTAATATTGGATATTGTATCTGATTTGTTTTTTTGTTGTTGATGCTAGCTCGCTTGAAGTATTTCAGGTTTCTTGGCTTTTACCTACTATATAACGGACTCTTATCTGTTTGGTATATTTCTGGTTTATTTTTTTGCATTTGTTTACTGCTTTTCTGATGCTATGAGAAGTAGGATTGAGATGCATGTTTTGGGAGTCATTGCGTTAGGCAGGAAATGTTGTTTTAAAAGTCCTTTAGCAGGAAATTCCTACTTGTGCATGTTTGTTTACCATTGTGTGTGTTTATATTTGTGACAAAGACCTTAAAGAAGGCGTCCAATTCCTTTTCCCCTTTGATAAGTCCTCAGAGAAGGCAAGTGAAGGACGGTTCGCAATCGACCCCCACAATTTCTAGTCTGTGTCATTCGTAGCTTGCACCGTGTTTCGATTTTACGAATCGTGCTATTCTTGTATCTATTTGGTCAAGTGGAGAAGGGTTCTCAATCAACCCCCCGCGCTTTGTCATTAACTCGTGTTCCGTTCACGTTGATGCTCTGATGTTATCTAGTTATAGCCTTCTATCTCCTACCTCGATAACATGATATATTAATTAGGTGTTTAGTCGCTTATGACGATTCACTCTCGTTCTTCTCTTGCCTAGATAACATGATTTCTTGTTTAAGAGTTGACACCTTTTATTCTTCTTCCCATGATGATGTGTTATCATAGTTAAGAACTACGTATTTGTTCATTATTGCTTGCCTTAATGATTCGATATCTTGGTTAAGTCTCCCTTTATTCTACCTTGATGGCTCGATGTCATGGTTAGGTTCCCCTTCTCCCTTGTCCTACCTCGATGACACAATATTTTGGTTAGGTGTGACCCCTCTCCCTTTCCTTCCTTGGTGACATGATACCTCGGTTAGGCGTGTGCTACTTGAGTGAGTCGATACTCCTCAAGCTTTGTGTATTTACTTTTCATTGTGATTACATGCTCCGGTAGGATTTCTGAATTCAATCTTAGGAAGCGAATTTAGATAGACCTTAGGTTGCAAACCACGCATGACAACTCTAGGCTTACTTTGCTAGTCTCCGTTAGACCTTTTTATTTATCTTTTGCATTTGCATTAAAACTAACACTTCTTTTTCTTTCAAACTGCAAAACACTTTAATAATACAAAAACCCTTTTTCAAGGTAAAAAACACCAACCAATTCAAACTTCATTTTGCCACTTGACTTTTCTTTTAAAACCCTTTTCAAGGGTAAAAAACATACAACAAGCTGAAACATGTGATCCGAACTACGAAGTTGTGATTCCTCGAAAGGGATACGTAGGCATTAGGTCGCGGTGCCTAGGAGAGAAAAACTTTGAAAATATTATTTCTTTTCCCTGTATTTTCTTTCGCTTGTATTCCCTTTTAGCATTAAGCATTAGACATAGATTTTTACACACCCTTAGGTTAGAGCAAACTTAAGTGCATTCTATGGAGTACCCCAGACGCGTGGGGTGCTAATACCTTCCCCTCGCGTAACCGACTTTCGTACCCTTTATCTTAGACGCAATATCATCTTATCCATTTCTTTGGGGTTCTCTCGATATCTTCCCTTCCTTCTGGATAAATAGAGTTTGGTGGCGACTCTGTGTTTTTTCGCGGCACGTCAGCTGGAGACTCTGCGGGGGACATGTTAACCAATTGTTAGTCCATCCTATGCAAGTCAATCTTGGTTTTTGCTTGTTTTCTTATCTTTTGGTATTTTATATGTTATTGTGTTATTGTTGCTTTATTTACTGCTTACGTGCATATGTTTGCAGAAGATTTTACCGTTGTCCATATACTGCTAATGTGATGTGTTATTTCCATGGTGGGAGGGTGTTCTATGAGGTAAAAGGCCCATTACACAGGCCATTGGCACATAGGTTAGACGGATACTCATGTCAAATCTCGTGTTCCATTGAAACATGTGAGGAGGCATCAGATACCACACTCAGATGAGGTTCTATTGGCGATGCCTTTTGTCTTGCACCCTTTATGCATAGACAAGGTGTTCATATGGAAGACTCCCGAATCTGATTATCATTAGGGACCCTAATCTGATTAGAACTTACCTATGAGTTGGGGTTGGAAATAATTATTACAGGTACAAATGTTGATCTTTAATACTCGGTTCTTTTGTATTCTGATATGACTCGGACCGTTGGTCCTATTACATGTGATCGTGATTCTATTATCAGTACAGTAGTGGTTCAGTTTATAGAAGCCATGATCCTATTGCATTCATGAAACATTGTATTAATTGTATTTTAACATACATGTTTTCTTATTTCCGGGTATTCTAGTATTTGAATCTTGTTGTTAGGCCACCTTTGGTGATGGATACTGAGAAGAAAGATAATAACCGATATCATGTCATCTACAAGTTCCATGTGCTTGTTCTTGATAATCTCTTTCTGCTAGCCAAGATGTCTCATCTCGAGAATGTTACCACCTTTACGGAAGATTATGGAATAATCCTGATGTGTCTAAAGTATCTGCTCAATGAGAATCAAAAATACGTCGTCCAAGTTATGTTTCAGTTGTATGATCGCATACTGAGATGCTTCTTATTCCTTGATCATCTGTTGGCACCAACCTTGGAAGAGTACTCTGTTATCTTGGACATTCCTATTCCGCACCAAGTACCTTTCCATACTGCTATGAAGAAGCTAGATATTTCTCAAATTGTTGTCGCCCTTTATTTGGGCAAATCTGTTACAAAAGCCAACTTTACGAAGAAAGGATATGTGAAAGGTTTTCAATTGAATTTTCTATTGAAGGAAGCTAAGTCCAAGGCTGGTAAGAAAGATTGGACAAGTTACAATGCTATCTTAGCTTGCTGCATTTACGGGATGGTGTTGTTTTCCAATGAGATCAAGTTTGTTGAAGAGACCGTTATTTCCATATTCATGCTGAGGAATCCTGTGCCAACTCTCTTGGTAGATTTTAATCATTCAATACATTCCTAGAGCTACAAGGGGAAAGGTGGAGTTACTCATTGTTGTGCGCCATTGTTTTATTATTGGTTTGGAGGTCATCTTCCTCGACATGGTGCTTTTGTTGATACTCAGTGTACTCTGAAGTGGGCTCTCAGGCTGATGAGGCTTACATCCAAAGATATTGAATGGTATAAGCATGATTTGTCTAGTGCTAAAAGGAAACAAGTGATCTTTGTTTTTTTATGTTTGGCATTATGTTTGGTATAACTAACTTAGCTTTGACATGTTGAATAGAGATGTTATATATACTAAAGCAACATGTCCTATGTGATGTGCTATGCATGCTCTTTCAACATCGTGTTTGTGTACATCTAGATTTTTGGATATTCTAATATGTTACAAGTGCAGAATATCTTGTGAAGATTGTGTTATCCCTTGTGGCGCTCAGTTTGAAGATTGAAGAATATTCAAGCTGATTTCAAGGAAAATTGTTAGTTTCTAGTTATGGAGATAATTTAGGAAACTAATGATTGATGTCCTATCTTTGAGGAGATAATTCTGCAGCGCTTGTTTTTATCTAGCTGGGATTTTTGAAGCCCAAATCCATTTCAATGAATATTATAAACAGAAGGCTTCAACCCTAGTTGTTTTTTACAAACATACACTATATTTTGATTAGGTTTTGTGTGCTTATTGTAAGCCTTTTGATTATCATGTTGATAAAAGAGCACGACTTTGTTTTTGTTGTAAGTTCCTTCAATCATTCCAAAGCTTGTAAGTAGTGAATGATTGTGTGTCTTTGAAGTGTGACTTCTGTGATTTTATAATTATTTAGAAGTGTTCAGTCAGTGGTTTGTGATTGGAAGGGATTTAAGAAGGGTCTCATACCAAGGTGAGTCTTAGGTAGAAGTTAAGCAAGGGTAGTGATTAAGTGAGAAGTTGTAAACGAGGGATTTTAGCGTCCAATTGATACTATTAATAGTTAACTTGATTACTGGCCCTGTAGCCCTTATAGTAGGTGTTGGTTTGCATTGAAATGGGTTAACAATCCTGTGTTTTCTTTACTTTTATGCACTTCGATTATCGTTTATCTTGTCATTGCTTGCTTGTTCAGAAAAAGATGTCTCGACATCTTTTAGGACATATGTGATCTGAATACTAGAATTGCAACTTCTACTGGGTATAATAAGAATTCTTGAACAAAAAGAAAATATATGACGAACTCCACTGGGGTACAAATCCTCACTCGGGGAGAACGGAAATCTTTGAACAAGAAAATCCTTGAATCTTAGCTTCCACTGGGGATGATAAAATATCTTCTGCCACTGGGGATAAGGGAATTCTTAACAAAACTCTCACCAGTATAAACTACACTAGGGAGGCAATCCTTTTAAGGTGTTCATCAAAAATGTAACTATAAGAACAAGATTTGGATTTGTGTTTAATCCATAAGTTTTGATGATAACAAGCATATATTTTATGGAGAACAATTTTAATTCTAATTGTTGCTTTGAGTGTACAGTTACATTGTTAGAATTCTGGATTGTCTTAATTAAGATATCATCAGAATCACTTCACCACTCAGAAGAAGAACCATTGAGTTATGTTTCTAATGTAACATGAGCAGTTCTGTGTAATGCTGAATGTTTAACAAGAAAAGAATCTCAATAATTTTCCAAGAAGAAAGAATTTCTGATAAGTTGTTGCTTCAAGATCATAAATCAAGAGGATACAAGAAACAAGCTTCAAACTCGGAAGGTCAAATGTCAAGACTAGTTCATTAGAAGATAAGTTGCTTACGATTCTAAAGACGAAGTCAAGATTTTGAACACATATAGAGAAAGCTTCAACTCCAAGATCAGAAGTAAAGATTTTCTCATCAGAAGGGTTCCTGCTCATGTATCTGAAGACAAAGTCAAGATTCTGAAGGCTCAGAGAGTTCATGGAATATGCACCTTCATTCAACATCATAAGTATTCCATCAAAAGAAAGGATTAAAGAAAGAAGATCTTCTGGACTCATTTTTGAAGGTGTGAGAAACAAAAAAAAGGAGGTTTGAATTTGGTTTCAACAAAATAAATAAAATCTGGTCGTTGATGAAAGACCAAGTTAACTCAAAACATAAAAATAAATGAACACAATTATTTTTATCCTGGTTCACTGGTAACTAAACTACTCCAGCCCACCCCTCAGGGTGATTTGCCTTCAACAATGCCTTAATTCGCTACAACCAAATTGATTACAACCAACCAACAATAAGTCAGATCAACCTTATTGGCACCCCTAATAAGTCAGTTGATCATTATAATAAATCCACTCAAACCGCAGCAAGAGTCTTCTTGAGATCATACCATCACGTGGTCACTCAAGGGATTAATCAACCACCGTTAAATACTTTAAGTGTATTATAGTTTGCTTCTTTTAAGCAGATTACACAAATGTTTTAGTACAAAGAAAAACACCTAAGTGTTTTACAGTAAGGTACGAGCAACAACTCCTTTCCTATTTACAAAACTATACAAATAAGATTTCTTTAAAGAGTTGCACAATGCTTTGATGTAGTCTTGTTTAAGCTTGGTTTAATCAGATAAATTTTTCGTTGTAATGTTGATTCTTAATTTTCTTCAGCTTCCAAGTCTTCCTTTTATAACTTGTAATAGAAATTCGTTGAATGGGTAGAAAGGTAATTGCAAATCCTGTTGTTTGTTCCCAACGGTCATAATGAGAGTGGTAAATAGTATAGTACGAAAGGACTATCCTTACGCCACCCTAGAAGGTAGAGGTCACATAACACTTTTTGTACCTTTTATACACCGTCACACGTTAACCATTTAGAACTTCTTATAATCTTCAGAGGCTTTAGCTAATTTTAATGTTTGAAACTTGTTGTAGAAAAATCACTCTTAAGTCTTAGAACCTAAGTCTTGGAGTCTTTAGAACTTCTCCCATTAGAACCTTATCTTCAGATTCTTCAGCACTTAGTCATAAAAGCTTGTTTTTCTTCAGATCATCAGAACGTGTTCAACAAAACCTCGTCTTCATAATCTTCAGAACTTGAAACCCATATAAGCAAAGCTTTAGAAGGCCTCCAAAGCTTAACCAAGAATTCATGATCAGAACCTCTTATACTAACGTTCCTAAGAACCATTGCATAAGGCGAATTCTAGAATCTTGACTTCAACTGTATTATGTAACCAAATTTTTTCTTCCAGTAGTGTTTATGTTCAGAATCTGATGACATCACACACCTTGATATCAGAGTTAGAACATTACAGCAGCAGCTACACACTAGAACAAAACCATTAGAGTATACAATTCTTCTTTATGATACCATGTAATGTTATCATCAAAATCTTAAGGCCATATGTAGAAACACTTCTTGTTCTTACAATCTCTCCCTTTTTGATGATGACAAAACCATGTATTTTGATAGAACAATTTATACAGGTTAATCACCGTAACCGAAAAATTCAGAGTTAAGCTCACAGCTCCCCCTGAATCTGTTAATCCCAAAATTTCATGTATGCTTGTTCAGAGCCTCCCCCTGAGCCTAAGACTCACAAAATAAATCTTGAGTTTTCAGAACATGGAAATAGAGACAGAACACTTCCCTACAACAACTCATCAGAGTCTTACTAGAACACCGGGTCTTCATCTCAAAACCTGGTTACTATAAGAACTTGATGAAGAATCAAAACTTGATTTTGATCCTGGTTGAATAATGTCGTGTATCATGTATCAGCATTTCTTTTTCTTGATTCTAATATCACAACCAAAATACTATGCTTCTGGAGAAGTTCAATACTTCTTAAGCATCACCATTTAACATGATATTTTCTAATATATCACACATTCAGACAATTCACAACTTCTGAATAGAACATACGTTGCAGAAGCACACATATCAGAGCATATCTTCAGAGTGGCATCTCTATAACAGAGCATGCATTAGAATTTCAACTTGACTTCCTTTCAGGAGATCACAACTTCTAAAGCTTTAAGTCTGAATTCCATACTTTCTGAAAGTTCACAACTTCTGAACAATATGATATCAAGAAAGATTACCTTCACAACTTGTGTTTGTTACTGTGATCCGTGGGAATGAGAACTGACTGTTTTGGAATTCTGGTTCGCGTTTGCGTTTGTTTTCGCAAAATGTCACGGTAAGCAAGAGTCGCCACCGTCTTTTATTTTCTCCAACAAGGAAAGGACAAAAGCACAGAAAAATTCCTTTTCGAGATTTTTCTCGGGTTCGGGAGGTAGATTATAGAAAGGGAAGGTGTTAGCACTCATTCTATCCGTGGTTATCCACGGGCTCTTAGGTACTTGCTCACTATGTTTTCAAAAGTTTGCTTTTCTTTGTGTTTGTGGGTTTTGAAAAGAGTTTTGTTTTTGAAGAGAGTGTAAGTGCGAAAAGTTTGTTTTTGTTTTAAAAAGGAGCAAGTACTTAAGAACATCTACCTACTCAAAAAGGAATTAAAATGTGCTAATGTCCTTTAGACAGTGTTATCCCACTATTGAGGAGTAGGTAGCACCGTCGTTGGAGTTTTCGGGTCAATTCGATTTTAGGGATGTGTGGTCACTAAAGCAATGTTAGGATGCTTTAGCAGTAACCCTAATGTCTTAGATCATTTTTATCGAGGCAACCATTTTGAGGCAACTTTGATCTTTGGACAGGAGGGCGACCTCTAAGACTTCCTATACTCAATGACCACGTTCGAGGCAACCAAGTGAGGCGTACCCTAAGAGTGGCATGTGCAAGTGTGTCAATTTTCAGTTTACATTATCTTTACATGTCATGCTGAGCTACTTGTTGATTTTAAGTTAAGATAGATCTTGTCATGCATAGCCTATTATTCATGCATCTAGCAGTTAATGGTTGTGGAAAATAAAACTAAGCTATTACAAGGCGTAGGGTATTTACATCGCCAAAAACAAACCCTTAAAATTAAATGCGAAAAAGGTAAATAAAAGCGGTAAATAAAATCCTAAGTTAAAGCTATTACATCCTCGGAGCAATTACAATTATATGGATCAAAAATAATACGCGCGAGAAAATTGAATCAGAATGTCCTAGAGTTTTGACCCTTTTTATTTAAAGAAAGCATATTTTTGGTCTTTTTGAATTAAGAATTAAGTCTAAATTAATTAATAAAAAAAGAAAATATTTTTTTGAGTTTTATTTTAATTAAGGAAATAAAATTAGAAAGGTAAAAACATGTCAAAACCCTAATTCTAAGTCAATTTTAATTTAATGCAAAATATGCTGGTATTAAACCTAATTAAAAAAACTAAATTAATTGGTTAATGGTTTATTTACAAAAATAAAATAGTGAAGTTAATAGATATTATCTTTTGTTATTTCTGATTTTTTTATGAAAAAAAAAGGTTAGTTTGTTAATTAATTAGTTAGTTTTTAAGCAAAAGAAATATGAAAAGAAAATAAAAACATAAGCAAACTTTGGGGGGCGCTGTGCCTGAAGAAGGGAGGTTGATTCAGCAATTCCAGGCCCAGATTCGAACAGCCTCGTTTGACTTTCAGATTGCCTGGACGTTTGTTGACCAAGGTTCATGGTGAACCTCATCCTGGACCACTGGATCTGGATCTGGAACCACCTGGCGCATGGGCGCCTGAGGCATATGGTGGACCATGTTTGGGATGATGCGCCTGAATACCTGAAGGAAAAACACAACAAAGTTTTGGGGGACCTGGGATTCGAACCCAGGTCCCATTGGACAATTCGACCAACGTGCTACGAACTGAGCCATGATGTTAACCTGTTAGAGGATTAGTAATCAGATATTATAAAACAAACCAACAATTATTCCCTGAAAATAAAAAAATGTGGCGCGCGTTTTAAAAGGACCAGTGGGAAGAAGACACGTCTTCGTCTTCCCCACAACCCCCTGGTTCGTTTCCTGCGGATTTACATCCGTAGAAAAATCCCTAACTGCCTTCCAAAACTATATGTAGGCCATGAAAACGAGTTTTAAGGACACCCTCACACTCGTCTCCTTCCCCTGACCTCATCCATGGCCATTGTTGGCCTTGATTTAACCTGCACGTAAAACGCCTAAAAACATACACAAGAACCCTAGGTTCTAGATATGGGGTTAGAGGTCACGAAAATACAATCAAATAATGCAGTTTGCTTAGGAATTTAATGGTTAATACAAATATGCAAGAAATTTGGCACAAAGATGCATAAAAACTGAGTTACGATTCCATATGCAGAGCAAGGTTCATGGGGGCTTACAGTGCGTTATAGGCAGTGAAAGGCTTGGTTTTTGATTGGTCTCGCTTCAGGAGGTTACTGGCAAGAGGGATATGTTGTTCTTTTGGATTGAATTCTCCTTTAAGATTGTTTTCAATCTCACGCTTTTTCAAGGTTTCTTGCAAAGTGGTGTGGCCGTTTCTGCAGAGTTTTTTCTGTGTCTTTCACGTCTGTTTGAAGGGTTTCGTGTGTTTTTTTTGTTTGTGAGCAGAGGTTTATATAGACAAAGGAATTTAGGTCAACATTTGTGTATCAAATCTTGGTCCATTATGATGAAGAGATTTGATTTGATTTCTTCATAAAGACTTGCTATATTTGATTCAATCATGTGCCAATCTATTTTCATGCGTTACTGCCAGCCTGTTATGAGCTGCTTGGGCCTCCAACATGATGAAAATCGAAAGCTGACTTGTAGATCCACTTTCCTTCGATTGACACTCCCCCTGCTTCGATTGCTTCAAAGTCCCAATTCGAATTACTCCAGTTTCGATGTCACAGTCCCTTCTATTGAGCCTCCCTCTGCTTCGATTGCATATTTGCAAGGGACACATGCCATTTTCTCATGTTCAGTGTACCTGGACATGTTTTTTGAGTGCCCTCTTGATGGCTTTGTTAACAGGCCAATCGAAAGGCTTTGTCAACAGGCCAATCAAAAGGTGTTGTTCATGCTAATCGAAGGACATGGTTCACATGCCTGTCGAAGCTGCCTTGACACAATGCTAATCGAAGTGCTTGTCCATAATGCCAATCGAAAGGCTCATTCAAAATACCAATCGAAGGGTCTTTCAGAATGCCAATCGAAGTGCTTATCCATGCCAATCGAAATGCTCCTTCAGAATGCCAATCGAAGTGCTTGTCCATGCCAATCGAAATGCTCCTTCAGAATACCAATCGAAGGGTCTTTCAGAATTCCAATCGAAGTGCTTGTCCATGCCAATCGAAATGCTCCTTCAGAATGCCAATCGAAAGGTACTTAAAGCACCACTCAAAAATTTTCTTTTTCCTTAGGCAAGGGTTTCTGGTCAACCATGCAGGGGGAAGACTTTGGAAAACATGAGAGGGCAAATTTTGGGGTACAACAGTTACATATGTTTGAATATAAATATATTAACAAATTGTACAACTTCATATATATGAAATCATAGTTGATTTCATCCAAAAGGTTCTCATCCTTAGACATTAGGATCTTCATATTCAACTTGTCTTCATATTCAACCTGTCTTTAGAATACTCAGTGAACTTATTCAAAGTTCCTGAATTGAAACATCAAACAAACAGTTAGTAAAAATAACATTATATATGTTTAAGTTTAAGATTATGAGAATAAATATTATCAAAATAATTTTACTTTATCCCCCTTTGTCAAAAATCAAAAAGGTAATAAAGAGACAGAATAACGAATTTGATACCCTTTTGTTGAAACCACAACAGAATCACTTGAGATCTTCTAAGCAAAATGCTGATCAATTATATATCGTTAAATTTAATATCAAATATTCTTTCTTTAGATTTGATTTTTCTTATTATAAGAATTAGTTATTAAAGCGTGATCTATTAGACGTTCTAAAACATTTAAAGTATCATAAAGAAATATATCTAGGAATGTAAGCAAATGTTTTAGAAATAGGTATGCATCAAGAATATCTCATTCATATACTTCCTCTTTGACATAAAAATTTGGTGATAAGATAAGCTATTAAATACAATGTTTTGATACACAAGACACGGCCTAAAGAAGACATATTCATCTTTGGTACAAATACACTATCTTAAACTTCAAACATTTCACAACACTTGTCAAATAATGTGTTTCCTCTTGTGAACTGAGCCTTTCGAAATTTTTTGATTACCATAGCTAATTCAAACACTTCAGATATGACATACCCATATGGTATGAAGGATTTTCAAAAATTTATGGAGTCCAAAATTGATTCCTTTAGGTTGTTGAAAATAATGGCGGACAAATTAACAGGGATATTATTGAGAAGGAAGAAGATTAGGCGTTTATCCCTAGGAAACACAACATCTAATTTTTCACCTATGAGATGAAGGTTTGTTTGCAAGAATCGAAACCTGATTTTTGCAAGAGGTTTCAGGTTATCTGGATTATTGGGTTTTGTTGTACCCCAAAATTTTCCCTCCCATATTTCTCAACAAATGTCATGTGAGGTCCCCAAATTGCTCAAGGAAGTTCAAGAGTTGACCAGACAAACTCTCTCCTAAGGCAGTCTACCTCAAATTAGGGTTTCTATATTCATCAAGATATGTGAACCACAAAGGACTCAAATGCTCACCATTGTCCTAATATGTTCTCAAGATCATCCATGTCAAGTCTCAAGTCTTGTAGAGGAAGTTTACTCAAATGCCTGAAAATCAACTGTGCTAGGTCAAAAGTCAACTGTGGCCCATATACAGTCAAACCTCAAGATTTTTGGTCAACATCCTCATTTTGAAGTATTATCCATCATTTGATCAAGGGTTGATCATGATTCCTCAAGGATTGCTCACAATTCATCAAAGCCCAAAAGTTGCTAAATTAGGGTTTTGCGGGAAAAGTCAACTCAACTTTGCCAAGCATAACTTCTCCATACTTTATCATAAATTTTCCATCCAAAGCGCGTTTTAAAGAGGATGTAATTCCCTACAATTCATCTTCAGCTCCCAAGTTCAGAATATGCACTCATAAAAAGATATGAATTTTGACATTATAGGTCATTTTGAAAAGTAAACAAAAACACCTTTTGGGTCAAAGCTTAATACATGAACATGGAAGACTCAATTGAGATGAGACCAAAAGGGTTGCTTAGGGGACATCCTAATCTTTATAATAAGTCCAAGAACACCTATCTAGGTTCAAAATTGAGAGATTTATGCATTGGCCAAGTTGATCTTTTTTGCAAAATTGCCAAAAGACAAATTTGCTCAAATTTGCATTTTTTGTCAAATGGGCCTAGTTTTTCATGATTGAATCTTGCTTATGACATGGTCCACATTCCAAATCATCACCCACACACCTTTTTATTTATTTATTTATTTTGATTTTGATTTTTATCATTTAAAAGTAAAATTAAATCAAATAAATAGCAAAAAATATCAAAGATTTGTTTTGTGATCATATTTTGGGTGGAATCAAATCCAATTATGCTGGCAAATCATATCCAAAACGTGCAAAACAAATTGAACCAAAATTGGCATGATTTGGCTTGATATAGAAAGATATCATACAAGGATAAAGACCAAATCAAATCTTCATAAAGGACAAGATTCAACTCGTTTTTGTTGACCTAATGTGTTGCATTACATATACATAACATAGCCAAGGCAAGAGGGAGAGGTTAGAGGTCGTGCAGAGCCAAGAGCAAAACTGAAAAAGTTCAAGAAAAGTGGTGATTCAATTTCCATCCTAGAGGCCAATCCAAGCCATTCTAACGATACCAGCAGACTCATGGACATCTTCAAAAGGGGTCTCAATCAAGTGCAAGCCTTTTCACGTCTGGAATCGAAAGTACAGAGGCTACTGTTTGTCCCAAAATTTTGATTTCAATTTCATTTATTTGCTCATCATTAGCACGTTTGATTCATATATTCTTGTTTATAATTGAGTTTGCGAGCTTTTGGTATTGTTTAATTGCATTTTTAGCACAGGAATCATGATACTCCATTGTTAGGGTTTCTTGGCTTGTTTTAAGGCTTTGCAGTATAGGCTAAATTGGGTTTGGATTCTGGTACCATGATACTCGTGAGGATGAGACGAGTTGATTGGTACCTTTGAATTTCATTTATATTTCTTCTATAGAATTTTTTAATGGCGCAGGTTTGTATCTACAGCAAAGCAACCGTAGGTAAAAGTTCTGTTACCTAAAACGATGGTTTGGGGAAGAGGATGAGGCATGGCACTCTTGGATTGGTTGGTTTGAATTTTAGCGCTTTTTTTCTGAATATGTCCCATGATTTTCTTATATTAATTGTTTCCATTATATGTATAAACGAGCAAAGTAGCACAGATGGCAAGCAGGTACTGGGAGCGAGCGTGAGGGCCTGGGTTCGATCCCTAGGTCCCAATATATGTTTCATATAATTTTTCTTCACATAATCAGGTACACCATATGTCCAAACATCCACCATGCAACTCAAGATCCAACCATCAAATGCATCTTCAGCCAAGATCCAATGCCTTTCAGTTGAAGGTCCATCATACACCTCAAGTCAACATACGCCCTAGATCAGGCAAAGTCAAAAGGGCTTGGATCTGTTTGGGCCCAGAATTTCAACAACACACCCCCTTCTTTCAGCATTACAACCAGGCCCATCTTTTATTTTTTCTTATTTTCTTTTATTTTATTTAATCCTTTTAATTATTTTAATTAACAATAAATCTATTTTCTATAAAATCATAAAATCATAAAAATCAAAAAATTAGAATTATACTTTTTTTAATCAAAGTTAATTTTGTTAATTTAATTTAAGTTACTTTAACTTAGGGAAATTGTGATTTATTTTCATAAATAAAATCAAATAGAAGTTAGGTTAAAACTCTTGATTTAATTTTTTTTCTCTTTTTTTTCTCAAATAGATAAAAAAACACAAAAATAGGCTTTTAGATTGAATTAATTTATTTTTCTTAATTTAAAATTAATTAGAATTAGGATTTTCCTTTAATTAAAATATTTCATTATTTTTTTTTAAAATGACAAAAAAACATTTTTAATCAATCTTCAATAGGTTTAGTCAAGGGTCAAAACCCTAGTCGCTTCGTATTTGATTAATCGCGCGCTTATTATTTATTTCGACAATATTTTTGTAACTGCTCACTGGTTTGTAATAGTTTAATTTAGGGCTTTTACTTATCTCTTTTTCCCCGGGTTTTTGGCTATGTAATTAATCCCCTTCCCTGAAGCCTTGTAATAGCGTAGATTTACTTTCTCGCATTTTTAATCCCTGCAAATATTTAAACTATTTAGATGTATGCTAATAGGATTGTATGGCAAGAATGCATGACAAATTAACACAGTTAGAAAACCCTAATGTGCAAAGATAAATACTATAAACAAATCACTCACACATATCACTCTTAGGGTATACTCTCACTTAGGTTGCCTTCGGTAAACGATCATTAAGCATAGGGTGTCTTAGTGGTTGCCCTCCTGTCTAAAAAGATCAAATGTCCCGTTCGAATGTTGCCTCGGAAATGTTGCCTCGGAAATGTTGCCTCGAATATGATCTTAAGACTCTAGGGTTATTACTAAGATATCCTAACATTGCTTTAGTGATCGTACGTTCCTTTCGAATTGACCCTTACAACTCCAACGACGGTGTTACCTATTTCTCAATAGTGGGATAGCACTGTCAAAAGTAAACAAGAATAGAAACAATCTTTTTTCGAGTAGGTAGATGCTAGTAGGTACTTGCTCAAATCAAAACTTTTCACACTTACACATTTCAAAACAATTTTCAAAACAACTTCGTCACACCTTTGAAGACTAATACAAGGGTTATCACGAAGTAAAACATTTTCAAAACAAAGCACATACACAAGCAATTTTAAAAGATGAGCAAGTACCTAAGAGCCCATGGAAAACCATGGATAGAAAGGGTGCTAATACCTTCCCTTTTATAATCTATCTCACGTACTCATAATATCTCGAAAAAGGATCTTTTTCTGTACTTTTTTCCTTTCCGATTGGATGAAATAAAAGTCAGTGGCGACTCTTGCTTACCACGACATTTTGCGAATAAAAAAACGCAAAATGCAAACCACCGTCAAACAGTCGGTTCTGCCAATGTATCACAGAACTGGCGACTCTGCTGGGGAAGAAATAAGTGGGGTATACCTTAGGATCTAGTTCATCATAATTGCTTCTCTTGATTGCTTTGTTTGCTTTATTTTTGAGGGTTCTGTTTGGGGTTACTATAGATCCTACACCCGGATCTGGGGAATACCTTTTAGGTAAGTAGGAATAGATTGTGAGGGAACTGAACGGCGTAGACCGATACGGTTGAAGCAGTAGCTACGTTGATGTGGCACTTTGGTTGGTACCGGTATCCCTTGTGGAGAAACGAGGAGAATACGGGGCCGCTGCGTGGTGTCGTTAAGCATCAACTGACCTTAGAACCTTTAATCGTCCAACTTGGCCATTAGAAAGTAGTGAGATAGCCGGCCTTGATGTAGAGCTGAGAACTGGTTGATACTCGATGCTACACTCATTAAGACCATACTCTCGGAATAATTTCGTCCGCAAGAAAAGATTATGTAAGCTGAAACCATGACCGATGGAGGATGATCAGTGATATTGAGATCCTCTAGAGCCCGGTTACTTTTCTAGGGCAGGTTGAACCAACTTAACTTCAAGAGGGTATTACCTTTGACCTCATGCAAGCCTTAAACCTAAGGGCTTTGTGTGATTTGACTGTGTTTGCAATATCTGTGTTTGCTATACATGTGGTTTATCATGACATCATGCATCATAACATGGCATTCATGCTTCATTACACTAACCATTTCAAAGACCAAGGGAATTTATCTCTGTTCTGTTTTGCAGATCATGGCTTTCGTGCGTAGAAATACCATCTGAATCAACTTCGTGCAGATACCTGCCCAAATTAAAGAGCTAGAATCAAGATTTTATGAAACTTCTACTTTCATTAAGAGACACGATCAACTTCTCAGCTTGGTTACTTCAAACCTTGATGAACAGATGATGAGCATACTATTTCAGTTCTTCGATCCCAAGAATCACTGCTTCACCTTTCCAGATTACCAGCTGGTACCCACCTTGGAAGAATTCTCTCATTTATTGGGCATATCCATCCTTGAACAGGTACCCTTCATAGGTATGGAAGAAGTTACTAGGCCAGAAGACATTGCCTCGGCTTTGCATTTGAAACGGGTTGATGTGGTATCTAATTTGGAAACTCGAAGCGGAGTTGAGGGTTTTCTAGCCAAGTTTCTGATAGACCAGGCTCAGCTATTTTGGGATGATTTTGATTTTCAAGCTTTTGAGGATGTCTTGGCTCTTCTTATCTATGGTTTGGTCCTCTTCCCTAATCCAGACTCCTTTGTAGATGTAAATGCTGTCAAGATTTTCCTTTCTCGCAACCCTGTGCCGACCTTGCTTGGAGATATTTTGCATGCTCTCCATACTCGTGCTATGAGGAGAAGAGGGACTCTTATGTGCTGCATGTCGTTTCTGTCGAGGTGGTTTATTTCTCACCTCCATAAGTCTGTGTTGAAGAACGAAGAAGGTTTTGGTTCGTCATACAGAATATTGTCACTTGCTCATACGGATATTCTTTGGTGTTCCCGAGCTATGGAAGACATTGCTGTTATTGAATGTTGTGGGGGATACCCTAATGTCCCATTACTTGGTATCAGAGGGGGTATAACTTACAATCCTTGTCTAGCTTTGCGACAATTTGGTCGTGCTCTAAGAGATGGTCCCCACGAGTTACTTCTCAAGGATATTTTATTAGACTATAAGGATGATGTTAAGGAGCATCGCTGGAGTTTCATACGATCTTGGGGCATGGTAAACAGATCCGACCCCAAAGAGTTGAGACCGAAGACTTCCCTTCATATGCAGCCTTACCTCCAATGGGTCCGAGCTCGTGCCCAGAAGCTTATGATGCCTTATGCGGCTGTATTACCAGTGATTGTGGAGCCCACTAATGAAGAAGGCATTCCTTACACGGTTCTCTATCCTTACATGCCCACTGATCCTGGGGAGTTACAAAGGTCTTGGATTCAGCTAAAGAATGAGCGGGATACTTATCGGGAGCAGTTTCATGAGCAAGAAAGGAAGGTTTTAAAGCTCACCAGGCAGCTCGAGAAAGAAAGAGTGATCAATGACTATATCAGCACAAAGAGGAAGTGTCCATGGGACTTTTGATTTTGCTTTTTCTAGTTTTAGATTTGTTTTATTTACTTCTTTGTAATGCCTTAAAGGCATATTGAACCCTTCAAGTTTAAGCTAATAAAGTTTTGTTTATTTTCGGTTTGCAAATTTAAATTTCCAAAAGTCTTTGAAATCATTACATGCGCATCCCATTATCATACACATCATTACAGGTACCACTACAGGTTTCTCATCTTCTTCGCTGTTTATTTCAGCCTAAATGTCTTTCGATCAAGCCATCAAAGATCTTTAGGCGCAGAATGCCCAGTTCCAATAGATGTTCATAAGTCTGGCTAAGGGGCAAGAGGATCTGAAGACCCTTATTCTGAAAGAGAAGAAAAAGAAGAAGAAGAAGAAGAAGAAGAAGAAGAAGAAGAAGACTGGTATTCTGAACATGGGTAGAAGGTTCGGAGAAAGGTTGAAGCATCAAACTGATCTGACCTCTTCATCCAAGGACAGGGAGAACCAAGAAAGGGAAAAGGACCCTAGTCCTGCAGTTTCTGACAACGATACTGATTACGGCGATGAGCAATATCCTCCTTCTGAGGATAGGTACAAGCAGCTAGAAGACCGTCTGAGTGCTATGGAAGTTCAGAAGATACCTAGTTTAGATTTTGGAGAATTGGGATTGGTATCGGTAGTGGTCATCCCTCATAAGTTCAAAGCTCCGGTTTTTGCCAAGTACGATGGAGTGTCCTGTCCAAAACTCCATCTCTGCTCGTACGTCAGGAAGATCCAGCCCCACACAGTTGATAGAAATTTGTGGGTGTACTTCTTTCAAGATAGTCTGTCAGGGGCTCAACTTGAATGGTTCTATCAGTTGGAGGGAGCTAGTGTCCGAAACTGGAAAGATCTTGTTGTTGCTTTCTACAAGCAGTATCAGTACAATGCCGACCTTGCTCCCACTCGTACTCATGTCCAGGGTATGTCCATGGGTGCAGGTGAAGGTTTTAAGGACTATGCTCAAAAGTGGAGAGACTTGGCTGGAAGAGTCCAACCCCCTTTGTTTGATAGGGAGTTGGTTGATATGTTTCTGGGGACGCTATCTGGCCCGTTTTTCAACCACTTGATCGAAAGCTCGTCATCTGGTTTCACCGAGTTGATTTTAACTGGAGAAAGAGTAGAAGCTGGAATTCGAAGTGGTAAGATACAGAAAGATGCCTCTTTGAGTTCGGTAAATAAGCCTTTCACTGGTAAGAAGGAGGCCAGTGCAGTCTATAGCCCGAGGGGCCAAAGCAGATCTGAACACCGTCAAACGGTAAATGCAACAATCAACAACAGGTGGAAAGACCACAACGGAAGTTTACCCTCATCAACATGACTTTGGCTGAAGTTCTGCCTCATCTGTTAAAATCCAACTTGGTAACCTTGATAGAGGCACCCAAGAATCCAAACACTACTTCTCCCAGATATAATCCCAACGCGCAGTGCGCCTACCATTCTGAGAGTCCAGGCCACAATACAAATGATTGTTGGGCTCTGAGAAACAAAGTACAAGATCTGCTTGAAGCCAAGGAGATAGAGTTTGATGCTCCAGAAAATCTGAATGTTATAACTGCTCCCTTGCCCAAACATGGTCGTGGAGTTAATGATGTTGACACTGACTTGTTTGTGACCTCTGTTGAAGAAATTTCTACTCCTCTGATGGTTGTTAAGAAGAATTTGCTGTTGGCCGTTTATTTCCAGGTTGTGGTGAAGGTTGCTACATGTCTTTGATTATACCTACTGGTTGCCATTTGTTGAAGTCAGGTGTTCAGCGCCTGATGGATAATAAAGAGATTCTGTTCGAGAAGACTACGATTCTCGTTGTTCCCACTGAATACGTTGCCATAATAACCATTTCCGCCAATCCTTCTAGGGTTTCCTCGAGAAAACCTGTTAGGATTACACCTGTTCAAAGAATTGCTCTGTTAATAATCATTGTTCCTGGTCCCATCCCGTATACCTCAGACAAGGCTGTCCCATGACATTATGGTGCTGATGTGTATTACCATGGTGTTAAGCAAGAGCTGAAGAATGAAGAAGTCGATACTGATGTCAGTAATACTGTCGGGACTAGTAAAGTTACCCAAAATGGAAGGGTCTTCTCTCTCGAGATTTCCCCGAAGACTATCATCAAGCCTATTGTTATTCCAACTGCTGCTCCAACCAGCACTCCTGACATTTCTCCTGTTCCTACTCTAGTTATTACACCTACTACTATTCCTATTCTTACTCCAGTTATCACCCCTGCTGTTGAGCCATCTGGGACTCGGGGCAAGGAAATCATAGGTGAGCCTTCCTGGACGGAGGACCTAAGAAGATCTTTGTGGAAGCCTCTAAACAAGAAATAGAGGAAATACTGAAAATTATCAAGAAGAGTGACTACAATGTGGTCGAGCAGCTGGGGCAGACCCCTTCAAAGATATCCATGTTGTCACTACTGTTGTGTTCTAAAGCCCATGTGAAGGCTTTGATTGTATTTCTCAAGACTGCGCATGTACCGCAGGAAACTTCAGCAGATCAGTTCGAAGATTGCGTGGCTAGCCTGACTGTTGACAATGGGCTAGGTTTTTCAGATGCGGATCTGACACCTAAAGAAAGGAATCATAATGATTCTCTGCATGTCTCGATTGAGTGCAGGGGCACCACTATGGCTCACGTACTGGTAGATATTGGGTCTTCATTGAATGTTCTGCCGAAGAAAGCGTTGGACCGTTTGGATTGTGAGGGTTTGATTCTAAAGCCTAGTAACATTGTGGTAAGGGCTTTTGACGGATCAAAGAGAATGGTGCACGGGGAGGTGGACATCCCTGTCAAAGTGGGTTCTCAGAATTTTGGGTCCACCTTCTACATAATGGATATCAAGCCATCATATTCTTGCTTGGTGGATCGTCCTTGGATCCATAAGGCTGGGGCAGTTACTTCCACGCTCCATCAAATGCTAAAGTACCCAGTGAAGGGGAAGATTGTCACAGTGCGAGGTGAAGAAGAATATATGGTGAGTCATCTCAATTCCTTCCGTTACATGGAGATGGACGGGGAATTCATAGAAACTCCTTGTCAGAACTTCAAAGAGGTCCCTCAGACTTTAGCGTCAACTGAAGTTACTACCAACAAACCTCCGCTGAAGATGGCTTCTCTCAAGGATGTCAGGGCTGAAATTGAAGATGGTGGGTGTACCAATTGGGGTCAGCTCCCTGATTTCACTCACAAAACTGACAAATTTGGTTTGGGCTTTACTACAGGGGCTCAAAGGGCTGTTAGGCACGCACGGGCTGGAAGACCTTTGCTACACATCAGCAATCGGGGAGTTAATGCAATTGAGGACAGTGAAGAAGATTCAGACATCAACAGATGGATCTACCCAACAACCAACGGTGGACTAATTAATAGGACGGCAAAGGACTTCATACCTCTTTCTTTTATTCCGCAGTAATTGACTTTTGTTTTAAGATTTGTAATAAACAGTTTGAAACTTTATGGCCTGGTGCCTTGCCCAAGGCACCTTGGTTTTGTTTGTGAGGGTTATTATTTGTCATTTCATATATCATTAATAAAGCATTGGACGTTTCTTGCATACAAATTTTGCGCTCCTTGTTTTTATTTTTTTATCTCTCACTTTATCAAAACAGTTATTCTCTTCCACACACTCATGTATCATATTGCAGATCCATATCCACCCTGGATCCCATTGATAACAACTCTGCTACTGCTAGTTATGACTTCAAAAATCCGATAAACCAAGCCGAGGACGAAAGTGAGGATGATTGTGAGGTGCTTGGAGAACTTGCTAGACTGTTACAGCAGGAAGAAAGGGACATACAGCCTCATGAAGAGCCAGTTGAGTCAGTGAATTTGGGTACAGAGGAAGACGGAAAAGAGGTTAAAATAGGTGAAAATCTGGAGCCTAGTGTCAAACAGAGGTTAGTACAGATGCTACACGACTATGTTGAGATCTTCTCCTGGTCCTATGAAGACATGCCTAGTTTGGACACTGATATTATGGTACATCGACTGCCGACTAAAGAAGACTGCCCTCCGGTAAAGCGGAAGGTCCGCCGTATGTGCCTTGAAATGTCAGATAAAAATCAAGGTAGAGGTCATGAAACAGTTCGAAGCATGGTTCTTAGCTGTCACTTCTTATCCGCAGTGAGTTGCCAATGTCGTTCTGGTACCTAAGAAGGATGGTAAGGTACGAATGTGTGTGGACTACAGAGATCTGAACAGGAAAAGCCCCAAGGATGACTTCCCACTTCCTCACATTGATGTTCTAGTCGACAACACCATGCGGCACAAGATCTTCTCTTTCATGGATGGTTTTTCTGGCTACAACCAGATCAAGATGGCTCCTGAGGACATGGAGAAGACAACCTTCATTACACAGTGGGGCACCTTCTGTTACAAGGTAATGCCTTTTGGGTTGAAGAATTCTGGGGCAACTTATCAGCGCGCCATGGTCGCTTTGTTCCATGATATGATTCACCATGAGATTGAAGTGTATGTTGATGATATGATAGCCAGGTCTCAGACTGAGGAAGAGCACCTTGATCATCTCTAGAAACTGTTTAACAGGTTGAAGACGTACAAGATGAGGTTGAATCCGAACAAGTGCACCTTCGGGGTAAGGTCTGGTAAACTTTTGGGTTTTGTTGTCAGTGAAAAAGGTATTCAGGTGGACCCTGCAAAGGTAAAAGCCATACAAGAGATGTCGGCTTCCCGCACAGAAAAAGAAGTTAGAGGTTTCTTGGGACGTCTAAATTACATCACCAGGTTCATTTCACATCTGACTGCTACTTGTGAGCCAATCTTCAAGCTGCTGAAGAAAGATCAAGTGGTAAAGTGGAATGATGAATTCCAGACTGCTTTCGAAAGAATCAAGGAATACCTTCAAGAACCACCAATTTTAACTCCTCCAGTTGAAGGAAGACCTTTGATATTATACTTGACAGTGCTAGACAATTCAATAGGGTGTGTGCTGGGGAAGCATGACGATTCTGGTCGAAAAGAGCACGCCATTTATTACCTTAGCGAAAAGTTTACCGACTGTGAGAACCGATACTCATTGCTCGATAAAACTTGTTTCGCTTTGGCATGGGCTGCTCGCCGACTGAGACAGTATATGCTGACTCACACTACCTTGTTGATATCAAAGATGGATCCGATCAAGTATATTTTCGAGAAGCCCACTCTCTCCGGAAGCATAGCAAGATGGCAGATGATCTTAACCGAGTACGACATCCAATACACAACCTAAAAAGCAATCAAGAGGATTGTATTAGCTGATCATTTGGCGCATCAGGCCGTGGATGACTACCAGTCCATGAATTTCAAGTTCCCGGATGAGAATATCATGTTGGTAACCGATTGTGAAGAACCTGGACCGGAGGAAGGACCCGAGGAGGGATCCCGATGGTCTATGTATTTTGATGAAGCCTCAAACGTGTTGGGTAATGGCATTGGCGCTGTAATTATATCTCCTGAGGACTGTCATACTCCGTTCACCACCCGATTATGTTTTAACTGCACCAGTAATATGGCGGAGTATGAAGCGCGTATCATGGGTCTTCGAGCTGCTACTGACCTGAGGATCAAGTTCTTAAGTGTATTCGGAGATTCCGCTCTGGTGATAAGTCAGATCAAAGGCGAGTGGGATACGAAGCACCCGAATCTTATTCCTTACAAAGAGTATGTATTGAAATTGCTCCCACACTTTGAGGAGGTGACTTTTGAACATTTCCCAAGAGAGGAGAACCAGTTGGCGGACGCGCTAGCTACCATGTCTTCTATGTTCAAAGTCCAGTGGGAAAATGAAGCGCTCCAGATTACCATTGAGAGGTTGGATGAACCCGCACATTGCTGTGACATTGAGACCGAAGAAGTGGCAGATAAACCCTGGTTTTACGAGGTAAAAAGGTATCTTGAGGCTCAGGAATATCCCGAGGGGGCATCTGTTAATGATAAAAAGTTTCTGAGAAGGTTTGCTGCGAAGTTCTTCATCAGTAATGGAAACCTCTATAAGTGTAACCATGATTCAACCTTATTGAGATGTGTAGACAAGAGCGAGGCAGAAAGGATCATGGCAGAGTTACATGAAGGTACCTTCGGAAGCCATTCCAGTGGACATCCCATGGCGAAGAAAATCCTACGAGCAGGGTATTACTGGTCCACTATGGAAGCCGATTGTTATCAGCATTCTCGAACCTGTCATAAGTGCCAAGTCTATGCTGATAAGGTGCATGTACCTCCAGTTCCCCTGAATGTTTTGACGGCTCCTTGGCCTTTTGTAATGTGGGGCATCGACATGATCGGCGAGATCAGACCTACTGCGTCTAACGGGCATCATTTTATTCTGGTAGCCATTGATTACTTTACGAAGTGGGTTGAGACAGCTTCCTTTGCTACAGTAACCAAGAACGTTGTGGCGTAGTTTATCTGAGACAATCCGATTTGTCGATATGGTGTACCAGAGAGGATTCTTACTGACAATGGTACGAATCTCAATAACACGATGATCACCGAGCTCTGTAAACAGTTCAAGATACTTCATCATAACTCTTCTCCCTATCGACCGAAGATGAATGGGGATGTTGAAGCAGCTAACAAGAACATCAAGAAGATTGTGTATAAGATGACAGTGACATACAAAGACTGGCACAAGATGCTACCATTCGCTCTTCATAGGTACCTTACCTCAGCACAGATGTCGACAGGGGCAACACCCTACTCTTTAGTATATGGCATCCAAGCAGTCCTACCCATCGAGGTCCAGATACCCTCTCTCATGATTATGAAGGATGTGGGTTTGAACAAAGGCGATTGGATCCAAACCCGACTTGATTAGCTGAATCTAATCGATGAAAAGAGAGTTACTGCTATCTGTCATGGTCAGACGTATCAAAAGCGGATGATCAAGGCTTTTAACAAGAAAGTTAGATGTCAAGAATATCGAGTCGGGGATATAGTAATCAAGCGCACCATACTACCGCAAGGTGATCCCAGGGGAAAATGGACCCCCACATACGAAGGGCCATTTGTGGTTAAGAACATTTTCTCGGGAGGAGTTATGATTATAACCACCATGGATGGTGACGACCTTCCTCACCCCGTCAATGCAGACATAGTGAAAAGATACTACGCATAATCAAAGACCTGCTAGGTTGACTAGCCTAGGAAAAAATAAGGGCTTCCCGGCGAACCAAAAGGGTTCGGGCAAAAGTAAGGGATGAAAATGAAAGAAAAACTGTGCACCCAGCAAGTTGAAAACCTGAAAAGGCGGCTTGGGCAAAAAAGGGTATCCCGGTGGACTGAAAACCCGAAAGGGCGGTCCAGGCAAAAGTTAGGGATTAAAGCGTAACACTATGTCTCATTGGATCATCTTGCAACCAGACTTAGGTATCAACTATCAAGCTCAAACGACACCAATCAATCTGATCAACCTTCGGCCAAGTAGCAAAGTGATAAGACGCTTGAAGATATAAAGGCAATAATAGATTTGGAACCCAATGGGATTGTTTCACGTAGCTGTTTTTCTTTCTTTTATACAATTTTTAATTTCTATCTTTCGACGGTGTTCTCTTACCAGGACGTGGCCTCTTTGTACAAAACTCCTATTACAGGCCAACTTCAAAAAAAATCAATACAATTCATTTTCACAAGAAATTTCAAGTTGTTTTTCTTTTTCTGTTTTGTTTCACAAGAGCGTCCAATGATTCATTTTTGATATATGCATTTGAAAATAATGGCTTGCTCATAGATATTTACATGAAATACAAATACAGCTACTCGTAATTCCAGGAACAGGGAAAACAAGAAGTGCCCAAACCCTACAGTTATTCTGCCCATCAGGTACATGGATAGAGCCAGCTTGAGAATATGAGTAGTGGTACATACACCTCCCACAGAGTAAAAAGTGTCCAAAGACAGTGGTGTTAGCTTTTCGGAACAGGACATAACTCTCCCCAACTGAGGTTCACAATCGCGAGTGAGTCAGTAAATTTTTCCCCAAGCAGAGCTTTTTTCTCTCACAAGCAGGAATTCAATCTCCGACAGAATTCATTATCACCAGCAACGGAAATTCATCCCCAGCTGAGTTATCTCTCCAAAACAACAGATCTATCAACAAGTATCTCCTCTCCAACAGAGTTATTCCCCATGGAGTTATCCTCAGATAGGGTCTCTTCCGGCAGAATATTTGCCATCCAAGTGGCAAATCCACAACACAGTCATCTTTGTTCACCATCCCCAACAGAAGTAGAGGAACTATGTTCTTTCATAGCAGTCAGGGATTTATTTTCCCGTATTCAGATTATTACATCAGCATTTCATGTTCATACATCATGACATGTGCATACATTACATATAACATAATCTCAGTTATTTTGAGAACATCATCATATAATGCATCTCATGCATCGCACATAACTAACCATGTATTTCTTTCAGGAAAGACAGTTATTATCGACAATTTCTAGCAGGTCCATGATCAACACTCGAAGCTAAACAGATTAATTATCGGTGCGACAAAAGCAACCTTACCCAGGTTCCCTCTGCAGTTTTACCCAAGCTCATATCGAAGTAACCCTACTATCCAGGTTCCTTCTCACAGCCCTACTATCCAGGCTTTCATATCGAAGTAACCCTACTATCCAGGTTCATTCTCATAGCCCTACTATCCAGGCTTTCATATCGAAGTAACCCTACTATCCAGGTTCCTTCTCAAGCCCTACTATCCAGGCTTTCATATCGAAGTAACCCTACTATCCAGGTTCCTTCTCAAGCCCTACTATCCAGGCTTTCATATCGAAGTAACCCTATTATCCAGGTTCCTTCTCACATACCTACTATCTGGGCTTTCATACCGAAGTAACCCTACTATCCAGGTTCCTTCTCATAACCTTACTATCCGGGTTCTTCCTCTCTTATCCCCAGACAACAGTCCGCAACACTGTACGATCGGGACCCGATCAAACACAATTGATTTCAAATTTCCCCAGTAAGTCGCGGTGCAGCATATACCCTGACCAAACACACAGTTCACTTCCGCTTCCCAAACCAGAATTATTCTCGAGTAGAGCAACGAACAACTGAAGCAATTAAAGCTCTATTTCTCTCAAGACAGAGACCAGCATTCCCCAACGAAGTCCTCCTCAACAACAGGTATACAGGATCTCACAAAGGAATCTCTTATACGATCGACACCTCTTCGGATGGCATCTTTAATCCCATCTTCCGTCATCGACTTCCAAATGGAATCTATAAGCCCATTCCCGATATCACAAGTCAAGTATCACTTCATGCGAGTGCTAATTTCTGGGCACTCTAGTGTTCAATCATCTTCCACCTTCAGATCACAAAAGGCAGACAAGCCAATCTACATCCTCAGGTTTAAGAAGATTGAACAGGGGCTGCTGTTGTACCCCAAAATTTCCCCTCTCATATTTCTCAATAAATGTCATGTGAGGTCCCCAAATTGCTCAAGGAAGTTCAAGAGTTGACCAGAAAAACTCTCTCCTAAGGCAGTCTACCTCAAATTAGGGTTTTTATCTTCATTAAGATATGTGAAACACAAAGGAATCAAATGCTAACCATTGTTCTAATATGTTCTCAGGATCATCCATGTCAAGTCTCAAGCCTTGCAGAGGAAGTTTGCTCAGTCAATTGCTCAAATGCCTAAAAATCAACTATGTTACGTCAAAAGTCAATTGTGGCCCATATACAGTCAAACCTCAATATTTTTGGTCAACATCCTCATTTTGAAGTATTATCCATCATTTTATCAAGGTTTGATCATGATTCCTCAAGGATTGCTAACAATTCATCAAAACCCAAAAGTTGCTAAATTAGGGTTTTGTAGGAAAAGTCAACTCAACTTTGACCAACCATAACTTCTCCATACTTTATCAGAAATTTTCCATCCAAAGCTCATTTTTAAGAGGATGCAATTACCTATAATTCATCTTCATCTCCCAAGTTTAGAATATGCACTCACAAAAAGATATGAATTTTGACATTATAGGTCATTTTGAAAAGTCAACAAAAACACCTTTTGGGTCAAAGCTTCATACATGAACATGGAAGACTAAATTGAGATGAGAACTAAAGGGTTGATTAGGGGACATTCTAATATTTCTAAAAAGTCCAAGAACACCTCTCGAGGGTCAAAATTATGAGAGTTATGCATTGGCCAAGTTGACCTTTTTTGCAAAATTGCCAAAAGACAAATGTGCTCAAATTTGCATTTTTTGTCAAATGGGCCTAGTTTTTCATGATTGAATCTTGCTTATGGCATGGTCCATGTTCCAAATCAGCACCCACACACCTTTTGCTTTAATTATTTATTTTATTTTTATTTTTATTATTTAAAAGTCAAATTAAATCAAATAAATAGCAAAATATATCAAAGATTTGTTTTGTGATCAGATTTTGGGTGGAATCAAATCCAATTATGCTGGCAAATCATATCCAAAACGTGCAAAACAAATTGAACCAAAATTGGCATGATTTGGCTTGATATAGAAAGATATCATACAAGGATAAAGACCAAATCAAATCTTCATAATGGACAAGATTCAGCTTTTTTTTGTTGACCTAATGTGTTGCATTACATATACATAACATAGCCAAGGAAAGAGGGAGAGGTTAGAGGTCGTGCAGAGCCAAGAGCAAAACTGAAAAAGTTCAAGAAAAGTGGTGATTCAATTTCCATGCTAGAGGCCAATCCAATCCATTCTAACGATACCAACAGACTCCTGGACATCTCCAGAAGGGATCTCAATCAAGTGCAAGCCTTTTCACGCCTGGAATCGAAAGTATAGAGGCTACGGTTTGTCCCAAAATTTTGATTTTGATTTCATTGATTTGCTCATCATTAGCACGTTTGATTCATATATTCTTGTTTATCATTGAGTTTGCAAGCTTTTGGTATTGTTTAATTGCATTTTTAGCACAGGAATCATGATACACCATTGTTAGGGTTTCTTGGCTTGTTTTAAGGCTTTGTAGTATAGGCTAAATTGGGCTTGGATTCTGGTACCATGATACTCGTGAGGATGAGACGAGTTGATTGGTACCTTTGAATTTCATTTATATTGCTTCTATAGAATTTTTGAATGGCGCAGGTTTGTAGCTACAGCAAAGCAACCGTAGGTAAAAGTTCTGTTACCTAAAACGATGGTTTGGGGAAGAGGATGAGGCGTGGCACTCTTGGATTGGTTGGTTTGAATTTTAGCGCTTTTTTATGAATATGTCCCATGATTTGCTTATATTAATTGTTTCCATTATATGTGCAAACGAGCAAAGTAGCACAGATGGCAAGCAGATACTGGGAGAGAGTGTGAGGGCCTGGGTTCGATCCCCAGGTCCCAATATATGTTTCATATAATTTTGCTTCACATAATCAGGTACACCACATTTCCAAACATCCACCAAGCAACTCAAGATCCAACCATCAAATGCATATTCAGCCAAGATCCAATGCCTTTCAGTTGAAGGTCCATCATACACCTCAAGTCAACATGCGCACTAGATCAGGCAAAGTCAAAAGGGCTTGGATCTGTTTGGGCCCAAAATTTCAACAACACACCCCCTTCTTTCAGCATTACAACCAGGCCCATCTTTTCTTTTTTCTTATTTTCTTTTATTTTATTTAATCCTTTTAATTTTCCTTTTAATTATTTTAATTAACAAGAAATCTATTTTCCATAAAATCATAAAATCATAAAAATCAAAAAATTAGAATTAGACTTTTTTTAATCAAAATTAATTTTGTTAATTTAATTTTAATTTCATTTAACTTAGGGAAATTGTGATTTATTTTCATAAATAAAATCAAATAGAAGTTAGGTTAAAACTCTTGATTTAATTTTCTTTTTTCTTTTTTTTCTTAAATAGATAAAAAACACAAAAATAGGCTTTTAGATTGAATTAATTTATTTTTCTTAATTTAAAATTAATTAGAATTAGGATTTTCCTTTAATTTAACTATTTCATTTTTTTTGAAAATAACAAAAAAAACATTTTTAATCAATCGTCAATAGGTTTAGTCAAGGGTCAAAACCCTAGTCGCTTCGTATTTGATTCATCGCGCGCTTATTATTTATTTCAATAATATTTTTGTAACTGCTCACTGGTTTGTAATAGTTTAATTTAGGGCTTTTACTTATCGCTTTTTCCCTGGGTTTTTGGCTATGTAATTAATTCCCCTCCCTGAAGCCTTGTAATAGCGTAAATTTACTTTCTCGCATTTTTAATCCCTGCAAATATTTAAACTGTTTAGATGTATGCTAATAGGATTGTATGGCAAGAATGCATGACAAATTAACACAGTTAGAAAACCCTAATGTGCAGCGATAAATAATTGAAACAAATCACTCGCACATATCACTCTTAGGGTATACTCTCACTTCGGTTGCCTTCAGTAAATGATCATTAAGCATAGGGTGTCTTAGTGGTTGCCCTCCTGTCTAAAAAGATCAAATGTCTCGTTCGAATGTTGCCGCAGAAATGTTGCCTCGGAAATGTTGCCTCAGAAATATTGCCTCGAATATGATCTTAAGACTCTAGGGTTATTACTAAGATGTTCTAACATTGCTTTAGTGATTGTACGTCCCTTTTGAATTGACCCTTACAACTCCAACGACGGTGCTACCTATTTCTCAATAGTGGGATAGCGTTGTCTAAAGGAAACAAGAATAGAAACGATCATTTTTCGAGTAGGTAGATGCTAGTAGGTACTTGCTCAAATCAAAACTTTTCACACTTACACATTTCAAAACAATTTTCAAAACAACTTCGTCAAACCTTTGAGGACTGATACAAGGGTTATCACGAAGTACAACATTTTCAAAACAAAGCACATACACAAACAATTTTAAAATATGAGAAAGTACCTAAGAGCCCATGGAAAACCATGGATAAAAAGGGTTCTAATTCCTTCCCTTTCTATAATCTACCCCCCATACTCAGAATATCTCGAAAAAGGATTTTTTTCTGTACTCTTTTACTTTCCGATTGGATGAAATAAAAGTCGGTGGCGACTCTTGTTTACCGCGACATTTTACGAATAAAAAAACGCAAAATGCAAACCAGCGTCAAACATTCGGTTCTGCCACCGTATCACAGGTTCATACCCACAAGAAGTATCATGAATGGTTGGGAATAAATCAACTTCTATGAAGTCAAACTTGGCATGATCCATGGAGTTAGCTTTCGGAGTACACCCAATGCCTCCAGAAATGGAAGAGCAAGTGATGATAAAAGGAATATCATAGATACTCTATTTAATGCAACTTCCAGCACTTCTAGTAGATGTATAAAGCCAAGAATTTTCCACGATATTATGGTAGACAGGGTCTCATAGCATAGCAGCATAATCTGACCAATCCTGGCTTTCGAAACACATGTTAATGAAATCATCATCAGACATGCTATTAGGATGGTTTTCATGAATTACTTCCAAAAGGTCTTCATCTCCATGAAACGTCTTGATGGCCATTTGACACAAGAACTTTAGGAAAGATTGAAAGGTTGTGAAAAGATAACAATTAGTGAAACTTGAGGAGAGACTGGAGATTATGGATGATATAAATAGACAATAGGTTATGTAACAAATTGAGAAGGTTAAATTACATTAAAGTAATTAACCTCGAGACACGCAAGAAATTTAATGCTTGATTTGGAAGGAAGTACAATAGACAATGTCATAACTTCCAATGAAAAAGTTATGGAAAGTTAGGACACTGATTAGGGCAGGTTATGCAAGGAAAATCTTTGAAATTAACAATCAAATATCTTATCCTATCTTTTCAGTCATAAGAGATAAAAGTAAAACAAGAGATATTTTTCATCTATTCTCAAGACATTTAATTTCTCCAATATTGATATTCTTAAAAATGAGAATACACATCCTTCTTGATTTAAACATTTCCTGTCAAGATGACTTCAAACTGGTAAAAGTATCTATAAGTACTTCGTCAGAAAATATATAAATACTGACCTGATGTATTTTTTCTATGATGAGATCACCTTAATCATCAAACTTGTTTTTGATCATCCATTTGGTTGCAATGACGTGAGTTTCCTTTTGATCAGATACTTGGTCTAAAACGTCCTTCTGGTAGAGTTGATTTGATTCTTCTTGAATTGACAGATCCCATTCATTTTCCTCAAGTGATTCATCAACCCTAGATGCATCTTTTCATAATGTGATATTCTTTTCAGGATCCTCTTCATAAGAGTTTGATCATTAGAAGCTTCTGATTGAACATCTTATGATCTTCTTACATTTTGTACTTCAACAGTAGCTCTATTACCTTCATATTTTGAAAGGTAATCTCCACACCTACAAGCTTATCAACTAGCTTCTAATTTTAAGAGTCAAGCTTAGCATCAAATATAACATGAATTGATTCCTCAAGAGAGAGTTTTTCAGTATTGTATACTATGTATCCTTTTTAGCGTTCAGAGAAACCTAACATGAAACAACTTTGAGCTTTTAAATCAAACTTGTTCAGATTTTCTTTAGTGTTTAGGATAAAACAAGAGCATCCAAACGGATAAAAATATGAAATGTTAGGTTTCTTGTTCTTCTATAATTCATAAGGAGTCTTTCAAAGAACAGATCTTATGGAGACTTTGTTCTAGATATAACACGTTGTGTTTACAGTCTCTGCCCAGAAGTGCTTTGTCGTATTAGTTTCATTGATCATGGTCCTAGCCATTTCTTGCAAAGTCATATTCTTCCTCTCAACAACTCCATTTTCTTGTGGAGTTCTTAGACAGAGGAAATCATGGGAAATCTCATTCTCTTCAAATGAGTTTTCAAAAAAATTTGTTTTCAAATTCTCCACCATGATCATTTATAACTTTGACAATAATGAGACTTATCTCATTTTGCACTTGGATATAGAAGGTAGTGAATACAAAATATTAATCATCCTTATCTTTGAAAAACTTCACCCCTGTCCACCTGTTGTAGCCATCTAACATAACTAATCCATACTTATTTCCATTGATTGACTTAGTTTTCACTAGTCCAAACAAATCAATGTGCAGAACTTCTAATGGTCTGGAGGAAGAAACGACATTCTTTTATTTTAATGAATTTCTTGAAATCTTTCCCTTCTGACATGCTTCACAAAGAGCATCTGAAGTAAACTTCAGTTTTGGCAGGCCTCTGAAAAATTCAAGCCTGTTTAGTTCAGAAATTTTTCTCAAGCTAACATAACATAAAAATAGTGCCACGTGCACTGCTCCTTATTAACAGACATGAGACATTTTACCTTTTGTTCTATAAGGTCAAAAATTCTGATCTTATAAGTGTTATTTATTTTCCTTTCATTGAAAAGGATAGAGCCATCCTTTTGACTAGCAGCTTTACAATAGTTTTGATTAAAGATTATGTCGTAACCATTATCACTTAATTGACTTATGGATAATAGGTTATACTTTAATCCTTGAATAAAACATAAGTTAGAGAGGGAAAGGAACCATTACCTATTATTCCAGAGCCTATGATATTACCTTTTTGATCACCTCTGAAATCCATGACATTTCCAGGCTTAAGTTCTAGGCTTTGGAACATATGCATTTTTCCCATCATGTGATACAAGCAGCCAAAGTCCAGGTACCAAGAAAGGTGTTTCAATTGCACTACTAAGGATGTTTGCGACATAGATTATCTTATCTTTTGGTACCCATAATTTCTTGGGTCCTTTCTTGTTAGTTTTACTAGAGTTGTGAACAACTTTGGTTTCAGCAGTAGAAGACTCATATTTACAAGTGTTAAAACTATTTGGTTTAGCAAAATTATTATCATCGGATTCAGAATCAGATTTCTCTCATCTTTTTAATCTTCATTTGGCACAAACCCAGCAGACACAAAATGAGAGTGTAAGGTGGTTGGTACGTTTTCCTTATTAGATTTAGACTTTTCATGAGGATCATAACCAATACCTTTAAATCAATTTCTACGTACACCATAGATCATAAAACCTAACATGCTTCTCCTTATGCTCTTAGCTAGAAATTTTTGGAAAGCTTTGTCATATTTCTTGATGACATCATCAGAACTTTTAGAGGCTTCTGGAAGAGTTCATGTGCCTTTAAGGGAAGAGTTTTCATCTTTTAATGAAAAAATTTCTTCAGTTAAAATAATAATTTCTTCCTTAAGCTTACTGTTTTCAACAGATACAGATTTATGGATGTTTTTGAGATCCTTGAATTGAATCTTGAGTAACTCATGTTTTTCTAGAATTTCAATTAAGGAATATGTTAATTCAGAATGAGTAAGATTAGAGAATACCTCTTTGCATAATATTTCTTTTGTTTCTGAATCAGCTTCATCTTCTAGGGGATTACTTCACTTGATGTTCCAACATGAGCCATCAGCGCCAAGTTAGCATGTCCTCCTTCTGAGTCATAGTCAGAAGAGTCTGAATCATCTCATGTTTTCATTATCCCTTTCGTTTTGCCTTTGAGAGCTTTCTTCTTTGGTATGTCCTTTATAAGCTTAGGACATTCATGCTTGTAGTGTCCTGGCTCATTGCAATCATAACAAATGACTTTGTTTCTGTCGTACCCCAAATTTGTCCTACATTTATGATCGTATTTTCAAGATTAAAAATGGAAGAAAAATGCTTTGGTTAAATATGGTCCAGCAATATCTGACGGCCTATTTTTATAAACCCTAATAAACAGGGGGTGCGTCTTAATTCAAGGGAGAGTGGTTTTCTAAAATTAGAAAGACCCATATACACGTAAAGCATGTTGGACAATGGCCCATGAGATTCGAATATGGAAAATTATTTCAAAAAAATTAATATTATTAAGTTCTTAATTATAATAAGGCCCATCTAAATATTGTTGTTGTTAGTAAGAAGAAGGGGTGAGATTACAAGCCCATTAAAATTCATGTTGGGCCATTTTTGTTTTGGTTAGGAAGAAGCAAAGAGGGGGTATGGTTATAAGATTAGGTCCATTGAGTTTTTTTAGCCGAGCCCATGCAACATTTTTCCATTTTACTGTTTTATTGCAAGAGAAAAAATATTGTCACATTGTCTTGTTTAATTATAAACCATTAAAGCTTTTAGGCTAGCCCATTTTGTTATTTGAGAAAACTGTTTTGATTTTAAACAGTATTATTAAAATAATTATTTTACTTTTAATAAATGTTTTTACGGTTAGCTTATTAAAATATCTTTCTGTAAATGTAATTCTTGGTTTATGAAAACATTATTTTATTGTTACTGTTATTTTTAAAAAATCATTTTCTTATTACGATTATTTTACTAAGCATTTTTATAAACTATTAAAGGATTTGTTTTATAAATGTTATATTTAATCAAGTTTGTTTTCAAAGCCCAAGCAAATTAGGCCCAGTCCGTATTAAAAAAAAGTGTTGGTAAATGACAAAAATTATTGTTGGGCAGAAGAGAAATTTTGTTACGGTATGAGGCCCAAAAGTTTGTTTGAAGATTTGTTTGAGAAAAGGTACGAACATATACTGTGTAAATCAGTGAAGGGGAAACGTGTGTTTCATGGACGTTGTGTACTGTAGAAATCTAAGAAAAATACTAAATCAAATCTCAGTATTAAATCTCAATATTACAGTCAAAAACTAAAATATACAGAATCAACTCCATTAATTTAAATCTGAACTAAATCCAAATATTACAAAGCAAATAGATTCTATTACAAAACGAAATCATATATTACAGACTAAATTAATTACATAGATTTAAATCCCTACTTTGTTCTAAATCCCTAATATAAGCCAGCTCATATTGTAACAACAATCCTAATCCTATAAATTGTGAACTAAAGGATACAGAGAGGGGGAAGAAATTAAATAACTGAAAGGGCCTTGAATATAGAAAGTGAAGAGGAAGAAGCTTGATACTGAGTTGTTGAAGACCAAGAGAAGAGGGCGATTAGGATTTCAACATCTGAAACTCTAACCGCTATTGTCGTTGCCGTCGCGCCTTCACCATCATCGGCCACCACCTTCAAAACCTGCAAAATCCAAGAAGAAGAAGAAGAAGGATTAGCACTAGAATCTCCAAACTTCTAAATAACTTGAAAATCAAAAAGAGGTATAACTTAGTTTTTTGTTTTGATATTATTGATGGGTTGCTGGGGTTGATTTATGGTGGGGAAGAGACTCGGTTGAGCCACCACGCCGCCGTAGAGAGTTTAGGGTTAGGGAAGATGAAGGAAATGGGAGAGAGAGAGAGAGAGAGAGAGAGAGAGAGAGAGAGAGAGAGAACGAGGGTTTTGTTTTGATTATAATAAAATAAAAATGAAATAATGTAAAAGCAACAATTTATGTTTTGTAGGATTCCATATGCGCATGCTCACGGTAATTAGTATGCACCTTTGATTTCATCCCTTTGATCATCATTGGACGGCTGTAAGGCCAATTCCAGTATATGCTTCATGCGCTCCCATGCACACGATCAACCAGGCCCTTCCCCATAACACGTTTGGGCCTAGCCCATTCAACTATGCACCCCCTCTTTCAATAATTACTCAATCAAAGCCAATGATTCACCCCCTACCTCTGGGCTCAGTTCAATATCTGAACTTGGGCCCAGTTTCTTAACATACACCCTTTTTGCTCGTTAGTTAGGATAATGCACCCACTGGCCAACTGGGCCTGAATGCAATATCTGAATCCAGGTCCTGACTTTTCACACCCCCGTCTTTTTACTACCCAACATAAAATGCACCCCCTAACTAATTGATTATTTTCTACTTTTTTATAAATTATTTTTTCTTATTTTTTTATATATTCTTATTATTTATTTTTTTATAATAATAATTATTATTATTAATACTAATTTTTAATTTTTATTTTCACATATATTATTTATATTATCATGTAAATAAATTATTTTATTTAAAAACTCATGTATATATTTTTATATTATTGCATAAAATATTTTTAATCATGCATTAATTAAGAAATTTCATAATTAATATGATTAAAACATATCTAACAAATCTTAAATCTATTTTTCGCAATAAACTAATCTAAATAATAATTTTTACTAAAGGGTTCCAAATATATTTTGACTAATCGTGCATTTAGTCCAAAATTCCGCTATCTTTATACCCGGTCAAAATGCGAGGCAACCCCTAAAAAAACAAACCCATACGAACTACGAATTGGGACTCTGATTCCTCATAAGAGGATACGTAGGCATACGATTAAAATCGTGGCAAGTTCCCCTATTAAAAATTAAAATCCTGTCTTACCTGAAACCTAAACCTAAACCTAGTATCCTTAAGAATAAGATAGATGAAGGTGCCTAACACCTTCCTTTCTTCTAAAGAGATCTGAAACTTAGAATCTCTGTTTTACAATTTAGGATTTCCAATTAGATGCCTTTCATTAGGATAAAAACTAGTAGTGGCGACTTTGTATTTAAACCAGTCACATTAGCTGGCGACTCTGTTGGGGACTTCAACCCTAGGTTTAGAAGCCTTTCCCTTAGGTTTTAGGGTTTTTATTTTGTGGGGTTTTTATTTTCTTTATTTATTTCCCTATTTTTTTATCATTATATTTTAATGTGTGATGGGATTTCATTTTCAAAAATATTTTCAAAATAACCATTAGAAAGAAGGTTTGTCTATTAGCTTAGGGGATACATCATCCCTGCAAATTTATGTGACGATTTCGCCTAGAGTCGGTAGAATTCTACAAAAGGAATACTTATCAAGAGATATCCTCTTGAAAGGTAGGTGTGATACGGTGGTAGAACCGACTGTTTTGAGAAATGCTGGTTTGCATTTTGCGTTTTGTATTTGCAAAATGTCGCGGTAAGCAAGAGTTGCCACTGACTTTTATTTCATCCAATCAGGAAAAGGAAAAAGAACAGAAAAAACCTTTTTCGAGATGTTTCTGAGTAAGGGGGGGGGAGTAGATTATAGAAAGGGAAGGTAGTAGCACCCTTTCTATCCATGGTTTTCCATGGGCTCTTAGGTACTTGCTCATCTTTTAAAATTGCTTGTGTGTGTTTGTTTTGAAAAGTTTTGTTTTACTTCATTTTAACCCTTGTTTCTGTCCTCAAAAGTGTTGCGAAGTTGTTTTTGAAAACTTTGTTTGAAAAGTGTTTGGTGTGAAAAGTTTGATTTTGAGCAAGTACCTACTAGCATCTACCTACTCGAAAAAAGATTGTTTCTGCTCTTGTTTCCTTTAGACAGCGCTATCCTACTATTATGAAATAAGTAGAACCGTCGTTGGAGTTGTAAGGGTCAATTCGTAAGGGATGTACGATCACTAAAGCGATGTTAGGACGTCTTAGTAATAACCCTAGAGTCTTAAGATCATATTCGAGGCAACATTTCCGAGGCAACCTTTTCGAGCGGGACATTGGATCTTTGTATAGACAAGAGGGCAACCACTAAGACACCATATACCTAATGACCGTTTATCGAAGGCAACTGAAGTGAGAGTATACCCTAATAGTGCGCAAGTGCGAGTGATTTGATTTAAGTTATTATCTTTTCAATTAGGATTTTCTAACCGTTTTAAATTATCATGTAATCTTGTCATACAATCCTATTAACATACATCTAACAGTTAATATTTGCGAGAATTAAAATGCGAGAAATAAAACCTACACTATTACAAGGCTTCGGGGCAGGGATTAATTACATAGCCAAAAAACCCGTAAAACAATAAAAGAAAATCCTAGATTAAACTATTACATACTGTAAGCAGTTACATTAATATTGCAAAAAATAGTAAACGCGCGCGATGAGTTGAGAACGAGAGATTTAGGGTTTTGACCCCAACTACCTAATTGCAATTTAAAAGAAAAATCATTTTTTTGTGGTTTTTGCTATAAAGTTTAATTGAATAAATAAATAAAACCTAATTACTAATTAATTTTAATTAAGAAAAACAATTAAATTGACCTTTTTTTGTATTTTTTGTTTTGTTTTGAGAAAAGAAATAAAAATTAAAACAAGAGTTAACCCTGATTTTTCTAATTGATTTTAATTATTAAAAAGAAGTTAGAATTATCCTAATTTAAATTTAAACTAATACTAAATTAAATTTGATAAAATAAAAAACCTAATTCTAAATTTTGTGAAACTTGATTTTATGATTTTTTGTGAAAAAAGAAATTAATTTTGTTAAAAAAACAATTAAGTAAATTAAATTAAATAAAAGAAATAAATAAAAAAAAAGAGAATGGGCTTGGTATTAGCAAAAGGAGGGGGTGTTGATGGCAATTTCTTGGCCCAACAATTCTTGGCCCCATTGTCTTTGCCAGATCCTGTGTGCCTGCTTGACTGGGCGCATGGTGTATCCTCATGGGAGAAGGTGTTGGATCTGCAGCCTTGATGATCTGATGGTTGGATGCTAATGATGCATGGTAGACTCATGGGATACTAGCACACCTGATTATGCAAAGTAAAACAATATAAAGCAAATGTTGGTACTTGGGGATCGAACCCAGGTCCTTGAGCCTTCCCCCACTGCGCGCTTTCCATCTGAGCTGGCCATGTTAGTTGTACAAATAATAACAAACAAAAATTATATGATAAAACAAAATATTAATTCTTAAAACGCACGCAGATTCAAACTACCCATTCACAACATGCCACGCCATCGTCTTCTCTGTTGCCTCTGTCGTTTTAGAGATCAAAGCTTTTACCTACGGACAGAGTGTAGGTACTACCCTGTGCATTGCCAAAATCTCATACAAGCATAATAAATGAAAACAAATGGTACCAATCCACTCGTTGTAACCTCACAAGCATCATGGTACCATTATTAATGGATAATTGTTCCTGTACAGTAAATCCCTAAAAACGAAGAAAAATCCCTAGCCATGGAACTTTGATGCACAGTCAATAAAAATACAATTAATCATAACCATTAGCTTGCAAACATCCCAAGGATTAAAAATATGTCAATTATTCATGCTAAAGATGCCAGAATCAGTGTATTCGATTTCAAGAAAAGAGACAAACCGTTTGAAACTTACAGTGTGATTCTGAACGTGGGGAAACATGCCAGCGATTGCAACATGTTCCAGGAATGTCCAGTAAAGGATTGGGATGGTTAGAATTTCTTGAGGTGATCTGTAACGTGGAAATTAGTCTGCAACTTTTATTGAATTTTTGAAGTTTGCTTTCTGCCTTTTCACGCCTCTGGCCTCTTGTTTTTGGTCTGCACTTGTTCCTTATGTATAGTAGAATGCATTAGGGTTACAAATTTGTATCAAATCTCTCCAATTATGATTATTGATTCATGATTTGATCCTTGTACAAAATCTTTCCAAAACAAGCAAATCCAATCTTTTTCTGTCCATTTTGAACCTTGCACGATTTGATCTTGTTTCCAGGTGTGTAATGGACCTAAACATCCACAAAATCTCAAGATTTGATTAGTTTTTGATATTTTTATTATTTTATTTTCATTTTATTTGATTTAAATGAAATAAAATAAAAATACATGACAAAAATAAAAGAATGACAAGTGGAAAAGCTCATGGGTCGTGGGTAACATTGCAAACTTAGTGCAAGCATAAAAAGTTGGGCCCATTTGACAAAAAATGCAATTTGGGACACATTTGACTTTTGGCAATTTTGCAAAAAGGGTCAACTTGGACAATGCATACCTCTCCCAATTTTGACCCTAGAAATGTGTTATTGGACATTTTAGAAAGCTTAAGATGTCCTCTAAGCAACCCTCTTTGTCTTATCTCAATTGAGTCTTCCATGTTCATGTATGAAGCTTTGACCCAAAATGTGTTTTTGTTGACTTTCCAAAATGACCTATAATATCCAAATTTATATCTTCTTGTGAGTGCATATTTTGAACTTGGGAGATGAAGATGAATTGTATCGAAATACCTCCTCTTAAAAATGATCTTTGGATGGGTCATTTTTGATAAAGTATGAGAAAGTTATGCTTGGTCAAAGTTGAGTTGACTTTTCCTACAAAACCCTAATTTAGCAACTTTTCGGTTTTGATGAATTATGAGCAATCCTTGAGGAATCATGATAAACCCTTGATAAAATGATGAATAATACTTCAAAATGAGAATGTTGACCAAAAATCTTGAAATTTGACTGTATGTGGGCCACAGTTGACTTTTGCCCTAGCACAATCGATTTTCAGGCATTTGAGCAATTGACTGGGCAAGTTTTCTCTGGAAGGCTTGAAACTTGACACGGATGATCTTGAGAACATATTAGGACAATGGTGAGCATTTGGGATCCTTTGGACTCAAACATGTTGATGCAAAATGAAACCCTAATTTGAGGTAGACTGCCTTAGGAGAGAGTTTGTCTGGTCAACCCTTGGACTTCCTTGAGCAATTTGAGGACCTCACTTGAAATGTATTGAGAAATATGGGAGGGAAAATTTTGGGGTACAACAGTAGCCTTTTGGAATTCCACCCATGACTCTTTGTACAACCCTAACCAAAATATCATGACGAGACCTATGACCACTTTGAGACGAAAGTCTCGGTCCGTAAAGAGGCTCCACCTAACGTAGGCCCTTGTGCCTTTTCCCTCTGGTGTTATTCAAGATGCGCTTAAGGAAGCCACCTTTTGGGAGGGTAGACTAACCGTAGGTCAAAATTAATAACCTACCTTATAAGGGTACCTATCACAAAATCCCGTCACTAAATCATACATCCATTTATTCATACATTTCATATATTCATCATTTGTTTCTTTTATTTGTCTTATTCACAAGGTAAAAAACAAAAAGCAATAAAATCAAGATTTTGGTGACTATCTTTGAAAATGGATACCAAAAGGAAACAACTTGTCTGCGTAATGCTCTCAAGCCTGGCATTTATGAAATCAAAGCTTTAAAGGGGAAATCATCTGAAAGAGATCTGAAGATGTACGCTCGCTGCTATGGGGATACCCTTGACTTGACCAGAGTAGAGGTTCAAATAGATGTTGTTTATGCCCTCGTTCAGTTCTATGAACCACCGCTGAGATGCTTCACCTTCCAAGACTTCCAGCTAGCGTCGGCTCTGGAAGAATTTGATAGAATTCTGAACTTTTCTAAAGAGAAGGCTTATGTATGTATCAGGTAAACTATTAAAGTCAAAGTCTTGGCAAAGGGCTTAGGGATCCCTTATTCTAAGCTAGTTCAAAATTATCAAAGAGAAGGCCCAATACAAGGAATCAAAAGAATATACCTAGAAGCCAAGGCACTCGAATTCGCTAATTATAAAGAATGGGAGCCTTGTGTCAATTGTTTAGGATTGCTTCTGTTTGGTGTAATTTTATTCCTACGGACTATGGACTATATTGACCCTGCGGCCATTAGCATATTTTGGGGTGCGAAAGTCCTTAATACGGATCCAATTCCCGCTCTGCTTGCTGACATTTATTACACCTTACATACAATGTACAAAAAGAGGAAAGGAACTCTAAATTTTTGCATTCCACTTATGTATACTTGGTTCATGATCTATCTTTACAAAGAAGACTATATGATTCCAAAATTTACCAAACGCGAGTGGCCTCAGAAATTAAGGTCTCTCATTGCAAACTCGGTATTATGGTATGCAAGGACGCTGGATATTGGTGATATCACTATTAGCTGAAGGGACTTTCCTAATTTTTAGTTGATCGGATCTCGAGGTCGTATTAATTACAACCTTATTTTGGCCCTACGACATTAGGGTATCCTTTGGAAGACAGACCTTCAGATGAACAACTCTGACCATTGATCATCCACGACATGGGTATAAAGGACCAAGGGTTGCTCAACAAGGTTATCCGGGCTTGGAATAAGGTTAATAAGAGGAAATCTGAAAGGAAGAATGCCATAGCAAGAGAACCCTACACTAGATGGGTCCGAGATAGGGTACAAATTATCAAGTTGCCATTTGATATAGATCTAGAGTACAAGTCAGAGGTCCCAGAAGTCACGCCTATATCCTTGGAAGAAATCGACGATCTGAAGAATGCCTTAAAGTAAGCTCAGAGGGAAAAAGAAGAATTAAAACTCGACCTTCTCAATTTGGCCAAAGAAAAGAAGCATATGCAGCTCATACTTGAGTCAAAGGACCAACAAATTGAGAGAGATCAAAAGGCATTGGAAAAGGAGAGTCTCAAACGGAAGCGTACAACTGAAGGACTTTTGAATGCGACATCCAATCTAGATTCCTACAACCAAAGGTTAGAAGATGCTGCTACTGAAATCGGGAGGTTAACCAGATGGTACAAAAAGGAAACACGTGGCAAGAAAGTGTTAGAGGAAGACCTAAGAGCCCAAATCCAAAGTTTGGCACAAGCGTCCTTAGATCAAGAAGAGAAAATAAAGTACTTCACCACCGGACTTCAAGACAACCAAGAATCAGAGGTCAAAGAACGCCTTGAAAGGATAGAGGCAGAAAGACCCATGACTCAGAGAACTGAAGAATATGAGCAAATGTGCCTAGGGCTAGGAGGTCTCCAATAAGATTTTCTTATTCAACGGAGGCTTTATACATAGCTGGGGGCTAAAAATATGTATTTGGAAGAGCAGTATACAAAAATCGCCCAAGCCGGGAGAGATAACCATAAGATAATCCCACATCTTTACCAAGAGTATAGGTATTACAAGGACAAAGATGAAAGGCTCGCCTTCCTAGCCAAAAATCTTATTGAGGATATCCCTAGAAGTTTTAGAGACGCAGAAAGTGTAATGGTTCCTCTTCCAAAGGATGTTGAATATTTTCTCAAGCTTTGTCGAGCAATGGTTGATGGTTTCAGAGAAGACATCCACAAGCGCACCTAGAAGATTTATTTACTTTTGTTTATGTTTATGAAAACAAGTTTTGATTTAAAGTTATAATATTTTTCAATATTTGGATTACGTTACTCTCAATAAAGGAATTTTGTTTCCGTATCTCGTCCGGGTATCTATTTTCAAGCTATTCACCAACTAAAAAAGATAAAAGAAGCAAAAGATAAATATATACTCAAGTGAATAAGACATTTAAAACAAGAAACCATTAATTTTCATACATGATCATACGCATGCATGAATTCACAAACATTTGCATATCATATCAAAGCTCATCTCGGTTTTTCAAAATCTCTCCAGTTAAACCTTTGGCAGAAGAAGATCACGACCTCCTTGGCCTTCATATCAAACAAGGGTCCACCAACAAAAAGCAATGGAACGAGTCGAGGAGCAGATTGCATTCAAGGAAGATCTAGACAATTAAAGGGTGATGTAAGCTCAATGAAAGGAGATCTAAGTCAATTTCTCCTAGCTTTGAAGAACATCATTGGCAGACAGGATCAAATTCCCAGTGTAGCTTTCAAAGAAGTAGCTCAAACGAATGGTGCATCAAGCGGTCACCAACTAATAGAAGAGCCGGATACAGGACCCCAAAAGTCCTTCATGGCCCAACAAGAGACAAAGAGAAGCTGAAACTGAAGGGTTTGTCCCATCTCCATCAAAATCAGGGGCATCACATACCCTACAAATTCCAATCAACAATGCAGACAACTACTTGGACCTGTAGTATGGAGACCACGGCCTAGAGGATGTCAATCAGGCACCCTTAAATACGACTAGTACTCATGTTGTCGATAATCCACTGGTGATGAATCAATATAAGGCTCTGGAAGAAAGGTTGAAAGTTGTGGAAGGTTTTGATGCTTTCGAAGTAGATGCTCTCAAAATGGACCTAGTTCCTAATGTAGTAATTCCGCCGAAGTTCAAAGTGCCTGACTTTGGAAAATACAAAGGGCTCACATGTCTAAGAAATCATTTGCGCATGTATTACAGGAAGATGCATGCCCATGCCCATGATCAAAAGCTAATGGTTCACTATTTTCAAGACAGCTTAAGTGGGCATCTCTGGATTGGTATATGCAGTTGGAACGAGTGCACATTTGAACATGGGCAGATCTTGCTAATGCTTTCTTAAAGCATTACAAATATAACCTAGACATGGTGCCTACCCGCATGAAACTCCAGAATATGTCACAGAAGAAAGAAGAGTCCTTTAAAGAGTACGCTCAGAGATGGAGGGAGATGGCATCCCGTATGCAACCACCACTATAGGAAAAAGAGTTAGTAGATCTCTTCAGGATTCTCATACTTGGTGACTATCAGAGAAAGAATCGAGACTGGAAAAAAGAATGGGAAAATACCAGGGGGACCATCAAATACCCCCTACAATTTAAAAAGGCTTGTTTCAAACTTCCCAAAAAGAAAAGAGGGAGAAATTAATGATGTAGCCTCACAACCAAGGGCACAACAACCATTAATGATCCCATAAGTACAGCAGCGAGGTAGATTTGGAAGGCCGCAAAGAAATTTTGATCCGCTCCCTATGCAACCCAGCCAGTTATTACAACACTTGGTCAAGGTATCCTTGGTGGAACTCAAGCCTATTGCTCCTCTAGTCGGGAGACTCCCACGAAAGTACAATGTCGATGCCAGATGCAAGTATCATGCTAATTCTTCTGGGAACACCATAGAGCAGTGGTGGGCATTCAAGCATAAAGTTCAAGGTTTATTAGAATCTCAAGACATCACATTTGAGAATCCTAACATCAAATCAAACCCTATGCCTCTGCATGGTGGACCGACAATAAATGCAATCGAAGTAGTCATTAACCTTGGGGCAACCAGACAAGCAAAGGCCCCGATAAACTTGTTGAAGGAATATCTGTGGTAATGTGGTTTCTTGTTAGAACATAATGAAGCCTTTGAAAGAATGCTACAAAAGCTAGTGGACCAGGGGATAGTCCAATTCGGACCATACCCTGAAGAAAATTATATAGCAGCTATTAAAGGAAATAAGCCATTGGTAATCCCTTGTCAAGGCCCAAATCTTAATAAGAAGAATCTAGTGATCCCGTGGTAAGAATCGGCAAAAATCCCAGGGATGGCACCAAAGAAGGTTCTCCAAATATCAGCAGTTCCAAAGGCCTCGATGATAATTAAGGGACTGTCACCTATCCCTTATGAAAGTAACAAAGCAGTACCATGGAGTTATGACTCAGTCGTGTACATTAACAGAGTGAAATAAGAAGATGGGTCATCATCAAGTCAAGGACCTGCAATTTCAAATATAGCAGGGACAGGGGGTATGGCCTGGAGTGCTCCAGTCTCTGGATCCGAACCACCAAAGAAGAAATATGAAACCTCAATAAAGGACAAGGGAAAAGTAGTGGTGGAAGCGAGTCATGAGAAAGAACCTCCAAGCAAAAACTTTTTTGATCAAGAGGCAGAGGAGTTTCTGAAGATAATCAAGAGAACTGACTTCAGGGTGGTGGATCAACTTCACCAAACTCCAGCAAAAATCTCCATACTCTTGTTTCTCATCAATTCTGAAGCGCACCGAGACTCTTTAATAAAGGTACTGAGTTCAACACATGTGGCAGGGGAAATTATCGTGAATCAATTTGATAATGTTGTAGCAAATCTAACATTCGGATCATACCTGGGTATTTGTAACAATGAATTTCCACCATCAGGCCGAGCTCACAACAAGGAACTCCATATCTCTAGGCAAATAGGTACTACAAGCCTATCCAGAGTACTCATCGATACAGGCTCTTCCCTCAACGTGTTACCAAAATCAAGTCCGATGAAGTTAACAATAGATGATGTTGTGATGAGGTCAAGATTTACAATAGTGAAAGCATTTGACGGTTCTCAAAGCTCGGTATTGGGAGAGGTGGACCTTCCAGTTAAAATTGGGCCACATATCTTCTATATCACTTTCCAAGTCATGGATATAGAGCCGACGTACACTTGCTTACTAGGGAGACCTTGGATTCATGCAGCAGGGGCAGTCACTTTGACCTTACATCAAAAGTTGAAGTTCTTAGTGGAAGGGAAATTAATCATAATTGACGGTGAGGAGGATATTTTTGTAAGCCACGTCGAATTGTATAAATATATTAGTGCCGAGGAAGATTGTATATCCACCTTGTTCCAAGCCCTGGAAATTGCTTCAATGGTGACTTTACCAGTGGAGAAAAATAATAAGCCCAAGGTAACCTCAAGGAGAGATTTGAAAACAACAATGGAAGGTGGTGCCTCGAAAGGTTGGGGAAAGCTCCCAGAAATTCTTAAGAAGAAGAATCGCTTCGGTTTGGGTTATGAACTATCAAAAGCTACTATGAAGGGTAAAGCACGGTTTCCTCCAATCCAAGAGACCTTTGTCAACAAGGGAATATAGCATGGCGGGCATATGGCGATGACATCCAACAAAGTCAACACCAAAAGGGAAACTGACTTCATTCGAGAATGCGCCCCTAGAGAAGAACTCAAAAGTTGGACAGTCGTGGAGATTCCAGAGATCTTTTTCTTTCCCAAGTAATTTTTCTTGTTTTAAAAGAACCTATGGCAAGCCCGAGGAATGGGGGTTGCTTGTAAGGGTCCCCTGTTTTGTTTCGGACGATATTTACAATTAATAAAAGTTATATTTTGTTTTAAATTAAGATCCTTGTCTTTCGCTTGCATTTATCTCTCAAATTTAAAAATGGCAATACTTTCTCTTCATATGCATTTTCAAAGTTCATATACTAAAATCTGCACCAAAACATGATAAATGTGCAAATCCATGCCCAAAACAACCGATAATGTTACTGCTGTGACCCGATATAATTTTGATGCTCCTATCAGCCAAGCCGAAGAGGAAGGTGACAAAGATCTTGAACTTTCTGAAGAAATGGAAAAATAAATAGATCAGAAAGTAGATAACATACAACTGTATCAAGAGGCTATTGAGACCATTAATCTAGGCACAGTGGAAGATCTGAAAGAAATCAAGCTAGGGTCAATGCTAGAGCAGAGTGTCAAAGAAAGGTTGATCAAACTATTTCATTAGTACGTGGATATATTTGCTTAGTCCTACAGAGACATGCCAAGGTTAAACACAGACATTGTGGTGCACAGACTACCTCTCAAAGAAGGTTGTTCTCCAGTTAGGCAAAAGCTCAGGAGAACTCGCCTAGATATGTCCAGCAAAACCAGAGAAGAGGTCCTTAAATAGTTCGACACAGGGTTCTTAGCAGTGGTAGATTATCGGCCATGAATAGCTAGCATTGTGCCAGTACCCAAGAAAGATGGCAAGGTACGCATGTGTGTATATTATCGAGATTTGAACAAAGCAATCCCTAAGGACAATTTACCGTTACCTCAGATAGATGTTCTGGTAGACAACACGGCTCAAGCCTCGATATATTCATTCATGGACAGTTTCTCAGGCTATAATCAAATCAAAAATTGAACCCAAAGACATGGAAAAGACTACCTTCATGACACCTTGGGGAACTTTCTGCTACAAAGTAATGCCATTCGGTCTCAAAAATGCAGGGGCAACTTATCAAAGGGCTATGGTCACACTATTCCAAGATATGATTCACAAAGAGGTTGAGGTGTATGTAGATGATATGATCGCTAAATCCCATATGGAGGAGGAACACATCATACACTTACAAAAGTTATTCGAACGGCTGCACAAGTTCAGACTAAGGTTGAATCTGAATAAGTGTACATTTGGCGTCAGATCAGGAAAGTTGTTGGGTTTCATTATAAGTTAGTGTGGTATCAAGTTTGACCCCTGTTGTACCCCAAAATTTTCTCTCCCATATTTCTCAATACATTTCAAGTGAGGTCCTCAAATTTCTCAAGGAAGTCCAAGGGTTGACCAGACAAACTCTCTCCTAAGGAAGTCTACCTCAAATTAGGGTTTCAATTTGCATCAAGATGTTTGAGTCCAAAGGGTCCCAAATTCTTACTATTGTCCTAATATGTTCTCAAGATCATCCATGTCAAGTTTCAAGCTTTGCATAGGAAGTTTGCTCAGTCAATTGCTCAAAGGCCTGAAAGTCGACTGTGCTAGGGCAAAAGTCAATTGTGGCCCACATACAGTCAAACTTCAAGATTTTGGGTCAACATTCTCATTTTGAAGTATTAATCATCATTTGATCAAGATTTGATCATGATTCCTCAAGGATTGCTCACAATTCATCAAAACCCAAAAGTTGCTAAATTAGGGTTTTGTAGGAAAAGTCAACTCAACTTTGACCAAACATAACTTTCTCATACTTTATCAATAATGACCCATCCAAAGCTCATTTTGAAGATTATGCAATGCCCTACAATTCATCTTCAGCTCCCAAGTTCAAAATATGCACTCACAAAAAATTATGAATTTGGACATTATAGGTCATTTTGAAAAGTCAACAAAAACACCTTTTTTGTCAAAGTTTCATACATGAACATAGAAGACTCAATTGAGATGAGACCAAAAGGGTTGCTTAGAGGACATCTTGAGCTTTCTAAAAAGTACAAGAACACCTTCATAGAGTCAAAATTGAAGAAGTTATGCATTGGTGAAGTCGACCTTTTTTGCAAAATTGCCAAAAGTCAAATGTACCTCAAATTGCATTTTTTGTCAAATGGGCCCAACTTTTTGTGCTTGTTTTGAGTTTGTAACATGGTCCTCGACCCATGATCCTTCCCACTTGCCTTTATTTTATTTTTTTCAATTTATTTTGATTTGTATTTCAATTAAATCAAATTAAATCAAAATTAAATCATGAAAATATCAAAATCATTTAAACCTTGAGATTGTGTGCATATTTCAGGTCTCTTATACAGCTAGCAAGGTAATCAAATCGTGCAAGGCATGTTTGTACACAAAAAGATTTATTTTTTGCTTGTTTTAGAAAGATTTGAATGAGAATCAAATCTTGATAAATGACCATAATTGAAAAAGATTTAGAACAAACTTGTAAACCTAATTCACTCAAGGACATATATAGAACGTTTGCAGACCAAATGCACAAGGGGTTGGAGGCGTGTAGAGTGAAGAACAAACTTGGAAAAACTCAAGAAAAGTAGCAATCTGTTTTCATACTTCCAGGCATTCTCAAGCCTCCCAAACTATCTCATTCGCTTCCTGGGTGTACAAGGAGTCTATACCAATCAAAAGCAAGTGTTTTTGTACCCAGAAACGCGAGGTAAGTGCTTCACGACATCCCTCCCTTTTGAAATTGAATCTCATGAATTTGACATTGTTAGCATGATTGGTTTATATATTCTGAATCCTTGAATAATTTGCAAGCTATTGGTAATCATTAATTGCATTTTTGCTAACCCTACAGAGATATGCCATTGTTAGGTTTTCTAGTTTCATTTTGGGATTTTCTTGTACAGGTAAAATCGGCCCAAAAGAAAGGTACCATGATGTTCACAAGGCCAAGGCGAATTGGTCTATAGCATTAGTTTTAATTTATGGTGCGTGTATGAGATTTTGGAAAATTGTAGGGGTTATAGCTACAGGATGTGTCTGTAGGTAAAAGTCTTGGACTTTTACCAACAGAGTGAGGAAGAAGAAGGGTGGTGTGGCACCCCCCGATTCATCCATTTGAAATTCGCACGCTGTACAATTATTAATTTGCATTTTTTAATATAATGTTTATTTGTTATTTGATATACAAACAAGCGCGTTGGCTCAGTTGGTAAGGAGGTGTGTGAAAAGGCCATGGGACCTGGGTTCGAACCCTAGGTCCCCCATATTATTTCACAATATTTTTCCTTGTGTGATCAGGCATGTGCACAGGCATAGAGCTTACCATACGCCTCAACATTCAACCACCAGATCTCCAACAAGCTTGATCCAAGAGCCATATTCTGAGGGTTTACCATTGGCTTGGTCAAACGTGCAACATTGGATCATGAAGGTCAACCTTGGACCAAGGCTTATTGGGCCAGATATCAGATTGGCACCTCCCTTTCTAATTTGACACCAGGCCCAATTTCTCTCTTTCTTTTCTTTTTATATTTTCTTTTATTTAATTATTTTGATTATTTTCTAACATAAAAATTAATTCTTTTTTTTATATAAAAAACTCATAAAAATTATTTTCATCAAATTAGATTTAGGTTTTTATCTTTTATCAAAAATTAATTTAATTAGTTTAATTTGATTTTAGGGTAACTTTAATTCTTTTGTAAATAAATTAAAACCAATTGTGAAATTAGGGTTTTGTTTAATTTAATATTTATTTTATTTTCTCCAAATAACCAAAATACAAAAATAGGTCATAAAATAATTAATTTTCTTAATTTAATTTAATTAGTAATTAGGTTTGTATTTAATTTAAAACCTTATTCTTTTCTCAAAAAAATAATCAAAAACAACAAAAATGACTTTTCTTTTAATTAGGTTTAGACGGGGTCAAAACCCTAATTTTCTCTCATTCTCGTTTCATCGCGCGCGTTTATTTTTTTTACAATACTAATGTAACTGCTCATGGGATGTAATAGTTTAATTAGGACTTTCCTTTTATTTATCGTTTTACGGGTTTTTGGCTATGTAATTAATCCCCCTCCCCGAAGCCTTGTAATAGCGTAGTTTTATTTCTCGCATTTTAATTTCCGCAAATATTAACTGTTAGATGTATGATAATAGGATTGCATGACAAGAATGTATGTTAATTTTAAAATGGTTAGCAAACCCTAAATGTGTAAAGATAATAACTTGAAATCAAAACACTCGCACATGTGCACTCCTAGGGTATACTCTCACTTCGGTTGCCTTCGGTAAACAGTCATTAAGTATAGGGTGTTTTAGTGGTCGCCCTCTTGTCTAAACAAAGATCAAAAGTCCCGTTCGGAAACGTTGCCTCGGAAATGTTGCCTCGAATATGATGTTGAGACATTAGAGTTATTACTAAGATGTCCTAATGTTACTTTAGTGATCGTACATCCCTTTCGAATTGGCCCTTACAACTCCAACGACGGTGCTACCTACTCACTAATAGTAGGATAGCACTGTCTAAAGGAAGCAAGAACAGAAACATTCTTTTTTCGAGTAGGTAGATGCTAGTAGGTACTTGCTCAAAATCAAACTTTTCCATACTTACACTCTTTTCAAACAAAGTCAAAACAAAACTTTTCAAAACACACAAACATGGAAGCAATTTTTAAAATGATGAGCAAGTACCTAAGAACGCGTAGAAAACTACGGATAGAAAGGGTGTTAATACCCTCCCTTTCTATAATCTACCCCCGTACTCAAAATCTCGAAAAAGGAATTTTTCTATGGTTTTTTCCTTTCCAGTTGGATAAAATAAAAGTCGGTGGCGACTCTTGCTTACCGCGAAATTTTGCAAATACAAACGCAAAACGCAAACCAGCATTTTCCTAAAACAGTTTGGTTCTGCCACCGTATCACAGAACTGGCGACTCTGCTGGGGACTAATAAGTGGGGTATACCTTAGGATTAGGTAATCATAAATTTCTTCTCTTGTTTGATTTGATTGCTTTACTTTTGAGGGCTTTATATTGGGAGTAACTATAGATCCTAACTCGGATCTGGGGACACCTTTTAGGTAAGTAGCAATAAATTGTGAGGGAACTGTACGGCATAGACCGATACAGTTGAATCAGTAGCTACGTTGATGTGGCACATTGGTTGGTACTGGTATCCCTTATGGAGAAACAAGGAGAATACAGGGCTGTTATGTGTGTCGTTAAGCATCAACTGACCTTTGAACCTATAATTGACCAACTTGGCCATAGGAAGTAGTGAGATAGCCGGTCTCGGTGTAAAGCTGGTAACTGGTTGATACTCGATACTAAACTCAATGAGACCATACTCTCGAGATAGTTCCGGCTGCAAGAAAAGATTGCGTGAGCTAAAACCATGACCGATGGAGGATGGTCAGTGATATTGAGAACCTCTAGAACCCGATTATAATTATTAGGACAGGTTGAAACCAACTGAACTTCAAGAGGGTAGTACCTAGACCCCATGCAAGCCTGAAACATAAGGGCTCTTGTGTGACTTGTTTGCCTTTACCATGTATGTTATTAGTTATACATGTCGTGTGTTTTCATGACATCATGCATCATAACATAGCATGCATACTTCATTATACTAACCATTTCAAAGACCAAGGGGATTTATCTTTTTCTGTTTTCCAGATTATGGCTTATATGCACAGAAACACCATCCGAGTTAACTTTGTGAAAATACCTGCTCAACTCAAAGATTTAGCCTCGAAGGTTTATGATACTTCTTCATTCATTAGCAGACATGGTCAGCTTCTTAGCTTGGTTACCTCAAAGTTTGATGAGCAGATGATGAGTGTGCTTTTCCAGTTCTTCAATCCGGTGCATCATTGCTTCACTTTCCCGGATTATCATCTAGTTCTCACTATGGAAGAGTTTTCTCACTTGTTGGGCATATCCATCCTTGAGCAGATGCCCTTCACATGTTTGGAAGAGACACCTAGACCAGAAGACATTGATTTAGCTTTACATTTAAAATGGGTTGATGTGGTATCTAATTGGGAAACATGAAGCGGGGTTGAAGGTTTCTTAGCCAAGTTTCTGATAGATCAAGCTCAGCTATTCTGGGGTAACTTGGATTTTCAGGCTTTTGAAGACATCTTGGCTCTCCTTATCTACGGTTTGGTTCTCTTCCCGAATCCAGATTCCTTCATAGATATGAATGCGGTTAAGATCTTCCTGTCTTAAAATCCGATACCTACTCTTCTGGGTGATATCTTACATTCCCTCTATACTCGTATTGTGCGTAGAAGCGGGACTCTCATGTGTTTCATGCCGCTACTGGCGAGGTGGTTTATTTCGCACCTCCCCAAGTCGGTGTTGAAGAATGAGGAAGGTTTAGGGTGGTCTTACAAAATAATATCCCTTGCCCATACAGACATTCTTTGGAGTTCTAAGGCTATGGAAAGCATTGATGTCATTGATTGATGTGGGGATACCCTAATGTCACGTTGCTTGGAATCAGAGGGGGAATAACCTACAGTCCTTGTTTGGCTTTATGACAGTTTGGTCCCGCTCGGAGAGACGGTCCTCATGAGCTACTTCTTACAGATATTGTCTTTGACTATAAGGGGGACGTTGATGAGCATCGCTGAAGGTTTATACGAGCTTGGGGCATGGTGAATAGGTCTGACCCTCAAGAGCTAGGACCAAAGACTTCTCTCACTATGCAGCCTTATCTCCAGTGGGTCCGAGCTCGAGCCCAAAAGCTTGGGATGCCTTATGAAGTTGTGTTGCCAGTGATTGTGGAGCCTATCAATGAAGAGGGTGTTCCTTATACAGTTCTTTATCCCTACATGCCTACTGATCTTGGGGCATTGAAGAGATCCTGGATTCAGCTGAAGGAGGAGAGGGATACCTACCGGGAGAAGTACCATGAGAAAGAAAGGAAGATCTTGAAGCTCACGAGGCAACTTGAGAATGAAAGGACGATCAATGACTACATCATCACGAAGGGGAAGCGTCCATGGGATTTCTGATTGTGTTTTTTTCTAGTCTAGATTTGTTTTTATTTACTTCTTTGTAAACGCCTTAAAGGTATTGTTGAACCTTTTTACAAGTTTAATCTAATAAAGTTTGCTTTATTTTTGTTTTACAAATTTATCTCCCAAAGTCTTTAAAATTATTCCATACGCATTCCATTATCATGCACATCATCACAGGTACCATTACAGGTTTTTCATCTTTTTCGCTGTTTATTTTAGCATGAAATGTCTTCTGAAATACCTATCGATCAAGCCATCAAAGCTCTTTAGGCACAAAATGCCCAATTCCAAGAGATGTTCTTGAGCTTGGCTAAAGGGCAAGAGGACTTGAAAGCTCTCATCCTGAAAGATAAAGAGAAGGAGAAGAAGAAGAAGAAGGTTGTTCTTTTTAGCATGGGTAAAAGGTTTGGGGATAGGTTGAAACAACAAGTTGATTTGTCCTTTTCATCCAAGGGAGGGGAGGACCAAGAAGAAGAAAATGGCCCCAGTCCTGCAGTTTCTGATAATGATACAGATTATGATGAAGAACAGTATCCTCCTGCTGAGGATAGGTACAAACAACTTGAAGATCGTCTGAGCACTATGGAGATTCAGAAGATCCCTGGTTTGGATTTCGAAGATTTGGGACTGGCATCGGGGGTAGTGATCCCTCATAAGTTTAAAGCTCCGGTTTTTGCTAAGTACATTGGAGTATCCTGTCCAAAGCTCCATCTACGCTCGTATGTCCGAAAAATCCAACCTTACACTCTGATAGAAATTTGTGGGTGCATTTCTTTCAAGACAGTCTGTCAGGGACTCAGCTTGAATTGTTTTATCAATTGGAAGGAGCTAATTTCCGAATCTGGGAGGACCTTGCTGCTGGTTTTTACAAGCAGTATCAGTATAACACCGACCTTGCTCCCACTCGTACTCAACTTCAGGGTATGTCTATGCTCAGAAGTGGAGAGATCTGGCTGGAAGAGTCCAAACCCCTTTGTCTGACAGGGAGTTGGTGGATATGTTTCTAGGGACGTTGTCTGGTCTGTTTTTCAATCATCTGATTGGCAGTTCGTCAACTGGGTTTACTGAATGTATTTTGACTGGGGAGAGAGTAGAAGCTGGTATCCGAAGTGGTAATATACAGAAGGATACATCTTCAAGTGCAGTAAAGAAACCTTTCACCGGTAAGAAAGAAGCTAGTGCAGTTTACAGCTCGAGGAGCCAAAACAGACCTGAACACCGTCAAGCAGTAAATGCGGTAGTAATATCAAGACCCACTGTTGCCCCACAACGCAACAATCAGCAAAGAATGGAGAGACTGCAGAGACAGTTCACTCGGCTTAATATGACCTTGTCTTAAATTCTTCCACAATTGTTGAATACCAACCTGGTAACTCTGAGGGAAGCCCCGAAGAATCCCAGCACCACATCTATGATGTATGACCCGAACACCCACTGTGCCTATCACTCTGATAGCCTGGGTCATGATACAAACAACTGTTGGGCCTTGAAGAATAAAGTTCAAGATTTAATCGAAGCTAAAGAGATTGACTTTGACGCTCCCGAGAAACCCAACGTCATAACTGCCCCCATGCCCAAGCATGACTCGGGAATCAATGCTATTAATGTTGTCTCCGCCATGGAAGATGGTGAAGAAGAATCAGATATCGACAGCTAGATTTACCCGACTACCAACGGTGGATTGAACAACTAGACGGCGGAGGAATTCGTACCCATTTCTTTTATTACACAGTAATTGGATTTTGTTTTGAAATTTGTAACAGACAGTTTGAAACTTTACGACCGGTTCCTTGGCCGGGGCACCTTGGCTTTGTTTGTGAGGGCTTATTATTTGTCATTTTCATATATCATCAATAAAGAATTGGACGTTTTCTTGCATTACAAATTTTGTGCTCCTTGTTTTTTTTCCTTTCTATCTCGCACTTTATAAAACAACTATTGTCTTACACACACTCACATATCATAATGTAGATCCACATCCACTCTGGATCCCATTGGTAACAACTCTGCTACTGTCAGTTATGACTTCAAAAATCCGAACAACCAAGATGAGGACGAAGGTGAGGATGATTATGAAGTGCCTGGGGAACTTGCTAGACTGTTACTACAGGAAGAGAGGTCCATACAGCCTCATGAAGAGCCAGTGGAATCAATAAATTTGGGTACAGAGGAAGACAAGAAAGAGGTCAAGATAGGTGCAAATTTGGAGCCTAGTGTCAAGCAACGGTTGATACAGATGCTACGCGACTATGTTGAGATCTCTGCTTGGTCTTATGAAGATATGCCTGGTTTAGACACTAACATTGTGGTACACCGCCTACCAACTAAAGAAGATTGTCCTCCGGTAAAGCAGAAGGTTCGCCGTATACGCCCCGAGATGTCTGAGAAAATCAAAGTTAAGGTCATGAAACAGTTTGACGCCGAATTTCTAGTTGTTAATTCTTATCCACAGTGGATTGCCAATGTTGTGCCGGTGCCAAAGAAGGATGGTAAGGTACAAATGTGTGTGGACTATAAGGATCTGAACAGGACGAGCCCCAAGGATGATTTCCCACTGCCTCACATTGATGTTCTGGTTGACAACACCGTGTAGCATAAAATATTCTCCTTTATGGATGGTTTTTCTGGTTACAATCAGATTAAGATGGCTCCCAAGGACATGGAGAAGACAACTTTCGTTACGCAGTGGGGAACCTTTTGCTACAAGGTAATACCTTTCGGGTTGAAGAATGTTGGGGAAACTTATCAGCACGCCATGGTCGCTTTGTTCCACGACATGATTCACCATGAGATTGAGGTTTACGTTGATGATATGATCGCAAGGTCCCAGACTGAAGAAGAACACCTTGACCATCTCCAAAAATTGTTCGACAGGTTAAAGATGTAGAAGCTGAGGTTAAACCCGAACAAATGCACCTTCGGGGTAAGGTCTGGTAAGATGCTGGGTTTCGTTGTTAGTGATAAACGTATTCAAGTGGATCCTGCAAAAGTAAAGGCTATACAGGAGATTCCAGCTCCCCACACAGAAGAGGAAGTGAGAGGCTTTTTGGGACGTCTGAATTACATTTCCCGATTCATTTCACATCTGACTGCTACTTGTGAGCCGATCCTCAAGCTGTTGAAGAAAGATCAAGTAGTAAAATGGAATGATAAATGTCAGACCGCCTTTGAAAGAATCAAGAAATACCTCCAAGAGCCACCTATTTTGATGCCTCCAGTTGAAGGAAGACCTTTGCTATTATACTTGACAGTGCTGGATAATTCAATGGGGTGCGTACTGGGGAAGCATGACGAGTCTGGCCGAAAAGAGCACACTATTTACTACCTTAGCAAAAATATACCGACTGTGAGACCCGATACTCGTTGGTCGATAAAACTTGTTGTGCTTTGGCATGGGCTACTCGCTGGCTGAGACGGTATATGCTGACTCACACTACCCTATTGATATCAAAGATGGACCCAATCAAGTATATCTTCGAAAAGCGTGCCTTGTCCGGAAGAATAGCAAGATAGCAGATGATTTTAACTGAGTATGATATCCAATACACAACCCAAAAAGCAATCAAGGGGAGTGTATTGGCAGATCATTTGGCACATCAGGATGTGGATGATTACCAATCCATGAATTTCGAGTTCCCAGATGAGAGCATCATGTTGGTGACCGACTGTGAAGAACCTGGACCGGATAAAGGACCCGAGGAGGGATCCCGGTGGTCTATGTATTTTGATGGAGCTTCAAATGCGTTGGGTAATGGCATTGGCGCCGTGATCATATCTCTTGAGGGCTGTCATACTCCATTCACCGCCCGATTATGTTTTAATTGCACCAACAATATGGCGGAGTATGAAGCGTGCATCCTGGGCCTTCGAGCTTCTATTGACCTGAGGATTAAGTTCTTGAGTGTATTCGGAGATTCTTCTCTCATAATCAGTCAGATTAAAGGCGAGTGGGATACAAAACACCCAAATATTATTCCTTACAAAGAGTGTGTGTTGATGTTGCTTCCACACTTTGAGGAGATAACCTTTGAACACTTCCCGAGAGAGGAGAATCAGTTAGCGGACGCGCTAGCTACCATGTCTTCTATGTTCAAAGTCAGGTGGGACAATGAAGCTCCCCAGATTACCATCGAGAGGTTGGATGAACCTGCACATTTCTGTGACATCGAGACTGAAGAGGTAGCAGATAAACCCTAGTTTCACGAGGTAAAGAGGTATCTTAAGGCTCAAGAGTACCCCGAGGGTGCATCTGTTAATGGTAAGAAGTTCTTGAGAAGGTTCGCTGCAAAGTTCTTCATTAGAAATGGGGTTCTTTATAAGCGTAACCATAATTCAACCTTACTGTGGTGTGTAGACAAGAACGAGGTAGAAAGGATCATGGCGGAGTTACATGAAGGTACCTTCAGAACTCATTCCAGTGGACATACCATGGAAAAGAAAATCCTACGGGCTGGATATTATTGGTCTACTATGGAAGCCGATTGTTATCAGCATTCTCGGACTTGTCATAAGGGCTAAGTCTATACTGATAAGGTGCATGTACCTCTGGTTCCTATGAACATCTTGACGGATCCTTGGCCTTTTGCAATGTGGGGCATCGACATGATCGGCGAGATCAGACCTACTGCATCCAACGGGCATCGTTTCATTCTGGTAGCTACTGATTATTTCACGAAGTGGGTTGAGGCAGCTTCCTTTGCTACAGTAACCAAGAGTGTCGTGGCGCGGTTCATCCAACATAATTTGATTTGTCGGTATGGTGTACCAGAGAGGATCATTACAGACAATGGTACAAATCTCAACAATACAATGATCACCGAGCTCTGCAAATAGTTTAAAATACAGCATCACAACTCTTCTCCTTACTGGCCGAAGATGAATGGGGCTGTTGAAGCGGCTAATAAAAACATCAAGAAGATTGTGCAGAAGATGACAGTGACATACAAAGACTGACATGAGATGTTATCATTCTCTCTTCATGGGTACCGTACCTCAACGCGAACGTCAACAGGGTCAACACCCTATTCCTTGGTGTATGGCATGGTGGAAGTCTTTCCCATTGAGGTTCAGATACCCTCTCTCCGAATAATGAAGGATGCAGGTTTGAGCGAGGATGATTGGATCCAGACCCGGCTTGATCAGCTGAACTTAATCGATGAAAAGAGACTTACTGTTATTTGTCATAGTCAGACGTACCAAAAGCGAATGATCAAGGCATTTAACAAGAAAGTTAGACGACAAGAGTATCAAGTCAGGGATCTGGTGATCAAACGCATCATACTGTCGCAAGGTGATCCCAGGGGAAAATGGACTCCTACGTACGAAGGGCCATTTGTGGTTAAGAACATGTTCTCAGGGGGAGCTATGATTCTAACCACCATGGATGGTGACGACCTTCCTCATTCCGTCAATGCAGACATAATAAAAAAATATTACGCATAAATCAAAGATCCGCTAGGTCGACTGGCCTAGGCAAAAATAAGGGCTTCCCGACAAACCAAAAGGGTTCGGGCAAAATTAAGGGATGAAAATAAAAAAAAATGTACACCCGGCAAGTCAAAAACCTGAAAAGGCGACTTAGGCAAAAAAGGGTATCCCGGTGGACTGAAAACCCGAAAGGGCGGTCCAGGCAAAAATTAGGGATTGAAGCGTAACACTATGTCTCATTGGATCATCTTGCAACCAGACTTCGGTATCGACTATCAAGCTCGGACGGTACTGATCAATCTGATCTACCTTTAACCAAGCAGCAAAGTCATGAGACGCTCGACGATATAAAGGCAATAGCAGAGTTGGAACCCAGTGGGATTGTTCACATAACTGTTTTTCTTTGTTTTTCACAAATTATATAATTTCTATCTTTTGGCGGCGTTCTCTTACTAGGACGTCAGCCTCTTGTACAAAATGCCTATTATAGGCCAGCTTCAAAATCAATACAATTCATTTTTACAATAAATTTCAAAGTTGCTTTTCTTTTCCTGTTTTGTTTTGCAAGAACATCCAATGGTTCATTTTTTGATATATGCATTTGACAATAATTGCTGCTCATAAATATTTACATGGGAAACAAAAGACTATTACTCGTAATTCCAGGAACAGGGGTAAAAAAAATGTCCAAACCTTACAGTTTCTCTACCCACCAGGTACAGGGATAGACCCAGCTGGAGAAAATGACTAAAAATGCATACACTCCCCGTAGAGTAGGAAATGCCAAAAAGCAGTGGTGTTAATTCTTCCCAAGCAGAGTTCATCTTTCACCAACAATGGAAGACCATCCCCAGTGGAGTTTATTTCTTCAACAAACAGAAAACTTTATCCCCGACAGAGTTCTTCATCGTTAGCAACGGTAATTCATCCCCAACCAAGGTTATTTCTCCAAATCAGCGGATCTTCTGGCAAAGTATCTCTTCCCCACAGAGTCATTCTCTCGCCAGTTTATTCTCCAGCAGAATTATTCTCCTGCCAATTTATTCTCAAATCATCTTCGGTTGTTATCCACAGCGAGCGAAACTCTTTATATTCTCCAGCAGCAGTCCGGGATTTATTTTCCCCAACTAGAGAACATTATAAAAACATTGCATATCCATACATCATGACATGCGCATACGCATCATACATCACAGTCTCATTTATTTTGAGAACTTCATTGCCCAATACATTTCATGCATCATGACATTACATACGACTAACTCTTTACCTTTCAGGGAAAGATACAATCAAATTCTCACAAAGTTCAAGCTATGAAGCCCGAGTCTGACCGGATAATGTCTTGATTTCTCCATCATATTGTGAAGCCCAGAGAACGACCGGATAACAGTATCAAATACCACGAAGCCTGGAAACGACCAGATAGTGGTTTATCATTGAGCTATGAAGCCCGGATTCAACCGGATAATAGTTTAATCCCCAGCAAGTTATTTGAAGCCTAGATTACGATCATATAGCAATACAAAGACACCATGAAGCCTAGATTCGACTAGATAGTGGTATATCATAAACACAAGCCGTGAAGCCCGGAAATTGACCAGATAACAGCTTAACAAGTTATTGTGAAGCCTGGATTTCGACTAGATAGCAATACAAGACACCATGAAGCCTGGACTCGACTAGATAATGGTAGAAGATATTGTGAAGCCTGGATTACGACCAGATAGCAACCAAGAATAATACGAAGCCTAGAGTCTACCAGATAGTGGTATATCTTTAATGCATGTTATGAAGCCTGGTTTCGACTGGATAATATCTTGATTTCTCCAAACACCATGAAGCCTGGATTCGACTAGATAATGGTATGAGACATCGTGAAGCCTGGATTACGACCAGATAGCGGTAAAAGACACGGAAGCCTAGGATTACGACCAGATAACAGTAAGGGACACTGCGATGCTTGGATTTCGACCAAATAGCAGTCTACCCGGCCAATCACTAAGAAGCCCGGAAATCGACCGGATATTAGTAGGCCTTAAAGTCAAATGGAAGCCCGAATGCGGCTGGATAACCACTTGATTTCTTCTGAAGCCTAGATTCGACCAGATAAGAAGTAAGGTATTGTGAAGCTTGGAATCGACCGGATTGCAGTACAGGACACCATGAAGCCTGGATTCGACCAGATAATGGTATAATACATCTTGAAGCCTGGATTACGACCAGATAACGGTACAAGATGCTGCGAACCTCTGATTTCGACCAAATAGCAGTTTACCTGGACAAATACTAAGAAGCCCAGAGTCGACCGGATATTAGTATGCCCTGAATTAAAATTGAAGCCCGAATGCGACCGAATAACAACTTAATTCCTTCTGAAGCCTGGATTACGACCAGATAATAATTGGGAAATTGCAAAGCTTGGATTACAACCGGATATCAAGTTTAATCTCATCTCCCCAGTAAGCCACTGTAAAGCCTGGAGCACGACCAGATAGCAGTCGATCTTATCACTATGAAGCCTGGATCACGACCAGATCGTAGTTCATTTTTACCTCTTCGACTAAGAGATGATTCCCCAGTAGAGTAACGGACGACTGAAGCTCCTAAAATTCTATTTCTCTCAAGGCAGAGATCAGCATTCCCCAACGAAATCATCCTCAATAACAGGTATACGCGTTCTCGCTAAGGAATCTCTTCGGAGATCGACACTCCTTCGGATGGCATCTTTAAGACCATCTTCCATCATCAATATCCAAATGGCTTCTATAATCCCATTCCCGACATCACAAGACATGTACCACTTCATGCCAGTGCAAATTTCTTGGGCACTCTAGTGTTCAATCATCTTCAACCTTCAGATCAAGAAAGGCAGACAAGCCAATCTACACCCTCAGGTTTAAGAAGATTGAACAGGGGCAGCTGTTGTACCCCAAAATTTTCCCTCCCATATTTCTCAATACATTTCAAGTGAGGTCCTCAAATTGCTCAAGGAAGTCCAAGGGTTGACCAGACAAACTCTCTCCTAAGGCAGTCTACCTCAAATTAGGGTTTCAATTTGCATCAAGATGTTTGAGTCCAAAGGGTCCCAAATGCTCACTATTGTCCTAATATGTTCTCAATATCATCCATGTCAAGTTTCAAGCCTTGCATAGGAAGTTTGCTCAATCAATTGCTCGAAGGCCTGGAAGTCGATTGTGCTAGGGCAAAAGTCAATTGTGGCCCACATACAGTCAAACTTCAAGTTTTTGGGTCAACATTCTCATTTTTAAGTATTAATCATCATTTTGTCAATATTTGATCATGATTCCTCAAGGATTGCTTACAATTCATCAAAACCCAAAAGTTGCTAAATTAGGGTTTTGTAGGAAAAGTCAACTCAACTTTGACCAAGCATAACTTTCTCATACTTTATCAAGAATGACCCATACAAAGCTCATTTTGAAGAGGATTCAATTCCCTACAATTAATCTTCAGCTCCCAAGTTCAAAATACGCACTCACAATAAATTATGAATTTGGACATTATAGGTCATTTTGAAAAGTCAACAAAAACACCTTTTTTGTCAAAGTTTCACACATGAACATGGAAGACTCAATTGAGATGAGACCAAAAGGGTTGCTTAGAGGACATATTGAGATTTCTAAAAAGTCCAAGAACACCTTCATAGAGTCAAAATTGAAGAAGTTATGCATTGGTGAAGTTGACTTTTTTGTAAAATTGCCAAAAGTCAAATGTACCTCAAATTGCAATTTTTCTCAAATGGGCCCAACGTTTTGTGCTTGTTTTGAGTTTGTAACATGGTCCACGACCCATGATCCTTCCCAGTTTCCTTTATTTTATTTTTGCCATTTATTTTGATTTTTATTTCAATTAATTAAAATTAAATCAAAATAAAATCATGAAAATATCAAAATCATTTAAACCTTGAGATTTTGTGCATATTTCAGGTCTCTTATACATCTAGCAAGTGAATCAAATCGTGCAAGGCATGTTTGTACACAAAAAGATTGATTTTTGGCTTGTTTTAGAAAGATTTGAATGAGAATTAAATCTTGATCAATGACCATAATTGAAAAAGATTTAGAACAAACTTGTAAACCTAATTCACTCAAGGACATATATAGAATGTTTTCAGACCAAATGCACAAGGGGTTGGAGGCGTGTAGAGTGAAGAACAAACTTGGAAAAACTCAATAAAAGTAGCAATTTGTTTTCATACTTCCAGGAATTATCAAGCCTCCCAAGCTATCTCATTCGCTTCCTGGGTGTACAAGGAGTCTATACCAATCAAAAGCAAGTGTTTTTATGCCCAGAAATGTGAGGTAAGTGCTTCATGACATCCCTCCCTTTTTGAAATCGAATCTCATGAATTTGACATTGTTAGAATGATTGGTTTATATATTTTGAATCCTTGAAGTATTTGCAAGTTATTGGTAATGATTAATTGCATTTTTGCTAACCCTACAGAGATATGCCATTGTTAGATTGTCTTGTTTCGTTTTGGGATTTTCTTGTACAGGTAAAATTGGCCCAAAAGAAAGGTACCATGATGTTCACAAGGCCAAGGCGAATTGGTCTGTAGCATTAGTTTTCATTTATGGTGCGTGTATGAGATTTTGGAAAATTGCAGGGGTTATAGCTACAGGTTGTGTCCGTAGGTAAAAGTCTTGGACTTTTATCAGTAGAGTGAAGAAGAAGAAGGGTGGCGTGGCATCCCCTGATTCATCCATTTGAAATTTGCACGTTGTACAATTTTTAGTTTGCATTTTTTAATATAATGTTTATTTGTTATTTGATATACAAACAAGCGCGTTGGCTCAGTTGGTAAGGAGGTGTGTGAAAAGGCTCGAACCCCAGGTCCCCCATATTATTTCACAATATTTTTCCTTGTGTGATCAGGCATGTGCGCAGGCATAGAGCTTACCATACGCCTCAACATTCAACCACCAGATCTCCAACAAGCTTGATCCAAGAGCCATATTCTGAGGGTTTACCATAGGCTTGGTCAAACGTGCAACATTGGATCATGAAGGTCAACCTTGGACCAAGGCTTATTGGGCTAGAAATCAGATTGGCACCTCCCTTTCTATTTTGACACCAGGCCCAATTTCTCTCTTTCTTTTCTTTTTATATTTTCTTTTATTTAATTATTTTGATTATTTTCTATCATAAAAATTAATTCTTTTTTTTTTTATAAAAAACTCATAAAAATTATTTTCATCAAATTAGATTTAGGTTTTTATCTTTTATCAAAAATTAATTTAATTAGTTTAATTTGATTTTAGGGTAACTTTAACTCTTTTGAAAATAAATTAAAACCAATTAGGAAATTAGGGTTTTGTTTAATTTAATATTTATTTTATTTTCTCCAAATAACCAAAATACAAAAATAGGTCATAAAATAATTAATTTTATTAATTTAATTTAATTAGTAATTAGGTTTGTATTTAATTTAAAACCTTATTCTTTTCTCAAAAAAAAATAATCAAAAACAACAAAAATGACTTTTCTTTTAATTAGGTTTAGACGGGGTCAAAACCCTAATTTTCTCTTGTTCTCGTTTCATCGCGCGCGTTTATTTATTTTTACAATATTAATGTAACTGCTCATGGGATGTAATAGTTTAATTAGGACTTTCCTTTTATTTATCGTTTTACGGGTTTTTGGCTATGTAATTAATCCCCCCTCCCTGAAGCCTTGTAATAGCATAGTTTTATTTTTCGCGTTTTAATTTCTACAAATATTAACTATTAGATGTATGATAATAGGATTGGATGACAAGAATGTATGTTAATTTTAAAATGGTTAGCAAACCCTAAATGTGTAAAGATAATAACTTGAAATCAAAACACTCGCACATGCGAACTCCTAGGGTATACTCTCACTTCGGTTGACTTCGGTAAATGATCATTAAGTATAGGGTGTTTTAGTGGTCGCCCTCTTGTCTAAACAAAGATCAAAAGTCCCGTTCAGAAACGTTGCCTCGGAAAGGTTTCCTCGGAAATGTTGCCTCGAATATGATGTTGAGACATTATAGTTATTACTAAGATGTCCTAATGTTACTTTAGTGATCGTACATCCCTTTCGAATTGGCCCTTACAACTCCAACGACGGTGCTACCTACTCACTAATAGTAGGATAGCACTGTCTAAAGGAAGCAAGAACAGAAACATTCTTTTTTCGAGTAGGTAGATGCTAGTAGGTACTTGCTCAAAATCAAACTTTTCCATACTTACACTCTTTTCAAACAAAGTCAAAACAAAACTTTTCAAAACACACAAACATGGAAGCAATTTTTAAAATGATGAGCAAGTACCTAAGATCCCGTAAAAAACTATGGATAGAAAGGGTGTTAATACCTTCCCTTTCTATAATCTACCCCCCGTACTCAAAATCTCGAAAAAGGAATTTTTCTGTGTTTTTTTCCTTTCCAGTTGGATAAAATAAAAGTCGGTGGCGACTCTTGCTTACCGCGACATTTTGTGAATACAAACGCAAAATGCAAACCAGCATTTTCCTAAAATAGTCCGGTTCTGCCACCGTATCACAGAACTAGCGACTCTGCTGGGACCTAATAAGTGGGGTATACCTTAGGATTAGGTCATCATAAATTGCTTCTCTTGTTTGATTTGATTGCTTTACTTTTGAGGGCTTTGTATTGGGAGTTACTATAGATCCTAACTCGGATCTGGGGATACATTTTAGGTAAGTAGCAATAAATTGTGAGGGAACTGTACAGCATAGACCGATATGGTTGAAGCAGTAGCTATGTTGATGTGGCACATTGGTTGGTACCGGTATCCCTAGTGGAGAAATGAGGAGAATCTGGGGCTGCTATGTATGTCGTTAAGCATCAAATGACCTTAGAACCTATAATTGACCAACTTGGCCATAGGAAGTAGTGAGATAGCCGGTCTCAGTGTAAAGCTGGGAACTGGTTGATACTCGATACTACACTCATTGAAACCATACTCTCAAGATAGTTCTGGCCGCAAGAAAAGATTGTGTGAGCTAAAACCATGACCTATGGAGGATGGTCAGTGATATTGAGAACCTCTAGAACCCGGTTACTATTATTAGGAGAGGTTAAAACCAACTGAACTTCAATAGGGTAGTACCTAGACCCCATGCAAGCCTGAAACATAAGGGCTCTTGTGTGACTTGTTTTCCTTTACCATGTCTGTTATTAGTTATACATGTCGTGTGTTTTCATAACATCATGCATCATAACAAAGCATGCATACTTTATTATACTAACCATTTCAAAGACAAAGGGGATCTATCTTTGTTCTGTTTTGCAGATTATGGCTTCTATGCACAGAAACACCATCTGAGTTAACTTTGTGCAAATACCTGCTCAACTCAAAGATTTAGCCTCGAAGGTTTCTGATACTTCTTCATTCATTAGGAGACATGGTCAGCTTCTTATCTTGGTTACCTCAAAGTTTGATGAGCAGATGATGAGTGTGATTTTCCAGTTCTTCGATCTGGTGCATCATTGCTTCACTTTCCCGGATTATCAGCTAGTTCCCACTATGGAAGAGTTTTCTCACTTGTTGGGCATATCCATCCTTGAGCAGATGCCCTTCACAGGTTTGGAAGAGACTCCTAGACCAGAAGATATTGCTTCAGCTTTACATTTGAAATGGGCTGATGTGGTATCTAATTGGGAAACACGAAGCGGGGTTGAAGGTTTCTTAGCCAAGTTTCTGATAGATCAAGCTCAGCTATTCTGGGGTAACTTGGATTTTCAGGCTTTTGAAGACATCTTGGCTCTCCTTATCTACGGTTTGGTTCTCTTCTCGAATCCAGATTCCCTCATAGATATGAATGTGGTTAAGATCTTCCTATTCCGAAATCCGGTACCTACTCTTCTGGGTTATATCTTACATGCCCTCTATACTCGTACTGTGCGTAGAAGAGGGACTCTCATGTGTTGCATGCCACTTCTGGCGAGGTGGTTTATTTCGCACCTCCCCAAGTCTGTGTTGAAGAATGAGGAAGGTTTAGGATGGTCTTACAGAATAATGTCCCTTGCCCATACAGACATTCTTTGGAGTTCTAAGGCTATGGAAAGCATTGCTGTCATTGATCGATGTGGGGGATACCCTAATGTCCCGTTGCTTGGATCAGAGGGGGAATAACCTACAGTCCTTATTTGGATTTACGACAGTTTGGTTGCGCTCGGAGAGACGGTCCTCATGAGCTACTTCTTACAGATATTGTCTTTGACTATAAGGGGTATGTTGACAAGCATCGCCGAAGGTTTATACGAGCTTGGGGCATGGTGAACAGGTCTGACCCTCAAGAGCTAGGACCAAATACTTTTCTCCCTATGCAGCCTTATCTCCAGTGGGTTAGAGCTTGAGCCCAGAAGCTTGGGATGCCTTATGAAGTTGTGTTTCCAGTGATTGTGGAGCCTATCAATGAAGAGGGCGTTCCTTATACAGTTCTTTATCCCTACATGCCTACTGATCTTGGGGCATTGAAGAGATCCTGGATTCAGCTGAAGGAGGAGAGGGATACCTACCAGGAGAAGCACCATGAGCAAGAAAGGAAGATCTTGAAGCTCACGAGGAAAATTTAGAATGAAAGGACGATCAATGGCTACATCAGCACGAAGGGGAAGCGTCCATGGGATTTCTGATTGTGTTTTTTTCTAGTCTAGATTTGTTTTTATTTACTTCTTTGTAAACGCCTTAAAGGCATTGTTGAACCTTTTTACAAGTTTAATCTAATAAAGTTTGCTTTATTTTTGTTTTACAAATTTAAATCTCCCAAAGTATTTGAAATCATTCCATACGCATTCCATTATCATGCACATCATCACATGTACCATTACAGGTTTCTCATCTTCTTCGCTGTTTATTTCAGCACGAAATGTCTTCTGAAATACCTACCGATCAAGCCATCAAATCTCTTCATGCACAGAATGCCCAATTCCAAGAGATGTTCTTGATCTTGGCTAAAGGGCAAGAGGACTTGAAAGCTCTCATCTTGAAAGAGAAAGAGAAGGAGAAGAAGAAGAAGAAGAAGAAGAAGAAGAAGAAGAAGAAGAAGAAGGTTGTTCTTTTTAGCATGGGTAAAATGTTTGGGGATAGGTTGAAACAACAAGCTAATTTTTCCTTTTTATCCAAGGGAGGGGAGGACCAAGAAGAAGAAAAGGGCCCCAGTCCTGCAGTTTCTGATAATGATACATATTATGATGAAGAACAGTATCCTCCTACTGAGGATAGGTACAAACAACTTGAAGACCGTCTGAGCGCTATGGAGATTCAGAAGATCCCTGGTTTGGATTTCAAAGATTTGGGACTGGTATCGGGGGTGGTGATCCCTCATAATTTTAAAGCTCCATTTTTTGCTAAGTACGTTGGAGTATCCTGTCCAAAGCTCCATCTCCGCTCGTATGTCCGAAAAATCCAACCTTACACTGCTGATAGAAATTTGTGGGTGCATTTCTTTCAAGATAGTCTGTCAGGGACTCAGCTTGAATTGTTTTATCAATTGGAAGGAGCTAATGTCCAAAGCTGGGAGGACCTTGCTGCTACTTTTTACAAGCAATGTCAGTATAACGCCGACCTTGCTCCCACTCGTACTCAACTTCACGGTATGTCTATGGGTGCAGGCGAAGGCTTTAAAGACTATGCTCAGAAATGGAGAGATCTGGCTGGAAGAGTCCAACCCCCTTTGTCTGACAGGGAGTTGGTGGATATGTTTCTAGGGACGTTGTCTGGTCCGTTTTTCGATCATCTGATCGGCAGTTTGTCAAATGGGTTTACTGAATTGATTTTGACTGGGGAGAGAGTAGAAGCTGGTATCTGAAGTGGTAAGATACAGAAGGATACATCGTCAAGTGCAGTAAAGAAACCTTTCACCGGTAAGAAAGAAGCTAGTGCAGTTTACAGCTCGAGGAGCCAAAACAGACCTGAACACCGTCAAGTAGTAAATGTGGTAGTAATATCAAGACCCACTATTGCCCCACAACGTAACAATCAGCAAAGAATGGAGAGACCGTAGAGACAGTACACTCGGCTTAATATGACCTTGTCTCAAATTCTACCACAATTATTGAAGAACAACCTGGTAACTCTGAGGGAAGCCCCGAAGAATCCCAGCACCACATCTCCGCTGTATGACCCGAACACCCGTTGTACCTATCACTATGATAGCCCAGGTCATGATATAAAAAATTGTTGGGCCTTGAAGAATAAAGTGCAAGATTTGATCGAAGCTAAAGAGATTGAGTTTGACGCTCCCGAGAAACCCAATGTCATAACTTCGCCCATGCCCAAGCATGACTCGGGAATCAATGCTATTGAGGTTGTCTCCGCCATGGAAGATGGTGAAGAAGAGTCAGATATCGACAACTGGATTTACCCGACTACCAACGGTGGATTGAACAACTGAACGGCGAAGGACTTTGTACCCGTTTCTTTTATTACACAGTAATTGGCTTTTGTTTTGAAATTTGTAACAGACAGTTTGAAACTTTACGGCTGGTGCCTTGCCCGTGGCACCTTGGCTTTCTTTGTGAGGGCTTATTATTTGTCATTTTCATATATCATCAATAAAGCATTGGACGTTTTCTTGCATTACAAATTTTGCGCTCCTTGTTTTTTTTCCTTTCTATCTCGCACTTTATAAAACAGTTATTGTCTTACACACACTCACATATCATAATGTAGATCCACATCCACTCTGGATCCCATTGGTAACAACTCTGCTACTGCCAGTTATGACTTCGAAAATGCGATCAACCAAGCCGAGGACGAAGGTGAGGATGATTGTGAAGTGCTTGGGGAACTTGCTAGACTGTTACTACAGGAAGAGAGGGCCATACAGCCTCGTGAAGAGCCAGTGGAATCAGTAAATTTGGGTACAGAGGAAGACAAGAAAGAGGTCAAGATAGGTGCAAATATGGAGCCTAGTGTCAAGCAACGATTGATGCAGATGCTACGCGACTATGTTGAGATCTTCGCTTGGTCTTATGAAGATATGCCTGGTTTAGACACTAACATTGTGGTACACCGCCTACCAACCAAAGAAGACTGTCCTCCGGTAAAATAGAAGTTCGCCGTATGCGCCTCGAGATGTCTGAGAAAATCAAAGTTGAGGTCATGAAACAGTTTGACGCCGGATTTCTAGCTGTTAATTCTTATCCACAGTGTGTTGCCAACGTTGTGCCGGTGCCAAAGAAGGATGGTAAGGTACAAATGTGTGTGGACTATAGGGATCTGAATAGGGCGAGCCCCAAGGATGATTTCCCACTGCCTCACATCGATGTTCTGGTTGACAACACCGCACAACATAAAATCTTCTCCTTTATGGATGGTTTTTCTGGTTACAATCAGATTAAGATGGCTCCCGAGGACATGGAGAAGACAACTTTCGTTACGCAATGGGGCACCTTTTGCTACGAGGTTCATATCGCATCTAACATCTACATGTGAGCCAATATTTAAATTGTTAAAGAAAGATCAAACTGTAGTATGGAATGATGATTGCCAAACGGCCTTCGAGCCAATAATGTAGTATCTGCAAGAGCAACCAATCTTAATGCCACCAGTTCCCAGAAGACCACTCATCATGTATCTGATAGTGCTCGAAGGATCAATGGGTTGTGGTTCGGGACAGCAGGATGAAACAGGAGCAAAAGAGCATGCAATTTACTACCTCAACAAGAAATTTACTGATTGCGAAACCAGGTACTCGCTCCTCGAGAAAACTTGTTGTGAATTGGCTTGGGATACTAAGAGGTTGAGGCAATAAATTTTAACCCACACCACATGGTTAATAGTGAGAGTGGATCCTTTAAAGTACGTGTTCGAAAAACTAGATCTTACAGGAAGAATTGCCGAATGGCAGACGCTACTATCAGAATACGACATCCACTATGTCACTCAGAAGGCCATCAAGGATAGTATACTAGCTGATCATCTAGCTCACCAACCACTTCCAGAATATCAACCTATGAAGTTTGACTTTCCAGACAAAGACGTCATGGTTATAGTTGACTATGAAGTACCAGAACCTAACGAAGGACCCGAGTTAGGGGCACGTTGGACATTCATGTTCGACGGGGCTTCAAATGCAATGGGGCACGGTATGGGGGAAGTCTTGACTTCTCCAATGAATTATCACAATCCCTACACTACAAGGTTGTGTTTTGACTGTACCAACAACTCCATCGAGTACGAAGTCTGTATACTAGGACTAGAAGCTGCCATTGATCTGAGAATAAAGCACCTCGATGTATTTCGGGACTCCGCATTAGTCATATACCAAGTCAATGGAAAATGGGATACTAAACTCCCAAAACTGATTCCATATCAGGATCATGTTTTAATATTGGCTGTGGAATTCACAGAGATCACTTTCAGTCACATCCTACGAGAATTCAAATGGCATACGCTCTAGCAACTCTATCAGCTATGTTCAAGGTAACTTGGCCAAACCACGAACCACGTATCACAATTAGACGCTTTGAAGAGCCTGCATATTGCCTTGCTATTGAAGAGGGGCCAGATGACAAGCCTTGGTTTTACGACATCAAGAAATACCTCAAAAATCAAGAATATCCAAAAAAATGCCACTATCATGACAAGCGGACCTTGCAGAGGTTAGCCTCGAAATTATTTCTGAGCAATCGTGTGTTATACAAAATAAACTACGACATGGTACTACTCAGGTGTGTAGAGAAACAGGAAGCAGACACGCTCATGAGAGAAATCCATGAGGGAACTTTTCGAACTCATACAAATGGGCACGCCATGGCTAGAAAGATTCTGTGAGCAGGGTATTATTGGTTAACAATGGAAGCCAGTTGTTTCCACTATACAAAAACGTGTTACAAATTCCAAATCTATGCCGATAAGATAAATGTGCCACCAACTCCTCTGAATTTCATGAGCTCACCTTGGCCGTTTTCAATGTGGGGAATTTATATGATTGGCAGGATTGAACCAAAAGCATCCAACGGACATCATTTCATACTAGTAGCCATCGATTACTTCACCAAGTGGGTAGAAGCAGGATCCTACACCGATGTGACAAGCAAGGTGGTTACACGATTTATCAAGAAGAATCTCATATGCAAATACAGGGTTCCAAGCACGATTATTACAAACATAGGGTCCAATTTGAACAACGATATGATGAAGGAACTGTGTGACAATTTCAGAATCTAACATCATAACTCCTCACCATACAGACCCAAGAAGAACAGAGCCGTCGAAGCAGCCAATAAAAATATCAAGAAGATCATTCAAAAAATAGTGAAGACATACAAAGATTGGCACAAAATGCTTCCCTTTGCTCTACACGACTATCACACTTCTGTGTGCACATCAACAGGCGCAACTCCTTTTTCTCTGGTATATGGCATGGAGGCAGTACTTCCAGTTGAAATAGAGATACCATCACTTCGGATTCTAACAGAAACAAAGTTTGGAGAAGCAAAATGAGTTCAAACGCGACTCGATCAGCTCAACCTCATTGAAGAAAAACGCTTGACAGCTTTATGCCATAATCAACAACATCATAAGCGAATGAAGAGGGCCTTCAACAAGAAAGTTCGTCCTCGAGTATAAGGGGATTTAGTGCTCAAGAAGATTCTGCTACCTCGCCTCAATTCACGCGGTAAATGGACACCCAACTACGAAGGTCCATACGTAGTAAAAACAACATTCTCCGATGGTGGTATCATCCTCACAACAATGGATGGGGAAGAACTACCGCAACCGGCAAATTTAGACGCAGTCAAAAGATACTATGAATAAAAAAGATCGCTAAGCATAAACCCTAAACGCGTGACTTAGGCAAAAAGGAGCATCCCGATGGATCGAAAACCCTAAAGGGCGATCCAGGAAAAAATTAGGGAACTACAAAAAAATACTATCCTGGTGGATTGAAAACTCGAAAGGGAGATCCAGGAAAAATTTAGGGATTCTATGCAAAAGAAATAAAGAACAAAAAGACTGCGGTCTAAGAATTGCGACTACGAACCACGAAGGGGGAGATAGATTTAAATCATATAGCTCGGAAGCAAAGGAGATAGGAGCCATTAAAAGGACATTGGGGGAACAACAGTAGCAATTATCATTTTCATTGTCATTTACAGTTTTAAAAAAACTTATGTGATTACCTCTTTCAAGGAATTACATCTTGTACTTTCACTTATTCAGAGACATATCAATAAAAAAATTTCTTTCTTTTCATCTTTCCATTTGCGTTTTTCCTTTTCAGACTTGTTTACAAAATACTACCCTTATTGCTTGTGAATATTATGTTGAAATCATCTCGGGGGAATTGAAAAATAAAATCATTTGATAAAACATCAAAAAAGCATTTTGGCTAGAAAAACATCAAAAGAAAATCCACATCTACGTCCGTAACACATGTCTACACCTACGCTTGCACTTACAACACAAAAATCTACACATATGTCTTTGCCTACGCTTGCACCTCAGACATAAGAAAAATCAAAAACTTGCTAATACTTTTCACCGCATTCAAATCAATTCAAAGATACTATGATAGTGCAACATACAACGCCATGGAATTGGTAACTCAAAACCAATGGTTTAAAGGAGAAAATGCCGGAAACAGACTTCATAACATTTCAAGGCATATACACATTTTACACTCATTTTACACACACTTTGCACACATTTTGCATACACAGACGCCCAATACATGTACACTCTAGGTTCCATACCAATATCAGACATTATACACATACATCATACAACAAATAGACAATCTCACCCTCAATTTAGCAATCTAAGGGTCAATCACCAAAGCACACTTTTCCTACAATTCAACCCATTACCTAAGACTCCATGCAGTGATGTGTTCAGCCCATCACCTAAGACTCCATGCAGTGATGTGTTCCTTACAACGTAGCATTACCTGAGACTCCATGCAGTAATGTGTGAAACCCAATACATTACCTAACACTCCATGCAGTAATGTGCAAAACCCAGTACATTGCCAAAGACTCCATACCACAATGTTCGAAAGCCAAATAAGACCCGTCGCCTAAGACTCCACGCAGTGATGTACGAAGCTCAGTACATTGCCTAAGAATCCATGCAGCAATGTATTCCCCTCATCTTACCCATTACCTAAGACCCCGGGCAGTAATGCGCGAAACTTAGTTGATTGCCTAAGACTCCATGCATTAGTGTAACATGACCCATTGTATAAGACTCCATGTAGCGATTTGTTTCCCTCTCTTCACCCATTACCTAAGACTCCATGGAGTAATGTGCGACAATTCCAACATAGATCATTTCCTAAGACTCCATGCCACAGTGTTCGAAATCCAAATTTAACTTACCGCCAAAGACTCCATGCAACGATTCACAAACATAACCCATTGCCTGAGTCTCCAAGCAGCCATATGTTATCAAGTGTTGTTTTATTCTCCCCCCCCCCCCCAAAAAAATGGATGAATAAGAAAAATCATACCAAAAACATACAATATTGTTCTCTCAAGTTCTGAATCATCTTCCTCGTTATCAAATCCTGGTAAGCGATACATCATCAGCTTTGCCTATCTTCTCAAGACTCGTAAGGGTATGCTATATCAGCGTAGCCTTATGTTTATCAGACAAATTTTAGGGTATTCCAAGTATTAAATAAACTCCCAATCAGAATGCGCAAGACTCATGTATTCTCACGATATTCCATTGGAAGATAATTGAATAGGGGAAGTTGTTGTACCCAAATTTTCCCTCCCTTTATGATCGTATTTTCAAGATTAAAAATGAAAGAAAAATACTTTGGCTAAAGATAGTCAAGCAATATCTGACGTCCCATTTTTATAAATCCTAATCAACAGGGAGGTGCGTCTTAATTCAAGGGAGCGGGGTTTTCTAAAATCAGAAAGACCCATATACCTGTAGGCCCATTCGCAAAGCATGTTGGCCAATGGCCCATGAGATTCGAATATGGAAAATTATTTCCAAAAAAAATTATTAGGTTCTTAATTATAATAAGGCCCGTCTAAATATTGTTGATGTTAGTAAAAAGAAAGGGTGAGATTACAAGCCCATTAAAATTCATGTTGGGCCATTTACGTATTGGTTAGGAAGAAGCAAAGAGGGGTATGGTTATAAGATTAGGCCCATTGAGTATTTTTAGCCGAGCCCATGCAACATTTTTCCATTTGACTGTTTTATTGCAAGAGAAAAAATATTGTCACATTGTCTTGTTTAATTATAAACCACTAAAGCTTTTAGGCTAGCCCATTTTGTTATTTTGAGAAAATTGTTTTGGTTTTAAACAATATTATTAAAATAGTTATTTTACTTTTAATAAATGTTTTTACGGTTAGCTTATTAAAATATCTCTTCGTAAATGTGATTATAGGTTTGTGAAAAAATTATTTTATTGTTACTATTATTTTTAAAAAACATTTTCTTATTACGATTATATTACTAAGTATTTTTATAAACTATTAAAGGATTTGTTTTATAAATATTATAGTTAATCAAGTTTGTTTTCAAAGCCCAAGCCAATTAGGCCCAGTCCCTATTAAAGAAAAGTGTTGGTAAATGACAAAAATTGTTGTTGGGCAGAAGAGAAATTTTGTTACGGTGCGAGGCCCAAAAGTTTGTTTGCAGATTTGTTTGGGAAAAGGTATGAACAAATATTGTGTAAATCAGTGAAGGGAAAACGCGCGTTTCATGGACTCACATGTACTGTAGAAATATAAGAAAAATAATAAATCAAATCTCAGTATCAAATCTCACTCTCTATTACAGTCAAAAACAAACTATACAGAATCAACTCCATTAATTTAAATCTGAACTAAATCCAAATATTACAAAGTAAATCGATTCTATTACAAAACGAAATCATATATTACAGACTAAATCAATTACACATATTTAAATCCCTAATTTGTTTTAAATCCCTAATCTAATCCAACTCAAATTGTAACAACAATCCTAATCCTATAAATAGAAAACTAAAGGATATAGAGAGGGGGAATAAATTAAAGAATCGAAAGGGCCTTGAATCCAGAAAGCGAAGAGGAAGAAGCTTGATACTGAGTTATTGAAGACCAAGAGAAGAGGGCGATTAGGGTTTCAACTTATAAACCCCTAACCTCTATTGACGTTGTCGTCGCGCCTTCACCACTATCGACCACCGCCTTTAAAACCTGCAAAATCAAAGAAGAAGAAGGAATAGCAACAAAATCTCCAAACCACTCAAGAACTCGAAAATCACAAATAGGTATAGCTTAGCTTTTGTTTTGATATTGTTGTTGGGTTGCTGGGGTTGGTTTATGGTGGGGAAGAGACTCGGTTGGGCCACCACACCACCGCAGAGAGTTTAGGGTTAGGGAAGATGAAGGAAAGGGGGGGGGGAGAGAGAACGATGGTTTTGCTTTGATTAGAATGAAATAAAAATGAAATAATGTAAAAGCATCAATTTATGTTCTATACAAATTCCATACGCGCATGCTCACGGTAGTTAGTATGCACCTTTGATTTCATCCCTTTGATCATCAGTGGGTGGTCATAAGACCATGTCCACTATACGCTCCATGCGCTCCCATGCACACGATCAACAGGCCCTTCCTCATAACACGTTTGGGCCTAGCCCATTCAGCTATTCACCCCCTCTTTCAATAATTACTCAATTAAAGCCAACGATTCACCCTCTACCTCTAGGCTCAGTTCAATATCTGAACTTGGGCCCAGTTTCTTAACACACCCTTTTTGCTCGTTAGTTAGGATAATGAACCCCCTGGCCAACTGGGCCTGAATTCAATATCTAAATTCAGGTCCTGACTTTTCACACCCCCGTCTTTTTACTACCCAACATAAAACGCATCCCCTAACTAATTAATTATTTTCTACTTTTTTATATATTATATTTTCTTATTTTTTTATATATTCTTATTATTCTTTTTTATAATATTAATTTGTGCAGATAATTTGGATGGCAAGCTTCTGATAATTTTCTTCACATGATCTGTTGTTGAATATCCTTTGTGCAGAACTCTCAGTCCAGCAACCAAGGTTTGAAATATTGAGAACATGGCTTCAAAACTTTCATTATCCTCTATCTTGAAGGCTTCATACTTTTGAATCAAGGCCAACGCCTTGGTTTCTTTGACTTGATCATTTCCTTCATGAGTCATTTTAAGAGATTCAAATATAGACTTAGCAGAGTCTTTATTTATGACATTCTCATACTCAGTATAAGAAATCATATTCAACAAAATGGTTCTTGCTTTATGATGATTCTTATAATCTTTCTTTTGTTGATCAATCATAGTTCCCCTAACTATCTCTTTTCCAGTAGCATTTGTGGGAGGTATGTAACCATTGATAACGATATCCCAAAGATCAACATCATGACCTAGAAAGAAGCTTTCTAGTCTATCTTTCCTGTTTTCAAACTTTTCAACATCAAAGATGAGAGGTTTTACATTGTAGCTTTTATGATTTGAATGTGAAGCAGCATTAGTTGGTGTGGGTTCAACCATTGTGTTTCTTCAAAGAAAAAACTCGTCTCGATCTTTATCTGATATAGTTAAGTGTTTGATAACTACCAATACCAGAACCAGAGCTCTGATGCCAATTGAAGGTGTGAGAAACACAAGAAAGGGGGTTTGAATTGGGTTTCACAAATATAAATTAAATATTTTTGTGATGAAAGACCAAGTTAACTTAGAATATAAAAATAAATGAACACAGTTATTTTTATCCTGGATCACCGTTAACTAAGCTACTCCAGCCCACACCTCAAGGTGATGTGCCTTCAACAAGGACTTAATCCACTAAAGCAAAAATAATTACTTCCAACCCACAATAAGTCAGATCAACCTTATTGGCACCCCTAATAAGTTATTCGATCCCTATTGCAAATCCACTCAAACTGCAGCAAGAGTCTTCTTGAGATTACACCTTCATTTGGTCACTCAAGGAATCAATCAACAACTGTTGAATAGTTTCAGTGCATTACATTTTGCTTCTTTTAAGCAGATTACACAAACATTTCAGTACAAAGAAAAACACCTAAGTGTTTTACAGCAATATACTAGCAACAACTCCTTGCCTATTTACAAAAATTTACATAGAAGATTTCTCTAAAGAGTTTCACAGTGCTTTGGTGTAATTTTGTTTAAGCTTGGTTTAATCTAATAGATTTTTCGTTGTAATGTTGATTCTTACTTTTCTTCAGCTTCTAAGTCTTCCTCTTTTATCTTGTAAAAGAAATCCGTTGAAGGGGTAGAAAGGTAATCAAAAATCCATTTGTTTGTTCCCAACGGTCATAATGAGAGTTGTGCACAGTATAATATGAAAGGACTGTCCTTATGCCACCCTACAAGGTAGAGGTCATAGAGCACTTTTTGTACCTTTTGTACACCATCACACGTTAGCCATTTTGAACTTCTTCTAATCTTCAGAGGCTTTAGATCATTTGAATATTTGAAGCTTCTTTTAGAAGAAGCTGTCTTAAGTCTTAGAACCTAAGTCTTGGAGTCTTTAAAACTTATCTCATTAGAACCTTGTCTTCAGAGTCTTCAGCACTTTGTCATAAGATCTTGTTTTTCTTCAGATCATCAGAACTTATTCAGAAGAACCTTGTCTTCATAATCTAATGAACTTAGAACACACCGAAGAAAATCTTTAGAAGGCCTCCAATGCTTAACCATAAAGTCACAATCAGAACCTCTTGTACTAACGTTCTTAAGAACTGTTGCATAAAATGAATTCCATAATCTTGACTTCAATTGTAACACATAACCAAATGTTTTCTTCCAATAGTTTTTATTTTTAGAATCTGATGATGTTAGTTTCCTTGATATCAGAGTTAGAACATTACAGTAGCTACACACTAGAACAAAACCATCATAATATACAATTATTCTTTATGATACCATGTAAAGTTATCATTAAAATATTAAGGCTAGATGTAGAAACACTTCTTGCTCTTACAATTTATAATCAACATAACTAAGTCCGTCAAAAGACAAGATTAAAGGATGATATCTTCTTAAGCTAAATTACTCAACAGAAGTAATATCCATAAGAAGACAATTATCATCAGAAGTACCACTGCACTCAACAGATGAACTATGAGACCATTTCTAGAGAAATATCAGCAGTTCTAAGGAATGTTATATGTTCATCAAAAATGAAATCAAGTATGTACTCGGGAAAGCATCCCTCTCAAATCATAAAACATATACATTTCCAACTAAAGAGAGAAAAGAATTCATGATCAAACAACAAAGATGTTGCTAACAATAAGTTGTTGCTTTCTGCTCAATCCAATGATCAGAATTCAAGGGATTGGAAAGAAGGAACTCAACGTCAAAATCAGATATACTGATATAAGTTGTTGCTTCATAAATAAGACATCAGATATGCAACTTAGAAAATAAGATTATTGGGAAATCAAGAATCAAGGAAAAATTCAAGAAGTCAAGATATGAAAAACTTTCCCTCAACGAAGAAAGTGTTCATCAGATAAATTGTTGCTTATATATTTTAAGACAATATTCAACTATCTGAAAGATTCTGACTATACAAAAATGAAGCATCTTCTAGATTACTTTCATCATCATATCAAAATCAATCCAGCCAGAAGAAGAGAAGACAAAGATCAAGAGACAAATATAAAGTCTTAAGAAACTTAGCCACGAATTTTACAGTACAATCAATATGTTTATAAATATTCACTACTTGCTTACCTATTGTACTATGTTGTCTCCCATGATGAAATACTACCGTTATTGTAGCTGGAAAGTGAAAGCGACATCTTCGTACTACCAACAGTCCTATTATCAAGCCTATATAAAGAGACCTCACCAGCATTTGAAGATCGACGAACTATCAACCATTATCACTCATGAATCAAATTGTTGAAACATTGTGAAACACCAAGAGAAAAGAAGAATCGCTATTCATATACATCTAAAAATATTATTCTAGAGAAATATCAAGAACACAAGAGTTGTTGCTCATTATTATGTTAAGATATTAAGGGATTAAACATAAAGAGTTCTTTCTCATTATTTGTGTGTTAAACTTAAAGTTCTTAATACAGAGAGTTGTTGCTCATTATTTGCATTATACACTTTTTTCTTCATTGTTGTGTTCATTTGCTTATTTAGAAGTAAACATTGTAAACACAGTTGATTGTAATTATGTTAAGAATTTATTATTACCTCAAGTGACTAGGTTGTTAGTCTGAGACTCAAGAGGGCTAAGGTGTCAGTTTGACTCTTAGAAGGTTGTGGTCAGTCACCAGCGAGTAGCCCGTGCATTTGAAATCTGTTGAGATTAGTGGATTAAGTCCTTGTTAAAAGCGAAATCACCTAAGGACAGTGGACGTGAGTAACCTAGTTAGAAGTGAACCTGGATAAACCAAAGTTTCATTTTCAGTCTTCTATTAGTTACAGTCTTTTCAGTTAGTTAGCATATATTTTAGAAGTTAAAAGCTTAGTAGAAATACCAATTCAAATCCCCCTTTCTTTTTTTTTCTCACCCTTTAATTGGTATCAGAGCCTGGATCTTCATTGATTTATAAATCAAACACTTACCTGTGTAGAGAGATCCAGTTGAGAAAAATTTACTATGGTTGCGCATTCAAACAACAATGAAATAGATAACTACTTTACTAAGCCTCTTATCTTAGATGGTGAAAAGTTTGAGTGCTGGAAAGATAGACTATAAAGTTTCTTTCTAGGTTATGATGCAAATCTCTGGGATCTGATTACAGATGGTAATAGGGAACCTGTATCAGAAGAAGTTATTCCTGTTCCCAGGAGTCAAATGAGTGATGATTAGAAACGGTGAAGCAAAAATCACTATAAATCCATAATCATTCTTCTCACTGTTATTCTATATAATGAATACGAGAAAATCACAAACAGAGAAAAAACTAAGGATATTTTTGATTCATTAAGAATGACTCATGAAGGAAATGCTCAATTAAAGGAAACTAAACCATTAGCTTTAATTCAAAAGTATGAAACATTCAAGATGGAAGAAGATGAAACTGTTGAAACAATGTTCTCAAGATTTCAAACCTTAGTAGCAGGACTCAAATTTTGGACAAAGGGCATACATTAACAGAGCATGTTAAAAAGATTGTCAGAAGTCTTCCAAACAAGTGAATACCTATCGTAACAACTTTAACACTTTATAAAGATCTGAACAAAATCAGTCTTGAATTGTTGATCAACACTCTAAGAAGTCACGAAATAGAGTTGAACGAAGATGAACCTCGGAAAAATATCAAGTCCATCTCTCTAAGGTCTAAACCAGAAAAAGAGATCAAGACAAGAAGACTTAAATCTCTCAAATTTGAAGAACAAGAAGAAGATTCAGATGATGAAGACTTTGATGACGATGATGAATTTTCATTACTTTCCAAAAGATTAAAACAGTTATGGAGAAGACAAAACGATTCTATAAGATTCAGAAGAGATCACTCAGATTCCTATTTAAGAGGCAACAAAGGAGTTACATGTGTTGAATGTAATGAACCAGGACATTACAAAAATGATTGTCCAAAGCTAAAGAAAAAAGGCTCTAGAAATGAAGGTTTCAAGAATAACAACTTCAAAGGTAAAAAGAAAGGCCTCGTGACAACATGGGATGATTTAGAAGCATCGAGATCAGATTCTGATGAAGAGCATGCTAACATAACACTTATAACTATTATCTTAGAAGTAAGGTCATCAGAAATAAGTTCGAGTCTGAAAAGGTATTCTCTGAATTCTCTCAAGCTGAATTAGAATTATGTTTATCAGAAACTCTAAAAAAGCATCATGAGCTTCAATGAAAATTCAAGAACCTTATGAAGGCTCATGAACATGAAATTGAATAATTTGATAAGCTGGAGAAAGAAAGAGTTGGACAAAAAAGTTATCATTCTATTTTAAAACTTTAAAATAAATCACTGGGTCAAAATTGGTCAAAATTTGAAAAAGATCTTTCTAAAGCTTCTCTTACCTATGAAACTATTGTTTATCAACAGGATAAAGCCTTTCATAAATTCTTAAATGAAAAAGAAGTTAGATGCAGAATAGATTTTATGATCCTTGGGCTAAACTAGATTAAAATGGTAGAAAGAAAGGATAGAATATTGCAAGAAGTAGCTAGATCTATAATTAACAAAACTAATATGACTAAACACTTTTGGGCAGAAGCTGTAAAAGTAGCTTGTTATATTCAAAATAGAATCTAAATGAAACCTATCCTTGAACAGACTCCTTATAAGTTGTGTAGAAGAAAAACAAATATCCCTTATTATCATTATCTTAAATGTTCTTGCTTTATTCCGAGTACCAGAAGCAGTCTGAACAAATTTGATTCTAAAGCACAAAAGTGTACTATGTCGGGATACTCAGAAAGCTATAAAATCTACAAAGTGTAGCATACAAAAACACGCGATGTGAAAAAATTAATAATAGTTAGAATTAATGATAAGCTTGACTCGGAAAAGTCAAAGTTGTGTGAAAGTTGTGCAGGTTTACAAAAAACATTCACAGGTTCTAAAGAAAAAGGCAGTGATAGTAAAGTGATCAGGAAGGATGATACATTAGAAGCATCTGACTGCCTATTAGTTCCGAAAAGAAAAAAGGCAAAAAAAAATTCCTTCTGAAGAGTGGATTCTAGAAGACAAAAATCAATAAACTATCAAAACAAGATTCACATATGAACAGTTTGAAGAAATGCGTCTGGAAGTGATATCCTCAATAGAATCAACTTTATGAGATGAATCACATGAGGGCAACAGATGGATTCTAGACATACAAGAAAAGCAAAATCAGCCCTCCAGAAATGATACCTTGAATCAATAGCATGAACCAAAGGAAGCTTATGTTGTTGTAACTAAGTGGGTCATCTAAAACAAGTTTTATGAAGAAGGTGACCTTGTCATAGCCAAAATACACAAGGTTAGAATCTACAGTTTTTATAATGGAGTATGTCTATATACTTCTATCGGTTGGAAGATATCCTAAAATAGAAACTTAAATTAGGAATTTTAATTTTTTTGTTTGTTTTATCTTATACAGTAAGTTAAATGTTTTATTAAATAGTGTTTGTGACCTCTGGATATTTACACCATTTGATTAAACATCAAGAGCAATTTGATGTCCTTGAGAATATGTTAAAATCATGTTACATATCTCCACCATATTCTATTTTTAGCACAATCACCTTTTCATATGTTTAGTTTGACATTTTATATTCCTCTCTGACAAGCGTCTGTTTGATTCATCAACTCTTATCTTGGAACTTGATCTCCCTCATAAGTCTTCATTTTTGGTTTTGTCAGTCTCGATATCTTATAGCCAACCCGTCATGTTTCCAGTCCTCCCATTTAAGATCAATATGTGTTATCAAATCATTCATTTCTAAACCCTCTTGAAAATGATTGTATTCTCTGTCTCTTCCTATTCCTTATCTACATTATTTTTTTAACGTAAGGAATTAATTTCACGTGTTGGTTATGTCTTCTCTTCTCTTATTTATAATTTTGTTAACTAAAATTCCTTCTCATCATTTCCAACATCTTTTCATTGTTCTTATCCCTAAAAAAATAGCTCATTAAATTGATTATTCCAATCATGTCTCTGATAACATTTGTTGGAGATGAAAATCTTCTTGAATGTTATTAATGAAGAACAAATGCATCTTTCTTGTCTCAATGAATGAAATGCATCAAGTTTCCACTCTACCATACATTATCCGGAATGGTCCAACTACTTTTCCATACTAAGTGGACCCATCTACCTATATGTTGTGAAAGATTTATAGAAATATGCTATATGTGAAGGATATTCCACTGACTCTTGTGTTTGTGATGTTCCTTTTATCATCACTCCCCTCACAATAGATATTGCTATTGGGTGTGAAAATATTGGATTCGCTCTTGATCAGGCAAAACATCAAAATCCCTTGTCCGATGAACGTGTTACTCTTCATGATATTTTAATTAGATATGAGCCTATCAACTCTGAAAATATTCTACATGTCCCAAAACTCTAGTACAAGTTACTGCTAACAATTTTTCGTCTTTGAAAAATCTTTAAAACTAATATCGTCCTCCCATATGATGAGTTTTTCCTCGCACTTTTGTTAAACCAAATCTAGATTAGTATACCTCATTCTATTTTAACTTTTTTCAAAAATCCATTACATCCTCCAGAAATGAGAACAAGTCCTTTATACCTTTTGGAAGCGTTCTATCTGAAATCTTCATTAAAGCTGGAATTGTTGATTTCGTTCGGCGTAACGAACCAGAAAGTGTCCTTTTGAAAAACTATTATAATTTTTTTGAAGGGTAGCATGAAGCTTTTTCAGGCCTCCTAAAATGTATTTGTCTGAATGTCTGCTATTCTATTTTCTGTTTGTTTAAGAAGTCTAGTTTCAGTGTTTTGCTTCTATTTTACCGTTGTCTTTCCAGTTGTATCTTTAACATAATCTTTCATCGTTTTGTTCTGCGTGTTTGTACTCTCCTAAATCATTAATTAAATTTTATTTTGTTTATCTTTTTTTTAATTTTCTTCTAGTGTGCTTACATATCTTAATATAAATATATATATATATATATATATATATATATATATATATATATATATATATATATATATATATATATATATATATATATATATCTAAATATATATATATATATATGCCAAAATCTTTTAGAAATGTGTTTCAGGTTTAAAGTAAATAAATTAAGAACTTCTAAAGGTTAGAAGGTTTAATCAATCAAGGTGTGATAGAAGGACTTCTAATAGTTTGGAAGGGTCGGTTGATCAAACTCTGATGAAAATAAATTATAGGTTATAGATTATTCTGAGAGATCGAGTGTTGATATCGAACTTCAAACATAGAAGGGTCTGATAGATCAAACTATGATAATGAACTTATTTGATGATTAGAAGGTTCTAATGAAGAAAGAATGTCTGATAAAGCAAACTATGATAAATCGCTTCCATCTTCTTTAAGTCGGAATTCTAATAAAGGATAACAATGCTCTTAAAGCTTTGAAAGATCTTAAGATTATAACTCAGGGGGAGATCTTAAGAAGAAGAGAAGACAAATACAAAGATAAAGAGACATATTCCAAGCTTACTACTTCAAGTTAGAAGTAGATAATTAGAATATAAACTCTTAAGAAACTTAGCCACGATTTTTACAGTAGAGTCAATATGTTTAAAAATATTCAATACTTGCTTATGTATTGTACTATGTTGTCTTCAATAATGAAATACTACTGTTACTATAGCTGACAAGTGAAAGTGACGTCTTCATGCTACCAGCAGTCTTATTTTCAAGCCTATATAAAAAGACCTCATCAACATTTAAATATTGAAAAACTATCAACCATTATCACTCTTGAATCAAATTGCTGAAACATTGTGAAACACCAAGAGAAAAGAAGAATCACTATTCATATACATCTACAAATATTCTTCTAGAGAAATATCAAGAACACAAGAGTTATTGCTCATTATTGTGTTATGATATTAAGGTATTTAACATAAAGAGTTGTTTCTCATTATTTATGGGTTAATCTTAGAGTTCTCAATACAAAAAGTTGTTGCTCATTATTTATATTAGAGATTTTGTTCTTCATTGTTGTGTCCATCTACTTATTTAGAAGCAAACATTATAAACACAATTGATCATAATTATGTTAAGAATTGATTATACCTCAAGTGACTAGGTTATTAGTCAGAGACTTGAGAGGGCTAAGGTGTCAGTTGGACTCTTAGACGGTAGTGGTTAGTAACTGGTAGGTAAATCGTGCATTTGTAATCTGTTGAGATTAATGGATTAAGTCCTTGTTGAAGGCAAAATCACATGAGGAGTGTGGATATGATTAACCCAGTTAGAGGATAACCTGGATAAACTAAAATGTCTTTTTCAGTCTTCTATTAGTTATAGTCTTTTCAGATAGCTAGAAAATATTTTACAAATTAAAAGCTTAGTAGAAAACCCAATTCAACCCCCCCCCCCCCCCCCCCTTTCTTGTGTTTTATCACTCTTAAGTATCCCTTCCGAGAAGAAAACAAATATCCTGAAAGAAGTATTAGAAAGGTAACCCAGATGTATAGACTTCACAGGGGGAAAATAGACTTACGTACACTTCATTGGGGGGAAAACAGACAGCTTTAAGGAGACAAACCAAGAACCTCTTGCTAGTAAAATAAAAGAATTATTACAAGAACCCTTAAAAGATGCAGACCACACTAGGGAGATAAATATTTGTACAGAATCCACCAAAATGTATTTCATTGGGGAGGAGATATCTGAAAGAAAACCTCCTAACAAACAAACTTTTATTGAGAAACATTGCAGACTACACAGGGGAAAAGGATTATGTTTGAGGCAACAATCTTCTCACCTTCTGTTGAGAAACACATACCACTAAGAAATTCACACTGGTAATAACCTTAATAGTCATTTGTTCTCTTGCTGGTATGCTGATTGCTTTGAGTGAACGACAGTTCCTACAAAACAAACACATCAATGTGCCCCGGGTATGATGTGGCTACTTTAGCCATCAACCCAGACACTCAAAATCTCAAGTAATTTCAATTTTTTATACCATGCCTTGTGAAGCTACAATTCTTTTAAATGCAATGTCTATAAAAAATGTCATACGTTTTTGCAAACAAAACAGTAAAATAAAAACAAAGAGATAACTTTTTGGATGAAAAGATAATTTTATTGATTGATTAGCCTATAAATAGGAATTTACATCAGGAAGAAATTCCTGAAAAGAGGTAATTGCACACAAAACAACAAACGGAAAAATAAAGAGGTGCCAATGTGAAAACGGATTTCCATCGGATTCCGATTCTGCTAAAACTCTTATGTCTTCGAAGTTCCTCAATATCTTTCTTTCTGAAGAAGATGATTGGACTCATTCCTACCCTTATAAGTCACCAATTATAGTGAGAAATGATGTTACAGATGCAACACAGACCGTAGTCATTTGCTTTTAATCCCTAACTTTTTCCTAGATCGTCCTTTCGGGTTTTCAATCCACCGGGATACCAATTTTTTCCTAAGTTGCCTTTTCAGGTTTTCAACTTAGCGGGTGTACTCAATTATTTTTTATTCTTCTTCTTTTGTATTCCTAGTTTATGCCCAAACCTTATCTTTTTATGATTCGCCGGGATGGCCATTTTTGCCTAAACCATCGACTTAGCGGGTCTTTTTTATGCCAAGTATTTTTTAACTACGTATGTGTTCACAGGGTTTGGAAAATATTCTCAATCCATAGTTACAAACATAATACCTCCTCCTAAGAAGGCTTTCTTTACAGCATATGGTCCTCCGTAATTTGGAGCCCATTTGCCCCTAGCATATGTGTTATTGGGAGGCTGAATCCTTTTCAGCACCAGGTCACCAACTTGGAATTCCAAGGACGCGCCTTCCTATCAAAAGCTTTCTACATCCTCCTCTGATATAATTTTCTATGACAAATAGCTGCCAATCTCTTTTCATCAATGAGATTTAAGTGATCAAGTCTATTTTGAACCCACTCAGCTTCATCAAGCTTCACATCTATCATGATCCTTAAAGAAGGAATCTCAACTTCTACAGGAAATACTGCTTCCATACTGTTGTACCCCAATTTTTCCCCTAAGATTCCTCTATCATCTCATATAAAATCAATCACAACAAGATCACACTAGGGTTTGGTTCTTCTCCCTATCTTCAGGATTTCTCATAAGGAATCACCAAGCACCTTGAGTCATATATTGTGATCATATATGTTTTGTATTGGTTAACTATTAACTAATGAATACAATGAATGTTTGCTCTAATTAATGATGCTATAGGTGAAAGCACAACACATTTCATCAGGTTGATTTATAGGTCCATGATTTTATTTCCATGTCTTCTTCAACAAAGTTTCATTGAGATTCAAGCTTCATCATTGAAGATACTTTGAATTAATATCATGAAAATGTCTACTATGATTCATCATGCCTCAATTTGTCAAAGAAAATCAAAATATGCAAGAGTTGGTTGAAGATTTGACCTAATTGGACAAGTTCTTGATTTCTTGATCAAAAGTGCATAACTCTCTCAATTCTCAATATTTGGAGGTGTTTTTTGTTGCTATGGGTTCTTATCATCATCCACAACAACCTCTATTCACATGGCAAGAGTATTTGTTCAAGAAAGTTTGTCAAAATTGAAAGGGGTTCCCAAGCCATTTTGTTGCTCTAGGAGCTAGGGTTTTGAACTTCTAAAGGCTATATATTTCTCATATTTTGGTATTTTTTAGTGATTCCAAAGACATGCTTCTCTTTAAAGAGTTATCAACCAATCACTTCAAAAATTTCAAGAAAATGTTATGTGGAATATGCCTAATGATGAAGAAAGATTACAAGTCCTCTAGATAGGCCATCAAATTCCCTTATGTGACTTCAAAAGATTATAACTTGTTCAATTTTTATCTCCTTGAGCCCATTATTTTTCCAAAATTATCTTAAGAATATGAACTTCAACTCTTCTTTTATGTTCAAAGCATGTAAAATGATGGAAGATTCCCTAAGAATGCAAGAGATTATAAATCATTTCATGAATTTTCAACAACTTCACAAAGTCATAACTTTCTCAATTCTTGGAGTTTTTAAATGGTTCAAATATCAAAATGTAATTTAAGAGATCTACTTCATGACATATATTTTGGTCAAGAGCAAATGTTGGGTGGAAGGCGATGTTTGGATGCAAAACATGATAAGATATTTTTTGAGAAAAACTTTGAATTTACCTAAGTACAAAAAGTCAGCATCTTTTTCTCAACTTTGACTCATCATAACTTTTAGCTCAAGCATCCATTTGATTCCATTCTTTTCATATTGTAAATATTGTAACCTTATATTTCAAATGCTTCAAGAATCATTTCCTAAGACTCCTTGAGTGATGAATGCCATTGATTCAAAGTTGGTACCTTGAAACTGAAGTTTTCTCCAATGTCAGAATTTGAAATCCATGATTCAGCTTCTAATCACTAAATTTATGCGTGTTTTTACTTCTAATCATGTTTAACAATCTTCCAGAAGTGATTAGCACCTTGAAAAACAAGTTTTGGTTAAGTTTTGAAAAAAATAAAAGTCACAATTTTCATGCTTGCAACTTCACACGATTTCCCTCCAAACTTCATCATTCCACATGCTTGAACATCCCATTTGATTCCCTATAAATAGAGAGTTATATCTCACTCATTTTCTCAAACTTAGACAGCCAAAATCACCCTGCTCAACTCTTCCCTTAACCCTTATTTCTACAACTTCGAATTTGGTTTTACAGCCTTCCTCAATCCATTTTCTTTGTCAATTCATCATCCTTGAACTTCACTGAAGCTAACAGAAGAAGAACCAAGCCCTAAAGCATCCTAAATCGTGCTATCCAAGTCAAATTTCAGAGCTCTGAATTTGAACTTCAATAGGTAGATTCCTTCATCAATTCTCTCAAAGTTTGTTACCACAATGAAGCTCTCATCATTCTGATACTAGTCACAACATTTGTTTTCAACTGGAATTGAGTTTTGATCATGAATTTTCAAATCCCTATTCAACTTTTTTCTTCTGGTTTTCTTCAAATTGATTGAGCTACAACTTATATAAATTTTTCGCGAGGGTACAGTTTTCTTCGTCTTGATGAGACGAAGCGAATGGCATAGGTCAGAGCTCCTGATTTTACAGTTTGAGAGACCTACAATTTGTGTGGCTGGAGGTTGAAGATGACCAACGTGTCATCTCTCAACCAATGATAAAGCGCCACTTGTTTTTTTCAAAATCTAATTTAAATAAATTATCTGGCGGTTTATTCCCTAATATCCATATCATGCACAACGCACCAGATCCCTTGGATTTGATTACTAACGTGTTTTGATATTGATCCAACCCAAAAAATTCAAAAAAAATTCATTTCCAACCCAAAAAATCTAAACCAATTCTTAAAAATATTTTGGATTTTTTTCTTTCTAATTTTTATTTTCTCACAATTTTATTTCATGATCTGATATTTTTTATAATTTTTCACTTTAATTAACTTGTTTTAATTGATTAAAAATATTTTTCTTAATTTTTAAATTCTGGAAAAATTATGGAAAGGTCCTTTGGCCTTTTTGGCAATTTTTGATAACCTTTTTTTATTTATTTCTGATTTTACTATTTTTTTTATCATTTTTGGTTTGTTTTACCTATTTCTTTTATTTTTAAAATTAGTGTCTGACTTTAAAAAGTTCTAAAAAAATTTGTCAACCTTTATTAAATTATATTTGATCTCTGACTTTTTTTAGGATTTTTTAGTGTTTTAATATACTTTGTGTATTTTTACCATTTATTTTCCTTTTAATTAACCTTTTAAATATTATTTTATTGAATTTTATTTTTAGCATTTTATTTGATTCTGTCTTGGGCATTATTTGGTGTCAAATTCTTCAACCTCGTTGGATCTTGGGTGTTGATAGGTTGAGAAACCAAACTACCAAAATGGATGAATGATGTTGATGATATTTGAAACCCTAATTTCATACCTTGCATCCCTTCTCTCTTCATCTTATCCCTTTCATACTTGTATTATATGTTATTAGAGGGTGATTTAAATATCATCTCTCTAACCATATGGTACATAGATTGCTATTGACCAGCCCTAAAATAGGTGCGACTGCTATATAAATTCACTTACAATTGCTTAATATAGCGCTAAATTTTATCCCGATTCGAGAAATGATCATTCGTGGCCGAAACCTATGTTTGTAATCCCAAGCATGTTTAATTTGAAACCTTTGATCTAATAACCTTGACATCCATTGTTACGAGGCTTTGGTCTTATCAATCCTCTAATGAGTCCTCATAAATTTTGGAACTAAGTGAATCGTTTAAACATCATTGATCATTCATTGTTGCCTTGAGATCTTGAAATGAATGATATACTTGACAAAAAGAAAACGAAACTTATTATTGAGAGGCTTTGATTTTATCAATCTTCTAATTAGTTTTCAAATGCAATTTTCATGATGGTCATTCAACTAACCTCTAATTTCTAACAATTGACTTTATTTTATGTTTTTACTTTATGCTTTTTATTTTTAGCACATTTATTTTAGAATTTACATTTCATGCTATTTTCATCTTTGCTCATTTGAGCATTTATCTTTATGTCATTTTTATTTTCCTCACTTGAGCTTTTCATTTCTTTTTGAAGATACCTAATAACAAACTTGAACCATAAAAAACGTAAAGGTTACTTGGACTATTTGGTTACTATCCTTGGCATTCTGGAGTTATGGACTTCTTGGACTTAGGATTAGAGACCTTGACCTACCTTGAGACCTTGTGACTTCTATTATCATTTTGTCTAGAGTTCTTGGGGTTTAGCCCAAGACATTGGGTTGTTTGTTTTTTTGTGTGCTGGTTATTCTGATTATATGCTTTGTCTGTGATTAGAAATTCATCTGTATACATCTGTAACTCTGCCCAATTTTTGTGAAGACTTAATGCCTTTGAAGTTTGGTTTTCTTAAGAGGTTTAGTATCATTGCTTGCTTGGTTTCAAGTCCAAAGAATGTGAATCTACATTGGCTCATTGTGTCAAGTGTTGGCTTCTTGTTAGTTAGACGGTACTTTTCCCTAGCTTTTACCTTATGTTTACGATAGCCCCTTCATCTTCTCCCATCTTCTTTAATTTCAAAATATTCCCCCTCCTTTCAAAACTATTCTTGTTTTTTTTTAAACTTGAACCGCTTTCATAATAAACTTGGACTTAGGTCCATACATTTTCAAAATTATTTTCTTAATCAAATGATTAAACAACTTAATAATACTTTGATATTTTTGTGAGAAGACTAAAAGTCAATCAATCTCATTCAAACCATTTTGCCACTTTTGATTTTTGATTTTAAAAATTTTCTCAAAAGATTAGACTCTTGTCAATCTTTATAGTGATGTGAGCTACTATACTTCTACGATATGTAGTGAAGTGAGATATTTTCCAGTTGGGTGTTGAGCGAGGCTTTGTTGATTTTAAAATCCAAGATATATCCTCCACTTTGAGATGATGCAAATTCTCCATTCTCATAATTTTGGGTCGTAAGTATGTTCTTCCACTCGGATAAGACGATGATGTCTCGTCTCTTAAAATTAACCAACACACTTCTGTTTTAAATTTTTAAAGGTGAACTACGAGTACCCTGATCCCCTATTGCACGGAAGGTGGTACGTAGGCACTAAAGGTTCGCAACCGCGGAGCGTGCAAAAATTTGTAAAAAATACATCTCTTCTTATCCCCACCATCTATTTTTTATGTACAACTTTTATAGCCAAAATACACAAATTTCAAAGAGGTCCCTGTGGAGTACCGTATATGTTTAGAGTGCTAGTTCCTACCCTTTGCATAACCAACCCCCGAACTTAGATTCTCTCCCCCTTTTTGGGTTATCCGCTATTTTCCCATTCCTTTGGAAATAATAAAGTACGATGGCGATTTTTATTTTATCTGTGTGAGTTAAGTCGGTCCAATGTCTTAGTCTTAATATTTCTACCGCTACACATACCATAAACAAGGGAGAAAGGGGTTTCCCTAGTCGAGGTACCCACCAAAGTACGATATCCATGCAAAATGAAAGGAAACATATCATGCTAATCTTTATAGGTCACCACCATTTTCTGCACCACCATTTTCTTATTTGCTGCCTCAACCGCGTCATTCATCTTTGGACGGTATGGGAAATAATTGTGGTGCTTTATCTTGAAACTTTAACACAGCTCCTTCATCATCTTATTATTGAGATTCAACCATTATCAATAATGATCTTCTCAGGAATCCCATAACGGAAAATTATTTCCTTTTTTATGAAGTGACCAACCACTTTCTTGGTGACGTTAGAATAAGATGCAGCTTCGACCCACGTGGTGAAGTAATCTATGGAAACCAGAATGAAACGATGTCTCTTGGAAGCAGTCGGTTCAATCCATCAAATCATATCAATTCCCCACATTGCAAAGGGCCAAGGAGAAGTCAATATGTTCAATAGAAAGGGAGGCATATGCATTTTATCAGCAAAAATATGGCACTTGTAGTAGATTCTGACTTGGTTGTAGCAATCATTTTCCATGGTAGACCAATAATAACCTACTCTCAATATTTTCTTGGCCACAGTATGTCCACTGGAATGAGTTCCAAAAGAACCTTCATGAACTTCTTCTATGATTTTATTTTCCTCGTGTCTATCCATGCATCTGAGCAAAACAGAATCATAGTTCCTTTTATACAACACTCCCCCATTGAGGAAAATTTTAGCTAAATATTTCTGGAGAGTCTTCTTATATGTGACAGACGCATCTTCTGGATACTCTTGCGTTTCAAGATACTTCTTGATATCTTAAAACCTAGGTTTCTCATCAGTTTCTTCCTCTACTTCATAACATAGCATTGGCTAATCTAACCTCATGATGGTGATAGAGGAGGCTTCATTTGCCCATTTGACATGAAACATGGATGACAGAGTAGCCAGAGCATTTGCTAAATTATTCTCCTCCATTGGGATGTGATTAAACTTGATCTCGTCAAATTAGGGAATCAACTTCATAACATGTTTCTAATATGGAACCAAATTGGGGTGACGCATCTCCTAATCACCATTGACTTGACTGATAACAAGTTGAGTCTCCATACACCTCTAGGATCTTGATTCTCAAATTAATTGCAGCTTCGATCCCATAAATACAAGCTTCATATTTTGTCATGTTATTGGTACAGTCAAAAAAAAATTTGGAAGTAAACGGAATATGAAAACCTATAGGAGAAGTAATAACAACTCCAACACCATTACCCAAAGCATTTGAGGCACCATCGAACCCCATCATCTATTGCGATCCTGGTTCGGGTCCTTCTTTTGGGCTAGGAATGCTACAATCCCTGATGTACATGATGTCTTCATCCAGAAATTCAAACTTTAGCAGCTGATAATCTTTTTCGAAAGGCTGATGAGAAAGATAGTCCGCCAATACACTACTCTTGATGGCTTTCTGAGTAGTATACTGGATATCGTATTCTGTCAAAATCATCTGCCAATGGGATACTCTTCCTGTGAGAGTTGACTTTTCAAAAATATACTTGATAGAATCCATCTTAGATATCAAGAGAGTAGTATGAGTCTGCATGTACTATCTGAGACGCTTTGTTACCCACTCATGTGCACAACAAGTATTTTCTATAAATGAGTATCGTGACTTGTATTCTAAACTTCTTGACCAGGTAGTAAATGGCATGTTATTTCCTACTTGTCTCGTCGTGTTGACCGAGTACACAACCCATAGAATTTTCTAACATTATTAGATACATTATCAAAGGCATACCCTCCACTGGAGGCATAAGAACCAGAGGCTCCTACAAATACTCTTTTATTCTATCAAATTTCGTTTGACAATTGTCGTTCCATCTGATTGATTGATCTTTTCTTAACAACTTAAATATTGGTTCACACGTGGCTGTAAAATGAGAGATGAATCTAACAATGTAGTTTAACCTCCCCAAGAAACCACGAACCTCTTTTTTTGTTCTCGGCTCATGCATTTCTTGAATTTCTTTTACTTTCGAAGGATCAACCTCGATACTTTTTTCACTTACCACAATGACCAAAAGCTTCCCTGATCTCATCCAGAAGGTGCATTTGTTCGGATTCAACCTTAGTATGAACTTCTTCAGTCTTTCAAATAACTTCTGCAAATTAACCAGGTGTTCTTCCTCTGTCTGAGATTTAGAAATCATATCGTCAACATATACTTCAATTTATTTATGCATCATGTCATGAAAGAGAGTGGCCTCTGCATTCTTAGAACCAAAGGGCATCACCTTGTAGCAGAAAGTTCCCCATGGTGTAATAAAATTTGTCTTCTACATATCTTCTAGTGCCATCTTGAAGGAAAACGCTTTTGACTAAGCAGTATTGTCCACCAAAATATTAATATGGGGAAGAGGAAAATCATCTTTAGATATTGCTTTGTTCAAGTCCCTATAATTAACACACATTTTTACCTTCCCATATTTCTTGGGCATGGGCACAATATTTGCAATCTGCCATACCCCAAATTTAGACCGTCAATTTCAATGATCATTTTACTTATATTTCAATATTATTACTATATTTCTAAAAATATGAAATTCCATTGTTTTAATTTCTGTACTTTTGGGTCTTATTCTAATAGGGGATTAAAAACATAAGATGGGGTGGTTGCTTCAAAATGGACCATCAAAATCTGATGGCCCATTAAGGGTTTTTAATTCAGTTTTTTAAAAATAAGGCTGTATTGTTATGTCATTTGGCAAACTGAACCAATAAGCCTTTGTGGCCCATCGATTTACTAAAAGCCTTGATATCTGATTCATATTAAGAAGAGGGGTGTATTGTTATACAGAAGGGTGTTATGCTTTAATGGACCATCAAAATCTGATGGCCCATTATGATCTGGTTAAGATAGCAAAGGAGTGTATTTTGTGAATCCGTTTGGCTCATTATAAGTATTTGGGCTCGTTTAGATTATAGAGAGGGAGGAAATACTCTAAATGGACCATCAAAATCTGATGGCCCATTAGGCTTTGAGATTTTTTTAAGTAGTAGGGGTGTATCATTTTTTTTATTTGTTCTTAGACTGGCCCATTTCAGTTTGTGTCCCAATTAAGAATTAGAGGGGTGCGATCTAACAAAAAACCAGGTTGCATTTTTTTACAGCACATTAGAGAAAAATTAGCAGGCTCATGTTAAGTTTTGGTTCATTCAAATTATTTCTATTTTTTTCACTATAAGTATTATTATTTTATTAGCATAATAATCATTACATTGATAATAATTATTATCATTATTTAAACATTATTATTAAAAATATAATTGTTTTTTAGACCCATTGACCAAAGTAAATCTAGGGTTTTCGACCCTAATTCTCAACGGCGCTGTTTGTCTCCTCTTCATCTTCTACGCTAAGCAAACAAGCAAAAAAAAACACAGTACATCAAAATCCGAAACAAATCAATTTTAGCGGAAATCAAATCTCGCAGAAACGCTTATATTTAATATATAATGCAAAATCATGCAGATACATGTAAACCCAAATAAAATATTAAAAAAAATCATACACTAAATCAAATTAATATAATAAGCAAATCAAGAACAAATCCTAGATAAACAAAATCAAATCTTCTATTACAAATAGAATCAACTTCTAACTTAAATTAAATCCCTAACCTATTCTCAATCTCTAATCTGTAACACCTAATCAACAAATTTTCCTAATATAATCTAATTCCTAACCTATAAATAAACCTAAGATTCTAAGAAGAAGGGGGGAAATAATTTCTACGGGAGAAAATCGTAACAGAAACACAGAGAATGAGAAGAAGAATATATGGGTTTCGAAATCCAAAACTCAAGATCTGATCGTTCCACCTCACCACCCTCAAACCCTTCAAATCGCCACCGCTACTTCCATCATCACCTTTGTCTGATACTTGAAAATCGAAAGAAGAAAGAGATCATCAGAAGATCCGAAAGAAACTCAAAATAAGAACATCAACGAAATCACGACGAGAGACGTAACCTCTGACACTTAGCTTAGGGTTTATGTAATTTTTTTGTTTTTATTATTGATCGGGAATCAAGCGTTGGCATTTTTTTGGACGGCCGCGATTGAGAGAGGTTATGGTGTCAGGGGTCTTGTGGTTGATGCTATTGGAGAGAGAAGAGAGAAACAAAAATGGTGAGAGAGAGAGAGAGAATGAAGAAAATGAAACAAAGATGAAAGAAGAAGAATAAGTTATACTCCCTTCGTCCATTAATTGGTGGCAACATGTGGCCACGTGATCCCGTTGATCCTCGTTGTGCACCCTTGTTTTTCACTCTCATGATCATATCAAGCATCCCAGATTATGCATCCCCACCATAACTCTATGCATTCGCCCGCATGGGATCCCAATGGACCTTCCAACGTTCATAATTTTGGGCCAAGGCCCATTCATAAACACACCTCCCATTTGTGGTTTTGTTACTAAAAAATGCACCCCCTTCGTGTTTTGGGTCCTGTTTAATATTTGAACATGGGCCCCTACTATCCTACACCTCCCAATTACTACTTTAGTTCAAATCCACACCTCCCCTGCGCTTTGTTCCTAAATCCAATATATGGATTTAGGTCCATGTTATTCACAGCCCCATAATTTCTTGCCAAATTGAGTTTGCACCCCCCCCCCCTGTGTTTTTAAAATAAAATTAATTTATTTTTATAATTTTATTTGTTTATTAATTTGTTTATTTATTTATTACATTTCTTGCATATTAATAATTAATAAACATCTTTACTATTTAATGTATTTTTAATCAATTATAAAATTGTTATTTATTAATTTAAACTCTTTTTTTAAATGCTAACGCTTTTTTTTAAATACCTTAATTGCATTAAATATCTTCTCATGCATTAAAATATATTATTTTCTCATATTGCATAATATATTAGAAAACATGTAACCAATCCATGCCTACTCTTTTTTTACTAACCTAAATTCAAACTTATATATATTTTCAAAAAGGATTATGGAGATATTTTTTATTGACTGCGAACTTCATCTACAACTCCAAAATTTACAAACCCAGACTTGGTTCAAGGAAGATTCGAGATATTTCTATAATCCATAAAAAAACTAACTAAACAGCTTCGAACTACGAACTACGAATTGGGACTATGATTCCTCATAAGAGGATACGCAAGCATATGACTTAAAAAACTGAGGCGATTTCCCCTAATAAAAATTAAAACCCTATTCCTAAACTTTAAACCTAAACCCTAGTATCCTTGTTAACAAGGTAGATGAGGGGTACCTAACACCTTCCCTTCGTCTAAAGCGAGCCAACAACTTAGAATATATGATCCAAATTAGGGTTATCCGTTATATTCTCTTCCCTAGGATAAAATTTAATGGTGGTTACTCTATATTTTTAAACCGATTATTACTGCTGGTGACTCTACTGGGAATTCAACCCTAGGGTTTATAAGCCTTTTCTTTTGGTTTAGGGCTTTTAGGGTTGTTCTTATTTCTCTATATTTTCTTATTTCATTATTTATCTATTTTTTCTTATTATTTAATTTGTCATTTTTATTCATCTGCTGGTGAGATTTTATTTTTTTTAAAATTATTTTTCAAAAACCTTAGAAAGAAGGTTCGTCTATTGGCCAAGTGGATACATCATCCCTATGAGTTTTTGTGACGACTTCTCCTAGAGTCGGTGGAATTCCAAAAAATAAATATGTCTCAAGGGGTATCCTCTTAGGGGTAGGACTTTGGAATGAAACCTATGACTTTTTGTATAACCCTTAAACCAAAATTTCATGGTGATAACTTTCACGACCTTAGAGACAAAAGTTCTGGTCTGCAAAGAGGCTCTTCTTAAGAGAAGCCCTTGTTCCTTTCCCTCTAGTGTTAGCCATGACACCCTTAAGGAAACAACCTTATATGGAGGGTATAATATTCGTAGGTCAAAGCTAGGAACCTACCAACTAAGGATACCTTTCATAAATCATGTTACTATACCACACAATCATGCATTCATACATTTTGCATTTCACATTTTCATTACTCTCCATTCTTTTTGTTTGTCTTATTCACAGAATTAGAAAAAATAATCAAAGGTTTTTGGTGAAGTGTCTCAAAAATGAATGCCAGAGGGAAACAAATTATTCGTGTTAGTTTTGTTAAGCCAGATATGACGAAGATGAGGACCACGAAAGGGAAACTGTCTGAAAAAGCTTTGAAGATGTTTACTTACTGTTATGGGGATACCCTTGAGTTGACAAAAGTGGTTGTACAATTGGATGTTATTTCTTCCTTGGTCGAGTACTAGGATCCTTCGTTAAGGTGTTTACCTTCTAAGACTTCCAACTAGCGCCGACTATGGAAGAATTTGATAGACTCCTGAATTTTTCTAAGGAAAAAGCTTATGTAGGAATTGGACAAACAATTGATGTTAAGGACTTAGCAAATGGTTTAGGGATCTCTTATCCTGAGTTCTCACTTAAATACAAAAAAGAAGGTGATGCACGGGGGATTAAAAGACAATATTTGGAGGCTAAAGCTCTTTCTTTTGCCAATAACAAAGAATGGGAGTCTTGTGTTGATTGTTTAGGACTATTGGTCTTTGGGGTGATTCTGTTTCCACACACATTGGACTATATTGACTCTGGAGCTATTAGTGTGTTCTGGTGCGCAAAAGCTTTGAATGCAGACCTAACTAATACTTTTCTTGTTGATATTTACTATGCTCTCCATACTCGATACGAAAAGGGGAGGGGTGCGTTAAACTGATGTATCCCGCTTCTATATTCTTGGTTTATGACTCATATGTATAAAGAGGACTACATGATTAAAACTTTGACACGATATGAGTGACCTTAAAAATTAAGGTCTCTTACTTCCGATTATGTGTTGTGGTATGCAAGGAATCTAAACATTGAATATATCCTTTACAGTTGCGGAGACTTTCTGAATGTTTCGTTGATTGGATCACGTGGTTGCATCAACTATAACCCTACCTTGGATTTGCGACAACTTGGGAACCCTTTGGAGGATAAACCCTCTGATGAACAACTTCAATAATTAATCATTCACGACATGGGCAAAAATGACCGAGAACTGCTCAACAAGATCATCCAAGCTTGGAATAGGGTTAATAAAATAAAGTCCGAAAGGAAGAATGTTTTGGCGAAAGAACCTTAAACTCAATGGGTTTTGGATATGGTACAAGTTGTTAAGTTACCATTTGACGTTGATCCTGAGTACAAGCCAGATATCCCAGATCCTCTGCCTATGTCCTTAGAAGAAATAGACAACTTGAAGACAGCATTGAATCAAGCTCAAAAGGAGAAAGTAAATCGAAGCTTAACCTCTATAACTTAGCTAAGGAGAAAAGACATATTCAATGCGAGCTTGAGTCCAAAGTTCAACAGATTCAAAAAGACAGTGAAGCATTTGAAAATGAGATTCTTAAGCGAAAATGTTCGACCGGAGGGTTGTTGAGTGTTACCTTTAACTTGAATTCTCACAAACAACATTTGGAAGATGGTGCTAGTGAAATCGGGAGGCTAAGTAGGTGGTACGAAAAGGCAATGCAAGACAAAAAGGAGATGGACAAAAATTTGAGGTTTCAAATCCAAAGTTTGGCACGAGCTTCTTTAGATCAAGAAGAGAAAATGTAGTATCTTACTACGAGACTCCAAGATAGCCAAGAATCAGACGTATGGGAATGTCTCAAGAGGATGAGGATAGAAAGACTTCTCGCCCAAAAGACTGATGAATATGTGCAAGTTTGTCATGAGTTAGAAAACCTCCAAAAGAATTTCCTCATACAAAGGAGACTCTATACAGAGATGAGGGATGAAATATTATATTGGGAAGAACAATATGAAAAGATTGCCAAAGAAGGAAGGGATGTTCATAAGATAATTCTGGACCTCTACCAGGAATATCGTTTCTATAAGGACAAGCATGTGAGGCTCGATTTCTTAGCCAACAACCTCATTAGTGACATCCCCAGATGTTTGAGAGATGCGGAAAGTATGATGGTCCCACTTCTGAAAGATGTTGAAAACTTCCTCAAGCTTTATAGGACTATGGTTGATGGTTTCGGAGAAGATATTCGCAGGCGCACTTAGAGGATTTTATTTCCCTTTGTTATTTCCTTCAGCAATTTAATTTTGATGTTTTGGCTTGAATATTTTTCAATATCTAAATTGTATTCCCGTTTTAAAGACAATTATCAGTTAAATAAAAGTATTTTATTTCTATACCTATTTTGTATATTTATTTTTAAGATGCTCTCCGGTAAAAAGCAAAACCTAAAAAATAGATATATAAAAAAATATGAAAAAGAATCCAAGTGAATAAGACATTCAAAAAAATAAAGTACTAGCATATTCATACGCATCCATGCATTCACAAACATTACATTTCATAAATTCATACAAAAATTTATCATTTTTCAAAAATCTTCTCCAGTTAAATCATTGGTAAGAAAGCACCACCTCTCCAACTGCCATATCAAACAAGGGCCCAAGAAAAGAAAGTGATGCAATAGACCAAAGAGAATCAAGCTGCATTCAAGGAAGATTTGGAGCAAGTGAAAGGCAATATTGACTCAGTGAAAGGAGACATGAGACGAGTTCTTCTAGCCTTGAAGAACATCATTGAGAGAAAAGAACAAATTCCTAAGGCGGCCTTTGAAGAAGTAGCCTAAACTATTGGTACATCGAGCGGTCACCAACCAAGAAAAGAACCAGATTCAAGACCTCTAAAGTCAACTGTAGCAAAACAAGAGGTCAAACAAGCTAATACTGAAGGGTTTGACCTTCCTCCACTGAAGGTAGAAGCATCCAATATTTTGAAAATTACGGTCAACAATGCATATAATTACATAGACCTACATTATAGTGACCTTGATTTGGAAGGTGCTACTCAGAAACACCAACCTAAGATTGTTGAGAATCCCTTAGAACTCAATCAGTATAAAGCTCTTGAAGAAAAGTTGGAGGTTGTGGAGTGTTTCTTTCAACGTCGATGCTCTCGAAATGGGTCTAGTTCCTGATATGGCGATCCCTCCAAAATTCAAGGTACCTGGCTTGAGGAAATATAAGGGGTTCATATGTCCGAGGAACCATCAACGCAAGTATTCCAGGAACATGCATGCCTACGCTCAAGATCAGAAACTGATGATCCATTGTTTCTAAGACAGTTTGAATAGGGCATCCCTAGATTGGTATATGCAATTGGACCGGGTTAATATCCAGACGTGGGTAAATCTTGCCATGCTTTCTTGAGACACTACAAGTACAATTTGGATACAACACCTAACTGCATGCAGCTCCAAAACTTATCTCGGAAGAAGGATGAGTCCTTCAAAGAATATGCTCAGAGGTGGATAGAAATGGAGGCCCATGTACAACCACCACTCCTGGAGAAAGAATTATTCGATATATTCATGGGTACTTTACAAGGATTGTATTATGATAATATGGTGGGAAATGTCTCTTCCGTATTTTCTGATTTGGTAACCATTAGGGAAAGGATCAAAACGGGTATAAAGAGTGGAAATATACAAAGGGCATCATCTAGTACTCCTTATAATTCAAAGAGACATGTTCCTAACTTCTCGAAAAAGAAGGAAGGAGAAATTAATGATGTCGCATCGCATCCAAGGGCACAACAGCCATTGGTAATTCCAAGAGAGAAACAACAACAGAACTGGTTTGAAAGGCCTCCGAGAAGATCTTAACCTCTCCCCATGCCTCAAAGTCAATTGCTGCAACACTTACTCAAAGCATCTTTGGTAGAGCAGAAGCCTCTAGCTCCTCTAATTGGGTCACTCCCACCGAAGTATAATGCAAATGTTAGGTGCGAATATCATGCCAATTCTCTGGGGCATACCATAGAAAAATGTTGGGCCTTTAGACATAAGGTTCAAGATTTATTGGACTCCCAAGATATTACCTTTGACAAGCCAAATACTAAGATGAACCACATGCCTCTGCATGGTGGGCCAACTGTGAATACGATTGAAGTGGTGACTGACTTTGGGACGGCCAGACAAGCAAAGGCTCCAATAAACCTTTTGAAATAATATTTGTTTGAATGTGGGTTCCTCTTGGAACACAATGAAGCTTTTGAAAAGATGTTACAAAAATTGGTGGATCAGGTGATAGTCCAATTCGGGCAATACCCTAAAGAAGAATATGTATTTTTAATCGATGGAAGAATAAAGAAGCCGTTGGTAATTCCTTGCTAAGGGCTAAGCCCTAATAAGAAGAATCTTGTGATTCCATGGGGAGATTCAACAAAAGCATAAGTGATCATACCATGCCAAACTATGAGAATTCCAATAATTCCAAAAACTACAATGGTGATAAGGGGGGCATCTCCCACTCCCTATGAAAGTAACAAACTGGTACCTTGGAGTTATGATTCTAATGTCTATGTAAATGGTTCAAAGCAAGAGTGTGAACCATCGACAAGTCAAGGACCTGCGATCACAAATATAGCTAGAACATGGGGCATGACTCGCAGTGGTCGAATCTATAGTCCCAAACCACAAAAAAATAATGATGATGGGGTTAAATATAAGGGGAAAGTTGTGGTGGAGGCAAGCCAAGAACAAGAACCTCCAAGCAAGAATTTTACTGACCAAGAAGCAGAAGAATTCTTGAAAATAATCAAGAAAAGTGATTATAGGGTGGTAGATCACCTACACCAAACCTCTGCCAATATTTCAATACTCACGTTGCTCCTTAATTCAAAAGCACATTGAGACTCTCCAATGAAGGTTCTAAGTTCTGCTCATGTTGCAAAAGAGATTACGGTGAATCTGTTTGATAATGTCGTAGCAAACTTAACATTTGGATCATACCTAGGCTTCAATAAAAGCGAGTTTCCTCCACAAGGTAGAGCCCACAACAAGGCGTTGCACATTTTCGTTTAGATAGGTACAACTAACCTATCCAGAGTACTCACCAATATTGGTTCTACTCTCAATGTGTTACCAAAATCCAGCTTGATGAAGTTAACACTATATGGTATTGTAATAAGGCCAAGTTCTACGACATTCAAAGCTTTGGATGGTTCTCAAAATTAAGTATTTGGAGAAGTGGATCTCCCAGTCAAGATCGGTCCGCATATGTTTTATATTACCTTATAAGTAATGGATATAGAACCAGCATATACGTGTTTGCTCGGACGACCTTGGATTCATGTAGCGAGGGCTGTTACTTCAATTCTACACCAGAAAATGAAGTTCTTCATTAAAGGAACACTAGTTATAATCGACAGTGAAGAGGACATCTTTGTCAGTCATATAGATTCCTAAAGATATATCAATGCGCATGGGGAATTCATAGCAATACCATTTAAAGTCTTAGAGGTTGCTTCAATGGTAACCCTACCAATGGAGAAAATCAAGAAACCTATTGTGACTTCGTGGAGAGATTTACAAATAGCTGTGGAAGATGGTACCTCAAAAGGTTGGGGTAAACTTGTGGAGATACCTGAGAAGAAGAATCATTTTCGTTTGGGCTACGAATCATCAAAGGCTACCCTGAAAGGAAAGGCATAAGTTCCTCCCATCCAGGAAACCTTCATCAACAAAGGAACAGAGCATGGTGGATAGGTGGCGGTGATATCTAACAAGAGCAGCACCAAGAGATCATCTCACCTCATCCGTGAGTGTGCTTCAGGAAAAGAACTCAAGAATTGGAAAACCGTGGAGATTCCATAGATCTTTTTATTTCCAAAGTAATATTTCTTGTTTTAAAAAGAACATATGTCAAGCCTGAGGCATATGGGTAGCTTGTAAGGGTCCCCCGATTTATTTTAAACAGTATTCTCAATTAATAAGAGTTATATTTTGCATTCAATTAAGATCCATGTCTTTCTCTTGCATTTATCTCTTATCTTTTTCAAATGGCAATACTTTTCTTCATATACATTTTCCAAATTCACATACTAAAACTACACCAAAACATGATAAATATGTAGATTCATGCCCAAAATTACCGATACTATTATTGCTACTATCTGATATAATTTTGATACACCCATCAACCAAGCGGAAGAGGAAGCTGATGAAGATCTTGAACTCTCTGAAGAATTGGCAAGGGAATTAGAGAAAAAAGATGACAATATACAACCAAACCAAGAATCTATTAAGACCATCAACCTTGGCACAGAGGAAGATCCATAAGAGATCAAGCTAGGGGAAACATTGGAGGAAAGCATCAAAGAAAGACTGATCAAGATTTTAGATGAATATGTGGATATATTTTCCTAGTCTTACAGAGATAATCCAGGTTGGATACCGATATTGTGGTGCATAGAGTACCTCTTAAAGAAGGTTGTTCTCTAGTTAGGTAGAAGCTCATAAGAACTCGTCCATACATGTCTAGCAAGATTTGAGAAGAAGTCCTTAAAAAATTTGATGCATGGTTCTTAGTGGTGGTACATTATCCACCTTGGATAGCAAACATTGTGCCAGTACCCAAAAAGGATGGCAAAGTACACATGTGTGTAGATTATCGGGATCTAAACAACGTAAGTCCCAAAGACAATTTCCCGTTATCTCACATAGACGTCTTGGTGGATAATACAGCTCAAGCTTCGATATTCTCATTCATGGATGGCTTCTCAGGTTATAATCATATCAAAATGGAACCCGGGGATATGGAAAAGACTACTTTCATGACTCCTTGGGGCACTTTCTATTACAAGGTGATGCCTTTCGGTCTAAAGAATGCACGGAAAAATTATCAACAAGCTATGGTCACACTATTTCACGATATGATCCACAAAGAAGTTGAGGTATACGTAGATGATATGATTTCCAAATCTTATACAGAGGAGGATTAGAACATACATTTACAAAAGTTATTTGAGCGTCTGTGAAAGTTCAAACTGAGGTTGAACCCGAACAACTGTAGATTTGGTGTCAAGTTAGGAAAGTTATTGAGTTTTATTGTAAGTTCGAATGGAATTGATGTAGATCTCGACAAGTTGAAGGCCATACAAGAAATGCTAGCTCCAAGAACAGAAAAAGAGGTTTGCATTTTCTTAGAACGATTGAACTTCATTTCGAGGTTCATATCGCACCTAACTGCTACGTGCGAGCCTATATTCAAATTACTTCAAAAAGATCAGACAGGGATGTGGAATGATGATTGTCAGACAACCTTCGAGATAATAAAGCAATATTTACCAGAGCCACCAATCTTGATAACACCAGTTCCTGGGAGACTGCTCATCATGTACTTAATAGTGTTTGAAGGGTCAATGGAATGTGTATTAGGGAAACATGATGAAATAGGAAGAAAAGAGCATGCAATCTACTATCTCAGCAAGAAATTCACCGATTGCAAAACAAGATACTCACTTCTTGAGAAGACTTGTTGTGCTTTGGCTTGGGATACTAAACAATTAAGGTAGTACATTTTAACTCACACCACTTAGTTAATAGCAAGAATGGATCCTTTGAAGTATGTGTTTGAAAACCAGCTCTTACAGGAAGGATAGCCAAATGGCTGATGTTATTATCCAAGTATGACATCCAATATGTTACTCAAAAGGACATAAAGGGTAGTATACTAGTTGGTCATCTGGCTCATCAGCCGTTTCCAGAATATCAACCAATGAAGTTCGATTTTCCAAACGAATATGTCATGGTTATATGTGACTACGAAATACCATGACCCGACGATGGACCTAAACAAGGGGCACGTTGGACACTCATGTTTGACGGTGTTTAAAACGCACTAGGGCATGGTATTGGGGCAGTGTTGACCTCTTCAAAGAATTTTCACAAACCTTATACTACAAGGCTATGTTTTGACTACACCAACAATATTGTTGAATACGAAGCTTGTATCTTGGGACTAGAAGCTGCTATCGATCTAAGAATTTACCATATCAAAGTGTATGGAGACTCAGTAATAGTCATATACCAAGTAAACAGTGAATGGGACACTAAACATCCCAAATTGATTCCATATCGGGATCATGTTTTGAAGCTAGCTACGGAATTTACTGAGATTACATTTAGTCATATTCTATGATAAGAAAATCAGATGGCAGATGCCTTGGCAACTTTATCAACCATGTTCAAAGTGACCTGGCCAAATCACGACCCGTGCATTACAATTAGACATTTTAAAGAACCTGCGCATTTCCTTGCCATTGAAGAAGGACCGGATAACAAGAATTGGTTATATGACATCAAAAGGTATCTCAAGAAACAAGAATATTCAGAAAATGCCTATGTGATTGACAAGAAAACTATGCAGAACTAGCTTCAAAGTTCTTTTTGAATGGTGATGTATTATACAAAAGAAACTACGACATGGCATTACTCAGGTGCATGGAGAAACATAAAAGCAGATACACTTATGAGAGAAATTCATGAAGGCGCCTTTGGAACTCATACAAATGAACATGCCATGGCTAGAAAAATCTTGCGAGCAGGTTATTATTGGTTGACGATGAAAGCTGATTGTTACCATTATATAAAGAAATGTCACAAATGCCAAATCTACGCCAAGAATATGCATCTGCCACTGACTCCTTCGAATGTCCTAAGTTCTCCTTGGCCATTTTCAATGTGAGGAATTGATATGATAGGAATAATCGAACTGAAAGCCTCTAATGGACACCGATTCATACTAGTTGCCATCAATTACTTCACCAAGTGGGTGGAAGCTATGTCCTACGCAAATGTGACAATACAAGTGGTTACTCGGTTCATCAAGCAGAATCGTATATGATGATATAGGGTTCTTAGCAGGATCATTACAGACAACGGGTCCAATTTGAAAAATAAAATGATGAAGGAGTTATGCGATGATTTTAAAATTGAGCACTATAATTCCTAATTGTATCGACCCAAGATGAACGGGGCCGTTGAAGCTCCCAATAAGAATATCAAGAAAATCATTTAGAAAATGGTACAGACATACAAATATTGGCATGAAATTCTCCACTTTGCTCTACATGTCTATCGTACTTTTGTACGTACATCAACAGGTGCAACTCTCTTCTCTCTAGTATATGGCATGGAGTAAGTACTCCCTGTTGAAGTAGAGATCCCATCGCTACGATTTCTAACAGAAACAAAACTTGAAGAAACAAAGTGGGTTTAGACGCGACTTGATCAACTTAACCTCATTGAAGAAAAACGATTGACAGCTTTGTGCCACAATCAGTTGTACCAAAAGCAGATGAAAAAAGCATTTGACAAGAAGGTTCATCCTCGACTGTTCAAAGAAGGAGATTTGGTGCTCAAAAAGATTATATACCTCACCTTGATTCAAGTGGTAAATTGGCACCTAACTACAAAGTTCCGTATGTGGTAAAAACAGCATTCTCGGGTGGTGGTCTTATCCTCACAGCAATGGATAGGGAAGAACTGCCACATCCGACGAACCCCGATGCAATCAAAAAATACTATATAAAAAACCTCGCTGAGTTTGAACCTTAAATGGGAAACTTAGGCAAAAAGGGTGGATTGAAAACCCTAAAGGGCGATTCAGGAAAAAATTAGGGACATACACACAAAAAATTATCCTAGTGGATTGAAAACCTGAAAGGGCGATCCAGGAAAAAGTTAGGGATCTTACTCAAAATAAAGAACAAAAAGACTGTGATCTAAGAACCATGACCATGACTAAGAAGGAAAGGGATTAATATAAATCATTTGACTCAAAAGAAAAGGAGATTGGAGCTATCAAAAAGACATTGGAGAAACATCAGTAGCAATTATCATTTTCCATTGCCATTTTCAGTTTTATGAAAATTTTCTGTAATTACCTTTTTCTGGGAATTGCATCTTGTACTCTTTCCTGTTCAGAGGCATGTTTATCAATAAAACATTTACTCTTTCAATCTTTCAATTGTGTGATTTCAATCTTTTGACTTGTTTGCAAAGTACTATGATTATTTCTTGTGAATGATGCGTTGAAATCATTTTGGGGATTTGACGAACAAATAAAACCATTTGATAAAACATCAAAGATTATTTTGGTTATAAAAACATCAAAAGAAAATCTATGACTACATTCATGCTTATGATCATAGTCATATCCAAGCCTATGTTTGTAACTACGTCCACGCCTATGCCTGCGCCTGCGATACAAATATCAAAATCTTGCTGACACTTATCTATCTTATTCAAATCAACTCAAAAATACCACGACAATGCAACATACAACGTTGGAGAGTCGGTGACACAAAACCAATGGTTTAAAAGGAGAGAATATTAAAAAATTTACAAAAAGTATTTAGGGCATATACAGACACTTGGTGCATATGCATTTGGGGCATATACAGAAAAATTCAGTGCATATACATTTGGGGTTCCATATCAATCTAGGGCATTATGAATATATATCATACATGGCATTTTTTCAATTCCATTTTGGTTAAAACTACAAACTTTTCTTGGGTCCCGTTGTCAAAATATCTTATTCGCAAAACAAATAAACACCTTGTTTGAGAACAGACATAGCTGGTGAAACTCTGATCTTATCTTGGGCCTAGTTATCTAATATTTGGTTACCCAAACACTTCTCAAGTATCTATCCTCTAGGTCGTGGTAGATATGCGAGATGTCATGGTTACGTTATTTATCCTCTAGGTCGTGATAAATACGTAAGACTATTCACATGTCATTTATCCTCTAGGTTGTGATAAACACGTAAACTTTTCAATCCTCGGTCCTCTAGGTTGTGGTAGGTGTGCGAATTATCAGGTTTATGTTATTCATTCTCTAGGTCTTAATGAATACATAAGTCTATACTCGTGTTGTTTATCCTCTAGGTCGTGATAAACGCACAATTTTTTCAATATATATCCTCTAGGTTGTGATAGATATGCGAATTATCAGGATTATGGCGTTCATCCTCTAGGTCATGATGAATACATAATCCTATCCTCGTGTCGTTTATCCTCTAGGTCGTGATAAATGCACAGGTTCATCCTCGTACTATTTATTCTCTATGTTGTAGTAAATATATGAAATTTGCGATATAATTCATTGTGTTAGTCTCCATGTGGTAATGTGTTATCAATCTCTGTTTTATTCATCCTCTAGGTTGTGTTGAATAGACAAAATCTGCGTTATAAGCTTACTATGTTAGTCTTGAAGCATTAGTAAGTCAATTTCCAAACTGGTGTTATTTACCTCTTAGGTTATGGTAAATACGCAAATATATGTGTTAACTTTTAGGTATTGATGAGTTATCCACGTCGTCGCATCTAAGTCAAATCAAAACTCTTTGTTCAAACTCTGGTAAGATGATACATCGTCATCTATGCCTATTTTTCATACTCTTGGGAACACCGTACAGCGTATTCTTATAATCCTTTGGTCAAATTTTGGGGTCTTCCATTTATTTAATAACCCTCAGATTCAAATGTGCGAGACCTGCATATTCTCGTACCCTTCAATTGAAGAGTAATTAAATAGGGGAAGCATTCATACCCCAAATTTTCCCCGTCAATTTCAATGATCATTTTACTTATATTTCAATATTATTACTATATTTCTAAAAATATGAAATTCCATTATTTTTATTTCTCTACTTTTGGATCTTATTCTAATAGGGGTTTAAAAACATAAGATGGGGTGTTTTCTTCAAAACGGACCATCAAAATCTGATGGCCCATTAAGGGTTTTTAATTCATTTTTTTTAGAAATAAGGGTGTATTGTTATTTCATTTGGCAAATTGGGCCAATAAGCCTTTGTGGCCCATCGATTTACTAAAACCCTTGCTATCCGATTCATAGTAAGAAGGTGGGTGTATTGTTATACAAAAGGGTGTATTGCTTTCATGGACCATCAAAATATGATGGCCCATTAAGGTCTTGTTAATATAGCAAGGGGGTGCATGTTGTGAATCTGTTTGGCCCATTATAAGTATTTGGGAATGTTTAGATAAAAGAGAGGAAGGCAATACTCTAAATGGACCATCAAAATATGATGGCCCATTAGGGTTTTGGATTTTTTTTTAAGCAATAGGGGTGTATCATTTTTTTTGTTGTTTGTTCTTAGACTAGCCATTTTAGCCTATGGCCCAATTAAGAATTAGAGTGGTGCGTTCTAACAAAAAACTAGGTTGCGTTTTTTTATAGCCCATTAGAGAAAACTCAGCAAGCCTGTCACGTTAAGTTTTGGTTGATTCAAATTATTTCTATTTTTTTACTATAATTATTATTATTTTATTAGCATAATAATCATTACATTGATAATAGTTGTTATCATTAGTTAAACATTATTATTCAAAATATAATTATTTTAGAGACCCGTTGACCAAAGCCAAGCTAGGTTTTTCGACCCTAATTTTCAGTGGCGCTGTTTATCTCCTCTTCATCTTCTACGCTAAGAAAACAAGCAAAAAAATGCAGTACAGCAAAATCCAAAATGAATCAATCTTTGCGGAAATCAAATATAAACAAATTATACACTAAATTAAATTAAACTAATAATTAAATCAAGAACAAATCCAGGTTAAACAGAAACATATCTTCTATTACAAACAGAATCGACTTCTAACTTAAATAAAATCCCTAATCTATTCTCAATCTCTTATCTGTAATGCCTAATTAACAAATTTTCCTAATATAATCTAATTCCTAACCTATAAATAAACCTAAGATTCTAAGAAGAAATGGTAGAAACACAGAGAAGGATAAGAAGATCTGGGTTTCGAAATACGAAACCCTATATTCGATCATTCCACTGCGCCTCCCTCAAACTCTTCAAATCACCGCCGCTACTTCCATCACCACCTTCGCTCGATACCTGCAAAACGAAAGAAGAAAGAGATTAAAAGCAGATTTGAAAGAAATTCAAAAGAAGAACATCAATGAAATCATGGAGAGAGAGGTAACATCCGACACTTAGCTTAGGGTTTGTGTAATTCATGTGTTTTTATTGTTGATAGGGAATCAAACGTTGGCCTTTTTTTTAGACGGTCGCTGCTGAGAGAGGTTAGGGTGTTAGGAGTTTTGTGGATGTTGTTATTGGAGAGAGAAGAGAGAAATAAAAACGGTGAGGAAGAGAGAATGAATAAAATGAAACGAAAGTGAAAGAAGAAGAATAAGCTATACTCCCTTTGTCCATTAATCGGAAGTGACAAGTGGCCAACATCTGGCCACGTGATCCTGTGGACCCTCGTCGGTCACCCTCATTTTCCACCCTCATGATTGTATAAGGCGTCCCAGATTAGGTATCTCCATCATAACTCTATGCGTTCGCCCGCACGGGGTTCCAATGGACCTCCCAACTTTCATAATTTTGGGCCAAGGCCCATTCATAAACACACCCCATTTGTGGTTATTTCTTTTGTTACTATAAAATGCACCCCCTGTGTATTTTGGGCCCAGTTCAATATCTAAACTTAGGCCCTTTCTATCTTACACCTCCCAATTACTATTTCAGTTTAAATCCACATCTCCCTTGTGTTTTGTGCCTAAATCCAATATCTAGATTTAAGGCCATGTTATTCACACCCCCAGAATTACTAGCCAGACTATGTTTTCACCCCTCCTGCATTTTTAAAATAAAATTAATTTATTTTTATAATTTTATTTGTTTATTCATTTGTTTATTTATTTATTATATTTCTTGCATATTAATAATTATCGGACATTGTAATACGATGGAAAAACAGACATTTTTTGGTTTTATCCAAATGTGCAGATAGCTAGAGTCACCGCCAACTTTTCTTTTATCCAATACTTAAGAAAGGGTGAAAAGAACAGGAAAGACCTTGATAGATTTTGAGTTCGGGGAGGGGGATAAGATATGAAAAGGGAACGTGTTAGCACCCTTTTACCCATAGTTATCTACGTACTCTTAATTACATAGCTCACTTTTGAAAACTTGATTTGAGTGTGTGATTTGTTTGAAAATATTTTGAAAATGCCAATATAAGGCAGACTTTGTAATAATTCTTGTATCAGTCCTCAAGAATGTATACAAAGTGTTTTTTTTGAAAATATTTGTTGTTTTTGAAAGTGTGGTGTGAAATGTTTTGAGAAAAAGTCGTGAGTAAGTAATTAAGAATTTCCTACCCACTAAAAGTCTTTCATTTTATTTTCCTACTCCTTTATAGATAGTATTATCCATACCATTAGTTGGTAGGTAGCCATATCTATTGGATGTGAAGGGACAGGCGAAGGGTCATCGTATGGTCATCGAAGGCAACATATAGATATACTTTAGCAATTGTATTGGAGGGACTAGATCATTTTTCGTAGGCAACATCAAAGGATCATCGAGGGACTATGATCTTTATTAGAGGGTCTTTTGCTAAAGTATCCTTATTTTCGAGGGACATGACCATTTATTTGAAGGCAACAAAGAGAGGTTACCCTAGAGGTGTGAGTGTGAAAAGTGTGTTCTGATCAGTTATATTTATCTTGAATTAGGGTTTTCTATCGATTGATTTTAGTCTTGTCATACAAACCCTAGTTACTAGCAGTATAAAATATAGCAGGAAAAGTAAAGTGCGGAGTTGTCAAAACCCAAATTTGTTCTACCTCTTCACTTCTATCTGGATCAGGCTTTGCATTTCATTTGCATCATTCTCATTAGGTCATTCACACATCACTCCCTCCTTTTAATAAATAATGTGTTCACAATCATAGGTTGTGCTGACTAGGGCTTAATTTTGGTTCGAAGCTTCTATATTCTACAGTAGATTTTCTTGGCTCTTCCTTGGGCAGTGGGCAGTGGAATCAGGTTTTGAAGTATGGTTATCATGAGTTTCTGTACAAGGCCATTCAGCGAGATCTCAGATTAGGGTTTATCTCCCTATGTGTGACTAAAAAATTAGGGTTTTCTCCTCAGTTACCATCTCCTAGGTTGCTCAGTCAGAAATTAGGGCTTCTATTGGTTTGAGGCTTCTACACTCAGTACAATTTATTTCCCTGCTTCTTCTCTCGAGCAATGGACTATGTGAATAACGGTTTTGAAATATGGTAATCATGGACTTCTTCTCCTCAAGCTACAAAGGCTATTCTCCATCCAAATTCATCAGAGAGATTAGGGTTTATTTCCCTATTGTTTGTCAAGAGATTGGGGTTTTGGGCATTTATCTAAGAACCTCTTTATGGCCATTGGATCATGTTATTCATATGGGATATTTATTAGTTTGAGATGAGTTAAAATCCATTTTTTTCATTATTCAAAATATGTTACTTGTTACTTGAAACACAAGGAATTTGTTATGGCATTAGTGTATAAAAGGAAGAAGCTATCTTCTCCATCATTGAGCGTTTAAGACAAGAATTAGGTTTTCTTATTCATCAAGATTGAGCTTTCCTACATTTTATTTGAGGTTCATTGGATATCAAGGTATTCTTTTATTACTTCAAATCTTATCTTCTACAAGATTCCTCAAGGTATGGTGTGGATTGAACTGAGCTAGGGTACAAAGGTGAATTGGTGGATTTATTTTGATTAAGACAATCTTTGTTCTCATAAAACACTTATTACTTCAATTGCAAGCCAACTTAAGTGAGAAGTTCAAGGTGATTTTATCATTAAGATTTGAACTTTCATCAAGATTCATTCAAGGGTGCATTCAAACAAGAGCTCATTCATTATTCAAGTTCATCATGAATTCAAAGAGTGAGTTTCATTCATGTTTTAAGCACCGTTCATCATTATAATTGATTCATTCATGTCTACCATCATCCACTCAAAATTCATACCATGTTCAAAGAGCCAATTTTGCAAATTCATTCAAGTTCTTCTCAAGAATTACACTCATAATTTCGAATTACATCATTCATCAAGTTTCAAGATACATGTACAAATACATTCAATAATAGTTTAAGTTTCATAGATCATTGCAAATCCTAAACCTATGCTAAATTATCCTCATCTTCATTCATCTCCAAACCTTATTCCAACATTCTTGCCAAGCTTGCAATCAATCTCAAGGCAAATTATTCACTTCATTCATCTATAAAAACAACTTAGGACCAAGAGAAGGGGAGGGCAAGAAACACTAGAAAACTAGATAAGAGAGCACGGGATAGAGATACACAAATACTACAAAAAATATTCTGCATAAGTTACTCTAAAATATATCCCAAAACTTTGCTTAAAATTCTACAAAACTCCCTCAACCTATAACACACTCAACTCAAACCCTCGTATCCTCCACTTACAAACTTCTTCCCATTTAATCCTTCAATTTCAGTCTAAATCTTCATCACCTATTCAACAGCTTTCATACTACCTTTATCCAACACCATGAGCAGCATATTGTGACCAATCGTTGGAGCTTCAAACATTTTTCAACCACCTGCATCAACAATTCAGCACAACTTTATGCATAAGTCTCCTCTCATCTCAAAATAGATTCAACTAAAGTAATAACAAAACACATGACATAGACATACATAATTAATAAAGGAGCTTAAGGCTTACCTACTGGAGAACTCTGTTGGTTCTTCAACAGCAACGCCAAACAAGAAAGCTAGAGAAAACATCTTCAGATTCAGGTTTGTTCTCCCTCTTCTATATTCGATTTTGAATCCTCTTCGTCTTTCGCGATTTCTTCTGCCTTATGCCATTGTTGTTCTTGTGGATTGTGATGTGTAATGATGTGAATTGATGCAATGATTCAAGATACAGAGAAGCGTTATTGTTGTTGTGATGTTATTGATTGTTAATGTGTTCTTGTAAAGATGATGATAACGATAATGATGATGCGATGAAGATTGAAGGGGTGTTGCAGTGATGATGAGGATGATTCAGTTGCAGAGAAAACTTGATTATAGATATGTGAGTGAAAGATATGGAAAAGAAAATTGGAACAGAGGGATAGAGAGAAATCGTAAAGTGATGTTTTTGTCTTGAATTAATAAGAGTTTTATGGATAATTAGTCGGTAATAAAAAGAATTAATTATGACTTTCCCCCTCCCAAAGTACATCAGCGAAGCCTCTTTCCCCCTTATTCCAATTAGGGTTCCAAAAATACAACCCTCTTTATTCCCTCTTAGATGGGTCCGGGTTTGGATCTAGCCCAACCCATTTCACAATTTTTTTATTTTTATAGTGTTTGATTTGTATAGTAAATGAATGAAGTGAAGTGGTGCAGTGGTCAAAGCCTTGTGTATGCAAACTAATGGTCATGGGTTCAACACCCACAAGGACCATTTTTTCACTTTCTTCTCCATTTTTTAGTTTTTTTGCCTATTAAACCTTATTCTTATTTATTTGTTTTATCCTCTTCTTTTAATAAATGATTAAATATCAAATATTTATTTTTCTTATCTTTCTTTCAATATTTAATTAAGTTAAGAAAAAATATTATATTTTATTTCTTTATTTGGTCGATTCTTGATGATATTCCCTTTAGAGATTCAACGAAACGATTAGTAATTTTGCGTCGAATTAGGCCTTAGGTTAGAACCCATGCATGACAATAATTAGGGTTTTTTCTAGTCTCCCTATTAAACACTTTCTTCTTTTGTAATTAAAACAAAAATTTCTTTTCTTAGTCTAAAAATATAAAAACATTTAATCGTTATTCAAACCCATTTTGCACTTAACAAAAATACTCAACCAATCAAACACCAAAAAAAGGGCATGTTATCTCCGTTCTACCGCGATACTGGCCGTGCCTATTGCTAGAATGTGTGTGTTAATGTCGCTCACAAAAACACACCAACAAACCAACATTTTCAAGAAGAACTACGGTGTTCTGATTCCTTCACGGGATACATAGGAAAAGGGTTGCGAGACCCTCACGAATGCACTAATAAAAAACCATTTATTTCCCCTTAGAAAGTATAGTTATAGATAAACACACCCTTAGAAGCAAATAATCAAAATGGATCCCGTTGAGTACAACGGATGTAAGGGGTGTTAATACCTTCCCCTTACATAATCGACTTCCTTACCCTCTCTTCTGGTTGCAATACCATCTTATCCATCCTCTCGTGGTTTTTTCGATATTTCCCCTTCCTTCAGGATAAATAAAGTTCGGTGGCGGATCTGTGTTCTTTGCCGGTAGCTTCTGGAATGTAAAAACCTAAGCTATTGCACGGCTTTGGGGAAGTTACATAAGTAGGAAAATATGGGAAATAAAACCTACGATATTATATCCTGTTAGCAGTTACAAAATAGAGAAAAAGTGCGAGAAAATAAATCTAAGCTATTACAATTAAAGAGTGCAACCTATACACTTTTCTAAGAAAATAAATAGCAAAAGAAATAAGAAAATATTTAGAAAAATGTTTGAATGTAATAAAACCTAAGTTTGTATTTTTGTATTTTTATAGAAAATAATTTAAATGATAATAGTAATTAAAACCTAAATTCTAATTGATTTTAATATTTAAGAAAATATTAATTAGCCTAATTAATTAGTAAATAAAAAAATGTCAAAAATTGATTATTGATTAAAAGAACCCTAATTCTAATTAATTTTAAAATTAAGAAAAATGTTAATTAATTTAATATATCATAAAAATTAAATATTAGTTAAAAAAACATAATCCTAATGTATTAGTAAAAAATTTAGGTTATTTTAATAATTGGTTAATTAAAAAAATAAGGTTAGAAAAGAGAAAAAGGAAACAAATTAGGTTAAGATAAAAATAGGAAAAAAACTGCATGGGGTGGGTGTTGAACCCACGCCTTCCTGGCTTTTTACTGCATCATTTGCCACTAAGTCAGTCGCTCATTGGTGTTTGAGAATAGGCGCTGCATAATATATGTGAAACCTGCATTTATTCATCTCAGGAACACATTAGAATTGTTAGTTTCAATCAAAGCATCATGAATATTAAAATATGAATTTCACAAAATAAAACATGAAACTGGCGATGCATGGAATTTAGGTTTCAGACACTTTTGATCATCAAAAATGATCCCAACTTAATCTACGGTACCTCAGGAATTGATTTGAATGGTCGCTTGGCCTGTAAGATGGCTGAATCTTTGACTTTAAGTTTGCCCTAGTTTTGATAAAAGTTGAGATTTTGAGATTTTTTTTAGGGTTCTTCTTGAGACAATTTTGTGATCTCTGATGGTCTGAATGTGTTCTCTATTTATAGGCCATGAATTAGATCGACAAACATGAACCAAACCTTTGTATTTCATGACAAATTATTTGATTTGATTTTTTTGCATAGAAACATATCTTTTTGAGCTCAATCTTGTGCCAAATCAAATCTTCATGATCCCTCACGATTTTTTAGCATGATTATGTGATATTGGACACATGATTTGATTTAAAATAGATCCCCGCACCTTGTATCATTTATTTGATATTTTATTTGATTTATTTTTCTTTTAAATGAATAAAAATCAAAATAAAAAGAAATAAAAACCATAAAAATACTTGAATGTATTTAGGAGTCTATTATGAGGTCAGGAACACGTTTGGACCTTGAAAGATAAGCCAATAGCTCAAAAATTCAAATTTGCTCAATTTGGACTTCATGCATTTTCTCAAAATTGCCCAACTTGTACCAATCATATCTCAGTCAATTTTTATCATATGAAGGTGATCTTGGAATTTTTAGAAACCTCAAGATGTCACATACAATCTATATGCTAGTCATTTTTCAATTTGAAGAATTTATCTTGAAGTAAATTGATTTGATAAAAAGTGTCTTTTTGTTGACTTTTGAAATGACCTATAATGTTTTGACTCATATCTCTCAAATGAAGCATTTTTTGGACTTGATCTTAGAGAGATAAAGTTTTAGAGAATTGAATTTCCTTCAAAATGATATTTGTTTTAGAATTTTGTGATGAAATATTTGAAATTTATGCTTGGTCAAAGTTCAGTTGACTTCTCCTTAAGAAAACCCTAATTTAGTAACTTTTGACTTTTGATTAATCTTGAGTTTTCTTGATGAATCATGATCAAACCTTGATCAAATCATGAATATGACTTCAAAATGTTGATGTTGACCAAAAACCTTGAAGTTTGACTGGAAATTGGTCAAAGTTGACTTTTTGTCCAATATAGTTAATTTTCAATCATCTGATTACCTGACTGGGCAAACTTGGGCCGCAAGGCTTGGAATTTTGTATGAGGATTCTTTCAGACATATGAGAAACCATGAAATCCAGTTGAGGCATTAGAAGTCCAATTTTTCTTGAGATAAGCAAAACCCTAGTTATAGTTCAATTGCTTAGGAGGAGGGTTTGTCTGATCAATCTTTGAGTGGTCTTGAGCAAATGAGAATCCTATGAGCATGAGGAAGTATCTTGAAAAATGGGGGGAGGGGGGAATTTTGGGGTACAACAACTGCCTATGTTCAATATTCTTAAACCTGAAGAGTTAGATTGGCATGTCCGCCATTCGTGATATGAAGAGGGAAAAGGATTGAACACTTAAGTGCCCTGAAATTTGCATTCACATGTGCACTAAGTAACATCGTTGGTTGATTGTATTGTTTGAATGGGCTTAAAGATGCCATTCGAAGAGATGTTAGATTTTCGTCGGAGATAGACTTATAGACGTCATCCAAAGTAACTGTTGATAGGAGTATCAGAATGAGTCTATGTTCGACGGTATCTGAGAAGTATACTAGAATGAATCTTTGTCTGACTATATCTAGCAGATGTGTTGGGGAGTTTCAGAATGAATCTTATGTCTTGATTGTATCTGAATGATGTTCTAGAATGAGTCCATGCCTTGATTGTATCTATAAGAGGATTAGAGTGAGTCTTCGCCCGACTATATCGACAAGTCAAGTCAATTGTAGAGTGAGATAAATAATGTGAAGGAGTAACAATATCGACAAGTCAATTGTGTTGTGTCTTGTTCTTTTTCAAGATCAAAAGAAGAGAAGGGGTTGAATCAACAACAAATGGTTAGGGTTTGTAGGATTGCTCTTGGAACACTTCTCTTGTATCAACTTTTGCATAGTAAAAATTATCCTAATTCCAAATTGGATTTACGTGCAAACGTACCCGCGTGTGAGGATGAAAGTGTGTGTGTGTGAAATATATTATTAAAAACACACTAATTTTCAAAATTTCTCATTTCAATATATAAGTTTTGTTTATCTATATAATTTATTGCATGTTTGATTTTAGCACATTCTTTTCTTCATGTTTGTGACATCCTGATGCTTGAATCACCTAATCTTTTTTGCCTTTCTCGAATTGTTCCATTCATAATTTTTGTGAGTGTGTCTTCTTATAATTACATTCTTATTTGTATTTGAAAATTCTTCTTGTCTTGTGTTATAGTACTTTGTATTTGGATTCTCGTGTTGAAATATTTTGTGAATTTGTTGATTGTGATTCTTCCTTGGGTTCCTTTTTAAGAACATGAGTAGATGATTTAGAGTGAAAAATACAAGAGTGCAAATTATAGAAAAGTTATAAATAAGCACGAGTGACAAATTTAAGAATATAAACACTTAGTTGAGTGAAAATATCTTTCTATTTTGTTTATTATGGTTACTTTATTTATTTGTGTAATTATGAGATTTAATATTAGAGATTATGATGAGGAAGAGACGAGGTATGAAAGAAGAAATTCAAAAAAAGAAGACATTGAATTTTAGAGATACCGCTATTACAAAAATCTTTTAACGTCGGTGTTATAAAAACTGGAAGATAAATTTATTTTCGCATGAATTTGAAGTATTTATACTTTTTTATTTATAAAACCCATGTCTCAACCATCTCAGTAAAACAATTAAATCGAGGGGTAAGTTAGAATGTTTTTTAATTAAATTAAATATGTTATACTATTTACACATAAAATTAATAAAATAATTTATTTACGAACTATAATATTTATCTAGAATATTACATTGTTTACTCAGAATATTACATTGTTTATATAGAATAATAAAATAAAAATTAATTTGTCCATGAAGATTATATGTTGGATCTTCAAATTCTTGATATCTTGGGGAAGATCAAATGTTGGGTGTCAATATATTTTCAATTGTTTCTCCTTGTATTTATTTCTGATATGAACAAAAAAAATGATTAGATAAATAAATGATTTTCTGCTTAAATAAATAATTAAGAACACAAATCTTATATCCAAATAATTATCTGCTCTTGCAATCCATCATATATAACTCTTTATGACAAAAAATCTTGCAAACCTTAAAATGGAGAATAACTTCATGACGTTTCATTATCAATTTTCGATGTTCAAAATATTTTTATAAGAGAAGTTATACATGTTTCAGGTGGATCACTAATGAAAGTGTCTTGAGCATTGATAACTATAAAATGGATGGAAAGGATTTGAGTACAGAACGATGATAAATATCCTTAATTCTTAACGCTAAGTTATCCCTTCGATTCTGGATGAATGTCTCTATAGTGTCAGTCGGTGACGATGAAATCATCTCATCTATTGTCAATGACTCTCATTTCTTCATTACTCTATCACTATTGTTGTGACAATAGACTGTGAAGAGTTTTGTATTTGTGTTGAATACCAAGAATTCAACAACGTCTACTCAACCCAACTTCATCAAATTTATGCCAACAGAGATAAGTTCACCAGTCCTACTTCTCTACTCCCAATTCAAAAAAATTGGTTTCAACTTCTAGTGGCAAATCTCCGTCCAAGAGAGAACGAACTGAAAACACTTACTTGGTATGACAAGCATCTCTTATTATTCCTTACATATAAAATCAAAATTAATCCTCCTCTTTCTATTTTTAACTTTTTAAAGGAAGTGATAAACAACTCTTGGAAGTAAATGACTTTCCTCATATCATATAGAATAGTTACTTTTAAATTTTTCTCTAAATTAGGGATAATTAGGAATAATGTTAAAGTTAAGTGGACTGATAAGTTTGAATATGTGGAATAGTTAGAAATGACTTTCCTCATCTTTGTTGTCTTATTTTTTTATTAGCAATGAAATATGTCCTTTACATGCGGATACTGGAATTCGGAGCGAGATTCCTCGTAGCTATGTTACTTTAGTTTTTCAATAAAACTGAAAGAGTAGGTTTTCTTTTTTTTTGGATAAAATATAGAGCGCACTTATAGTCATCATCCCTCGGTTTTAAATCAATCAAGGGATAAGATTTTTATTTTAAATAAAAATAAAACATGGCGCTCTTAGGATATATACCTTCATTTTGTGTTGTTTGAGGTGTAAGTTTCGTCATAAAAAAATATTATTTATTGTAGTGTAGTGGATAAGAGATATGCAATAGAAAAAATACATGGAAACTATGAGGGTTACATTAAAGATTTTATATTGGATTCGTAATATGTAATATATCTTTATGAAAATGGGCATAGGAGAGAAATTAGCTAGTTTTGAGAGAAAAAGAAAAATTAAAAGAAAAATTAATAGAATTATTCGAAAGAAAGAGAATGATGAAATTGATTTGAGAGCATTCTTTCAATAAGATTTAGTGGTTGCTTCCTATTTTCTCATCCTAAATGTTTGTTTACTTTTTTTTAAGTGACAGACTAATCTAAGAGGACCAATCTCATCGTCTACTTGTAAGGTCACGTTTAAAGTCAGTGTATAACTCTGCATGGATATGGCCCAACAATATAATTGTTTGCACCTAACAAGATTCAAATCTGAAATCTTGAGAAAAACACACTCTCAAAACCCAAACCTCTACCATTAGATCAACTCTTTAGTTTTAATAATTCTCATGAGCTCGACGTTGAAGAAGTTTTTAATAATGAGGAATACTCACATTATATTGATGTTAAAAAAAAAATAGATAGATTAAAGTCAAGTTGAGAGTCTCTTTAAACAACAGAGTGATGTGAAAGGTGAAAAGTTAGTGCTTGGAGATAAATGGTCAATGGCTCCTCCAAAGATTTTTTTTTAAAGAAAAACTTGGGTTAAAATCTAATCAAATTTACTTTGATTTATGCATATCTTGTTAAATTAAATTATAAAATTTCTCCTACTTTTAAGAAATCCTATATTCGAAATGAATTTGTTGGACTATAATGGAAAAAGTGAAATGGTGTCTAACCTACTTAATACATGTAGAGTTTTTCCACAATTTTAGTTTGACATCAGTGGATATCATGATTAATTTGAATTCTTTCTTCAGGAAAAGTATGACAGAGCTTAAATTTATGGTCTAATGTCTTAAATAATGATGGAATGATGATGACTAATCAAGAGGATGAAGAAGAAAATTAAATATTGTATTGGCTTAATTGCAACTTTAATTCCTTATTTAGTTTTTTTTTTATTTTGATCTTCCTATTTTAAAAATTATCATTTTAGTCCATTTTTAAAGTTTTCTTTTGAATTTTCATCCCCTCATATTAAAAACCATGATTTTGATTCATTTTTTATGTTTTAAATTGTAATTTTAGTCCCCTTTCTAATTCTGATGATGATGAAAAAGGGACCAAAGTTTTGGTGTAGCCGAAGCTAATATATTTTGTTAAATTTTGAAGTTTGACTTCAGCCTTAGTTTAGCATAAGTTAATATAATTCGCTGACTTTTAAAGTTCGATTTCAGACTCAGTTTAACCAAAACTAAAATATTTTTTTGACTTTTGAAGTTTGACTTTAGCCTCTGTTTAGCCAAAACTAAAATATGTTGTTGACATTTGAAGGTTAACTTTAGCCTCAAGTTAACAGGGGCTAAGATGATTTGATGACTTTTAAAGTTAGATTTAGCATCTCTCTAGCCGAAAATAATATATTTTGTTGACTTTTGAAGTTTGACTTTAGCCTCGGTTTAGTCGAAGCTAAAATATTTTTTTGACTTTTTAAATTTGACTTTAGCATCGGTTGATCCCACGCTATAAAAAATTTGTTGACTTTGGGATTTTTATTTTTTAACGCTAATTAAGGTTAGCATCGGCTTAGATGCGATCTCACTATAGCTATTGTAGACACACCTGTTTTTAGTCAAAGTTAAGAATTTAACCTCAAGCATTTTAGCCTGCTCCTAACACTGACGCAACGTTGACGCTAAAACTCAACTAGCATTAATTTTTCCTCTTTAAGCTTGGAATAATGACTGGCGCTAATTACGCTTTTTCTAGTAGTAAACATGAATCATATGGATAAAACTTGGAAGAAAACGTGAAACCTCAAAACCCATCCTTGAGTAAAAAATGTGTGCCGATGCATTCTAATAATGCCATTTAAGTGAGGACTTAGCTTATCAAAAAGCACTAAGGATTCTCACTGTTAAAGAACAAAATGCAGATAATGGACTAAGGATTCTTGTATAGAATTGAACGTGTAACTTATTTTCAAATATAATTTTATTTATCATATTATAATTTTCTAAAATAATCCAAAAAGTTATATATTCGATAAGGTGTTGGAAAAACAAGCAAACCTTATAAGATATAATAAACTCATCTAAAACAAATATTAACAACAACATTCATTAACAACAAACCCTTAAACAACATAGAACATACATGTCCCATAATGGAATCCAAATGAAATGAGAATGAATTTGAAGTGAGGGCAACAAACATGTGTTTGCAGGGCTGATACAAGTTTGTTGCGCTCACTTTAGCTTCATCCTCGTTAATTTTTTTTCATCCATCCAACCACACCTACAAGTGAAGAATAAGCAAAAACATACACACAAAAATAAACATGTTGTAATACGGTGGGAGAACTGACTTGGTTGTTTTGCGTTTTATCGCAATTGTTGCGGATAGCAAGAGTCGTCACCGACTTTTCTTTTATCCAATAAGGAAAGGGTGAAAAAACAAGAAAGACCTTTGAGATATTTTTTTGGGTTCGTGGAGTAGATTAGGAAAAGGGAAGGTGTTAGTACCCTTTTCATCCTTAGTTATCTATAGGCTCTTAGTTGCTTGCTAGGTCACTTTTGAAATTATTTTGTTTGAAATGTGTTTGTGGTGGGTTTTGAAAGTATTTTTGAAAAGCGCCTTCGTTTAGGAAAACTTTGTAATGATTCTCGTCTCTATAAGATTGTATACAAAGTGTTTGACTTTTGAAAATATTTCATGTTTTTTTTTAAAGTATTTGGTGTGTTTCAAAAGATGTATTTTTTTAAAGATGGATTGTGAGCAAGCAACTAAGAACGTTCTACCTACTCAAAAATATTTTTTTCATTTCATCCTTCCTTTGATATTGCTATCTTACCATTGTTTGATGAGTAGCCATATCATTAGATGTAAAGAGACGGACGTGGATCATCGTATAGTCATAAGATGCAATGTTGTGAGATACCTTAGCAATTTTCTTAAGGGTCTAAGATCATTTGTAAGGCAACATTCGTAGCGTCATCGAGGGACTATGATCTTGTATTTTTGATTGTTTTTGCTAAGATGTCTCACATGCATATCATGACAATTTTTCTCAAGGCAACAAAGTGGAGTTAAACCCTAGAGGTGCAAAGTGTGCAAGTGTTTGTATTTCATGTTTGGTTTATCTTGAATTAGGGTTTTCTAGTATTGATTTTATCTTTCCATATAAACCCTAACTTACTAGCATTTATATTTTGAAAAACAACGGTAAATTGTGGAAAGTAAATATCCTACGCTATTACATCATTAGGGGATGGGGTATACAAATTTACAAATGGGGGATTGCAAGAAAGTAAACCTAATTATCTATTACAACCATATTAAATATTTAATGAAATATACAACAAATATAAAGAATATAATGTACAAGGAATTAAATGGACGACAATTGATTTGGTTTTTGGATTTGTTTGGTTTTGCTAAGGAAAAGGTTTTATTTTAACCTAATCTACTAAAAGAAAATATGATTAACTTAAAGAATAAGAAATTAAACCTAAATTAAATAAAGAAACATTTTTTAGTGTTTTTGAGAGAAGATTTTAATGTTAATTAAATAATATGAAAATGAATTAAAAGAAAATCCTAAGTTCCTAAATAAAAATAAACTAAACCTAAGTCTTATTTAATTTATATAAAAAAAAGAATTAAATTTATTTAAGAAAATATTTCAATGTGTAAAAGATATAATAAAAATCCTAGTTCTAATTGATTTTTGACAAATTAATAAACCTAAGGTGTGATGAAAATAAATTATTTTTATATCAAAAATTAGTTTAATTTGAATAAAACCTAAATCTAATATTTTTATGATTTTTTAAATAAAAATGATTAAAAGAAAACAAATAATAAAAATGATAAAAGAAACAAATAGGTCAGGTGTGTGAAAGTGAACATGGGGGTGAGAATGGAGTAAATCTGTTAGGCCCAGCCAAGGAGGCCCAAGCGATGTCTGATTCAAACAAAAAAATAAAAAAAATGTATTAAAAAAATGGCAAAAGGTCTCGTTGGGGTTCGAACCCACGACCTCCTAATACACGCGCGCTTCTTGTACCACTAGGGTAGAATGTTTCATCAGTTAGTTATACAATAATCAATAAACTTAAAATAAACTAATTCCATGTTATAACTTCATCTTCAACCTCCAGCCTGAATCCCGACAACTTAATCATTTCTCATCCATTTCCAAAAATGTAAACAGCAAACTTGTTCCAAATTTCACAACGATTTCTCAAATGTAAATTACTAAAGCTATAAATCAAAGATGAGCATGAATTTTGTTGGCCCTAATCTGAAATCTAATTTTTCCAAGAATTTCAATCTCAAAATTCTCCCTACTCAGTCAATATAAATGAAAACTATGGACATGTACAATTTCAGGGCAATGATATCTACATTTTATCTTAGAAAATGGAAGCCGAACAATGCCTAAATGAAGAGATGAAGGTTCAGAAAAATACCTCAAAAATTGGAAATCGGGAAATGAGTTTGAGCTTGTTCCAAGTGATGGTGATGATCAGGTTAGCTTCCTTGAACCTCTAGGAAGCTAATGCAATAGCTGGCTTGAACTGAGAGTGGCTGAAATGGCCTGGAGAAGTCAAGATGCAGACCTCTATTTTTTGTTATGCGGGATGTTATAAATGGTGTTACATTTTGAAAACAGGTATTGGGATGGTTTGTGTATGATGCTAGGAAGCTTTAGGAAGGATTAAGCCAAGAAACGCACAAGTGGTTTTGAAGATTGAAGTTCAAAGTCAGAAATGACACAAAAATAGAGTTATTGTGCAATTTATGGCTTGAGGGAATTTGGGAGTGCTTAAGGGGTTCTAATATCGTGTGTAGCTTGCAAATGGACCTCTCTATTTATAGAGAAAGGTTGGAGGGAAGGGGTTGATCATATTGTAAGATTACAAGTTATGGTTTAGTTGAAACATAACTTGTGATTTCTTTGAGAAATCAAAGTTCCAAAGCATGGTACAATAGCTTGTAGGGAGGTTAAACCCTTTAAACATGTTTCTTCTGAGCATACATGTTGATTGTATGCAGAGGGAGCAAGTGTGAAGCTCAATGCATTGACTTTCTGAAAAAGCTTGCTTTACAAGAATGTAAATGCAACCTTTCTCCCTAAAATGGAAAAATTATTTGGATAATGCTTAAACCAAATGGACAAAGGCTCAAAATTTTGTGCAAACAATTAATTATAGAGTTATAAAAAAGTTAGAGATCTGCAAAGTGAAGATTATGCAGGATTTCTATGAGATTTTCTCAAGTGTTCATCAAGAAAATGACCTATAATTCAAGTTTATGAGGCCATCTTCATCTCTTCAAAACTTCTAGCTCAAGCACGACCTTAATGAGTTCTTTGACTTTTTAGAGAGATTGTAACATTCTCTAAAACTTTCATGTTGGACATTTTTGAAAATTCAATTTGGAACTATATGAAATTTTGCCAAGAAGTTAGGTCAAAAATCTGCCTACCTAGGGCAAAATTTCACTAAGTGTTTTAGGTTTCATGTACATGTCTTCATGATTTTATAACTTAAAATCCAATCATTTTTGGTACTTGATTCCTTATAAAAGGTTTTAGATCTCATTAATATCTACAACTTTCATGTTGGAAGTTTTTCTTGAATCATCTTGCATCATGGTGAAAATTTGGCACAAAGTCATGAAAAAAAGTAAAATTTCCAATACTTAGAAAAATTTCTAAATCTTGGAAATTTTGACTTTTCAAAGTGAATTTTGACTTTTTGATTTCTTTATGAACAAACTTCATATTTTTACATGTCTTGATGAAATGAGATTTTTGAAACATGATTTTGATCAAAAAGTCAAAGTTTGACTTTTCAGTGTATCAGTTGACTGAATTTCAACTATCAATCAATTGATCTTTGGAAGTGTTTTGAACTATACCTTTAGGTCAAAATGACAAATTTGAATCCTTGAGATTGTTCTTCAAACCAACAAGTCATGTGTTAGGTCAAAACTCAAAAATTAAACCTTCTCAATCAAAATTCTAATTTTTACCATTTTGCCCTTTTGATAATCTGATCAAATTTCTTGAGGAATTGTGATCCAAACTTGATCAATTTCCATATATGAGTTTAAAATGTTGATATGGATAAAAATTATTAAGTTTGACTGTAAATTGATCACAGTTGACTTTTTCCTTAATATAGTTGATTTTGGGTCAACTGATCATTTGACTGAGCAAAAATATGATCTAAAGCTTGAAACTTGACATGAGCAATCTTGGGAGTCCAAAATGATCCATGAAAGTCATATGAAGTGTGATACAGTGGCAGAACCGACTGTTTATACTGGTTTTGTGTTTGTGTTTGCAAATGTTGCGGTAAGCAAGAGTCGCCACCGACTTTTCTTTTATCCAACAAAGGAAAGGATGAAACGAACCGAAAAAGACCTTTTTGAGAGTTTTATGAGTAAGGGGGTAGATTATGGAAATGGAAGGTGTTATCACCCTTTCCATCTGTAGTTTTCTACGGGCTCTTAGATGCTTATCTCTTTTTAAAAAATACCTTGTGCTTTGTTTGTTGAAAAATGTTTTGAAATGCCTTAGTGTGGCGATTCACTTTGTGATAACTCTTGTATCATTCCTCAAGAGTGTTGATAAAGCAAATGTTTTTGAAAGTTATTTTTGAAATGTTTTTGTGTAGGTGGAAAAGTTTGTTTTGATCAAGCATTTAGGAACTATCTACTTATACTCGAAAATGTTTATTCTTTTCCTCCTATCCTTTAGACAGTGCTATCCTACTATTTCTGAGTAGGTATCCCTATTGTTGGATGTATAAGGGACGTTACGATCACGAAGGCAACTTGGAAAGAAATTTTAGTAATTATCCTAAAGTTATAAGATCACTTTTAACTGAGGCAACGTCGAGAGGGTCATCGAGGGACTTGTGATCTTTCAAACAAGAGGACAGCCACTAAAACTTCTCATGTTTCGAGAATTGTGACCATTTTCCGAAGGCAACCGAAGTGGGGTACCCTAGAGGTGTATATGTGCATGGTGTTCAATTCAGTCATTTATCTTGCGTTATTAGGTTTTCTAGCGTTTGATTTCAGTATTTTCATACAATCCTATTTACTAACAGTTAATACTTTGCAGGAAATGTAAAGTGCGGAAAGTGGAAACCTAGACTATTACATGGCTTCGGGGATGGGATGTTCACAATGTACAAAAATTTGGGAGTGCAGAAATTAAAAGCAGAAAGTAAAGCCTAATTACTATTACATCTCAATATACGGTTACATCAATAAGGTAAAAATGCAAAAACAAAATAACGTGAGAAAGGTTGAAAATTAGTCTAAAAACCTAATAAGAAAAATCTTTTTTTTGTTGTTTTTTTATTCAAGAAAATAATCAAATTGAAATTATCCTAAAGACTATTTAGAAAATGAAATTAATCAAGAAATTATTCTAAGCTCTTTGTTGTTTTTATTATTATGAAAAGAAAATAATTAAATCTAAATTAAATCCTAAGTTCTAATTTATTTTAAATTAAAGAAAATAGTTAAATATTTATTTAATTTATTTACAAAATTAGTTTTAATTAAAAAAAATAACTTAATATTGTTTGGTGATTTTAATTAATTATTTGATTTTTATTTTGGTTATTTAAATAAATAAGGAAAAAAAATATAAAGAAAAAAAATAGAACTAAAAGAAATATAACAAAACTGTCGAATGGACATAGGTATGCAAAAGAAATAAGGGGGTGTGCTGTTGAATTTGATGGGCCCAATTGAATGTTAGGCCCAGGCCAATGTTGTATCTGGTGTGGAGTGGTCTTGAGGGTGTGTGATGAATTTCCCATTTGAAGCCCTTGGATCCAGCTCAATGATGATCTGATGGTTAGGTCTGATGGTGTTTGGTACGCCTCTGGCCAAGCAATACATGTGATCTGTAGAAAACAAATTAGAAAAGTAAAAATGCTGGACCTGGGACTCAAACTCAAGTCCTCTCCTTTACAAGCGTGTTTTATTGCCAGCTGAGCTACCATTCATTTGTTATATAAAATAACATTAATATATTATATGTAAAACAACGTTCCATCTGGAGAAAAAAATATTAAAAAAACGCGCGCTAATTTGTATTGGCCAATGGGATGATGCCACGCTTCATCCTCTTCCTCCCTCCATCGTCTTAGGTATTGCAGTCTATAGTGACAGTTTTAATTTGTCACTATAGCACCTGCATCTTACAAAATTCATAAAATGCAACATAAGTTAAATGTGAGGCCAGGGGTCGATTGGCCTCAACTTCCTGAGCACAATGGTACCACTAGTTGGGTCTAATTTTGACTGATTTGAAAAACCCCAATTCGAAGGTTTAAACCCTAACCATGGCCAAATGTGATTCCTGCATCAGAACTTCAATCCAAATATATAGGAAACTTGCAAACACTCATATAATCAACAATGCATGGTCAAAACGAACATAAATTACATGAGTCAAGCAAAGTAAAATTGAAAAAAAGTGCAAAGCGTGCGAGCTTGCTGAGGCATTTGGTGATGCTTCAGGGCTTGGTAATAATTGTAAACGCTTCAGGGGACATCCAGGAAGGTATTTGGATCTTTTGTTTAGATTTAGGAAGGTTGGAACTAGGTTTTTGAATTTCACAATTTTGACAAATTTTGCAATTTGGTATGCTTTCTTCAGGCTGTATATCCGTGTCTTGAAGCTTGCTAATGTGTCCTTTATATAGAGAGGAGGGAGGAGACAAGAGAACAAAGGTAATAACAGCCATAAACATGTGTTTTTAAATCCATGAATGATGTTTTGTAACTTTGCCAAAGACATGGAATCTTGTCCTTTTTCAAACTTGGATGCATCTAGACATTGCTTGCACGAAATTTATGGGCCTAGGCTGTCCAAAACATCAGCCCAAATGCCAAAGCTTATTTCCCCTTATTTTATACATTTTTATTTTATATTTATTTGAATAAAATAAAATAAATATGAATAAAATAGCTAGAAAATGAAAGGCATGGTAGGAATGATTTTAGAGGTCCTCTATGAGCTTAGGAAGATGCTTGAAATCCAATAAATTAAGCCCTTGACTTAAAACTTCAAATTTGCTTAATGCAACAAATCTTGAAATTTCCCAAATTTTACCAACCTGGGGAAGCCATAACTTGCTCAATTTTTATCTAATGATGATTATCTTGAACTTTTTAGAAAGCCCAAGATGTCTAATTCAATCCCTATTTTGATCAACTTTGCATTTGAAGATGTTATCTTGATGTAAAAGGCCTTGGAAAAAAGTGGCTTTTTTTTACTTTCTGAAAATGATCTGTAATGTCTGAGCTTGTATCTTTCAAATGGTGCATTTCTTGGATTTGAGGGATGAAGAGAATTTGTAGGGAATGAGATTATATTCAATATTATCTTTTTTTGGGGAAAATTGATGAAGTATGTGGAAGTTATGCCTAGTCAAAGTTCAGTTGACTTTTCCTATAAAAACCCTAATTTAGAAATTTTTGACTTTTGATAGATTAGGGGCATTTCTTGAGGAATCATGATCAACCCTTGATCAAGTTATGGAAATCACTTAAAAATGTTGATGTTGACCAAAAATATTGATATTTGACTGTATATGGGCCACAGTTGACTTTTGACCTAGCACCATTGATTTTCAAGTGTTTGGGCAATTGAATGACAAACTTGTAGTGGGAGACATGAAATTTGTCATGGACAGTCTTGAAGGCATATTAGGACAATGGTAAACATTTGAGACCTTTGGAGCTCACACATCTTGATGAAAAGTGAAACCCTAGCTAGAGGTTCATTGCTTAGAAGGAGAATTTGTCTAGTCAATTATTGGTCAACCTTGAGCAATTAAGGATCTCTATGAGCATGCTTTGAGTAAAAATGGGAGGGAAATTTTTGGGGTACAATAGCTTCCCCTGTTCAATCTTCTTAAGCCTGAGGATTTAGATTGGCTTGTCTGCCTTTCGTGATCTAAAGGTGGAAGATGATTGAACACTAGAGTGCCCAGAAATTTGCACTCGCATGAAGTAACACTGATGGTTGATGATGTCAGGAACGGGCTTACATATGCCATTCGGAGAAGATGACTGAGAGTTGTCGAATATGTGCTTAAAAATGCCATCCAAATAAGATGTTAATTTCACACATGGTCCCATTGGGGGTTCCTGTTCCTGCTGTCTGAGGAGGAGTCCGCTGGGGAATGTGGGTTTCTGTTGTTCTCCTGCTTGAGGAAAACTCTGTGGGGAATAAAGTCTAGGAACTTCGGTTATCCTTTACTCTACCGGGGAAGCTATCTCCTGACTTGAGAGATGAAAGTTTGCTTCTTTCTAGTCGAAATCCAGGCTTCACAGTGACTTGCTGGGGATAACAGAATTAACCGTTATCTGAGAATTTATTAGAGAGAGCATGTATAGGGATGTTCTAGGATGATTCTGTTTTAGCCTGCATCTGGAGATATCTGAGAAGGAGCATGTGTAATATTTCTCTGTCTAAGTCATGTAGATAGTTTTCCTGTCTGGTTTAAGGTGTTAATCTACAATTAACTGCTCGCAAATAGTTATCCTGTCTGGTTTTAGGTATTAATCTGGAACTTTAAAGATTTTCGGTCATTATGATAGTTGTCCTGGCTGGTTACAAGTGTTAATCTCTGATCTCCTCATGCAGATAGCTTCCATGGCTTGTTACAGGTATTAATCTACAGACAGTCGTCCGCAGATAGTTGTCCTGGCTTGTTACAGGTATTAATCTCTGACCTGAGAAAGAAAGATGGTTTTCCTGGCTTGTTAAAGATATTAATCTTCAATCTCCTTATGTAGATAGTTCTCCTGGCTAGTTTCAGGTATTAATCCATAATCAATTGTTCACAGATAGTTGTTCTGTCTTGTTTCAGATATTAATCTGAAACTTGGCAACATCAGCACATAGATAGTTTCCCCGTCTGGTTTCGGGAATTGATCCATGGCCTGCTGTATTTGTTGGTAAACTCGTCTTGCTTTGGAAGTTCATGCCGATTGGTCGTGTAGATAGTTTTCCTGTCTGGTTTCAGGCATTAATCTCTGGCCTGTTATATAAGCTGATAATGTTTGTCTTTCTGCAAACTCAACCTAGAAAGGTAAAGTTAGTTTCATGCAATGTCATGGTGTATGAATTGCATAATGCTCTCAAAATAAATTATATTGTGATATATGCATTTGTGTTGCATATGCTATGATGTTTGTAAAAAATGATGTATGTCTGCAATGTGTGAATGTGTCTATCATTCCATTGTTGTATTGCTGAACTAGGGAAAATAAATCCCTAACTGTGGTCGGGGGTGAAGAATGTAGGTCTTCAGGTTTTGTTTGAAGTTGAAATACTGGGAGATGAACTTCCATTGTTAGAGAAATAAACTCTGTTGGGGAAGGTAAACTCCATGAATTGTTTGGAGATTTTGTTGAAATCCCGTTGGGGAATCCTGAGAAGCTTCGTGACTTCACTGGGGAATTTTTAGATGCTGGAGCAAAAATTTAGGGATTCTTGCTCCGCCGGGGATATGAGGACACCTGGAACCATTAAGCTGCATGCTAGGAATATGGAAGTGACCTTGTAGTAGAATGCCCCTGCTTCTGTACCTGTTGGAGAATGTATCTGCTGGGGAAAACATCTACGAGGATTTTGTGGATGGCCCTTAGATATTGTCCTGTTCCTTAAAGTCATTAGCAACTGTCTTTCTGTTTTTAGGCGTGTATTTGTAAATAGTAATCACATTCAAATGCATACGTTCAAGAATAATCACTAGACATTTTCGCACACAAAGCAGAAAAATAAAAACAGAAGTTTGCACTTTCAAAGGAATAGTTTTGTATTAACTTGAATAAGCGCTTTTATACAAGGAGACAGACATCTTAGTAAGAGGATGTCATCATAAGAATGGAAATTATATAAGAAATAGTATACAAAGGAAAACAGCTACGTGAAATAATCCCATTGGGTTTCCATTCTGCTATTGCCTTTATGTCTTTGAGCGTCTTAACCCTTTCGTTGCTTGTCTGAAGCTAATTGGATTGATTAGTACCACTTGAGCTTGATAGTTGATACTGAAGATTGGATGTAATGTAATCCAACGGGACATAGTTATACGCTTTAAATCCCTAACTTTTGCCTTGACCGCCCTTTCGGGTTTTCAGTCCACCGGGATACCCTTTTTTGCCCAAGTCGCCTTTTCAGGTTTTCGACTTGCCAGGTGTACAGATTTTTTATGTATATCCCTAATTTTTTCCCAAACCCTTTTGGTTCGCCGAGAAGCCCTTATTTTTGCCTAGGCCAGTTAACCTATAGGGTCTTTGTTTAATCATAGTATCTTTTAACTATGTTTGCGTTTACAAGGTGCGGAAGGTCATCATCGTCCATAGTGGTTAGGATCATGGCTCCACCAGAAAATATGTTCTTGATCACAAATAGCCCTTTGTATGTGGGAGTCCATTTTCCCCTGGGATCACCTTGTGGCAGTATGATGCGTTTGATTACCAGGTAACCAACCTGATATACCTGACATCTTAACTTTTTGTTAAAAGCTTTGATCATGCGTTTTTGGTACATCTGACCATGACAAACAGCCGCGAGCCTCTTCTCGTCAATCAGGTTTAACTGGTCAAGTCGAGTCTGAACCCATTCTTCTTTGTTCAAACCTCCATCCTTCATGATTCTCAAGGAAGGGATCTGTACTTCGATGGGTAGGACAACTTCTATACTGTGTACCAGAGAGAAAGGAGTTTCCCCTGTTGACATGCGCATTGTGGTGCGGTAACCATGAAGAGAAAATGGTAACATCTCGTGCTAATCTTTATATGTCATCGTCATCTTCTGTATGATTCTCTTGATATTTTTGTTAGCAGCTTCTACAGCGCCATTCATCTTCGACCGGTAGCGAGAAGAGTTATGATGCTGGATTTTGAATTGCGTGCAAAGCTCGGTGATCATAATGTTGTTGAGATTGGTACCATTCTCTGTAATGATTATTTTTGGAATACCGTATCGACAGATAAGGTTATGTTTGATGAATCAGGCCACAACTTTCTTGGTAACAAAAGCAAATAAAGTTGCCTCGACCCACTTCGTAAAGTAATCAATGGCAACCAGGATGAAGCGGTGCCCATTAGAAGTTGTCGGTCTAATCTCTCCAATCATGTCGATGCTCCATATTACGAATGGCCAAGGAGCAGTCAATACGTTTAGAGGAACTGGAGGTACATGCACCTTATCAGCATAGATCTAGCATTTATGGCAAGTTCGTGAATGTTGATAACAGTCTGCCTCCATGGTGGACCAGTAGTATCCTGCCTGTAGGATCTTTTTATCCATTGAGTGCCCACTGGAATGAGGGCCAAAGATACCTTCATGCAAATCGGCCATAATCTTTTATGTCTCACTCTTTTCTACACACCGAAGCAAGGTAGAATCATGATCGCTTATAGAGGATCCCATTACTAAGAAAGAACTTAGCAGAGAACCTTCTTAGGAACTTCTTATCATTGACTGAAGCTCCCTCAAGATATTCTTGGGCTTCGAGATATCTTTTTACTTCGTGGAACCAAGGCTTGTCCACTACTTCTTCGGTACCAATTTTGTGACAGTATTTTGGCTCGTCCATCTTCTCAATAGTGATCTGAGGAGCCTCGTTATACCACCTGACCTTGAACATGAATGACATCGTTGCTAGCGCGTCCGCTAGTTGATTTTCATCTCGTGGAAAATGCTCAAAGGTGATTTCTTCAAAGTATGGGATTAGTGTCAACATATGCTCTTGGTAAGGGATGAGATTAGGATGCTTCGTGTCCCATTCTCCTTTGATCTGGCTATTTACCAAAGTCGAGTCTCTAAACACACTTAAGAACTTGATCCTTAAATTGATTGCAGCTTTGAGACCCATGATACATGCTTCATACTTAGCCATATTGTTGGTACAGTTGAAACATAGTCTGGCAGTGAAAGGAGTATGACAACCCTCAGGAGATAAGATCATAGCACCGATGCCATTGCCAAGAGCATTAGAAGCTCCTTAAAAAACCATGGTCCATTGGGATCCTTTTTCAGGTCCTTCTTCCGGTCCAGGTTCTTCACAATCAGTTACTAACATGATGTTCTTGTCCGGGAACTCAAAATTCATGGATTGGTAGTCATCCACAGCTTGATGAGCCAAATGATCAGCTAATACACTTCCCTTAATTAATTTCTAGATTGTGTATTGAATGTCTTATTCGGTCAAGATCATTTTCCATCTTGCTATTCTTTCGGAGAGAGCGGGCTTCTCAAAGATGTACTTGATAGGATCCATTTTAGATATCAACAAGGTAGTGTGAGTCAACATATATTTTCTTAGTTGACAAGCAGCCCATGCCAAAGCACGACAAGTTTTCTTGAGAAGTGAGTATCTTGTTTCACAGTCGGTAAACTTTTTGCTAAGGTAGTATATTGCATGCTCTTCTCGACCAGACTCGTCATACTGCCCCGGCACACACCCCATTGAATTATCTAATACTGTTAAGTACATTATCAAAGGTCTTCCTTCAACCCGAGGCATCAAAATTGGAGGCTCTTGGAGATATTCTTTTATTTTGTCAAAGGCATATTGGAAATCATCATTCCACTTCACTGCTTGATCTTTCTTCAGTAATTTGAAGATTGGCTCACAAGTAGCGATCAGATGTGAAATGAATCTGGAAATATAGTTTAGGCGTCCCAAGAATCCCCTAACTTCCTTCTCAGTGCAAGGAGTTGGCATTTCTTGTATAGTGTTGTACCCCAAAATTTTCCCTCTCACTTATCAAGAATTTTCTCACAAGATCTCCTTTGGCTTAAGACTGCACTAGGGTTGATCAGCTCAAGATACCTCCTTAAGCACTGATGACCAAAATTAGGGTTTGAGATTGCACAAGGATATTTGAACTTCGAATGCCCCATATAGTTTTCATGGATCATTATGGACCCTCAAGATTACTCATGTAAAGTTTCAAGCTTTGGATCACACTTTTGCTCAGTGAATTGAGCAGTTGACAAAAAATCAATTGTATTGGGGAAAAAGTCTACCATGGCCAATTTACAGTCAAACCTCATAATTTTTGATCCACGCCAACATTTTAAACTCATATGTATCATTTGATCAAGTTTGGACCACAACTCCTCAAGAAATTTGATCAAATCTTTAAAAGGGCAAAATGGTCAAAATTAGGGTTTTTACTGGGAATGGGAATTTTCTGAATTTTGACCTAGAAAATGATCAATTTATTTAAGTCATGATCTCAAGAGTCCAATTGCATAATTTTTACCTAATGACATGACTCAAAACATTGCTCGAGTTCAATGGATTGATAGATGAATTTTCAGTCAACTGTATACTGAAAAGTCAAACTTTGACTTTTTGGGCAAAATCAAATGCCAAATATTACAATTCATCAAAGCATGTAAAAATATGAAACTTATTCATCAAGAAATCCAAAATTCAATATTTCATTTTGAAAAGTTAAAATTTCTAAACTTAGAAATTTTTCTAAGTGTTGGAAATTTCTTATTTTTTTCATAACTTTAAGAAAACTTTTCACCATGATGCAAGAGGATTCAAGAGAAACTTCCAACATGAAAGTTGTAGATCTCCATGAAATCTAAAAATTTTCTTCACACAACTTCTTACAAAAGTTATTGGATCTCAAGTTATAATTTTAAGAACATGTGGTCATGAAACAAAACACTTAGTGAAATTTTTGCCCTAATTTGGTCAGGATTTGACCCAACTTCATGGCACTTTTTCATATAGTTCCAGGGGGAATCTTCAAAAGAAATTCAAATATGGGTTGTATAGAACATTGCAAGCTTTCCAAAATGTCCAAGAGCTCCTTGATATCATTCTTGAGTAGGGAGAATCGAAGATATGAAGTTAGAGTTTTATCACTTGAATTACAAGGCATTTTGTGATGAACAAAATTCAAATTCAAAGTTATATTGTATAAAATCTACTTTGCAGGCCTCAAACTTGTTAGGCACTCCATAATTAATTGCTTACACAACTGTTAGAGGTCTCATTTCAAGCATTCAATGCATGGACATGCTTTATATCCATTTTGGGTAGAAAGTGCACATTGCCATTTTGATAAAGTGCTTTTTTACACAAAACGTGTTCTTGAGCCTTGCACTTGTTATCTTCTGATCATACATGTCTCACAAGACATGAGAAATGGTTTATACACTTACAATCACCCAGCCCATGCTTGTACCTCCTCTTGAAACTTGTTTCCCACCTTTCTTCAAAATCAAGTAACCTAGCCAAAAGCTTGTAACTTGTACTTCTGATTGTCAAAACGACTCCAATCCTTTTGCTTATAGATATACAAACCATTTTCCACAAAACACATGAATGCTTAAGCGCTGAAAACACATAGAACTCAGAATCACATCTCATACCTCCATTTTAACATAAACGGACCAAAAACTTGAAACTCATAACTCCCTCCTGCGTTTCCAAGCCTTTTGGTTCCTAAAGCTTCTAAACATCATTTAGAACTGATCCCACACCTTGTTACAGAACTGTAACACCATTAACACCATCCTCTATTTTCAAAAATAGAGCTTTGCACTTGGACTTCTCCAGAACTCCTCAGGTACTTTCAGCTCAAGCTAAGCATCCCATTAGCTTCCTGGGAACTTGAGGAAGCTAACCCAATCATTAGAACTCCTTGAAAGCTGCTCAAACTTCAAACCCGATACCCTCTTGTAAGGTAAGTTTTCTAACTTTGGAACTTTTTATACAGGCATCATCAATGATTTATTTGTGAATGAAACATGTAGATATCATTGCCCTAAAGCTAACCATGTCCATAATTTTCATTAATTTTGCTTGAGCTTAGAGAATTTTAAGACTGAATTTTCTGATATTTTTAGGGTTCAGAATAGGGCCACTAAAATTCATGTTTATCTTTGAGCTATAGTTTTAATGCTTTACATTTCTGAAACCATGAGAAAATTTGCTACAAGTTTCATGTTTACATATTTCATTTTTGTTGAGATTTGAACAAGTTACAGAGGTTCTGGATGGGCGTGAGGTTGAAGATGAAGTTGGCCTCAAGAACGTGTTTGCCTTATGTATTTATTGTTTGATTTGTATAAATTAGGTTTTTAGTTATTTTCTTTTACACCAATTAAAATAGGTTTTTATTGTTAAATTTAATTAAAAAATAGGTTTTTAGTTATTTTCTTTTACACCAATTAAAATATATTATTTTAATATAAAAAACACCAAAAATATTTTATAGTACCATAAATTATTTTCAAGACAAAAATACAAAAAAATACTTTTCTTAAACTTAATTTCCTTTTAATCAATTAATAGATTTAGGGTTTTATTTAAAATCTTTTATTATTAAATTAGGTTTACTTTTATTATTTTAATTAATTATTTCCTTTTAATTAATTAGGTTTTATAAAAATTCCTTTTCTCTAAAAAAATCCAAACAAATATCCATTTATTTTACATTTCACCTTTTTGTACATTTATTCATTTTGTACATTATATTCATTTAATTTCTTGTACATTTGTACCAATTCAATATGGTTGTAATAGATTAATTATGTTTATTTTTCTTGCAATCCCCATTTTCAATTTTTATACCCCACTCCCACAAGTATTGTAATAGCGTAGTAACTTTAAATTCCGCAATCTATCGCTTTATATACAAATGTTAGTAATTAGAGTTTGTATGGAAAGACTAAAACCAATACTTAGAAAACCCTAATTCAAGACAAAATCAAGCATGAAAACCATACACTTGCACACAAACACCCTAGGGTAAATCCACTTGGTTGCCTTTACAAAATGGCCATATTACGCATGCGAGGTATCTTAGCAAAAACAAGTAAAATACAAGATCATAGTCCCTCGATGACGCTATCTAAGTTTCCTTTCAAATGATCTTAGTCCCTAAAAAAGAATGCTAAGATACCTTGCAACATTACTAATCATGGTTATATGATGACCCATGCCCGTCCCGTTTACATCCAAAGATAGGGTTCCTTACCAAATCAATGGTAAGATAACAATGTCAAAGGAAAAGAAAATGAACAAGAAAGACTTTTGAGTAGGTAGAATGCTCCTAATTACTTGCTCCATTTCAAACAAAATATCTTTTCTATTTTCAAAACAAACACCTACACTTTTAAACATCTTACAAACTTGAAAACATTTTCAAAAGATCAAACACTTTGTATACATTCTTACGAACGAGAATCATTACAAAGTTTTCCTAAACAATGGCCTCTTTACAAAATACTTTCAAAAACCACACAAAGCATAATTTCAAACAAAGCAAGTGATCTAGCAAGTAACTAAGAGCCCATGGAAAACCATGGATGAAAATGGTGCTAATACCTTCCCTTTTCATAATCTACCCCCTAACTCAAGAAATAATCTCAAAGGTCTTTCATGTGATTTTTCACCTTTCCTTTTGGATAAAAGAAAAGTCGGTGGCGAATCTTGCTAACCGCAACATTTGTGATCAAACGCAAAACCTTCAAGTCAGTTCTCCCACCATATCACATATAGCTTTAACCTTTGTCGGGTCTACCTCAATACCTTTTCCGCTAACAATGAAGCCTAAGAGCTTACCAGATCTTACTAAGAAAGTGCACTTATTCGGGTTTAGCCTCAGTTTGTATTTCTTCAGCTTGTTAAATAGCTTCTGTAGGTGATCAAGGTGCTCCTCTTCAGTCTGAGACCTGGCTATCATGTCATCAATGTAGATCTCTATCTCGTGATGGACCATATAATGAAACAAAGCTACCATGGCACGTTGATAGGTTGCCCCAAAATTCTTTAGTCCAAATGGCATAACTTTGTAGCAGAAAGTGCCCCACTGTGTGACGAAGGTCGTCTTCTCCGTGTCCTCAGGTGCCATTTTGATCTGATTGTATCCGGAGAAACCATCCATGAAAGAGAATACTTTATGTTGTGCGGTGTTGTCAACTAGAACATTAATATGGGGAAGCGGAAATTCATCCTTGGGGCTTGTCCTGTTCAGGTCTCTGTAATCCACACACATATGTACCTTACCATTCTTCTTAGGTATTGGAACAACATTAGCAACCCATTGTGGATAGGACGTGACAGCTAAGAAACCGGAATTGAACTGTTTCATGACTTCAGCCTTGATCTTTTCTGACATATCCAGCCATATACGACGAACCTTATGTTTCACTGGAGGGAAATCCTCTTTTGAAGGTAGGCGATGAACCACAATATCGGTGTCAAGTCTCGGCATGTCTTTATACGACCAAGAAAAAACCTCAACATAGTCATGTAGTATATGTATTAACCGTTGTTTGACATTGGGCTCCAAGTTAGCACCTACCTTGACTTCTTTTCTATCCTCTTCAGTACCCAAGTTCACTGTCTCAACTGGCTCCTCATGAGGTTGTATTTCCCTTTCTTCCTGTTGTAACAATATGGAAAGATCTCTTGGTACCTGTAGCGATAAAAAATGTAGCGGGGTAAATCGAAGATCGAATTATTAATTAATTTGTCTCACAAAAGCAAGAGTCGCCACCGTGCTTTATTATTTCCAAGGGAAAAGGGAAAAGAGCGAAATAAAACCCTAAAGTATGCAATGTAAAATAATACTTTTAAAAGTAATGAAAATACAAGGCATTTTTGAAAAGAGGTCTAGAGTTCGGGGGTTGGTTATACAATGGGAAGGTATTAGCACCCAATGTATCTATAGTATTCTATAGGAACCTTTTGAAATATTTGTTTATTAAAATGTTTGTTTAATTAAAAATAAATTGTTTTGGCCGAAAATGGGTATGGACGAGTTTTTGAAGGTACGACGACCTAATGTCGAAGTTTTGACTTAAAAGGTATAAGTTTTGAAAAGATTGAATATTTGAGGAAAAATTGTCTTAAGTTTTGATGAAATGAAGATATTCGCATGACTGGATTTGAGGGCATGAAGTCAACAAATTTAATCGTTTTTTCTCTTGGATTTAGACGTAAACAGAATAACCAAATAACGATGAAATAATCAAACAGGAAAGTAGATAGATAACGATTAAATAGCTAAGTGATAGATAACCACAACAATGATTAAATAACAAACTAAAGGATGTGAACATGCATTTTATATTTTTATTTTTTACATGGATAAAGCAAGAGAATAAATTAAAGAAAATAAAAATGTTTCTTTTTAAGTTTCCATTTTTATATGTTTTTTAATATTAATATAAAGTATATTTTAAGAATTATTAAATAATTCTAAACTAAATTAAAACTTTAAAAGTTACTAACTTAAATCTAATTAGAAATAATACTAAAATTACTAAATTAATCCTAAACTTGAACTAATAAGATTGGTCAAATGTTAAAATTGTCTAATTAAATTACACCTCTATTTGATTAAATTTACTAATTAACTAAATTAATAAAATTCTAAAAAAGAGCTAAAAGAAAGTAAATAGAAAGAGAGGTGTTCAAAAAATAAAGGGGGGTAGATAAGCAATTGCATGGGCCAAAGGGTTTTCAAGGGGCCCAATCAAAGACAAACAGAAATGGGGTGGGATGTTTTATGGAATTCGTTTGGGTTTAAACAAAGGGAAACGGGTCATGGCCCAATATGGTAACAAAGTTTTAGGGTTCAAGGTTTTATTTCATTTTTGCGTTAGGGTTAGGCAAAAGGTTACAGAGCGGCGCTCTTCTTCGTTACAGATTCGTCTTCTTCGTCTTCCTTCTTCTTCTCTTGAGCCAAACATGTCCAGGAATAAAACTCCTTTGCCTCACAGCCGCTAGCGCCACCAACTGCCTCTTCTTCTTCATGAGTCGCTCAGTGATACGGTGTGAAGGTGACGATTTCGTCCTTTAACGCATTAGGTTTTTTTTTAATGATTTTGCATGTTTATGACTTGGTATGTTATGATTTTGTATTCACTTGATTATGACTCCAGTCTTTTACATGGTGTTTCTGTCAAGAGGTGCGAAATGGAGGGAAAGAAATTATACCTTGACGGAGAGGGGGATGAATGGTGGTGGAGGCGCTCAGGCGGCTGGATGGCGGAGATGCAATGACACTGAAGCTAGCTCGCTTTCACTGGAACCTGGTACTCTGTCTTTCTTTTCCTTTTAGGGTTTAATGATGATAGTTTGAAAACCCTTTTATTGCTTCTTCTTCTTGCTTGTTTGTGCTTCTGTTCTTCTTCTGCTTCTTTGTGTACCCTTGCCCTTGTATACTTGTGTGATGGTTCTGAATATGCTATTGTTGAAATATTTTGTTTTGACTAGCTTGATGTGTTTGCTATCCTATGATGCTTCTAACTGCGGATTCATGTTGCCTCGATGATTTTTGATGATGATATGCTGGAAATGTCTTTGAATACATTTGATTTTTTTTCCTCTTTTCTTCTGGTTGCCTTGTGTTGGTTGCTGTATGATTTGAATCTGAGGGTTTATGATGATTTTGCGCCCAGTGATGATATTTTCTGAGGGCTTATGATGTTTGACTTTGCTTGACAATGTTGATGCTTTGAAATGGTAGGCTTTTTCTAGTTTAGACCGTTTGGTTTGATGGCTTTGGTTGGATTGACAGTGGTTTAAGGTTGATGGTGTTTTTGGCTGGGTTTGCTTCAGGTTTGGCCTGGTTTTTGTTTCTACAGGTTTGGCCTTTTGATGAGTTTACTGGTTAGGCTTTGAAATGGTTATGGTTTCAGGTTTGGCCTGGAGGCCTATGTTACAGGTTTAAAGCTTAAGCAGGTTATTAGGCTTGATGCTGTTTTTGTATGTTTGAGGCTTCAACGGGTTTAATGCAGGTTTCTACTGGTTTTTCAGGCCATGGTTATTGGCTTTGGTCTTGAGACAGCAGGTTCTTGAGGTTTTTGTTTTGACCTTGAGAATTGGCTTGGTATTGAACTTGACAGATTTTGTGGTTTTAGGCTTCAAAACAGGTTTTTCCTAACTTAGCCTTGCTTGAGAAGTTGTGTTGTTTTATATCAGTTGGTCTCTCTTTTGACAGTTCAGGTTTTGTATATTTTAACCATTTTTCCTTGATATCTCTGCCCTCTCTACTGTTTTATTCAGTTTGCCTATATCCTCTTTCTATGCTTCCCTTTTTTACTGTGTTACTGCTGTTTTGTTTTATATCCCTTTTCTGCCTAAGGCCAAAACCTGTAAACCCACACTCTTTCTCTCTTCTCTCTCCTTAGTACAGTTTGACATTAAAATGATGTTATGTACTTTATGTTCTGAAAAAGCAAAAGCTGAAAAATGATGAATTTAGAAACATTTTGCTTGCATATTTGGTTTTAAACTGCACATGTTTCTCTTTGTCATCTGCATTGTTACAGTATGGGAGCCTTGTATTTTGACCTATTCCCATACATTGGGTAGTTTACGTTGGACCTTGGCTTTGAAAATTTAACTTGACTTGGTTATTTGCATATGCTGTTGTTTTTTGAAATATGCAGTTTTGACAAAAATTGAATTTGTGCAATTGATTTTTAACTATGCAGTTTATTTTGAAAAATTGAATTTGTGCATATTTTAAACTTGTGCATTCATATTTATCAATAAATAAACATCCCTTTTTGTGAAACGAGAGAAATCCCGTGATTTGCAAAGAGGGTAAAAAAAACTGATTTCAGCCGTTTGCTTTTAATGAACGCTAAATTAATCGTCTGCTTTTAATTATATCTATTTCTGACTTTTCTTTTAATTCTTTGCAGGTAAAATCAAATGAGCATCAAAGAAGTATTGGATAGAAGATGAAGATTTAGAACTTAGAAAAAATTAGGATAGCTTTTATTTCACTTTAAACATTGTAAAAATTATCATTGTAAATACGTTGTAAATAAATACGGTATTTAAACAACGATTGTAACAATTAGAATAAAATGAATAAAACTCCAATATTTTACCAATTAATTCTTTTCTTCTTTCCAATTATTTATTTTATCATTTATAATTCTTTAAATTATATAATAACTGAAAATCAATTCCAATTATTTAAATTTAGAATGATAAATAATTAAATAAACATCATTGATCAATTAACTTCTCTTCAATTATTTACTTCATTATTTATAATTCTTCTAAATTATAATAACTGAAAATAAAATTTCAACTATTTAAACTTAGAATAATAAATAATTAAATAAATATTGTTTGATCAATTAATAAACTTCTTTTCAAATATTTACTTTATTATTTATAATTCTTCAAATTATATAATAACTGAAAATAAATTCCAATTATTTAAATTCAGAATAATAAATAATTAAATAAACATCATTGATCAATTAACAAACTTCTTTTCAAATATTTACTTTATTATTTATAATTCTTTAATTTATATAATAACTGAAACTAAATTTCAATTATTTAAATTCAGAATAATAAATAATTAAATAAACATTGTTTTAGCATTGATCAATTAATAAATTTAGAGTTTCAAAAATAAACAGCTCTTGACTTGAAAAAGTTATGAATTTAAAATCTGCTTTGAAAATTGATAAAGATAGGTCAAAACACTTGCAATGTAATGATGCAGATGGGAGATGGTATCTTAGGTCAAAATTTGGGGTACAACAGTACCTCACAATCTTCCTCACCTTCGTCCTCGGCTTGGTTGATCGGATTTTCAAAGTCATAATGAGCAATAGCAGAACTGTTATCAATGGGATCCATAGTGGATATGGAGCTGCTGTTTGATATGTGAGTGTGTGTAAGAGCATAGTTGTATATTTTTGATAAAGTAAAGAGGCAGAAAAGAAAAACAAAGAGCGTAAAATTTGTATGTGAAACGTCCAATGTTTTATTGATGACATATTAAATGAAGTAATGACCCTCACAAATATACCATTGTGACTCGGGTAAGACACGAGGCTATAATGTTTCAATTGGTCAAATATTACATTTCCCTAAAACAAAAAGACAAATTACTCTTGAATAAAAGAGATGGGAACAAAATCTTTGGCCTCCCAATTGCTGAAACCACCGCTGATGGTTGGGAAGATCCACTTATTTAGGTCACAACTATCGTCAGCATCTTCTGTGGCAGAGACAACATCAATAGCATTGATTCCCAGGACATGCTTGGGCATAGGTGTAGTTATGACGTTGGGAGTCTCATAGGGATCAAATTCAACCTCCTTTGCATCAATAAGGTCTTGCACCTTGTTCTTCAAAGCCCAACAATCGTTTATCTCATGCCCCGGTGTTTCAGAGTTGTAGGCACATCGAGCATTCGGGTTGTAGCAAGGAGATGAAGTGTTGGGATTCTTAGGAGCTTCCTTCAGGGTTACCAAATTGGACTTCAGAAGATGTGACAAGACCTAGGATAAGGTCATGTTGATCTGGGTGAACTGTCTTCTATGCGCATCTGGCCTGCGCTGATTGTTCCTTTATTGGTTTGAGGCAGGATTGGAAATCATAACAGCTCCTACCGTCGAATGATGCTCAGTTTTATCATAATTTCTTTGGCTGTAAGCAGCACTAACTTCCTTATTTCCCATGAATGGTTTCTTTGCTATACTGGAGGACGCTTCTCTCTGGATTTTACCACTTTTAATGCCAGCCTCTACTCGTTCACCAATCAGTATCAATTCAATAAACCCAGTAGAAGAACTTCCAATCAGATGGTCAAAGAATGGCCCAGATAATGTGCCCAAGAACATGTCCACCAGCTCCCTATCATACAATGCAAGATGGACTCTTCCCACAAGGTCTCTCCATTTTTTGGAATAATCTTTAAAGTCTTCACTAGAACCCATAGACATGCTCTGTAGTTATGTACGGTTTGGAGCGAGGTCAGCATTATATTGGTACTGCTTATAAAAAGCGGCAGCCAGATCTTCCCAGTTATGGATGTTGGTTCCCTCTAGCTGATAGAACCACTCTAATTGAGTCCCCGATATACTCTCTTGAAAGAAATGCACCCATAAATTCCTGTCAGCAGTGTGCGGCTGGATCTTCCTGACATAAGATCTAAGATGCAGCTTAGTACATGAGACCCCATCATATTTAGAAAATGCAGGCACTTTGAACTTTTGCTGGATAACCACTCCAGAAACCAACCCTAGGTCTTCGAAATCCAATCCAAGTACCTTCTAAACTTCCATGTCCTTGAGACGGTCCTCCAGCTGTTTGTACTTATCATCAGCAGGAGGGTATTGTTCCTCGGTGTAATCAGCTTCATCTTCTTCAGACTCCCTTGTACTATGGTCTTCTTCTCTTGGCTCTCCTTCCTGATTGTCTCTCTCTCTCTCTCTTAACAGAGTTGTGAGCTTTGAAACTTGCCTCACTGGTCCTTTGAACCTTCTTCGCAAATTCAGAACACCCACTGGCCTCTTTTTCTTCTTCTTGTCCTTGAGAATCAGAGCTTTCAAATCTTCTTGTCCCTTAGCCAGATTCAGGAACATTTGTTGGAATTGAGCATTTTGTGCCTGAAGCTCCTTAATTGTTTGTTCAAGAGCCATTGCTGAAATAAACAACGAAGAAGATAAGAAGCTTGTCCTGAAACCTGTTTATGCAATGATATGTATGATATATGTATTCAATGTTTTCAAGGACTTCTAAGACTTAAATTTGCTTAGCCAAAGGGAAAACAAACGTTAATTGAATTAAGAAGTTTAAGCGATTACAATGATACCTCTTGGGCTTAAAAAGGAAGTAACAAAGCAAAAATGAACTCTCAAAGCAAAAAAGGACTCAAGCTTCCCACGGGAACATCCTCTTTGGTGCAATGTAGGCATTTATACTCTTCTCTTCGTGAAGTAGCCTGGTGAGCTCTAAAACTTTCTTCTCGTTGGCGTAGAATTGGGTTTCAAAGGTATCTCATTCCTCTTTAAGTTGAATCCAGGATTTTTGTAACTCCTCGAAATTAGTCGGCATGTCAGGATGAAGAACAATGTAAGGAGTGTCTCCCTAAGCAACGGGCTCTATGATGATGGGTAGAATGGTCTCATAAGTCATCCTGAGACTTTGAGCATGGGCTCGTACCCACTTAAGATAAGGCTCCAAAGGAATGGAGTTCTTATGCCCCAGTGTTTTACTATCAACTTTGTTCACCATGCCCCAAGCTCTTATGAACCTCTGACGATAACCTTGAACATCATTCTCATAGTCTAATATGATTCCTTGGACAAGTATATCATGAGGACCATCCCTTCTAGCATAACCAAATTGTCGTAATGCTAAACAAGGATTATAAGTGATTCCTCCCCTAATGCATAGGAGAGGGACATTAGGGAATTCTCCACAATGGTCAATGATGGTAACATTATCCAAGGATCAAGGACACTAATGAATTTCCGAATGTGTGAGGGACATCAACCTATTAGACCATCTAATGCCTCGCTCATTCTTCAACACGGATCGAGGCAGGTGCGAAATAAACCACCTAGCCAACAGAGGAGTGCAACACGGTAGGGTACCTCTTCTCTTTAGAGTGCAAATATATAGAGAGTGTATAATGTCTCCAAGTAAAGTAGGAACCGTCTTGTGAGACAGAAAAACCTTGACCACATTCACATCTATGAGTTGGTATGGATGGTCTAAGCAATAGCTATGTTAGTGCGACATATTTATGGGTATCGGTATCCCTTGAGTTAATCAAGGAGAATACAGGGCCGTTGAGTGATGTCATGAAGCACTAATAAACTTTTAGAACCTTTACTTGACCAACTTGGCCTTTAGGACGTAGTGAGATGACCGGCTTTGGTGCAGTCTGAAGTTGGTAGATACTCAATACTACACTCATTAAGGTTTGGTTTTTTGGGATATTTCGGTCACCATTAAAGAGAATTGTGCTGAAACAATAACTAAGGAAACAAACCAGTGATATTGAGTTCCTTAGAACCCAGTTACTATTACTAGGACAGGTTGAGCCAACTAAACTTCAAGAGGGTACTTACCTATGAGACTCCATGCAAGCTTAAACCTAAGGAATTGTTTGCTTTGTTTATGTATATTTACTTGTATCTAACATCATGAACATCATAACATCATACACATTCACTAACCATTTCAAGGATTTTGGGATTTATCTTTGTTCTTGCTTTGTAGGACATGGATTCTATTCGCAAGAAAACTATTCAAGTCAATCTTGTAAGGATCCCTCCACAACTTAAGGAGCTAGCTTCAAGGATTCCAGAAAATTCTCCATTCACCGAAAGACATGGTCGCCTACTCAACTTGGTCACTTCCAACACTGATGAGGACATGATGAAGATGCTCTTTCAGTTCTTTGATCCTTTACACCATTGCTTCACATTTCCCGATTATCAACTTGTGCCAACGTTGGAAGAATTCTCCCAACTCTTGAGGATTCCCATTCTCAATCAACTACCTTTCAACGGTACGGAAAGAGACCCAAAGCCAGAAGAGATTGCTCAAGCTCTACATTTGCAATCATCTGATGTCACAACTAATTGGGAAACAAGAACTGGTGTCAAAGGTTTCCTAGCAAAGTTCTTGTTTGAGAAATCCCAAAACTGTTGGAACTCCTTGGATTTGCAAGCCTTTGAGGAAATTTTGGCTATCCTCATCTATGGGATGGTTTTGTTTCTAAATCCTGACCAACTCATAGATGCGAACACCGTCAAAATCTTCATATCCCGCAACCCGGTGCCTACTTTGCTAGGGGACATATTACACACACTTCACACTCGCACTATGAAGAAAAGAGGTGTCCTTATATGTTTCACTCCTCTCTTGGAAAGATGGTTTATTTTGCATCTTCCCCAATCTGTATTGAAGAACAAGCAAGGTTCAAGGTGGTCACAAAGGTTGATGACGCTCAAACATTCAGACATCCATTGGTGTTCCCGATCTATAGAGAATGTTAATATTGTCGACTGTTGTGGAGAACTCCCTAATTTCCCTTTACTTGGAATTAGGGGAGGTATCACCTACAACCCCTGGTTAGCCTTAAGACAGTTTGGTTACGCCCGAAGGGATAGCCCGCATGAGATATTGATTCAAGGTTTGGTATTTGACTACGACAACGAAGATCAGGGTCTTCGCTAGAGATTTATCCGAGCTTGGAGGATGTTAAATGAGGTGGATAGCAAGACATTGGGTCATAAGAATTCCATCCCTCTTGAGCCTTACCTCAAATGGGTACGAACTCGTGCTCAAAGTCTTATGATGCCTTACCCCTCCATTCTCCCGATAATCATTGAGCCTGTTATGGAAGGAGATGTTCCATACACTATCCTACATCCTGATATGCCCACCTCTCTTGAATACCTACAAAGAGATTGGATATAACTCAAAGGGGAGCGAGATACTTTCGAATCCCAATTCTACGCAAGCGAGAAGATGGTTTTGGAACTCACTAAGCAACTTCATGAGGAGAGGAACCTGAATTCCTACATCGCACCAAAGAGGATGCGTACAACCTTTTTATCTTAGAGTTTTTGTATTGTGTTGCCCAAAGAGGCATTGATGTACTCAAGCTTTAATTTATTAATATAACGTTTGTTTCCTTTTTGTCTAAAACAAATTTGAATCTTTAAAATCCTTGAAATCATTGCATATGCATTTACCATTCATCATAACATAAGCAGGTTTCTTGTAACAAGTCTCCTCATCTTTCTACTATTTATTTCAGTAAGATGGATCTCGAGCAAACGGTGAAGGACCTCCAAGCTCAGAATGCATAGTTTCAACATATGTTCTTAACTCTAGCCAAAGGACAAGAAGATTTGAAGACCTTGCTGGTTGAAGAGAAGAAAAATAAGACAAAGAAGATAACCAGAGTTTTAAACATGGGAAGAAGATTCCAAGGGCAGACAAGAAGGACCCCAGACTTTGCAACGACATTCGGTGAGAAAGACAATCAAGATGGGAAGGGCAAAGGAACAGTTGTCCAGACAGAGTCAGAAGAGGAAGAGGAAGAAGAAGATTACTCTGAAGAACAATACCCTTCAGCCGATGACAAGTATAAGCATCTAGAAGAATGGTTAAGTGCAATGGAAATCCAAAAAGTGCCTGGATTGGACTTTGAGGAGTTGGGATTAGTATTGGGGATTGTCATTCCTCAAAAATTCAAAGCACCTGTGTTTGCCAAGTATGACGGAGTTTCATGTCCCAAAATGCATCTCTGGTCCTATGTGAGGAAAATCCAGCCTCATACCGCTGACAAGGATTTATAGGTGCACTTCTTCCAAGACAGTCTGTCTGGAACTCAACTTGATTGATTTTATCAGTTAGAAAGAGACAATGTTCATAACTGGGAAGATCTGGCCGCCGCCTTTTACAAACAATACCAATACAACGCTGATCTTGCGCCCACCCGTACTCAACTCCAGAGTATGGCCATGGTTTCAAGTGAAGGCTTTAAGGACTATGCGAAAAAATGGAGAGACTTAGCAGGAAGATTTCAGGCTCCTCTATCTGAAAGAGAGTTGGTAGACATGTTTTTGGGTACCTTGTTTGGTCCCTTCTTTAATCACTTAATTGGGAGTTCATCGGAAGGTTTTACCAAATTGATATTGACCGGAGAAAGGGTGGAAGCCGAGATAAAGAATGGGAAAATTCAAAAAGATGCATCCTCTGCTGCTTTAAGGAAACCATTCATCGGAAAGAATGAAGTTGTTGCCATATATCCTCAGAGAAATCAAGATAGGGCTGAACGCTGTCCTATGGTGGGGGCTGTTATGATTCCTAAACTTGCGCCTGCTCAGCAAAGAAGCAACAAGCCAAGAATGGAGAGACTAGTCAGACAGTTCACCAGAATTAATATGACACTATCTCAAGTATTACCACACTTGTTAAGATCCAACCTAGTGACTTTGAAAGAAGCTCCAAATAATCCTAACACAACTTCTCCTCACTATCATCCTAATGCCCGTTGTGCATATCATTCCGAGAGTCCCGACCATGACACTAGCAATTGTTGGGCTCTGAAGAACAAACTACAAGACCTCCTTGAAGCCAAAGAGATTGAATTTGATGCTCCGGAAATTCCCAATGTCATTACTGCCCCTATGCCCAAGCACGGCCATAATACCAATGTCGTTGAAGAGGATATGTTTGTTACTTCAGTTGATGAACTTGTAACCCCACTCCTGACTATCAAAAAGAACTTGTTGAATGTCGGTGTATTCCCGGGCTGTGATAAAAGTTGTCATTTTTGTTTGTCCTCACCAACCAGTTGTCCTTTGTTAAAAGCAGGCATTCAGTGCCTAATAGATAACAAGGAGATTTTGTTCGAGAAGGCTTCAATTCAAACTGTTTCTTATAATTATGTTTCCATCATAACCATTTCCGACAATTCTTCCAGGGTCTCCACCAAAAGACCGGTTAGAATTACATCAGTTCCTAAAGTAGCTTCGTTGATAATTACAATGCCTGAACCAATCCCGTATTCGTCATACAAAACTGTACCATGGAATTATGGAGGGGATGTCTACTACCACGGTATCAAGCAAGATTGGCCAGCTGCTGAAGATTCAAGTTCTGAGAAGGTTGACTCTGATACCAGTAATATTGCAAGGACTAGCAATATTACCCGAAGTGGAAGGGTTTTCTCTCCAGAAATTGCTCCTCCAAAGGCTGTTTCTAGACCCGTAATCATTCATGTTGTTGTTGCTCCTCCAAAGGTTATTCACAATCCTACAATCATCTTTGCTAATACTCCTCTTGAAAAAACAGTTGCAGTCCCTATTATCACCCCTACTGACATTCCTACTGCCGAGTCAACCGAGACTTAAGGTAAAGGTATTCTGGTTGAGCCTGTCCGGACGAAGGTACAATCAATGTCTATCCCTGAGACCTCCCTGAAAGAGATGGAGGAAATTCTAAAGATCATAAACAGAAGCGACTACAATGTAGTCAAGCAACTGGGGCAAATTCCATCAAAAATTTCCATGCTGGCTTTATTATTATGTTATGAGGCTTATGCAAAGGCCTTGGTAAAATTCCTGAAAACCGCCCATGTACCCCAAGAAACATCTGTCGATCAGTTCCAAGACTGCGTAGCCAGCTTGACTGCAGAAAATGGTTTAGGTTTTTCAGATGTTGATTTAACGCCAAGGGGGAGGAAGCATAATGAGGTATTGCATGTCTCAGTTGAATGCAGGGGCACAACCTTGGCTCATGTTTTGGTGGACACTGGCTCGTTTCTGAATGTGTTGCCTAAAAAGGCTCTTGATATGCTTGACTATGAGGGATTGACATTGAAACCAAGCAACATAGTAGTGAGAGCCTTTGACGGCTTAAAAAGGATGGTGCATGGGGAAATGGACATCCCCAAAAAAGTTGGAACACAAACATTTGATTCAACCTTTTATGTAATGGATATTCGCCCTTCATATTCCTGCTTACTAGCCCGACCATGGATTCACAATGTTGGCGTTGTTACTTCTACGTTACATCAAATGCTGAAATATCCAATTCAAGGGAAAATCATCATTGTTCATGGATAAGAAGAGTATATGATCAGCCATCTAAATCCCTTCAGATATGTGGAATTAGATGGTGAATTTATTGAAACTCCATTCCAGCACTTTGAAGAATTCCCGCAGACTGTGGTGGTAACCAAGGCTGTATCTCAAGTTCCCAAGATCACAAGGCCTCTGCTCAAGATGTCGTCTTTGAAGGATGCTAAGGCAGTGATAGAAGAAGGTGGGTGCACTATTTGGGGACAACTCCCAGATATCCCATACAAATCTGATAAGTTTGGTTTAGGTTTCACTTCAGGTGCCCAGAAGGTTGTACGCCGCGCTCGTGTCAGAGGATCACCCTTGAAGATCAGCAACCACCAAGTCAGCATCGAGGAGGATGATGAAGATAGCTACAACCTAGAGGATTGGATTTTCCCAACTGTCAGTGGAGGGCTCAACAATTGGGAGGCTAGAGATTTTGTCCCGATCACATTTATCCCAAAGTAATTTGTCTTTACATTTTGTCGGATCTGTAATATTAAAAAAATTCAAACTCTTAAAACCTTGTGTCTTACCCGAGGCACAATGGTCCATTTGTAAGGGTTATCATCTCATTTCTATATGACATCAATGAATCATGAACGTTTTTGCATAAAAACTTTGTGCTCATTGTTTTTCTTTTTTACATTTTCATTTCTTTCAAAGATAGTTATACTCTTACACACACTCACACTCACAATGCAGGTCTACATCCATTCAGGATCCCATGGGTAACGGTTCTGCTATGGCCTTTTGTGACTCTGAAAGTATAATCTACCAGGGGAACTCGCCAGGTTATTGCAACAAGAAGAGAGGACCATTCATCCCCACGAGGAACCAATGGACACAATTAACCTAGGTACCGAAGAAGACAAAAGAGAAGTCAAGGTGGGTACCAATCTGGAACCCAATGTCAAGGAGCGTCTGATTCAGTTGTTACACAATTATGTTGAGGTCTTTGTCTGGTTGTACGAGGACATGCCGGGACTTGATGCAGATATTGTAGTACATCGTCTACCTACAAAAGAGGACTGTCCTCCAGTAAAACAAAAGGTCCGTCGAATGCGACCAGACATGTCAGAGAAGATTAAGGCAGAAGTCATGAAACAATTGAATGTCGGATTCTTGGCTGTCACCTCATATCCACAATGGGTTGTCTATGTTGTTCCCGTGCCCAAAAAGGATGGAAGAGTGCGAATATGCGTGGACTACAGAGATTTGAATAGGGAAATCCCTAAACATGATTTCCCACTTCCCCACATTGATATTCTAGTTGACAATATGGCACAGCACAAAGTGTTTTCCTTCATGGACGGTTTCTCAGGTTACAACCAAATCAAAATGGCACCTGAGGACATGGAGAAAACAAACTTTGTCACACAATGGGGCACATTATGCTACAAGGTTATGCCATTTGGACTAAAGAATACTGGGGAAACCTATCAGAGTGCCATGGTAGCTCTGTTTCACGACATGATACATCACGAAATAGAGGTCTATGTGGACGACATGATAGCTAGATCTCAAATAGAAGAAGAGCATTTTGATCACTTACAGAAACTGTTTGAGAGACTAAATTAATACAAGCTGAGGTAAAACCCAAATAAGTGCACATTTGGGGTGAGGTCTGGTAAGCTCCTGGGCTTTGTCGTCAGCAATAAAGGTATCGAAGTGGATCCCGCCAAGGTGAAAGAAATACAAGAAATGCCTGCTCCTCGTACTGAGAAGGAAGTCATAGGATTCTTGGGCCGTTTAAACTACATTGCCAAATTCATTTCTCACCTGACACCTACTTGTGAACCAATCTTCAAATTACTGAAAAAAGATAAAGTAGTCAAATGGAATGACGAGTGCCAAACTGCTTTCGACAAGATCAAAGAATACCTACAAGAGCCTCCTGTTTTGATGCCACCAGTTGAAGGAAGACCATTGATCATGTATTTAACTGTTTTAGAAAATTCAATGGGGTGTGTGCTGGGGAAGCATGATGAGTCTGGCCGAAAAGAGCACGCTATTTATTACCTGAGCAAAAAGTTTACCGACTATGAAACAAGATATTCACTGCTTGAGAAAACTTGTTGCGCTCTGGCATGGGCTGCTCGCCGGCTAAGATAGTATATGCTGACCCATACTACCTTGTTGATATCTAAAATGGATCCAACAAAATACATTTTCGAGAAACCAACTCTCTCTGGAAGAATAGCGAGATGGCAGATGATCCTGACAGAATATGACATGCAGTATACTACCCATAAAGCAATAAAGGGAAGTGTACTAGCTGATCACCTTACTCACCAAGCTGTAGAAGACTACCAGACCATGAAGTTCGAATTCTCAGATGAAGACATCATGATGGTAAATAACTGTGAGGAATTCAGACCATATGAAAGACCTGAACAAGGATCCCGATGGACCCTGGTTTTTGATGGGGCATCTAACGCACTCGGCAATGGTATTCGTGTTGTAATCATATCTCCTGAAGGATGTCATACTCCCTTTACTGTAAGACTCTGCTTCAACTGTACAAACAACATGGCGGAATACGAAGCGTGCATTTTTAGTCTTAAAGTTGCCATAGATTTGGGGATCAAATCCTTAAATGTATTCGGAGATTCAGCTTTGGTGATCAGCCAGATCAAAGGGGAATGGGACACTAAGCACCCTAACCTTATCCCTTACAAAGAACATGTTTTGACGTTGCTCCCACATTTTGAGAAGATTACCTTCGAGAATTTCCCGCAAGAAGAAAATCAGCTAGCAGACGCACTAGCCACAATGTCATCCATGTTTAAACTTAAATGGGATAACGAGGCTCCCCAGATCACCATTGAATGAATGGATGAACCAAGTCACTGTCACGAGATTAATACTGAAGAAGTAGTGGACTGGCCTTGGTTTCACAAAGTCAAGAGGTATCTCGAGGCTCAAGAATATCCGGAAGGAGCTTCAGTTAATGATAAGAAGTTCTTAAGGAGATTCTCTGCTAAGTTCTTCCTTGGTAATGGCATTCTCTACAAACGCAATCATGAATCTGTGTTACTTTGGTGCGTAGACAAGGTTGAAGTTGAAAAGATCATGGCTGATCTACATGAGGGCACTTGTGGCACCCATTCCAGTGGGCATATGATGGCGAAGAAAATCTTACGGGCAGGCTATTACTGGTCTACCATGGAAGCAGATTGCTATCAACACACTCAAACCTGCCATAAGTGTCAGATCTATGTTGACAAGGTGCACGTACCTCCGGTTCCTCTGAATGTCTTGACGGCTCCTTGGCCCTTTGCTATGTGGGGCATCGATATGATTGGGGAAATTAACGCGACATCCTCTAATGGACACCGCTTCATCTTAGTGGCCATTGACTATTTTACAAAGTGGGTTGAGGAAGCCTCTTTCGCTTCAGTCACCAAGAATGTTGCCGCCCAATTCATCAAGCAAAATCTCATATGTCGGTACGGTATCTCGGAGAGGATCATCACAGACAATGGTATGAACCTAAACAGTACTATGATCACCGCCCTGTATGAGCAATTTAAGATCCATCATCACAATTCTTCCACTTACCGGCCAAAGATGAATGGTGATTTCGAAGCCGCAAATAAGAACATTAAAAAGATCATACAGAAAATGACAGTCATGTACAAAGACTGGCATGAGATGCTACCATTCACTATCCAAGGGTATCGTACCACAGCTCACACATCAACTGGGGTAACACCCTACTCTCTGGTATACGGCATGGAGGTTGTCTTGCCTATTGAGGTCCAGATCCCCTCTCTGAGAATTATGATGGATGTTGGGCTAATTGAAGAAGATTGGATCCAGAATCGACTTGATCAACTGAACTTGATTGATGAGAAATGGCTTACTGCTGTCTGTCATGGTCAAATGTATCAAAAACGGATGATCAAGGCTTTCAACAAAAATGTCAGACACCAAGTGTATCAAGTTGGGGATCTGGTGATCAAACGCATCACACTACCGCAAGGTGATCCCATAGGAAAATGGACTCCTACATACGAAGGACCATTTGTAATCAAAAGCGTATTCTCTGGTGGAGCAATGATCTTGACCACCATGGATGGCGACGACTTGCCGCACCCTGTGAACGCAGACATAGTCAAAAGATATTATGCATAAGAGACCCGCTAGGTTGATACACCTATGCAAAATAACGGAATCCCGACGAACCAAAAAGGTTCGGGAAAAAATTAGGGATAAAACAAAAAAATTTGTACACCCGGCAAGCTGAAAACCTGAAAGGGCGGTTTGGGCAAAAAAGGGTATCCCGGTGGACTGAAAACCCGAAAGGGCGGTCCAGGAAAAAGTTAGGAAATTAAAGCATATGATTATGTCCTATTGGGCTCACTTTATGGAAAATCTGCAAACTTGAAGGTTCTGATCAATTCAATCAGCTTCGGACAAGGCAACAAATAGACAAGATGCTCAAAGACACGAAGGCTATAGCATAATGGGAACCCCGTGGGATTATTGCACATAGCTATCTTTTCTTTGTATCAAAATTTTCATTTTTTACAACGGCATTCTCTTACTAGAATGTTTGTCTCATTGTACAAAAATACTTACTCAAAGTCAATACAAAGATATCCCTTTGAAAGTGCAAAACTATCTGTTGTTTCTTTACTCTTGTGTTTTGTTTACAAAAACGTCTAATGATTTATTTTTGAACATATGCATTTGAACATAATTGTTGTTTACAAATAAACAAGATAAAAAGACAATTACTGATGGCTTTAAGAGATAGGGAAATCTCTCTAAGTTATTTCCATAAAGTCCCCCGCAATGTGGAGTTTAATCCCCAGCAGAGCAAAGCTTCCAGTTATCACTCCCCAGTAGAAGTCGTCAAATTTCTCAGGATTCCTCAACAGGATTTTATATGCGGTACACAGCATTTCCCTTACAACAGAATTTATTTCTCTAAGTGGAAATTCCTCAAAACTTCAGCTTCCCAGCATGAAGATTTACACTCCATATCCTCAGCAGCAGTCAGGGATTTATTTTCCCCAATCCAACAGCAGTGCAGCAAATTCACTCACATACGCATACATTGCATCCATATATCATGAACATTGATAATACGAATACATTACGCTATGCATTTCATACAACATGAAATTGCATATTAACTAACATTTTACCCTTTTTCAGATAACTACCATTAACTATGTTCAAAGGCTTTTCAGATATAGTTCATATACGCTCCAGAAACGGATGCCTTTCTGATACTCATTCAAATTCAGCTCTCAGATACAGTTCAAATACGCTCCAGACACGGATGCCATTCTGATACTCATTCAGATTCAGCTTTCAGATACAGTTCAGATACGCTCCAGACACGGATGCCATTCTAATACTCATTTAGATTCAGCTTTCAGATACAGTACAGATATGCTCCAGGCACAGATGCCATCCTGATACTCATTCAGATTCAACTCTCAGATACAGTTCAAATACGCTCCAGACACGGACACAATTCTGATACTCATTCAGTTTCAGCTTACAAATAATGTTCAACAATCATTCCTGGATGGCATCTACAAGCCCATATCCAAAAAATTTCTATCATCTCTCAAAATGGCATCTTTAAGCCCATTCCCTATACCATTAACCATCACATCACCGAGTGCAAATTTTCGGGCACTCTAGTGTCCAATCATCTTCCACCTTCGAGTCACGAATGGCGAAACTCGCCAATCTAACTCTTCAGGTTTAAGAAGATTGAACAGGGGCAGCTGTTGTACCCCAAAATTTTCCCTCTCACTTATCAAGGATTTGCTCACAAGATCTCCTTTGGCTCAAGACTGCACTAGGGTTGATCAGCTCAAGACACCTCCTTAAACACTGATGACCAAAATTAACGTTTGAAATTGCACAAGGATATTTGAACTTCCAATTCCCCATATGGTTTTCATGGATCATTATGGACCCTCAAGATTACTCATGTCAAGTTTCAAGCTTTGGATCACACTTTTGCTCAGTCAATTGAGCAATTGACCTAAAAATCAGTTGTATTGGGGAAAAAGTCAACCATGGCCAATTTACAGTCAAACCTCATAATTTTTTATCCACATCAACATTTTAAACTCATATGTATCATTTGATCAAGTTTGGACCACAACTCCTCAAGAAATTTGATCAAATCTTCAAAAGGGCAAAATGGTCAAAATTAGGGTTTTGACTGGGAAATGGCAATTTCTGATTTTTGACCTAGCAAATGATCAATTGATTTAAGGAATGATCTCAAGAGTCCAATTGCATCATTTTGACCTAATGACATGGCTCAAAACATTGCTCAAGTTCAATGGATTGACAGATGAATTTTCAGTCAACTGATCAAAAGTAAACTGTATACTAAAAAGTCAAACTTTGACTTTTTGGTCAAAATCAAATGCCAAAGATCACAATTCATCAAAGCATGTCAAAATATGAAACTTATTCATCAAGAAATACAAAATTCAATATTTCATTTTGAAAAGTTAAAATTTCTAAACTTAGAAATTTTTTTAAGTTTTGGAAATTTCTTATTTTTTTCATAACTCTAAGCAAACTTTTTACCATGATACAAGATGATTCAAGAGAAACTTACAACTTGAAAGTTGTAGATCTCAATGAAATCTACAACTTTTATTCACACAACTTCTTCCAAAAGTTCTTGGATCTCAAGTTATAATTTTAAGAACATGTGGTCATGAAACAAAACACTTAGTGAAATTTTTGCCCTAATTTGGTCAGGATTTTGACCCAACTTCATGGAACTTTTTCATATAGTTCCAGGGGGAATATTTAAAATAAATTTAAATATGGGTTGTAGAGAACATTGCAAGCTTTCCAAAATGTCCAAGAGTTCCTTGAGATCATTCTTGAGTAGGGAGAATCGAAGAGATGAAGTTAGGGTTTTATCACTTGAATTACAAGGCATTTTGTGATGAAAAAAATTCAAAAATTCAAAGTTATGCTGCATAAACTCTACTTTGCAGGCCTCAAATTTGTTAGTCACTCCATAATTAATTTCTTTCACAACTATTAGAGGTCTCATTTCAAGCATTAAATGCATGGACATGCTTTATATCCATTTTGGGAAGAAAGTGCACATTGCCATTTTGATAAAGTGCTTTTTTACACAAAACTTGTTCTTGAGCCTTGCACTTGTTCTCTTCTGATCATACATGTCTCACAAGACATGAGAAATGGTTTAGACACTTACAATCACCCAGACTATGCTTGTACCTCCTCTTGAAACTTGTTTCCCACAATTCTTCAAAATCAAGTAACCTAGCCAAAAGCTTATAACTTGTACTTCTGATTGTCAAAACGACTCCAATCCTTTTGCTTATAGATATACAAACCATTTTCCACAAAACACACGAATGCTTAAGCGCTGAAAACACCTAGAACTCAGAATCACATCTCATACCTCCATTTTCACATAAATTGACCAAAAACTTGAAACTCATAACTCCCTCGCGCGTTTTCAAGCCTTTTGGTTCCTAAAGCTTCTAAACATCATTTAGAACTGATCCCACACCCTGTTACAGAACTGTAACACCACTTACACCATCATTCATTTTCAAAAATAGAGCTTTGCACTTGGACTTCTCCAGAACTCCTCATGTACTTTCAGCTCAAGCTAAGCATCCCATTAGCTTCCTGGGAACTTGAGGAAGCTAACCCAATCATTAGAACTCCTTGAAAATTGCTCAAACTTCAAACTGGATATCCTCTTGCAAGGTAAGTTTTCTAACTTTGGAACTTTTCATACAGGCATCATCAATGATTTATTTATGAATAAAACATGTAGATATCATTATCCTTAAGCTAACCATGTCCATAATTTTCATTAATTTTTCCTGAGCTTAGAGAATTTTAAGACTGAATTTTCTGAGATTTTTAGGGTTCAGAATAGGGCCCTTAAAATTCATGTTCATCTTTGAGCTATAGTTTTAATGCTTTACATTTCTGAAACCGTGAGGAAATTTGTTACATGTTTGATGTTTACAGTTTTCATTTTTGTTAAGATTTGAACAAGTTACAGAGCTTCTGGCTGGGCGTGAGGTTAAAGATGAAGTTGGCCTCAAGAAAGTGTTTACCTTATGTATTTATTGTTTGATTTATATAAACGAGTGTATAGCCACCCCAGTGGTAGAAGCGCGCTCCTATAACCAAAGGGACCTGGGTTCGAGCCCCAGTGGTACCCTTTTGGTTTTTTCATATTTTTTTGCAATTCTAACTTCTTCTTTTTTGCAGGAGTTGGGCCTCCTTGGGTCTTTGCTGTTTTTGTTTTTGCTTGCAAACTCCCCTGTTTCATTTACACACCCTTGGTCCAGTTTTATTTTCTTTTCTTATTTTTATTTTATTTATTTTCTTAATATATTTTCTAATATTAAAAAAAAAAATATATTAGATTTTCATTTTGACATAGTTTATTTATTTTTCTCATAAAAAAATATTTTTATTTAATCAATACTTTATTCATTTAACTAAATATCTTGTAAATTTAATTAAAAAATAGGTTTTTAGTTATTTTCTTTTACACCAATTAAAATATATTATTTTAATATAAAAAACACCAAAAATATTTTATAGTACCATAAATTATTTTCAAGACAAAAATACAAAAAAAATACTTTTCTTAAACTTAATTTCCTTTTAATCAATTAATAGATTTAGGTTTTTATTTAAAATCTTTTCTTATTAAATCTTTCCTGTGCTTTTTCACCTTTCCTTTTGGATAAAAGAAAAGTCGGTGGTGACTCTTGCTAACTGTAACATTTGCGATTAAACGCAAAAACTTCAAGTGAGTTCTCCTACCGTATCACATATAGCTTTAACCTTTGCTAGTCTACCTCAATACCTTTGCCGCTTACAGTGAATCCTAAGAGCTTACCGGATCTTACTAAGAAAGTGAACTTATTCGGGTTTAGCCTCAGTTTGTATTTCTTTAGCTTGTTAAATAGCTTTTGTAGGTGATCAAGGTGTTCCTCTTCAGTCTGAGACCTAGCTATCATGTCATCAACCTAGACCTATATCTTGTGATGGATCATATCATGAAACAAAGCTACCATGGCACGTTGATAGGTTTCCCCGACGTTCTTTAGTCCAAATGGCATAACTTTGTAGCAGAAAGTACCCCACTGTGTGACGAAGGTCGTCTTCTCCATGTCCTCAGGTGCCATTTTGATCTGATTGTATCAGGAGAAACCATCTGTAGCAGTAGAAATGTTCAAGACTAAGCCATTGGATTGACTAGACTTTATACAAATCAAAATCAAAATCTCCACCGCGCTTTATTGTTTCCAAAGGAATGGGAAAAGAGCGAATAACCCAAAAAGGGGGAAAGATTCAAGGTAAGGGGGTTGGTTATGAAAAGGGAAGGTATTAGCACCCTAAACATCTACGGTACTCCGCAGGAACCTCTTTGAAAAAATCTGTATATTTTGGTTATGAAAATGTGTTATGTATAAAATGGATGATGGAGGTGAGAAAAGATATATATTTTTTATGATTTTTGCACCCGCCGCGGTTGCGAACCTTTAGTGCCTACGTACCACCTTTCGTGCAATAGGGGGTCCGGGTACACGTAGTTCCTCTTTTGAAAATTTGAAACACAAGTGTGTTGGTTAATTTTATGAGATAAGACATCATCCTCATTGTCCGTGTAGAAAACATACTTACTACCCACAATCATGAGAAAGGAGAATTTGCATCATCTCAAAGTGGAGGATATGGCTTGGATTTTAAAATCAACAATGCTTCACTCAACACCCAAGTGGAAAATATCTCTCTTTACTACACATTGTAGAAGTATAGTTGTTTACATCACTACAAAGATTGACAAGAGTCTAATCTTTTAAGAAAAGTTTTAAAATAAAAAGTCAAAGTGGTAAAAATGGTTTGAAATGAGATTGATTGACTTTTAGTCTTCTCAAAAAAATGTCAAGGTATTATTAAATTGATTGAAATTTATTTACGAAAATGTTTTGAAAATGCATGGACCTAAGTTCGAGTTTATTATGAAAGTGTTTCAAGTTTAGAAATAAGAAGAGTTTTTAAAAGGAGAGAGAAGATTTTTGAAATTAAAGAAAATAGGAGGAGAAGAAGGGGTTATCCTAAAGCATAAGGTAAAAGTTAGGGATAAGAACCATCTAACCGACAAAAATCCAATACTTGACATTATGAGTCAATATAGAATTCCCATTCTTTGGATTGAAACCAAGCAAACAAAGATACTAGACCTCTTGAGAAAACCAAACTTCAAGTGTATTAAGTCTTCGCAAAAATTGGGCAGAGTAACGGCTCTATACGGGTGAATTCCAAATTACAAACAAAGTATGTAATCATAATAACCTGCACACAAAACAAACAAACAACCCAATGTCTTGAGGTAAACCTCAAGAACTCCAGACAAAATAATGAATAAAATTCACAAAGTCTCCAAGATAGGCCAAGGTCTCTAATCCTAAGTCCAAGAAGTCCAATGTTCCATAATGCCAAGGATAGTAACCAAATAGTCCAAGCATCATTAAATATTTTTATGGTTCATGTGGATTATTAGGTGTCTTTAAAAGGAAAAGAAAAGCTCAAGTGAGCAGAATAAAAATGACATAAAAGTAAATGCTCAAGTGAGCAAAACAAAAAATGGCATGAAATGTAAATGCTTAAATTAATTGGTACATAAAGCATAAAAAATAAAAGCATGAAGTTAAGTCAATTGTTAGAAATTAGTGGTTAGTTGGATGACCATCTTGAAACTTGCATTTGGAACTCATTAGAGGATTATTAGAACCAAAGCCTCCACACAACAAGTTGCATTTGCTTTTTGTTAAGTATATCATCCATTTTGGAATTCTCAAAAGTAACATTTAATGATCAACGATGTTTAAGTGATCCGCGTTGACCAAAAGTGTTGTAGATCCATTAGTAGATTGGTAGAACCAAAGCCTCCACACAATGAATCTCAAGGTTATTGGATCAAAGAGATCAAATTAACATACTTGGGCTTGCAATCAAAAGTTTGGGCCACGAATGATCATTTATTCGAATGGGGACAAAATTTAGCGCTATGTTAAGCAATTGTAAATGGACTTACGTAGAAGTCGCACCTATTTTGAGGCCGGTCAATAGCAATCTATGTACTTCATGTTTGTACAAATGATATAGAGATCACTATCCCTTAACATGTAGCACAATTAAAAAAAAGAAAGGGATAAGATGAAGAGGGAGGGGAATGATAAGCTAATTTGGATTACCATTTCAAAATTCTTTCATCTTTAAATTCAACCACTCCTCTAGATGGATTAAAGCACTAAACATATCATTAATCCAAAGCACCAAAAATGAATTAAATAATTCACTCTTAGGTAGATTTGAATTGATGAACATTTATCCAACTTCATCTACATCATAAAGTACATTAAGTTTAAAGACAAATAGGACATTTAAAATTGAAATCCAAATTATCCATCAAAGAGAATGACCAGAAAAATATTTGAGTCAAAACAGCTCCAAAATAAGGAAGCAAAAGTATTTTTGGCACTGTTACAATCAATTGCTTAGACAACAACCTATTGCATCAGTGCAGTTTTTTATCAAATCAATTTTCTGTGACAATCAATTGCAATGTTACAACAATTGATTGCAACCTGTAAAAAATCAGTAGAAAATAGCATTTTAAAGATCAAATTCTTGTTCCAACTTTTCATCAAACACTTATGACCATGGATCCAATTGAGCATGAAATTTCCCGCAAATTTTGAGAAAATAGCACTAATGGAGTTATAAAACAGTGCTCAATGAATCAAAACCAGAAATCCACAAGAGATCACATTGTGAAAGATGATGATCCAACTTACCAAAGGTAGAATTTGAGAATTATCAAACAACTTCAGAATTTGTTTCAATTCAACAACAAGAATCAATCACCAAAGCTTGGATGTAGAGAATTGATGAAGAAAAAGTGTTTGGATGAAGGTTTAGCTCAAATATTAGTAAGCTTCAATGCAAAGCTTACTAACTTTTTGAAAATGGAGCTTTGAGTGAATTTGGTAAAATGGAGAGAATTGAGAGATTTTTTTAGCAAGATGATTTTGGCTATCAAAAGCTTGTGATTTGAATGAAATTAGGTCTCTATTTATAGAGTTTTAGGATTGGAATTAGTGGTAATTTGATAATTGATTCTTGGAGCCAAATTTGAATTAATGATATAATTTCAAATTATGCAGAAAAAATTGGAGCCAAAATAATCACAGTTTGAATTTGCTGGCTTGTTTTCAAAAAACACGTGCATTTTGCCATTATGAGTCGATATATACATGGTATGTGTCGGTACATCCTAGATGCATAACACATCATGTGTCGATACATGCCTCTATGTGTCGATACATACTGTTATTCCAACATATGACAGAATCACACAAACTGCATGAGTCGATATATAACACGTATGTGTCGACACATGCTAGTTAAACAAACAGGATGAGTCGATACATACATGTATGTGTCGACACATGCTAGCTATAAACAACAAAATGAGTCGATACATACATTTATGGGTCGACGCATGCTGGATTTTTTTGCCACAATGCAGGATCAATCAACTTTGCATGACCTTATTTGTTGGATGCTTTGACTTGGTACCTACAAAACACAAATTGTGCAAGGACGAAGACAAATATTTTTGTATTTTGGTTAGAGGTTAGTCAACAACACATATACAAGATACACAACCAAGGTGCTTGGAAATTCCTCAAGAGCAAACTTAAAGATAAGAGATAGAGCAAGATGAAGAACCAACCCTAATGTGATCTTGTTATGATCAAGTTGACATGATATGATAGGGGAATCTTAGGGGCAAAAATTAGGGTACAACAGCTGCCCTTATTTAAGTGTCTTCTATCCGGAGATATGAAGGTTAAAAATCTTCGTGTCAACGCGATTGAAGATACTTAAATATAAAACAAGCCCTATTTTTATCTCTAAGATGCCATGCAATGCTTATGATTATGAATGCAAATGGACAGAACAAAAGAGACACAAAGTATCATTGGGGATGCCACAAAAATGTAGAAGCAAAGGAGCAACCTCCACCAGGAAAATAAATCACTGGTGAACCAAAAGAGATGAATCAAAGAGGAGGATAACAAGCATCGACGTTCATTGCCGATGCCTACCAACGTTTACTAAAGGTAGAGAGAAAAAGATATACCGACTCACAGATGACGGTAAACTACCAACTCAATAGTTGAAGGTAGAAGAGAAAATATATCATGACACCGCCGTTCACTGACGATGAACTACCACCGTTCACTGATGCTAGCAAAAAGATAAGAAACACCGACGTTCACTGCCGATGTACTACCAACGTTCACTGAAGGTAGATTTGAAAATATCATCCCATCACCGTTCACTGACGAGGAACTACCACCGTTCACTGATGATAGCAAAAAGATAAGAAACACCAATGTTCACTACTGATGCACTACCAACGTTCACTGAAGGTAGATTTGAAAATATCATCCCATCACCGTTTACTGACGAGGAACTACCACCATTCACTGATGATAGCAAAAAGATAAGAAACACCAACGTTCACTGCCGATGCACTACCAACGTTCACTGAAGGTAGATTTGAAAATATCATCCCATCGCTGTTCACTAATGAGGAACTACCACCGTTCACTGATGATAGCAAAAAGATAAGAAACACTGACGTTCATTGCCGATGCACTACCAACATTCACTGAAGGTAGATTTGAAAATATCATCCCACCGCCGTTCACTAACGAGGAACTACCACCGTTCACTGATGATAGCAAAAAGATAAGAAACACCGATGTTCACTGCCAGTGCACTACCAACATTCACTGAAGGTAGATTTGAAAATATCATGAGTTCTCCAAAAATTCTGGTGTTTCACCTGGAACGGGTCTCAACTTCTTCTTTAACCAAGGCACTATATCTGGAAAGGGTAATATGCAAGCTTATCTCAAATAAAGAGACTTCCACTCATTGTCAAGGGGAAATGCAAAGAAAGGTGACTTTCTGGGGATAGAAATATGGCTTCCTGGGGAAAGAGATATGACTTCCTGGGGAAAGAGGTATGACTTCCTGGGGAAATGCCACATTATTCCTGCTGAGGAGATAAAGTCTTTTCGTGCAAAATAAATGCACCAACCAAAACTCAAAGTTTTCATAAATCCAAAGTAAATAATATCGTCATGCTACCACGAATCCAATTAGAAACAAACTGGAGCAAGACGGCCAACGAAGATACATCCTTTGAAAAATAAACTCAAGAGGGAAAACCAAATCCATCTAAGCAAGGAACGCTGCAGGAAGGTTAGAACACAATGTCAATAAAAAATGATTTGTAGCAATGCATGATGCATGTATGAATGTATGAGTGATATTGTGCATATACTGGTAAAAGGATACAAGATCAATACAAACAGACAAAACCGCCTCAGGTACCAACAACATTGGGCTAAACTTCAACCAGAAAGATCAATCCAGGAGAGGTAAAAGCAACTGCGGAAACCAAACCTAATACCTGTCCTAACTTCACTGAGGAGAAACATAATCCGGATAAATCAAATAGATACCGAGATAGAACATCTTTCTTCCGGTTTCATCGGAGAAATCAGCTTTTCAAAAGAAACATGCCTACTGGAGATTGTGAGACCAGCCTCAAATAAAGCAGACTGACACCGAGACAATCAAACCTCACTGGGGAATTCGAACCCACTTCCCTAGAGAGAAAAACTGCGGATTGAAAACTTTTCATCATGAATACTTGTTCCAACAAGAGATGCCCTGGGATAACCTTCCCGGGGAATAACACACAGACTTCAATGGGAAAAACAAATGTTTCACGGTCCGTACTCCTACTGGGGATTTCAATACTGATCTTGAATAAGGAAGATGGAAACCAAATTGTCAAAACATTCATTGGGGAATTCAGACCCACTTTGAAGGAAGAAAAACATACAGACTTCACTAAGGGAGACAATGCTTCATCAACGAGACATCTACTGGGGACTTCATGCTGACTTCATTGGGGAGGTCAAAACCACATCTTCGAGGGAAACCAAGATACGTTCTTCACTGGAGAACCGGAGATACGTTCTTCACTAGAGAAACCGGAGATGTGTTTTTCAAGAGTAATTACTGTACCAACTTCTTTGGGGAGAAAGGATTTCTATCAAATAAACAAGGCCTTCACTGGAGAATATTGGATTGAGTCTTCATATCATACAAACCTATTCCAGCAAAAGATGCCCTGGTACAGTATTCCTTTCATCATATGAGGGAAAACTTTGTTGGGGAGTCTAGGACAGAGGCTTCTGACCATGCAAACCCAAAATCAAAATCGAACCAAGACTTGGTCGGGGATAAGGGGATCACAAACCTAAAACTGCACCTTGCACCTACTGGTATCGTCTTCAACTATTTGAGAAACACACGAAGATTGCGCACATACCAGCAAAATGACTTGAGAAAAACCTTCATGAAGGAAGTAAACCTTTTTAAAAAAACCGGAGTTTGTTCATTCCTGGGATCGCCATTTTTGTTGTCATTGTTTCATCACAAATCCCAAAGTAAATTGAATTGTAAAGATGTCTTTATTTTTGAAAAGTCAATTTTGCTTTTTAATCTTTTTGCTTTAAAAATTATTATCAGTAATAAATGGAGTCTTTGCAAGCTAAATAAAATAAGAACACAAAGAATTGGGAAAAAGCTCGAATTTTATTAATAGAATGGTAGTCTGCGAATGGCGAGACTCCATGGATGATTACCAAGTTTGGGAAATGGTAATATATAATGGAAAAGATACGTTGAGATATAATGACCACTATTCTACCTAACAACTTTTGAAATCCTGAGCAGCAGCTTTTGTTGAAGTATGGTGAGGATCCGAGAAGATTGTTGCTTCAACGATCAAGTCTTGTCTGACGTAGTTACTTGCCAAGAAAAATCCCTAACTTTTGCCTAAGTTGCCCTTGCGAGTTTTCAACTTAGCGGGAAATTTATTCTGTTTATGTCTCTAATTTTTGCCTAGACCGCCCTTTCGGGTTTTCAGCCTACCGAAACGCTCCTTTTTGCCTAAGCCTCTCTTTCGGGTTTTCAACTTAGCGAGCTGTTCTTTTATTTCTTTAGGCGAAGTATTTCTTGACTGCATCAACATTCATGGGACGTGGGAACTCCTCGCCATCCATAATTTCAAGAATTAATGCACCACCAGAGAAGGCTTTCTTGACAACATACGAACCTTCAAAATTGGGAGTCCACTTGCCCCTAGAATCAGTGTTAAAAGACATGATCTTCCTGAGCACGAGGTCGCCTTCTCTGAATTCACGAGGTTTGACCTTTTTATCAAATGCTTTCTTCATTCTTTTCTGATATAACTGCCTATGACATAAAGCTGTCATTCTCTTCTCTTCAATCAAATTCAATTGGTCAAACCCGTTCTGAACCCATTCAGCCTCTGACAACCTGGCTTCCATTATCACACGCAACAAGGGAATCTCTACCTCAACAGGGAGTACAACTTCCATTCCATATACCAGGGAGAACGGGGTTGCTCCTGTTGAAGTGCGAACAGATGTTCGATATCCATGCAGAGCAAAAGGGAGCATTTCATGCAAATCCTTATAAGTAACAACCATTTTCTGGATAATTCTCTTGATATTCTTATTAGCAGCTTCAACTGCCACATTCATCTTTGGCCTGTATGAAGATGAATTGTGATGGACAATCTTGAATTCTTCACACAGTTCTGTCATCATCTTATTGTTCAAATTCGAGCCATTGTCAGTGATGATTCTACTCGGCACACTATACCGGCATATCAGATTGTTTTTGATGAAACGCACAACCACCTGTTTGGTAACATTGGCATAAGAAGAAGCCTCTACCTATTTGGTAAAGTAGTCAATTGCTACCAAGATGAAACAGTGTCCATTCGAAGCTTTGGGTTCTATCATCCCGATCATGTCTATACCCCACATAGAGAAAGGCCATGGGGAGGAAATCACATTGAGAAGTGTCGGAGGCACATGGACCTTGTCTGCATAAATCTGGCATTTATGGCACTTCTTTGCAAATTTGTAACAGTCAGATTCCATTGTCAACCAATAGTAACCTGCCCTTAGCATCCTTTTATCCATCGAGTGCCCATTAGCATGAGTTCCAAATGAACCTTCATGAATCTCATGCATCAACATGTCTGCTTCGTGTCTATCCATGCATCTGAGCAAGACCATGTCATAATTTCTCTTGTATAACACATTTTCACTGAAGAAGAAACTGCCTGCCAATCTTCTCGGTGTCTTTCTATCTTTCCTCGACGCACCAATCAGGTATTCCTGAGTCTGAAGAAAATGCAGGATGTCATAATACCAAGGTTTTTCATCTGCTACCTCCTCTGTCGTAAACACATGAGCGGGCCTATCCAGTCGTCGAACTGTAATACGGGGTATATCATTCCAAGTATTTACTTGGTACATGGAAGCCAGAGTTGCTAGAGCATCCGCCATTTTATTTTCATCTCTAGGAATGTGATGGAATTCGACTTTATTAAAGAAGGGTAACAATCTTCTAGCATAATCTTTGTAAGGGAACAAGCCAGGGTGACGAGTATCCCAATCTCCTCTAATCTGATTTATTACCAAAGCTGAATCGCCATACACATCTAGAATTTTGATTCTGAGATCAATAGCTTCTTCGAGACCCATGATGCAAGCCTCATATTCTTCCATATTATTAGTGCAATCAAATGTTAACCTTGCAGTAAAAGGAATGTGTGATCCATGAGGAGTGACGATCACAACACCAATTCCTTTACCATAAGCATTCACTGCTCTCTCAAATATCATCCTCCAATGAGATTCAGGGTCGGGGCCTTCCTCAGGAAAAGGTTCATCACAATCTTTCACTTTCAGGAACATCACATCTTTATCGGGGAATTCATATTCTACAAACTGATGATCTTCCACCGGCTGGTGAGCAAGGTAATCTGCCAACACACTACTTTTGATAGCTTTTTGAGTGCAGTATTCAATATCATATTCAGATAACAACATCTGCCAACGGGCAATTCTCCCAGTAAGAGCAGGCTTCTCAAAAATATACTTGATTGGATCCATTTTGGAGATCAACCAAGTGGTATGATTCAACATATACTGCCGCAAACGCTTTTCCGCCCAGGCCAAAGCACAACACGTTTTTTCTAGCATGGAATACTGTGACTCACAATCAGTGAACTTTTTGCTGAGATAATAAATGGCGAACTCTTTCTTCCCTGTTTCATCTTGTTGTCCCAGAATACAACCCATGGATTTATCTAACACTGTCAGATACATAATCAACGGTCTTCCTTCTACCGGAGGGAGCAAGATAGGAGGTTCAAGCAGATACTCTTTAATACTCTCAAATTCCCTTTGGAAGTCATCCGTCCATACACAACCTTGATCTTTATTTAACAACTTAAAGATCGGTTCACTTTGCATTCATGTGGGAAATAAATCTGGAGATATAATTCAAACGCCCGAGGAAACCCCTGACTTGCTTTTCAGTTCTTGGTGCCGACATTTCTTGAATTGCTTTGACTTTATCAGGGTCAACTTCAATTCCTTTCTGGATAACGATAAAACCCAACAATTTCCCTGATCTAACTCTGGAGGTGCATTTATTTGGATTCAAGCGGAGACGATACTTCCTCAAACGCTGAAACAACTTCAACAAATCTTTTATATGCCCTTCTTCAGTCTGGGATTTGGCAATCATATCATCAACATATACTTCAATTTCCTTGTGCATCAGATCATGGAATAGGGTTGTCATAGCCCTCTGGTACGTTACACCAGCGTTCTTCAACCCGAAGGGCATCACTCTGTAACAGAATGTTCCCCAGGGTGTGATAAACGTTGTTTTTTCCATGTCCTCTAAAGCCATTCTTATTTGATTATACCCGGAAAATCCGCCCATGAACGAGAATACCTTGAATTTTGTTGTGCTGTCCACTAACATGTCAATATGAGGCAATGGAAAATCATCTTTTGGACTAGCTTTATTTAGATCTCTATAATCTACGCACATGCGGACTTTTCTGTCTTTTTTCGGTATTGGGACAATATTGGCAATCCATTGAGGATACTCTGACGTCACAAGAAAACCAGCATTAATCTGCTTGAGGACCTCCTCTTTGATCTTTACATCCATATCTGGGTGAGTTCTTCTCAGCTTTTGCTTAACTGGCGGACACTCTGGCTTCAACGGTAAATGATGCTCAACAATGTCTGTATCTAGACCAGGCATATCTTGATAAGACCAAGAAAAAATATCTACATACTCTTTCAACAGCTCAATCAACCCGCTCTTCACATCAGGATGCAACGATGCTCCAATCTTAACCTCCTTTGAATCTTCTTCTGAACCCAAATTAATCACTTCCAAAGGCTCCTTATATGGCTGAATGGTATTTTCCTCGTGCTCAAGCAACCGTGAGACCTCTTCTGGAATCTCATCATAATCATCTTCTTCGGCCCCGAACACAGGACAATCAAAGTTGGGAGAGGGTGCAGGGTCATTGTATTCAACGGATTTTTTAATTAATATGCACATGTGATTTATGATTGCTTTTAGAGACTGACACATATAACAAGTGATCATGCAGATTAATTTTCAGTTATTATTTATTTTGAAAAGGTTTTCTCTTTTTTTTATTACCATTTCCCAAGAAAAAGCAGAAAATAAAGACATATTTTTGGAAGCAAAGACAACTTTTATTAATGATCTTAACAGTCAAAGCAAACAGATAAGCTCATACAATACTTTCACCTTGGGCAGAGTGAAAGCTTTTCAAAAGAAAGAAACGGATTAATAAAACAAATTACTTTGAAATATGTATGCAAGAAGGAACATCAATGGTGACACAGTTCTGAACTCGGACTCAATGTGTCACATAATTCGGTACTTCCTGCTCTGCTTCATCCTCTTCAACAGCATTAATTCTGGAACCAATCGGATGGAGGTAGCCTCCGTTGTGAAAAACATCATGATAACTGTTCACAGAAGACTTTGACTTCAAACTTTCGCCTTTGCCATTATTTGAAGAGAAACCCAAACCAGCTCTGTTCTTGTTCGCGGGTGGATCCACAAGTTATCCCCAAACTGCATTATGACCATCGTGCACAACCTGTTGCGCGTCCTTCAGCAAAACCACAGAATTCTCATTCCTTCTTATGTTGTCAATAGATAGGGCTTGGAACTGGGTTCCAACATCAGCCTCATCCGCTTCTACAATACTAAAAGAGGATAGATGGGATATCAACAACGCCTGCTCCCCATTTATGATCACCACCTTCCCTTCACGCACAAATTTTAACTTCTGATCCAAAGTTGAAGTGACAGCCTCTGCTTCGTGTATCCATGGTCGACCAAGCAAACAACTATATGCGGGAATAATGTCCATTACCTGGAAAGTTATCAAGAACAAATATGGTCCTATATGGATGGGCAAGTCCACTTCACCGATGACAGATTTCCTCGACCCGTCAAAAGCCTTCATAATGATGCCACTCGGGCGCATGGATGCTCCTTGATACTTTAACTTCATGAGGGTACTCCTCGGTATAACATTTAGTGCGGATCAGTTATCAATTAGCACATTGGACAGCGAATCATTCTTGTAGTTCATAGATATGTGGAGGGCCAGGTTGTGATTCCTCCCTTCATTTGGTAACTCATCATCACAGAAGCTCAAATTGTTACATGATGTAATGTTTCCAATTACGCTGCTGAACTGATCTAATGGCATGTCATTTTCCACAAAAGCTTGGTCAAGTACTCTCATCAGTGATTCTCTATGAGCAGAGGAATTCATCAACAAAGCTAGAATAGATATCTTTGAAGGAGTCTGCAATAGCTGATCTACAATTTTGTAGTTGCTCATCTTAATTATCTTCAAGATATCATCCACTTCTTTCTCCAATGTAGCTCCACTAGTCTCTCCCGCGGCCTTCTTAGGCTCATTGTTCTCAGCAATTTTCTTTCCAGCAACAACATCCCTTCGAATAACCGACGTAAACACATGACCGCTACGGGTCACCCTGCTATTATCAGCTATATTTCCAACATCTGGCATTGGCTGGATGGGAATATATATCCCGTCTTCTAAGATTGTAGCGTTGTATTTGTAAGGCACATCCTTATCTGATTCATAGGGAACAGGACCTGACAGACTAATTACCAATGGGGCAACAGCTGGTTTGCTATGGTGCTCCACCTCAAGATAAGTGGGTGCACCAAAACAAGGTACAATGACGTTCACCCCTTCCTCAACACCATCAGCCATCAAAAAGTCATTTCTGGCAAAAAAATCTTCATCTGAAGAGAAATACTCATCCGCGGAGGCATACACTTCCTCTGACTCTTCTTCCATAAAACAAACTTCAACCATATCAATCTCATGATAATCATCTCTCTGACATATGATCTTGATAGTTCCATTGTCTAACAGCAACTGAACACCTTCCCTCACAATAGAACATCCTCGGGGGTCTCGACGGCAAACTATGCAAGATCCATATTGGTGTTCTACCTGACCAGCAGTACGGAAGAAGGTAGCATGCAACTGCACTAGATCCTCATTCAAATGATCCACATCAAAAATCCTGAATTCACCCGGACATCCAGAGACCATATTCACTTCCTCTTCATATTCTTCCCTAGGCCTGATTATATGGATTAAACCTTCATCCATCATCTCCTGCAAATCAGCCTTTATCTTCTCGCAACCCTATATATCTATATTGCAAATAGCACAACTGGCATGGTCATGCGTATAATAACTGAATTCACAGAGGTCTGCGTGCATCTTCACCAAATCTCCTCTAACCAGATTAATGTCAAAAATCCGGAAGTCACCTGGACAACCAGCCACCATATTTACAGCATTCACTCCTCCGTGCTTGGGTAGAGGATTGTCTTTCACATTAGGTCCCACGTCTTTGAAAGATAAAATTCCAGACTTCACCAACCTTTGCACTTCAGTCCTTAAAGGATAACAATTCTCAACACTATGCCCTGGTGCTCCCTGATGAAAGGCACATGTCTGGTCTGCTTTGTAATACCAAGGCAATGGTGCTGGTACAGCGAGAGGTGGTCGTGTCTGGACCAACTTCTTCTGAATCAATGCTGGTAGTATCTCTGCATAGCTTATGGGAATAGGATCATAGTTCTCCCTTCTCTGAGTATACCCTTGATTCCCCTGCTGGGACGGTCTCTGATAAGCAGCAGTAGTCGGAGCGACATTCATAACAGGAGTAACTGAGGCGACTTGCTGATGAGGCTGATAATTCTTTCTAGGAGCGTTTACCCTTCTCTCTTTCATAACAGCATTTGTATCCCCATCTTTCTTCTTGGTAAACCCATAAGCTGACTTTTTCACACCTCCAGATCCTTCACCCTTTGTCAAACGGCCTTCTCTTACTGCCTCTTCTAGGCGGACACCCATTCCTACCATCTCTGTAAAATCACTTGGGGCACTTGCTACCATTCTTTCGTAGTAGAAAGTGCCTAGCCTCTTTAGAAAAATCTTGGTCATTTCTTTCTCTTCCATGGGAGGAATCACTTGTGCTGCCACTTCGCGCCATCTCTGCGCATACTCTTTGGACGATTCTCTATCTTTCTGAACCATGGCCCTAAGCTGGTCACAGTCGGGCGCCATGTCCACATTGTACTTGTATTGTTTAATGAACGCTTCTCCCAAATCATTAAAAGTATGGATGTTGGCGCTGTCCAAGCTCATGTACCATTTCAACACTGCGTCGGTCAGACTATCCTGGAAAAAGTGAATCAGCAGACGCTGATCATCAGTGTAGGTAGACATTCTCCTCACGGACATCACCAAGTGAGCACGAGGGTAAGTGTTTCCCTTGTACTTCTCAAACTCCGGGACCTTGAACTTAGCAGGCACTTTAATATTCGGGACCAAACATAGCTCATTCACATTCTTCCCAAATAACTCTTTTCCCCTAAGAGCCTTCATCTCTCTTTGCATTCTATCAAACTGCTCTTGGAAATCATCCATTCTGTCATAAAGACCCAAGTCTTCACTCGGCGGAGGGAAAGGACGACACATATCTTCATTGACAAATGGAACCAAATTCACCGAAGGAGGTGCAGCAGGAACAGTATGCACCACAGGAGGTGCAGGAGTAGTAGTATTTTGAACCACTGGAGCATCTTGAGAGCCAAGATTGAAACCTTTAGGTGCAAAATTCTCTGGCATTCCCCATGGATAACCTTGAGGCAGACGGTTTTGAACAACAGCCAGAGTAGCAGATATAGGAACAGCAGGAACTTCAACATTTTCCCTTGTTGGTTGAGGTTGAACACTCGGTGGCTGATTCTGAGCAGCCACCAGAGCTTCCATCAGAGTAGTCAAATTGGCCAAGCCAGCCTTCAAAGCGGAGACTTCTTCGTGCAGCTTGTGATTCTCCTGTTCTAAGTTGTCCATCTTCTTTTTGAAGTTAGCCCGAGTGTTGTAGTGATGAGTCAGCTTGTTGAACGAAACAAAAAGTTGGGTAAGGCACCTGGATATGCATAATAAATGCAAGAAATATGTGCAATATGATGCATGACATGCAATGCACATGATTATTTTTACTTTATCATTTAATATTTCAAGGGATTTATGGATTATAGACACATTGCAAATATCAAAGTAATAAAGCTTTTGAAATACTGAAAACTTTCATTATAATAACTTCAAAATGGATTACAAGTTTCAAAGATCCCAAGTACAAGATGAAAGTACAGTCTAAAATCCTGAGAAGAGGAACTAATGGAGATCAATCTGTACGTTGGCGCTTCCCTGTGAGCCTGATAATCTGAGCCCTTAACCTCTGGTTTTCTTCCACATGTCTGATGGCAATCTCCTTCCAATCATCTGAATCAGGAAGTGAGTAATCCACACCTGTTTGAGGCTTAGGATAAAATAAATCCCCTTGCTTCTCCATAAACTCCATTGCTCGACTCTCAATAATCTCGATCAAATCGTCTTTCTCCTTCAAGTCTGCGCTGTAGGAACTCTCTAAAGTCTGGAACTTGTTCTTCCAAGCATCCCTTTCCTGTTGCATCCTAACTAAAGCAAGCTGCAGCTCTTCCAGATCATCTAATACAGGAGGAGTGATCTTCACAAACAAATCAGGCATGGGTGTCTCCCGAGTATACGACATCTTAAACCGAATGGCTCTCGATCGGATCCACTGAAGATATGGCTCCAAAGAAACAACACCTCTAGGTCCCAAATCCTTCCTACTCTTCTTATGAATGTGACGCCAGGCCTTCGCAATCTGCTCCCTAGCTTCCCTGTGGTCTTCTCCTTCCATCAGAAAGAAACTACTCAAATGAATACTATTTGGTTTATCCCTCATAGAGTAACCAAGTTGTCCCCGTGCAAGAACAGGGTTATAGCTAATTCCTCCCTTTGTACCAAGAAGAGGCACATTGGGGAAACTACCACAATTGTCAATAATCTCCACATCCTGGTAAGCTCGATGATACCAATCAATATTTGAGTGAGTAAGTGCCATGATCTTAGGATCCCAACGAGGTTCCTTCTTGACATCCTAAAAAGCATCAGACTGAGGCATATGAGAGATAAACCAACTGTACAACAAAGGCGTGCAACAGATAATCATTCCCCCATGATAGGAACTCCGAAGATGAACAGAGTGATAAGCATCACCCAACAGTGTAGGAACCGGGTTTCCAATCATGAAAATCCTGATAGCGTTAACGTTGACAAACTTGTCCACATTAGGAAATAAGAATAATCCATAAGCGAGTAAAGCAAAGATGGCCTCAAAAGCAACCGTACTCTTCATCCTTGCAAAGTAACGAGCTTTCTCCAATAAGAACTGAGCTGGTAATCCTCTAATCCCTCCTTTGGTAGTCATATGGGCTTGCACCTCAAACTTCCCCAGATGAATCAAAGCAGTAATATCATGTGGTTTTGGCTCACCCTCCAAACCAGTAAAAGGAACACGATCGGTAACAGGTAAATCCAATAGATAGGAATACTCTTCCAGTGTTGGCACCAACTGATAATCGGGAAAAGTAAAGCAGTGATACACCGGATCATAGAACTGGACCAAGGTCGAGAGAAAACCCTCATTCATCTTCAGCTTCATGAGAGGAATAATGGATCCATACTTCTTTCGAAAGTCTGCAGGACACTCGATCTCTGGAATTAGACTGATCAACTTATCTATCTTGGGATCCTTGAAATTGTATTTCCTTGTCTTTCTCTTTCTAGAACCCATGGTTTAAAAGTACCTGAGATATTCACAAACAGTCAACCTTTAAATCCCTTGAAATATTTTTTTTTTCAAAGGATGCTTATGAGTGCATGGATGCATGATGCAACAATCACACACAAGGTCACACATATAGGGTTCATAGGTTCAACGTCACGAGCATGAAGCCGAAGGTACTACCCATAAGGTATTGGTCTAAAAAGTTATCACCTGCCGAACAAGGTTCTAAGAGGTTCCCAGAGTCTACATCCTTCCTTCGGATATTGCCAACTTCCCGATTAACTCGGTAATTTGTAATATTCTCAAGAAAAACTCATCCGAGCATAGTGTCGCGTGACAACTACTTCTGGATTACTCCGTCATATCTTCCGCGCTACACCTAAAAGGCCAAGATGGATTAGGTAATCTACGGTCCTCAGCTTCGGCAGGCTCCCAGGTCGAAAGCAGTACGTCTTCCTGATTACTCGGTAAACGACACTACAGCCAAAGGGGCCTCCACTGAGTGGGGGATCTCATGCCTCCTTTTTGGGATTACTCCCTCAAAGTTAACATGACTATATTTCCCGTCCTATCTTAAAGTTTGCCCAAGTCCAGGTATAGGACTTATGAGTAATCACCAAGCACCCTGTAAACTAGGAAAATCCAGACAAACATAAATACAAAATATAACACATAAACACAATAACACATATACAGATATAAACAAAGATAGGCTCAACCCACTTAGGGATGGACCAGCAAGAGGTCAATCTTTCCCCAGTGAAGTCGCCATTTTTCTGTAGCGATAGAAATGTTTAAGACTAAGCCATTGGATTGACTAGACTTTATACAAATCAAAATCAAAATCGCCACCGCGCTAAGGAATGGGAAAAGAGTGAATAACCCAAAAAGGGGGAGAGATTCAAGGTAAGGGGGTTGTTTATGCAAAGGGAAGGTATTAGCACCCTAAACATCTACGGTACTCCGCAGGAACCTCTTTGAAAAAATCTGTATATTTTGGTTATGAAAATGTGTTATGTATAAAATGGATGGTGGAGGTGAGAAAAGAAATATATTTTTTATGATTTTTGCACCCGCCGCGGTTGCGAACCTTTAGTGCCTACGTACCACCTTTCGTGCAATAGGGGATCAGGGTACACGTAGTTCCTCTTTTGAAAATTTGAAATACAAGTGTGTTGGTTAATTTTATGAGATAAAACATCATCGTCATTGTCCGTGTGGAAAACATACTTACTACCCACAATCATGAGAAAGGAGAATTTGCATCATCTCAAAGTGGAGGATATGGCTTGTATTTTAAAATCAACAATGCTTCACTCAACACCCAAGTGGAAAATATATCTCTTTACTACACATTGTAGAAGTATAGTTGTTTGCATCACTACAAAGATTGAAAAGAGTCTAATATTTTAAGAAAAGTTTTAAAATAAAAAGCCAAAGTGGCAAAAATGGTTTGAAATGAGATTGATTGACTTTTAGTCTTCTCACAAAAATGTCAAGGTATTATTAAATTGATTGAAATTTATTTACGAAAATGTTTTGAAAATGCATGGACCTAAGTCCGAGTTTATTATGAAAGTGTTTCAAGTTTAGAAATAAGAAGAGTTTTTAAAAGGAGAGAGAAGACTTTTGAAATTAAAGAAAATAGGAGAAGAAGAAGGGGTTATCCTAAAGCATAAGGTAAAAGTTAGGGATAAGAACCATCTAACCGACAAGAAGCCAATACTTGACATTATGAGTCAATATAGAATTCCCATTCTTTGGATTAAAACCAAGCAAACAAAGATACTAGACCTCTTTAGAAAACCAAACTTCAAGTGTATTAAGTCTTCGCAAAAATTGGGCAGAGTAACGGTTGTATACGGGTGAATTCCAAATTACAAACAAAGTATGTAATCATAATAACCTGCACACAATACAAACAAACAACCCAATGTCTTGAGGTAAACCTCAAGAACTCCAGACAAAATAATGAATAAAAGTCACAAAGTCTCCAAGATAGGCCAAGGTCTCTAATCCTAAGTCCATAAAGTCCAATGCTCCATAATGCCAAGGATAGTAACCAAATAGTCCAAGCATCATTAAAGATTTTTATGGTTCATGTTGATTATTAGGTGTCTTTAAAAGGAAAAGAAAAGCTCAAGTGTGAAGAATAAAAATGACATAAAAGTAAATGCTCAAGTGAGCAAAACAAAAAAATGGCATGAAATGTAAATGCTTAAATTAATTGGTACATAAAGCATAAAAAATAAAAGCATGAAGTAAAGTCAATTGTTAGAAATTAGTGGTTAGTTGGATGACCATCTTGAAACTTTCATTAGGAACTCATTAGAGGATTGGTAGAACCAAAGCCTCCACATAACAAGTTGCATTTGCTTTTTGTCAAGTATATCATCCATTTTGGAATTATCAAAAGTAACATTTAATGATCAACGATGTTTAAGTGATCCGCGTTGCCCAAAGGTGTTCTAGATCCATTAGAGGATTGGTAGAACCAAAGCCTTCACACAATGAATCTCAAGGTTATTGGATCAAAGAGATCAAATTAACATACTTGGGCTTGCAATCATAAGTTTGGGCCACGAATGATCGTTTATTCGAATTGGGACAAAATTTAGCACTATGTTAAACAATCGTAAGTGGACTTATGTAGAAGTCGCACCTATTTTAAGGTCGGTCAATAGCAATCTATGTACTTCATGTTTGGACAAATGATATAGAGATCACCATCCCTTAACATGTATCACAATTAAAAAAAAATAAAGGGATAAGACGAAGAGGGAGGGGAATGATAAGCTAATTTGGATTACCATTTCAAAATTCTTTCATCTTTAAATTCAACCACTCCTCTAGATGGATTAAAGCACTAAACATATCATTAATCCAAAGCACCAAAAATGAATTAAATAATTCACTCTTAGGTAGATTTGAATTGATGAACATTTATCCAACTTCATCTACATCATAAAGTACATTAAGTTTAAAGACAAATAGGACATTTAAAATTGAAATCCAAATTATCCATCAAAGAGAATGACCAGAAAAATATTTGAGTCAAAACAGCTCCAAAATAAGGAAGCAAAAGTATTTTTGGCACTGTTACAATCAATTGCTTAGACAACAACCTATTGCATCAGTGCAGTTTTTTATCAAATCAATTTTCTGTGACAATCAATTGCAATGTTACAACAATTGATTGCAACCTGTAAAAAATCAGTAGAAAATAGCATTTTAAAGATCAAATTCTTGTTCCAACTTTTCATCAAACACCTTATGACCATGGATCCAATTGAGCATGAAAATTCCCGCAAATTTTGAGAAAATAGCACTAATGGAGTTATAAAACAGTGCTCAATGAATCAAAACCAGAAATCCACAAGAGATCACATTGTGAAAGATGATGATCCAACTTACCAAAGGTAGAATTTGAGAATTATCAAACAACTTCAGAATTTGTTTCAATTCAACAACAAGAATCAATCACCAAAGCTTGGATGTAGAGAATTGATGAAGAAAAAATGTTTGGATAAAGGTTTAGCTCAAAGATTAGTAAGCTTCAATGCAAAGCTTACTAACTTTTTGAAAATGGAGCTTTGAGTGAATTTGGTAAAATGGAGAGAATTGAGAGATTTTTTAGCAAGATGATTTTGGCTATCAAAAGCTTATGATTTGAATTAAATGAGGTCTCTATTTATAGAGTTTTAGGATTGGGATTAGTGGTAATTTGGCAATTGATTCTTGGAGCCAAATTTGAATTAATGATATAATTTCAAATTATGCAGAAAAAATTGGAGCCAAAATGATCACAGTTTGAATTTGCTGGCTTTTTTTCAAAAAACACGTGCATTTTGCCATTATGAGTCAATACATACATGGTATGTGTCGATACATCCTAGTTGCATAACACAGCATGTATCGATACACGCCTCTATGTGTCGATACATATTGTTATTCCAACACATTACAGAATCACACAAATTGCATGAGTCGATACATAACATGTATGTGTCGATGCATGCTAGTTAAACAAACAGGATGAGTCGATACATACATGCATGTGTCGATACATTCTAGCTATAAACAACAAAATGAGTCGATACATACATTTATGGGTCGACGCGTGATGGATTTTTTTGCCACAATGCAGGATCAATCAACTTTGCATGACCTTATTTGTTGGATGCTTTGACTTGGTACCTACAAAACACAAATTGTGCAAGGACGAAGACAAATATTTTTGTATTTTGGTTAGAGGTTAGTCAACAACACATATACAAGATACACAACCAAGGTTCTTGGAAATTCCTCAAGAGCAAACTAAAAGATAGTAGATAGAGCAAGATGAAGAACCAACCCTAATGTGATCCTGTTATGATCAAGTTGACATGATATGATAGAGGAATCTTAGAGGCAAAATTTGGGGTACAACACCATCCATGAAGGAGAATAATTTATGTTGTGTGGTGTTGTCAACTAGAACATCAATATGGGGAAGCGAAAAGTCATCTTTGGGGCTTGCCCTGTTCAGGTCTCTATAATCCACACACATACGTACCTTACCGTCCTTCTTAGGTACTGGAACAACATTAGCGACACATTGTGGATAGGACGTGACAACTAAGAAACCGGCATTGAACTATTTCATGACTTCAGTCTTGATCTTTTCAGACATATCCGGCCACATACAACGAACCTTCTGTTTCACTGGAGGGAAGTCCTCTTTTGTAGGTAGGCGATGAACCACAATATCGGTGTCAAGTCCGGGCATGTCTTCATACGACCAGGAAAAAACCTCAACATAGTCATGTAGCATCTGTATTAACTGTTGTTTGACATTGGGCTCCAAGTTAGCACCTATCTTGACTTCTTTTCTGTCCTCTTTAGTACCCAAGTTCACTGTCTCAACTGGCTCCTCATGAGGCTGTATTTCCCTTTCTTCCTGTTGTAACAGTCTGGAAAGCTCTCCTGGTACCTCACAATCTTCCTCACCTTCGTCCTCGGCTTGGTTGATCAGATTTTCAAAGTCATAATGAGCAATAGAAGAACTGTTATCAATGGGATCCAGAGTGGATGTGGATCTGAAGTTTGATATGTGAGTGTGTGTAAGAGCATAGTTGTATATTTTTTGATAAAATAAAGAGGCAGAAAAGAAAAACAAAGAGCGTAAAATTTGTATGCGAAACGTCCAATGTTTTATTAACGACATATGAAATGAAGTAATGACCCTCACAAATATACCATTGTGACTCAGGTAAGACACAAGGCTGTAATGTTTCAATTGTTCAAATATTACATTTCCATAAAACAAAAAGACAAATTACTCTTAAATAAAAGAGATGGTAACAAAATCTTTGGCCTCCTAATTGCTGAGTCCACCGCTGATGGTTGCGAAGATCCACTTGTTTAGGTCACAACTATCGTCAAGATATTCTGTGGCAGAGATAACATCAATAGCATTGATTCCTAGGCCATGCTTGGGCATAGGTGTAGTTATGACGTTGGGAGTCTCAGAGGGATCAAATTTAACCTCCTCTGCATCAAATAAGGTCTTGCACCTTGTTCTTCAAAGACCAAAAATCATTTATATCATGCCCTAGTGTTTCAGAGTGGTAGGCACATCGAGCATTCGGGTTGTAGCAAGGAGATGAAGTGTTGGGATTCTTAGGAGCTTCTTTCAGGGTTACCAAATTGGACTTCAACAGATGTGACAAGACCTAGGATAAGGTCATGTTGATCCAGGTGAACTGTCTTCTAGGCGCAACTGGCCTGCGTTGATTCTTCCTTTGTTGGTTTGAGGCAGGATTGGAAATCATAATAGCCCCTACCGTCGAATGATGCTATGTTTTATCATAATTTCTTTGGCTGTAAGCAGCACTGACTTCCTTTTTCCCATGAATGGTTTCTTTTCTATAGTGGAGGATGCTTCTCTCTAGATTTTACCACTTTTAATTCCAGCCTCTACTCGTTCACCAATCAGTATCAATTCAGTAAACCCAACAGAAGAACTTTCAATCAGATGGTCAAATAATGGCCCGGATAATGTGCCCAAGAACATGTCCACCGGCTCCCTATCAGACAATGCAGGCTGGACTCTTCCCACAAGGTCTCTCCATTTTTTGGCATAATCTTTAAAGCCTTCACTAGAATCCATAGACATGATTCGCAGTTATGTACGGTTTGGAGCGAGGTCAGCATTATATTGGTACTTCTTATAGAAAGCAGCAGCCAGATCTTCCCAGTTACGAATGTTGGTTCCCTCCAGCTGATAGAACCACTATAATTGAGTCCTCGATAGACTCTCTTTAAAGAAATGAACCCATAAATTCCTGTCAGCAGTGTGCGGCTGGATCTTCCTGGCATAAGACCTAAGATGCAACTTAGGACATGAGACCCCATCATATTTAGAAAATGCAGGCACTTTGAACTTTTGCGTGATAACCACTCTAGAAACCAACCCTAGCTCTTCGAAATCCAAGCCAAGTACCTTCTAAACTTCCATGTCCTTGAGACGGTCCTCCAGTTGTTTGTACTTATCATCAGCAGGAGGGTATTGTTCCTCGGTGTAATCAGCTTCATCTTCTTCAGACTCGATTGTATTATGGTCTTCTTCTCTTGGCTATCCTTCATGATTGTCTCTCTCTCTCTCTTAACGGAGTTGCAAGCTCAGAAACTTGCCTCACTGGTCCTTTGAACCTTCTTCCCAAATTCAGAACACCCACTGGCCTCTTTTTCTTCTTCTTGCCCTTGAGAATCAGAGCTTTCAAATCTTCTTGTCCCTTAGCCAGATTCAGGAACATTTGTTGGAATTGAGCATTCTGTCCCTGAGGCTCCTTAATTGTTTGTTCAAGAGCCATTGCTGAAATAAACAGCGAAGAAGATAAGAAGCTTGTCCTGAAACCTGTTTATGCAATGATATGTATGATATATGTATGTAATGTTTTCAAGGATTTCTAAGACTTAAATTTTCTTATCCAAAGAGAAAACAAACATTAATTGAATTAAGAAGTTTAAGCGGTTACAATGATGCCTCTAGGGCTCACAAAGGAAGTAACAAAGCAAAAATGAACTCTCATAGCAAAAAAGGACTCAAGCTTCCCACGGGCATATCCTCTTTGGTGTAATATAGGCATTTATACGCTTCTCTTCATGAAGTAGCCCGGTGAGCTCTAAAAATTTCTTCTCGTTGGCATAGAATTTGGTTTCAAAGGTATCTCGTTCCTCTTTAAGTTGAATCCCGGATTTTTGTAACTCCTTGAAATTAGTCGGCATGTCAGGATAAAGAACAATGTAAGGAGTGTCTCCCTCAGCAATAGGCTCTATGATGATGGGTAGAATGGCCTCATAAGGCATCCTGAGACTTTGAGCACTGGAAAATGCCCACTTAAGATAAGGCTCCAAAGGAATGGAGTTCTTATGCCCTAGTGTTTTACTATCAACTTTGTTCACCATGCCCCAAGCTCTTATGAACCACTGGCGATAACCTTGAACATTATTCTCATAGTCGAATACGACTCCTTGGACAAGTATATCATGAGAACCATCCCTCCTAGCATAACCAAACTGTCGTAATGCTAAACAAGGATTATAAGTGATTCCTCCCCTAATGCGTAGGAGAGGGACATTAGGGAATTCTCCACAACGGTCAATGATGGTAACATTCTCCAAGGATCAAGGACACCAATGAATTTTCGAATGTGTGAGGGACATCAACCTATTAGACCATCTCATGCCCCGCTCATTCTTCAACACGGATCAAGGCAGGTGCGAAATAAACCACCTAGCCAACAGAGGAGTGCAACACAGTAGGGTACCTCTTCTCTTTATAGTGCAGGTATACAGAGAGTGTATAATGTCTCCAAGTAAAGTAGGCACCGGCTTATGAGATTGAAAAACCTTGACCATATTCACATCTATGAGTGGGTCCGGATTAGGGAATAGTACCATCCCATAGATGAGAAGGGCCAACACTTCTTCAAAAGCTTGTAAATCCAGGGTATCCCAAAAATGGTGAGCCTTCTCAAATAGAAACTTAGCTAGAAACCCTTTGACGCCTCTTCTTGTTTCCCAATTTGCCACTATATCGGACCATTGTAAAGACAGAGCATGAGAAATCTCTTCAGGTTTTGGGTCTCTTTCTATACCATTGAAGGGTAACTGATCAAGAATGGGCACCCCCGATAACTGAGAAAATTCCTCTATGGTGGGCACAAATTGGTAATCAGGAAAGGTGAAGCAGTGATGTAAGGGGTCGAAGAACTGAAAGAGCACCTTCAACATTTTTTCATTGGGGCTTGAGGTGACAAGATTGAGAAGTCGACCATGTCTTTTAGTGAACGGAGAGCTTTCAGGAACCCTTGATGCTAATTCCTTGAGTTGAGGAGGTACCCTTATGAGGTTGACTTGGATAGTATTCCTACGAGTGGATGCCATGTCATACAAAACAACACAAAGATAAGTCCTAAAAATACTTGAAATGGTTAGTATGATATTCCATGTTATGATGTTATGATATCATGATTATGCTAAGAAAACACAAATATAGCAAGCACAAGAAAATCACACAAAGACCTTAGGTTTAAAGTTTGCATGGGTTTTCAAGTAAGTACCCTCTTGAATTTTAGTTGGCTCAACCTGTCCTAGAAAGTAATTGAGTTCTAAGGGATCTCAATATCGCTGATATTTCCCACAAGTCTCGTTCCAAATGACAACTGAGTGTAAAAGAAAGCTTCTCAAATGCAATTTTGTTTTGATGAAGACAAACAATAATTGACAAAGAAGGCAAAGATTTTTGATCCAGCTAAAAGCATATGTGGATAAAGTCTTCAAAGCACTTAGCAAAATTTCAAGGTATAATGGTAATACTTACTTTGAACTTAAGACATAGATGCTCAATGGTCAAAAGAAATATTTTATATTGTCCAAATCTTTACTCAAGTTTTTCTAAAGCTAAAAATCATTTTTTACTTGAGTGCAGTCGATTTTCATATTAGTGCAATCGATTGTATGCTTCAAATTTTTCAAATCTTTTGCTACTGTTTCTAAGTGTAATCGATTTGCATGTTTATGCAATCGATTACACTAAATCAATTTTTGCTACTGACTTCACATGCAATCGGTTTACACTCTTGTGAAATCGATTGCACACTCAAAATATTTGAAATTCTAGCTGTTGAAACCCCGTGAAATCAATTTACACAAAGGGTGCAATCGATTGCATGCTGCACGATTTTGAAAAACAGCAGCTTTGCACATACCTGTTTATAACACCATTTCATGGAAACCTTTCACTCAATCTTGGCAATTGTTCATGATTTATCTCCAGAACCTTATGTTGTTTCAAAAAGGTGCTATGAACATATAAATACTCATTTTCAAAATCATTTCAACACCTTTTCCAATTATATTTTCTGAATTTTCAAAAAACAAACTCAAGCTGTTATACATTTTCATACAAAAGGTTTTTGCACACTTTCACATATTGTTAACCAGAAAACTCTGAGCATTATATATCTTGAGTCATTGTATACTATTATCATTGGAAGAGAAGATCAATTCATTATTTAAATCACTCAAAGTGATCATTGCTACTCAAACTCACTCAAATCAAATATTGCTATATACTTGCTTATTTTTCAGGATTGTTGGAAATAAGTTTAAGTGGTTTTATAAATCTTGTTTTTCCAGGATTGTTGGATACAAGTGAAGTCACTTTGAGAGGATTGTTCTCATTGTTGACATAGTGAAAATCCAAGAGGATTATTCTTGGTCCAAGAGGATTGTTCTTGGTTTTGGGTAGTTCTTGTTTAAGGTTGCCACAATAAGGAAATCTCTTTCATGTTGAAAGGGGACTGGAGTACTCTCGGACTGTGAGGGGAAACAGGATATATCGCTTGTGTCTCTTTATTTTTCTTCAATTTACTCTTTCATAAACTCACAATAAACCAGAAAAATAATATCCATCATCACTAAAACCAGAATTTTTTAAAGTACCTAATTCACCCCCCCCCCCTCCTAGGCGCACTTCGTACATACACTAAGTTGCCACCAAACAAAACTCGAGAGTCAAATCTCAATGAGTGTAGTATCGAGTATCAACCGACTTCGGGCTACACCAAAGACGGCTATCTCACTACTTCCTAATGGACAAGTTGTTCAATTAAAGGTTCTCAGATCAGTTGATGCTTTATGACACCATGCAGTGGCCCCGTATTCTCCTTGACTACTTAAGGGCTACCAGTACCAACCAACGTGTCGCATCAATGTAGCTATTGCTTTGACCGTGTCGGTATACCCCGCACAGTTTCCACAATCTATTGCTACTTACCTAAAAGGTGCCCTAGATCCGGGTGTAGGATCTATAGTAACCCAAACAAAGCCCTCAAAAGTAAAGAAAACAAAGCATACAAAAGCAGTTAAATAATGAGCTAACTCTACGGTAACCCAACTTTTTATAATTCCCCAGCAGAGTCGCCAGTTCTGTGATACGGTGGCAGAACCAACTGTTTATACTGGTTTTGCATTTGTGTTTGTAAATGTTGCGGTAAGCAAGAGTCGCCACCGACTTTTCTTTTATCCAACAAAGAAAAGGGTGAAAAGAATAGAAAAATACCTTTTCGAGAGTTTTCTGAATAAGAGGGGTAGATTATGGAAAGGGAAGGTGTTAGCACCCTTTCCATCCGTAGTTTTCTACGGCCTCTTAGATGCTTAGCTCTTTTTAAGAAATAACTTGTGCTTTGTGTGTTTAAAAATTTTTTGAAAAGCCTTAGTGTGGCGATTCTCTGTGATAACTCTTGTATCAGTCCTCAAGAGTGTTGATAAAGCAAATGTTTTTGAAAGTTGTTTTTGAAATGTTTTTATGTAGGTGCAAAAGTTTGTTTCGAGCAAGCATCTAGGAACTATCTACTTATACTCGAAAAGGTTTGTTATTTTCCTCATATCCTTTAGACAGTGCTATCCTACTATTAGTGTGTAGGTAGCCCCATCGTTGGATGTATAAGGGACATTCGAAGGGACGTTACGGTCACGAAGGAAACTTGGAAAGAAATTTTAGTAACTGTCCTAAAGTTCTAAGATCACTTTTAATTGAGGCAGCATCGAGAGGGTCATCGAGGGACTTGTGATCTTTCAAACTAGAGGACAGCCACTAAAACTTCTCACATTTTGAGAATTATGACTATTTTCCGAAGGCAGCCGAAGTGGGGTACCCTAGAGGTTTATATGTGCATAGTGTTCAATTCAGTTATTTATCTTGCGTTATTAGATTTGCTAGCGTTTGATTTCAGTCTTTTCATACAATCTTATTTACTAACAGTTAATACTTTGCAGGAAATGTAAAGTGCGGAAAGTGGAAACCTAGACTATTACATGGCTTCGAGGAGGGGATGTTTATAATGTACACAAATTTGGGAGTGCAGAAATTAAAAGCAGAAAGTAAAGCCTAATTACTATTACGTCCCAATATACGGTTACATCAATAATGTAAAAATGTGAAAATAAAATAACACGCGAAAAAGGTTGAAAATTAGTCTAAAAACCTAATAAGAAAAATCTTTTTTTTTTGTTGTTTTTTTATTTAAGAAAATAATCAAATGGAAATTGTCCTAAAGTCTATTTAGAAAACGAAATTAATCAAGAAATTATTCTAAGCTCTTTTTTGTTTTTATTATTATGAAAAGAAAATAATTAAATCTAAATTAAATCCTAAGTTCTAATTTATTTTAAATTAAAGAAAATATCTAAATACTTATTTAATTTATTTACAAAATTAGTTTTAATTAAAAAAAATTAATATTGTTTGGTGATTTTAATTAATTAATTGATTTTTATTTTGGTTATTTAAATAAATAAGGAAAAAACAAAATAAGAAAAAAAAGAACTAAAAAAAATATAACAAAAATGTTGAATGGGCCTAGGTATGCAAAAGAAATAAGCGGGGGGTGTTGTTGAATTTGTTGGGCCCAATTGAATTTTAAGCCCAGGCCAATGTTGTATTAGGTGTGGAGTGGTCTTGAGAGCGCGTGATGAATTTCCCATTTGAAGCCCTTGGATCCAGCTCAATGATGATCTGATGGTTAGATTCGATGGTGTTTGGTAAGCCTATGGCCAAGCAATGCATCTGATCTATAGAAAACAAATTAGAAAAGTAAAACTACTGGACCTGGGACTCGAACCCAGGTCCTCTCCTTCACAAGCGTGTTTCATTTCCAACTGAGCTAACATTCATTTGTTATATAAAATAACATCAATATATTATATGTAAAACAACGTGCCATCTGGAGAGAAAAAATATATTTAAAAAAACGCGCGCTTATTTGAATTGGCCAATGGGACGATGAAATGCTTCATCCTCTTCCTCCCTCTGTCGTCTTAGGTATTGCAGTCTATAGTGACAGTTTTCATTTGTCACTATAGCACCTGCATCTTACAAAATTCACAACATGCAACATAAATTAAATGTGAGGCCAGGGGTCGATTGGCCTCAACCTCCTGAGCACAATGGTACCACTGGTTTGGTCTAATTTTTACTGATTTGAAAAACCCCAATTTGAAGGTTCAAACCCTAACCATGGCCAATTGTGATTCCTGCATCAAAACTTCAATCCAAATATATAGGAAGCTTGCAAACACTCATATAATCAACAATGCATTGTCAAAATAAACTTAAATTACATGAATCAAGCAAAGAAAAATTGAAAAAAAGTGCAAACCGTGTGAGCTTGATGAGGCGTTTGGTGATGCTTCAGGGCTTAGTAATGATTGTAAACGCTTCAGGGGACGTCCAGGAATGTATTTGGATCTTTTGTTTGGGTTGACGAAGGCTGGAACTGTGTTTTTGAATTTCACAATTTTGACAAATTTTGCAATTTGGTATGCTCTTTTCAGGCTGTATATGTGTGTCTTGAAGCTTGCTAATGTGTCCTTTATATAGAGAGGGGGGAGGAGACAAGAGAACAAAGGTAATAACAACCATAAACATGTGTTTTTAAAGCCATGAATGATGTTTTGTAACTTTGCCAAAGACATGGAATCTTGTCCTTTTTCAAGGTTGGATGCACTAGACATTGCTTGCACGAAATTTATGGGCCTAGGCTGTCCAAAACATCAGCCCAAATGCCAAAGCCTATTTCCCCTTATTTTATACAATTTTATTATTATATTTATTTGAATAAAATAAAATAAATATGAATAAAATAGCTACAAAATGTAAGGCATGGTAAGAATGATTTTAGAGGTCCTCTGTGAGCTTAGGAAGATGCTTGAAATCCAAGAAATTAAGCCCTTGACTTAAAACTTCAAATTTGCTCAATGCAACAAATCTTGAAATTTTCCAAATTTTCCCAACTTGGGAAAGCCATAACTTGCTCAATTTATATCTCATGATAATGATCTTGGACTTTTTGGAAAGCCCAAGATGTCTACGTCAACCCATCTTTTGATGAATTTTGCATTTGAAGATGTTATCTTGATGTAAAAGGTCTTGGAAAAAAGTGGCTTTTGTTAACTTTCTGAAAATGACCTGTAATGTCTGAGCTTGTATCTTTCAAATGGTGCATTTCTTGGACTTGAGGGCTGTAGGGAATGAGATTCTCTTCAATATGATCTTTGGTTAAGGAAAATTTATGAATTATATGGAAGTTATGTCTGGTCAAAGTTCAGTTGACTTTTCCTATAGAAACCTTAATTTAGCAATTTTTGACTTGTGATAGATTAGGAGCATTTCTTGAGGAATCATGATCAACCCTTGATAAAATTATGAAATCACTTCAAAATGTTGATGTTGACCAAAAATCTTGATATTTGACTGTATATGAGCCACAGTTGACTTTTGACCTAGCACCATTGATTTTCAAGTATTTGGGCAATTGAATGAGAAAACTTGTAGTGGGAGGCATGAAATTTGTCATGGACAATATTTAAGGAATATTAGGACAATGGAAAACATTTGAGACCTTTGGAGCTCACACATCATGATAAAAAGTGAAACCCTGGCTAGAGGTTCATTGCTTAGGAGGAGAATTTGTCTGGTCAATTCTTGGTCAACCTTGAGCAATTGAGGATCTTTAGGAGCATGCTTTGAGTAAAAATGGGAGGGCAAATTTTGGGGTACAACATGAAGAATTAAAAGTCCAATTGTCCTTGTATAAACTTAAACCTTAATTCTGAGTCATCAATGCTTCAGGAGGTGTCTTGAGCGGATCAAACCTTGTGCAGTCTTGAATCAATGGAGATCTTGTGAGAGAGCTTTTGAGAAATTGAGAGTGAAAATTTTGGGGTACAACAGCTACCCCTGTTCAATCTTCTTAAACCTGAAGAGTTAGATTGGCGGGTCCGCCATTCGTGACTTAAAGGTGAAAGATGATTGAACACTAGAGTTCCCAGAAATTTGCACTCGATGATGTATTGATCTGGGAATGGGATTACGGATGCCATTTGGAGAGATGATGATAGAAACTGGGAGAAACGTCAACATAAATCTTTAGTTGATTCGTGCTGAAAACTAGGTATCTTGTCTGTCTGTGACGGGAAGAATCAATTCTGATCCAGAAGAGGTCTTTGGATTAATGATTTTTTTCTATAAGGAACAAAAGGGGTTAGTTGTATGTGATTGTATGCATGGTGTAATGATGTTCTAAAAATAAATTATATTATGTTGTATGTATATGTTTTGTATGTTATATGATGTATGAATGTGATATGTTATTGAAGCATATCCTTGACAGATACTGGGGAGCCTTGAGAAGTTAAATCTCAAACTGCTTTTGAAGGTGAAGAGTATGTGTATCTTTAGACTTTGTTAACAATGCTTTCCTGGGGATTTCTGCTTTGTTGAAAAGAAACTCGGCTAAGGAATATTAACTTGCTTGAGAAGACTCTATGGAGAGTGTTGATTTTTGCTTGGGAACCAAAATTCAGGAGTTTTAGTCGTCCATCACTCTGTGAGGAATTACCTCTTGAAAGTTAGTTGTGATCAGATCGGATTCCAGGCTTCACAATAACTTGTTGGGGATAAAGAAATTAACTGTTATTTGGTCGGATTCTAGGCTTTCCAAAAACTTGTTAGGGATAAAGAAGTTAATTGTTATCTGGTCAGATTCCAGGCTTTACAGCAACTCGCTGGGATAGTGGAAAACTCTACTAGGGAAGAGGAGTTTTATTAGTGATCTGTAAGAATTAAACTATTATCTGGTCGGGTCCAGGTTTCAGCAACTCGAACTGTTAACTGGTCGGGTCCAGGTTTCAGCAACTCGAACTGTTAACTGGTCGGGTCCAGGATTTGTAGTAGATGGAGAAATTAAGTTACTATATGGTCAGGTCCAAGCTCTAGCCACTTGAAATTGAGTTTTACTGTTATCTGGTCGGGTTCAGTCTTCAGCAATTTAAACTTGAGATCAACTGTTATTTGGTCAGGTCCAGGTTTCAGTAACTCAAACTGTTAACTGGTCGGGTCCAGGCTCTGTACATGAAGGAGTTAAACTAATATCTGGTCGGGTCCAGGCTTTAGAAACTAAATTTGAGATTTACTGTTATCTGGTCGGGTCCAGGTTTCAGAAATTGGAGTTTTTATCTAGTCGGGTCCAGGCTTCAGAATGTTTAACTGGTATCTGGTCGGGTCGAGGCTTAAATTGTTGACTGGTCAGGTCCATGATTAAGCAATTTGAGAAGTTAAACTAATATCTGGTCGGGTCCAGGTTTTAGTAACTTGGAATTGAGATTTACTGTTATATGGTCGAGTCCAGTCTTCACAGTAAGTTAAGAGTAGGATGAAGTTGAACTAGTATATGGTCGGGTCCAGGCTTCATAGTAACTTGCTTGAAAGGATGAAGTTGATTGTTATCTGGTCGGGTTCCAGGCTTTTATAGAAACTTTCAGAGATGGCAATGACTCTGTTGACGACTTCATTGGGGATTTAGGGGTTGCGGTCCCTTGATTTGTAATAGTCTGCGAGGAAAACTCAAGATGGGGAATCTGTAGTTTGTTGGAGAAATAAACCCTGTTGAAGAGGGTATTTTACGAACTATTGGGGAAGATTTTTTTTAGGAAGAAGTCCATAAGGCTTCTTTTTAAGACCAACTCCAGCTGGGGAGAGGATCTTCTGGAGATTGAAACTCTGGCTGGGGATTTTATGAGTCCAAATTTGTGGGGATAATGCTATTGAAATAACTTTGTGGGGATATCTCAAATGCATCTAAGGAGATGCTTGTTACTGTTCTTAAGCATACATTTGTTAAAAGTTTAATCATGATCATATACATATGTTCATTCAATTTTAGTCATTGGACACTTTTGCACTCAAAACAGGAAAAACAAAAAAGTTTCCACTTCAAAGTATATTTGTATTGATGTTTTACCTATGAATTAGGCGTTTTGGTACAAAGAGACCGAGATCCTAGTAAGAGGAAATCCTCTAAAGAATGGAAAGCATAAAAAGTGAAAACAAAAATAATAGCCATGTGAAAGTGATCTCATTGAGTTCCAACCCCACTATTGCCCATATGTCTTCGAACATTATCCCTTGTCGTAGAATAGAAGTTAATTGGATTGATCTTAGACCATTTGAACTCGGACCTTGGTAATAAAACCGATTGTAGAGATACCACGGGACATATTTAATGTACCCCAAAATTTGTCCTCCCATATTTCTCAATACATTTCAAGTGAGGTCCTCAAATTGCTCAAGAAAGTCCAAGAGTTGACCAGACAAACTCTCTCCTAAAGGTAGTCTACCTCAAATTAGGGTTTCATGTTGCATCAATATATCTGACCCCAAGGGACCCCAAATGCTCACCATTGTCCTAATATGTTCTCAATATCATCCATGTCAAGTTTCAAGCCCTACAGAGAAAGTTTGCTCAGTCAATTGCTCAAAAGCCTGAAAATCGACTATGCTAGGGCAAAAGTCAACTGTGGCCCACATACAGTCAAACTTCAAGATTTTTGGTCCACATCCTCATTTTGAAGTATTATTCATCATTTTATCAAGGGTTGATCATGATTCACCAAGGATTTCTCACAATTCATCAAAACCCAAAAGTTGCTAAATTAGGGTTTTGTAGGAAAAGTCAACTCAACTTTGACCAAGCATAACTTTCTCATACTTTATAAGAAATGATCCATCCAAAGCTCATTTTGAATAGGATGAAATTCCCTACAATTAATCTTCATTTCCCAAGTTCAAAATATGCACTCACAAGAAGTTATGAATTTTGACATTATAGGTCACTTTGAAAAGTCAACAAAAACACATTTTTTGTCAAAGCTTCATACATGAACATGGAATACCAAATTGAGATGAGACCAAAAGGTTTGCTTAGATTACATATCAAGCTTTCTAAAAAGTTCCAAGAACACCTCCAAAGAGTCAAAATTGAGGAAGTTATGCATTGGTGAAGTTGACCTTTTTTGCAAAATTGCCAAAAGTCAAAAGTGCCTCAAATTGCAATTTTTGCTAAATGGGCCTAACTTTTTGCACTTGTTTTGAGTTGGTAGCATGGTCCACGAGCCCTAGATCTTCCCATTTGTCTTTATCTTATTTTTGCTATTTATTTTGATTTTTATTTCAAATTAAATCATTTAAATCAAAACAAATCATGAAAAAAAATCAAATCATTGAAACCTCGAGATCTTGTGCACATTTCAGGTCCTATATCCAGCTAGCAAGTGAATCAATTCGTGCAAGGTATAGGTGGGCACAAAAAGATTGGTTTTGGCCTATTTTTAGAAAGATTTTCAAGTGAATCAAATCAAGATCAAAAGCCACAATTGATAAAGATTGAGAACAGTTTTGCAACCCTAATTCCATCAGTGGTATATAGTGTACAATTGCAGACCTAAAACACAAGGTTTGGAGGCGCACAAAGGCAGAACCAAACTTGAAAAAATCAAAGAAAAGTGATAATTTGTTTTGCTACTTCCAGGCATTTTCAAGATTCACTAGCCCTCTCATTCGTTTCCTGGGATTGCAAGCAAGCTATACCAATCAAGAACAAGCATTTTCCAGCGCTAGAACTCACTGTAAGTAAGCCACGACCATGGCTTTTTCTTGAAATTGAATCGCATGATTTTGGAACTTATAGCATGAATTACATACATATTCTTGTTCCTTGAAGCATTTGCAAGCTGTTCATAACAATTAATTGCATTTTTTTCTAACTCTATAAAGATTTGCCATTATTAGGGTTCTTGGTCTCATTTTAGGGTTTTCGTGTACAGGTGAAATTGGCCTAAAAGAAGGGTACCATCATGCTCAGCAGACCAAGACGGTTTAATTCATGGCCTTAGACTCCATTTATCATGCCCATGTGATATTTTGAAACAAGCAGGGGTTGTAGCTACGGACATATATCCGTAGGTAAAAGTCTATGACTTTTACCAACGGAGAGAGGACAGGGACGACTTGCATGGCACCATCTTATTTGTTCATTTGAGTTCTGGCGCAATTTTTTATTTTTCCCCCCACTAACTTGCATTATTATATATTATCAATTGTTGTTATTCTATGTACAATAAAAGCATGCAGCTCAGTTGGCGTGAAGGCTAGTGGAAAAGGTCATAAGACCTGGGTTCAAATCCCAGGTCCCCCCCATATTTCATATTATTTTGATTTACATAATCAGGCGCGCATGTAGGTATGAAGTCCACCATGGACCATCATCATCCAACCAACCAGGTGTCCAGGAAGCCAGATCTGATGGCTATCATGTGAAGAACCATCATACAGCCCAGTCAACGCATAGCACTGGAACATGGAAGTCAACGTGGATCAACTTGTTTTGGGCCCAGAAGTTGATATTCACACCCCCAAAATTACTTACAAAGCAGGCCCATATTCTTTTCCTTTTCCTTTATTAATTTATTTAATTATTTTTACTAACACCAAATTAATTCTTTTTTCCATAAAAAATCATAAAAATAATTTTCATCCAATTAGATTTAGAATTTATTTTTTATACAAAATTTAATTTAATTAGTTTATTTAATTTTTAGGTAACTTTAATTCCTTTTGTAAATAAATTAAAAACAATTAGAAAATTAGGGTTTTAGCTTAATTTAAATTCTATTTTCTTTTTCTTAAAAAATAACAAAATACAAAAATAGGTCATGTAAATTATTTTCTTTAAATTAATTTAATTAATAATTAGATTTGTATTTAATTTAAAAACCTTATTCCTTTACTTAAAATAATCAAAAACGATCAAATATAATTTTTCTTTCGATTAGGTTAGACGGGGTCAAAACCCTAATTTCCTTTTGTTCTCTATTCGCGCGTGTTTTATTTATTTTTACCATATTGATGTAATTGCTCACAAGATGTAATAGATTAATTAGGATTTTTTCGTTCATTTATCGTTTTTTTTACGGGTTGTTTTTGGCTATGTAATTAATACCCGAAGCCTTGTAATAGCGTAGCTTTACTTCCTGCACTTTAAATTCTCGCAAATATTAATTGTTAGATGTATGATATCAGGGTTGCATGACAAGAATGTATGTTAAATTTAAAACGGTTAGCAAACCTAAATGTACAAAGATAAATAACTTGAAATTGAATCACTCGCACACGCGTACTCCTAGGGTATACTCCCACTTCGGTTGCCTTCGTTAAACGATCATTGAGTATAAGGTAATTTAGTGATCACTCTTTTATCTAAAAGATCAAAGTCCCGTTCAGAAATGTTGCCTCGGAAAGGTTGCCTCAGAATTGTTGCCTCAAATATTGATCTTAAGACATTAGGGTTACTACTGAGACATCCTAACATTGCTTTAGTGATCGTACGTCCCTTTCGAAATAACCCTTAAAACTCCAACGATGGTTCTACCTACTCACTAATAGTAGGATAGCGCTGTCTAAAGGAAACGAATATAGAACAATTCTTTTTCGAGTAGGTAGATACTAGTAGGTACTTGCTCAAAACAAACAAACTTTTCCACACTTACACTCTTTTCAAACAAAGTTTTTAAAAACACTTTGTAACACTCTTGAAGACAGAAGCAAGGGTTAAATCAAAGTCAAACAAAAACTTTTTCAAATCAAACACACACAAGAAAATTTTGAAAAAATGATTAGCAAGTACCTAAGAGCCCGTGGAAAACCACGGATAGAAAGGGTGTTAATACCTTCCCTTTCTATAATCCAACCCCCGTACTCAAAATCTCGAAAAAGGAATTTTTCTATGCTTTTTTCCTTTCCAGTTGGATAAAATAAAAGTCGGTGGCGACTCTTGCTTACCACGACATTTTGCAAACAAAAAAAGCAAAACGCAAACCAGCATTTCAAAACAGTTCCGGTTCTGGCCACCGTATCACAATAGTCATACGCTTTAATCTTTAACTTTTGTTTGGACCGCCTTTTCGGGTTTTCAGCCCACCAGGATACCTATTTTTGCCCAAGTCTCCCTTTCAACTTTTTGACTCACCAGGTATACAATCTTTTGCATATATCCCTAACTTTTGCCTGAACCTCTTTGGTTCACTGGGATACCCATATTTTTGATTAGGTGTGTCAACCTAGCGGGTCATTTTATGCGTAGTATTTTTTAACTATGTTCATGTTTACGGGATGTGGGAAGTTTTCGCCATCCATAGTAGTCAGCATCATGGAACCACCAGAGAAAAATTTCTTTACAACAAATGGTCCTTTCAATTTTCCCCTGGGGTCGCCTTGTGGAAGAATGATGCGCTTTATTACCAAGTCGCCAGCTTGATACACTTAAGGCTTGATCTTTTGTTAAATGCCTTGATCATACGCTTTTAATACGTCTGACCATGGCAAATAGCAGCCATCCGCTTCTCGTCAATCAAGTTCAGTTGATCTAACCTAGATTGGATCCATTCATCTTCACCTAGACCTACTTCTTTCATTATCCTTAGAGAGGGAATTTGAACTTCTACAGGGAAAACGGCTTCCATGCCATAGACCAAGGAGAAAGGAGTTGCCCCAGTTGACGTACGATCCGAATTATGATAGCCATAGAGAGAAAACGGTAACATCTCATGCCAATCTTTGTAGGTTACCACCATATTTTGCACAATCTTCTTGATATTTTTATTGGCAGCTTCCACCGCGTCATTCATCTTGGGCCTGTACGGAGAAGAATTGTTATGCTTGATTCTGAACTGAGTATAAAGTTTCGTAATCATAGAATTATTGAGATTAGTTCCATTGTCGATGATAATCCTTTCGGGAATACTGTAACGGTAGATGAGATTATGCTTGATAAACTTGGCTATAACGTTCTTTGTGATTGAGGCATATGAGGCAGCTTTGACCCACTTGGTAAAGTAATCAATATCAACAAGGGTGAAACGGTATCCATTAGAAGCGGTAGGTTTGATCTCTCCGATCATATCAATGCCCCACATTGCAAATGGCCACTGAGCAGTCATGAAATTTAGAGGAATAGGAGGTACATGGACCTTGTCAGCATAAATTTGACACTTGTGGAAATCCCTTGAGTGATAATGACAATCAGTTTCCATCGTGGGCCAATAATAACCATCCCTTAGGATTTTCTTGGCTATAGTGTGTCCACTAGAGTGGGTCCCAAAGAGGCCATCATGCATATCTTCCATAATTTTCTCTGGCTCCTTATTATCCACACATCGGAGTAGAGTAGAATCATGGTTGCGCTTGTATAGGATTTCGTTGCTTAGAAAGAATTTTCCTGAAAATCTTCGCAATAATTTCTTATCATTGATGGAAGCTCCTTTAGGATATTATTGTGCCTTAAGATATCTCCTCACCTCATGGTACCATGGCTTCTCTTCGTCAGTGTTAAGCTCATAGTAGTGTGCAGGTTCGTCAAATCTTTCAATTGTAATCATAGGAGCTTCGTTGTTCCATTTGACCTTGAACATGGAAGACATTGTTGCCATGGCGTCAGCTAAATGATTTTTCTCCCTAGGGAAATGCTCAAAGGTGATCTCTTCAAAGCATGGAATCAGAGTTAACACAAGCTCCTTGTAAGGAATAAGGTTAGGATTCTTAGTGTCCTATTCTCCTTTGACTTGACTGATCACTAGAGAAGAATCTCCGAATACATCCAAATGCTTGATCCTTAAGTCAATAGCAGCCTTCAAACCCAAGATGCACGCCTCGTATTCAACCATATTATTTGTACAATCGAAGCACAGTCTAGTGGTGAAAGGATTGTGACAACCTTCAGGAGAAATTATCACAACACCAATTTCGTTACCCAAAGCGCTGGAAGCTCCACCAAAAACCATAGTGCATTGGGATCCTTGTTCAGGTCCGTCATACGGTCCAAGTTTTTCACAGTCAGTCACTAACATGATATTCTCATTCGGGAAGTCAAAGTTCATAGATTGATAATCATCAACAGCTTGATGGGCCAAATGATCTGCCAATAAACTTCCTTTGATGCCCTTTTGTGTTGTATATTGAATATCGTATTCAGTCATAATCATTTTCCAAAGGCCTTCCTTCAATTGGAGGCATTAGGATTGGGGGTTCTTGCAAATATTCCTTGATTTTGTCGAAGGCGGCTTGACAGTCATCATTCTTGCCGACTACTTGATCTTTCTTCAATAGTTTGAAGATTGGTTCACAAGTGGCACTTAAGTGAGATATGAAGCGAGCAATGTAGTTAAGATGACCCGAGAATCCTCTAACCTCTTTTTTAGAGCGGGGAACGGGCATTTCTTGAATGGATTTTATCTTTGTAGGATCAAATTCGATGCCTTTACCACTAACGACAAAACCTAGAAGCTTTCCAGACCTTACTCCGAATGTGCACTTATTAGGGTTCAACCTCAACTTGTACTTCTTCAACCTCTCGAATAGCTTGTGTAGGTGATCGAGATGCTCTTCTTTGATTTACGAACTTACAATCATATCATCCACATAGACTTCTATTTCATGATGAATCATATCATGAAATAAAGCTAGCATGACTCTTTGATATGTTGCCCCGACATTCTTCAATCCGAATGGCATGACTTTGTAATAAAAGGTGCCCCATTGTGTAATAAAGGTGGTCTTTTCCATGTCTTCGGGAGCCATCTTGATTTGGTTGTAGCCAGAAAATCCATCCATGAAGGAGAAGACTTTATGTTGAGCGGTGTTGTCAACCAAAATGTCAATATGTGGTAGAGGGAAATCATCTTTGGGGCTTTCCCTATTCATATCCCTATAATCCACACACATCCGAACCTTTCCATATTTGGAACGGGGACCATGTTTGCAACCCATGGAGGATAAGATGTGACAACCAGAAAACCTGCATCAAATTTCTTCATTACCTCAGCCTTTATCTTTTTAGATATGTCAGGTCGTATACGACGAACCTTTTGTTTAACAGGGGGACAATCTTCCTTCATTGAAAGACGATGAACCACAATGTAGATATCCAATCCTGGCATATCTTCATACGACCAAGCAAACACTTCAACATAGTCATGTAACATCTGAACCAATCTGCTCTTGATACCATCTTTTAGGTTAGCGCTGATATTGACCTCTCTTTTATCTGTCTCAGTACCTAAGTTGATAACTTCAACTGGCTCTTCATGAGGTTGAATAGCTTTCTCTTATTGAATTCGAAGTCTAGCTGATTTTCCTGGTATTTCATAATCTTCTTCACCTTCGTCTTTGGCTTGGTTGACTGGACGTTCGAAGTTATAACTGGCAATACTAGAGTCGTTGGCAATGAGATCCGGAGTGGATAAAGATCTGCAAGTGTGTGTGTGTGTGTGTATGTGTGTGTGTGTGTGTGTGTGTGCATGTAAGATACATGGCTATTGAAGAAATGTAATAAAGGAAAAGACAATGAACATAAAAGTTTGAATGCAAAAGGTCCAATGGTTTATATTAAATGATCACATGATAAATGAACATGAACAAAATCCTTAACAAATGAACCATAGTGCCCCGGGCAAGGCACATGGCTTAAAAGTCATTGTTTGGAAATTAAGATTATAGACAAAAGTTCTTGAATTGATAGAAAACAGTAAACAATAATTACTCCTCAATGAAGGAGATGGGAGTGAAATCCTTTGCATGCCAGTTATTGAGCTTTCCTTCGACGGTAGGGTAGATCCAATCTTCAAAAGTATTTTCATCATCAGAGTCTTCCACAACGTTCACTTCATGATTCCCAATGCGGAGAGGTGGCTTTCCCACACAAGCGCGCCTGACTTTTTTCTGAGATTTGATGGTGAAACCCAATCCAAATTTGTCTGCTTTAAACAGACTGTCGGGAAGTTTTCCCCAAATAGTACATTTACCGTCTTCGACCACGACACGGGCATCCTTAAGGGAAACCATTCTTGGTATAAATTCATCAACTTTTGATATGTTGGAAGAGATTTTGGTGGCGCCAATCATAGGAGGAACAATTTTGAAGGCCTGGCATGGAGTCTCTATGAATTCACCATTCATTTCCACATACTTGAAGGAATTAAGATGACTCACCATAAATTCTTCTTCGCCGCTAATAGTAACGATCTTTCCTTTGACTGGATACTTTAATTTTTGATGAAGGGTGGATGTTACTGCACCTGCCCCATGGATCCAAGGGAGTCCAAGAAAACAAGAGTGGGAGGGACGTATGTCCATTATACAAAAGGTAGAACAGAAAATTTGTGAGCCAACTTTAATTGGGAGATCCACCTGTCCATGAACCATTCTTTTAGACCCATCGAAAGCCCTTACGAAAATGTCGCTTGTCTTTAAAACCAGTCCTTCACAATATAACCGGTCCAAAGCACCTTTGGGTAACACATTTAAATATGAGCTAGTATCAACTAAGACATGAGCCAGGGTGGTTCCCTTACATTCAATAGAGATATGCAAGGCTTTGTTGTGGTTTCTTCCCATAGGAGTTAAATCAGCGTCTGTTGTACCCCAAACTTTTCCCTCTCTTTTCTCAAGGAATTTCTCACAAGGATTCTCAAAAAATCAAGCTTTCACAAGAACAGCAAGTTTGCTTCGATTTCCCTTGCTTTGATTGGACAAATGGTTGCCCACATGCCTGCTTCAATTAGAAATTTGATGCCTACATGTTTGTTCGATTGGACAAGTTTCGATTGGACAAATGGTTGCCTACATGTCTGTTTCGATTGGACATTTGATACCTGCATACTTATTTCTATTGGACAAGCTTTGATTGGAAAAATAACTCCCTCTTGTCTTGCTTTGAATTCACCTTCATGTTTGCTTCGAATCCATCTTCAGCATTGGCCTCCTATATGGTTCACAAGGCAAGGGCCTCCTGCATGCCTGCCTGCACAAGGCAATGGCTTCCCTTCATGCTAACGCCCATAAAGCAAGTGGCCTCCTGCATGCAAGCTTCGATTGAAGCAATGAACCATTTATTGTTTGCTTTGATTCACAAAGCAATGGCCCCTTACAGTGTTTGTTTTAATTCAAGAAGCAAAGGTTTCTTTCCTGCTTGTTTCAAATCACAAGGCAGGAACTTCCCTCATGCATTGGCTATTTTCATACTAGTTTCGAATGGACAATATCTCCCTTTGAAATAGCTTGCTTCGATTCCACCCTTGAAAATCTTCAACACACAATGACACATAATTGTTGTTCCATTCGAAGGACATACCTTGGTGGCCCATTCGAAGGACACTTTGACATACCTGGGTGTCCCATTAGAAGGACATGCATTAACATACCTGGGTTGCCCTTTTCAAAGGATACACAAGCTGGCGCATTTGAAGGACAGGAACATGGTCCATTCGAAGGACATATATTTACCCCATTCGAAGGATACTTTGATTGGAAACAAATATTGATGTCTGAAGAGGAGTCTGGTGGAAGGTTGGACCTATGAGGTCAAAACGAAAAGATGAAATATTCAAAGATGCTTGTTTCAAGTCCAAGCCTGATGCACTGGCCACAACGCTCCAAAATTGCTGCACAACAGTCCTGCTACACTGCTCCTATATTTGCACCAATTTGGCATACAAATATTTCCCCTCGAAAGCTACAATGACAGTATACTCAATTTGTTCAAATTTTTTTGTTTTCCCTCCTAACCCTCAGCCAACTTAATCTATAAATAAGAGGCTCCATAACACATCTAAAAGGGCTGGACAACACATCCAAAGGGCTTTTGATAGCTGGAGAAAATTCTATTGTGTGAAAATCATCAAACACTTAACACATTCTCAAACCTAAAATCAAAAGACCACACCCTTGTTTATGTTCCTTTCGAATCCAACACTAGAAAAAAACACTTGTTTATTTTCCCTTTCGAATCCAAAAGCAACCCCATACCTTGTTCTTTCTTTTGAATCCAGCAAAAAGAAACACTACACCTGTTTCTTTTCCTTCGAATCTAGAAACAACAAATACAACCCCACTCTTCTTAACCTTCGAATCCAATCAAAGAAACACCATACTTGTTTCTTTCCTTCGAATCCCGGAGCCTCCAATCCAATCACTCAAGGTCCAGAAGCACCAACTTCAGAAGCAAGGTAGGTCCCCTGACCTTAACCCTTTCATTTCAAGTATGTAAATGACATTTGTTTACTTTTCGTTTCTGCCCTTTTTGTTTGTTTTTCTTGTCCAAATATATGGTAGAACTAACCTGTACAGACTCAAACAAATAAAAGAAAAACAAAACAAAGTTCATTAAAAAGATGCCTTGGGCTTCGCCCCTTACTACTTCATAGTCCCAAACAAATTACAAAGAGGGCGTGAATGGAGGATACACACCCATGCTGCTCTGCAGGCCCATATTGCTTCACAGTCCAAACGAAGGAGCAAGAAAGGAGAAAAGAAGGGTGTTCACACTGACTTCCAGGCCCCAATCGAAAGAATGGCAAAGGGAGTAATCGAAAGTTGCTCACACTGATTCCCAGCCCCAGTCGAAAGAAGCAAAAGAAGGGTGAATCGAAGGAGCCTACTGCCTGGATCGAAGGATTCACTTTTTTCTCTCTTTTTATGTTATTTTTGTTTTTACATATTTTCTTGCCATTCAATATGGTTGTAATAGTGTAGGATATTTATTTTCTGCATTTTCATTGCTTTATACAAATGTTAGTAATTATGATGTATGGCAAGATAAAACCAACAAGTAGACAACTCAAAAATCAAAGACAAAAATGCATGCAATCAAACACATCATGCACACACATGCACCTCTAGGGTAATCTCACTTGTTGCCTCGGAAAATAGTCATGTCCCTCGAATATGGACGTTTTAGCAAAGACCCTCGATAAAAGATCTTAGTCCCTCGATGACCCTCGATGTTGCCTTCGGTAAGCGATCTAGTCCCTAAAATGAAATTTCTAAAACGTCCCATAGGTTGCCTTCTATGACTATACAAACGACCCACCCTTCACATCCAACGATGGGGCTTCTTATCAATCAATGGTAAGATAGAAACATCTAAAGAAGGAGGAAAAGAACAAAGACCTTTTACATAGGTAGCCCGCTCGTAGTTGCTTGCTTGCACACAATAAAAAACCATTTACACACCAACACTTTCAATTGAAACATTTTCAAAAGTCAAAGCTCTTTGTACGTATTCTTATAGAGACGAGAATCATTACAAACACGTTTTCAAAATATTTTCAAACCCACATCACAAAGCACATTTTCAAACAAAAGCAAGTGATCTAGCAAGCAACTAAGATCCCTTAGATAAATACGGATGAAAAGGGTGCTAACACCTTCCATTTTCATAACCTACCCCCCCCCCCCCGGGAAATAAAGAAATAATATCGAAAGGTCTTTCCTGTTCTTTTCAACCTTTCCTTATTGGATAAAAGAAAATTAGGTGGAGACTCTTGTTATCCACAATAATTACGATCAAACGCAAAACAACCAAGTCAGTTCTCCCACCATATTACAGAACTGGCGACTCTGCTGGGGACTAAAAATTAAAAGTGGGGTTACCTTAGGGCTATATCACCTTTACTTGTTTTCCTTGTTTGACTTGCATGCTTTACATTATGGTTCCTTGTTTGGGTTTGTTTTGATCCTCTATCCGGATCTGGGGCACCTTTTAGGTAAGTAGCGATAGATTGTGGAAACTGTGCAGCGTATACCGACATGGTTGAAGCTATAGCTATGTTAGTGTGACACATTTGTTAGTACCGGTAGCCCTTGAGTAGTCAAGGAGAATACGGGACCGCTGTGTGGTGTCATGAAGCACTAACTGACCTTAGAACCTTAATTGAACAACTTGGCCATTAGGAAGTAGTGAGATAGTCGGCTTTGGTGCAGTCCGAATTTGGTTGATACTCGATGTTACGCTCATTGAGATTGGACTTTTAGGATATTTCACTCACCATTAAGAGGCTTGCATTGAAACAATGCCCGATAAAGAAAGATTAGTGATATTGAGATCCCCTAGAACCCGATTACTTTCTAGGACAGGTTGAGCCAACTGAACTTCAAGAGGATACTTACATACAAACCCCATGCAAGCCTAAACCTAAGGACTTTTCTGCTTTGTGTATATGATTATTTGTATATAACGACTTGTTTACTTTGCATACTTGTACATAACATCATGACATCATAACATAAGCATTTTCAATAACCATTTCAAGGATCTCAAGGGCCTATGCTGCAGGGTCATGATGAATCAGACGTCTATCAAGGGGCAAGAGGATTTATTCTCCTCTAACCAAAAGCTGTCAAAAACCAAAGCATGGTAACTTGAGTCAAGGGCTATGACCCACTTGACATGGTGAGCTTGATTCTCGTGGAAGGACATCCACTGATACGAAGTTCTCCAATCAAAATCGTTGATCAAAATTCAACTTCTAATATCTTCTTGTGTTTATCCCGGGAGATCCTTGAAAACATGCATCCATATACCATGCATCATATCATGACATGTTTCTCCCACACAGGTTTCCTTATCTTCCTATTGTTTATTTCAGTAAGATGGATATGGAGCAGACAATGAAATATCTTCAAACACAAAATGCTCAATTCCAATAGATGTTCCTAACTTTGGCTAAAGGGAAAGAGGACCTGAAGACTCTTCTTCTCAAAGATAAGAAGAAAAAGACAAAGAAGTCAGTGCGCATCCTGAATTTGGGAAGGAGGTTCAGAGGACCAATAGAGCGAGCTCTAGGATTCGCAACTCCATCAATTGAGGGAGACAACCAGAAAAAAGAAGGAGACCACAGTCTGGAGTCAAACGAAGAAGAGGCTGACTACACAGAAGAACAGTATACCCCTGTGGATGACAAATACAAAAAACTGGAGGATCGTCTCAATACCATGGAAATCAGAGGGTACTTGGGCTAGGTTTTAAAGATTTGGGTTTGGTTTTTGGAGTGGTCATCCCACCAAAGTTGAAAATCCCTACTTTTGCCACGTATGATGGGGTCTCTTGTCCTAAGATGCATCTGAGAACTTATGTCTGCACCATACATCACTGATCAGAAGCTCTGGGTCTATTTCTTCCAAGAGAGCCTAGATGGAACGCAACTTGAATGGTTCTATCAATTGGAGAGTTCCCACATTCACACTTGGGAAGGTCTAGCCGCTGCTTTTTACAAGAAGTACCAATACAACATTGATCTTGCACCAACTCGTGTGCAGTTGCAGAATATGACCATGCATTCCAACGAGGGCTTCATAGAATACGCCCAAAAGTGAAGAGACCTGGCTGGTAGGGTGCAACCCCCATTAACGGATAAGGAGCTGATTGATGTCTTCATGGGAACTTTGACAGGACCTTTCTCCAATCACCTGATGGGAAGCTCCCCAACTGGGTTCACCGATTTAGTTCTAACTAGGGAGTGAGTTGAAAATAGAATCAGAAGCGGAAAGATCCAAGGAGCTACGTCCTCTGATACTCAGAAGAAGCCATACAATGGGAAGAAAGAGTCCAATGTTGTGTATGGCTAAAATGGTCATAACAAGAGAAACTACGACTAACATGTGGGGGCAGTCCTGATCTCCGGTCCTGCATCGCGGTAACAACAACAACAGGGAAATCAGCCAAGGAAAGACGAGCCTAAAAGACAGTTTACCAACATCAACATGCCATTGTCTCAAGCATTTCAACACATGTTAAGGATGAATTTGATTATGTTGATAGGACCTCATCCAAACCCTAAAAATTCTTCTCCTAACTACAATCCTGATGCAACATGTGCTTATCATTCTGGCAGTCCTGGGCATGATACTAATGATTGTTGGGCGATGAAATACAAGATTCAAAACATGATTGACACCAAGGAGATTGAGTTTTGCCCTCCAGAGGCTCCCAACATGATCACTTCTCCTATTCCAAATCATTGAGAGCGTCTTTTTCATTTTGAATTTTCAATTGTAATCTCTTTTGTTGTTCAAACACTTATCTATTAATGTTAAACTTTGTTTCATTGATGCATTGCATATGTTTGTCTTGAATTAATCCATTCATTTTCACTCTATTTAAACTATGCTTTTTTTACTCCCTTTATGATATTTAACTCTTGTTTCAAAAAGTCGCAAGCCTTTAGAGGGAGGATGAGGAAAACAATGCCATAATATCATACGGTATGCTTTTGAACAGACCTTGTTGACGATGTACAGGCGTTTGTTTCAATTCCTAAACACGGGAGTTATAAGGAGGATAATCCCTAGTCAACCCCTTTGAGCCTAAGAAGTAGGAGTTTTCTTTTTCACACAAATCAAAACCTTTAATCAAAACCTGGGGCAGGGTAGTCTCTCAGTTAATTCAAATGCGCGTTCAGTCGCAAACTTTCACTTCGTACGCAACGAATGACACCAAATACATCCTTCTGAATCAGCAAGACGGTGATGGTTCCCTATCAAATAGGCAATCATTATCTCTCAAAATAAAAATCCCACTAAGTCAAACCTACGAAGGAGACTTAAGAAAAACGGGGGCATCTCATTGACTGTAAGCTCAAAACAGTCAGGAAAAAATCAGGAACAATAAATCAAAAAAAGGAGGTCACTACAAATTCTTGACAACATGAAAAATATTGCAAAAATGACTGCCTTCCAATAAACTTAATTTGTCTAAACCATCACCAAAACGCCATTCTAGACTCAATTGGAGTTCAAACATACAACTAATTGAGTTTAGGACTGAAGAACATCACGAAGAACGGGCGGGTACAAATACACTTTGAGCCTTATCCTTTGTTTCTTAAACCATGAACCAGACCATGCTACAACCCTTCAAAAGTCCTAATTGAAGCATGGATTAGTTCGAAAGCATATTGTTACAAAAGGTATCCTGACTCCTATAAGGCTTTACTCTAAATCCTGAGTTTGAATTCACATTCTTACAAAACTCCTTATTTGTTAAAACTGCATTTTCAAAACATTAAGACAAGCATAAAATTTACATTATTTTGAATACTGTTGTTTGCAGATATCTAATTTTTTGACAACAGAGAAATCCGCATGACGAACATCTAATGACCGAAAATTCTCTCAAGAAACAGAATCATTTCAAATGGAAAAACACTTCCATTGACAAATCTTCCATGATCAAGGGGCATAATATGATTATTGTCCAACCCATCTGGGGCAGTCAAGTCAAGATTCTAAGAAATCTCTCACAACCAGGGGCAGATCTGTATTTGAATCACTTGGAGCATTGAACATGAATTCCAGCAAAGGGTTACGTACGTCCAAGCAAATATTTTCTGGAAATGTTATAACACCTGCTACTAGGGGAAGTGACAAATCTCCACGAAATCCCCTTCATAGGGTGACCCCCAGTCAAATCCATACAGAGTCATCTCTATATGGCTATCTCCACAGGATAATCTTCACGAATTAGAGTAGGAATCCCTCCAGGCCAAGTTCATGGATATCCCCACAAAGTTGGATCCAAGCAATCTCCATCCAGAGTTTCAATCTCTAGAAGACCTTCTTCCCAGCTGAGTTGGTCTCAAGAAGAATCCTCGAGGAGTTCTGCCAAAATAAGACGCCTCTCCAGCAGATGGGCAATATGGTTTATTTCCCTAACAAATGGCAAGATTCCTCAGCTTGAATTTTCCTCTCAGACTATCACAAGTCACAATCCCTCTTCCCCAACAGACTACTCTACAACCCCCAGTGAGTTGCTACAAAGCCTGGGAGACAACCAGATAACAGTTAACTTCTTTATCCCCAAAAGGTTGTTAACTTCCTTTCTCTTCCATCAAGAGATAACTCCCTAGTAGAGCAACAAACAACTAAAACTCCTAAACTCTTTTCCCCAAGCAGAAATCAACACTCTCCACAGAGTTTTCCCCCAAACAAAGTCAACATTCCCCAGTGGAGTTCTCCTCAAACAACAAAACAAGAATCCCCGGCGAAAACATTATAAAACAAAGTTGAAGATACACATACTCTTCATCTCTAGCAGCAGTCCAGGATTCAGCTTCCCAAAACTCCCCAGCATTTATCAAGGATTTATTTTCCCAGACAAAAATACACTTCAATAACATTTCACATTTCATACGTCATAGCATATGCATACGAAATGCATATAGCACAGTCTCATTTATTTTGAGAACATCATTACGCCATGCATTTCATACATCATGACATTGCATACATCTAAATCTTTTCCTTTTCAGGAAATATCAATCAAAAGATAACTATCATCAATAATTTTCAAAAGGTCAGAGATTAATTCCTAAAACCAGACAGGGCAACTATCTCTACGACCGACAAAAGCAGATTCCGGATTAATACGTAAAACAAGACAGGACAATTATCTGAGGAAAACTGATTGTAGATTAATTCCTGAAACAAACCAGGGAAACTATCTACACGACCAGCTAAAGCAACCCTACCCAGGTTCCTTCTCATCTCCAGATGCAGTTTTACCCGGACTCATCATGAAGCAGTCCTACTCATGCTCTTTCTCATTAATTTCCAGATGAAGTTTCACACTGACTCATCATGAAGCAACCCTACCCAGGTTCATTCTCATACAATTCCATATGAAGTTTCACACGGACTCATCAGGAAGAAACCCTACACAGGTTCCCTCTTATTTCAAGATGTAGTTTTACACGGACTCACCATGAAGCAACCCTACCCAGGTTCCTTCTCATACATTTCCAGATGAAGTTTCACACGGAGTCATCATGAAGCAACCCTACCCAGGTTCCTTCTCATACATTTCCAGATGAAGTTTTACCCAGACTCATCATGAAATAGCCCTACCCAGGCTCCTTCTCATAAATTTCCAGATGCAGTTTTATACGAACTCATCATGAAACAGCCCTACCCAGGCTCCTTCTCATAAATTTCCAGATGAAGTTTCACACAGACTCATCATGAAGCAACTCTACCCAGGTTCCTTATCATATAATTCCAGATGAAGTTTCACACGGGCTCATGTTGAAGCAACCCTACCCAGGTTCCTTCTCATACAAATCCAGATGAAGTTTCACACGGACTCGTCATGAAGCAACCCTATCCAGATTCCTTCTCATTTCCAAATTAATACCTGAAACAAGACAGAACAACCATCTATAAACAAATTGATTGTATATTAATTCCTGAAACAGGAGGGGTGACTATCTATAAGACAAATACTTCCTTCAGACCTCTGCTGGTTCAGTTTAAATTGATCATTGGTTTATTCTAATTTAGTTCCAGTAGACACTTTCTCTGGTTCAGGTAAATCGCTCCAAAGATTTATTCTGATTCTTTTCCAGTGAAAGATTATTCAAGACTTTTGCTAGTTCAGTTTAAATTGATCAATGGTTTGTCCTGATTCCGTTCCGGTAGACACTTTCTCTGGTTCAGATAAATCGCTCCAAAGATTTATTTTGATTCTTTTCCATTTAAAGAATATTCAAGACCTTTGTTGGTTAAGTTTAAATCGATTAATGGTTTATCCTGATTCCTTTCCAGTAGACACTTTCTCTGGTTCAGATAAATCGCTCCAAAGATTTATTCTAATTCTTTTCCAGTTAAAGAATATTCAAGACCTTTGTTGGTTCAGTTTAAATCGATCAATGGTTTATCTTGATTTCATTCCGGTAGACACTTTCTCTGGTTCAGGTAAATCGCTCCAAAGATTTATTCTGATTCTTTTCCAGTTAAAGAATATTCAAGACCTCTGCTTGTTTAGTTTAAATTGATCAATGGTTTATCTTGATTCCGTTCCGGTAGACACTTTCTCTGCTTCAGATAAACCGCTCCAAAGATTTATTCTGATTCTTTTCCAATTAAATATTATCCAAAGATATCTGTTGGTTCTGTTTAAATTGATCAATGGTTTATTTTAATTCAATTCCGGTAGACACTTTCTCTGGTTTAGTTAAATCGATCCAAAGATTTATTCTGATTCTTTTCCAGTTAAAGATTATCCAAAGACCTCTACTGTTTTAGTTTAAATCGATTAAGGGTTTATTTTGATTCTGTTCCGGTAGACACTTTCTCTGGTTCAGTTAAATCGGTCCAAAGATTTATTCTGATTCTTTTCCAATTAAATATTATTCAAGACCTCTATTGGTTCAGTTTAAATTAACCAAATATTTATTCTAATTCTTTTCCAGTTGAAGTCAAGATTATACTTAGTCTAATTTTTATCAACGATCACTTTTGGGTGGCATCTATAAGCCCATCTCCGACAACTCTCTATCATCTCTCCAAATGGCATCTTTACGCCCATTCCATACACAATCAACCACCATATCATCGAGTGCAAATTTCTGGGCACTCTAGTGTTCAATCATCTTATACCTTCAAGCTACGAACGACAACGTACCATACTTGCTTTTTAGGTTAAGAATATTGAATAGGGGCAGTTGTTGTACCCCAAAATTTTCCCTCTCTTTTCTCAAGGCATTTCTCACAAGGATTCTCAAAAGTTCAAGCTCGCACAAGAACAACAAGTTTGCTTCGATTTCCCTTGCTTGGATTGGACAAATGGCTGCTTGCATGCCTGCTTTGATTGGAAATTTGATGCCTGCATGTTTGTTTGATTGGACAAGTTTCGATCAGACAAATGGTTGCCTGCATGCCTGTTTTAATTGGACATTTGATGCTTGCATGCCTATTTCTATTGGACAAATAACTCCCTTCATGCTTGCTTCGAATTCACCTTCATGTATGCTTCGAATCCACCTTCAGCATTGGCATCCTACATGTTGCACAAGGCAAGGGCCTCATGCATGCCTTCATGCACAAGGCAATGGCTTCCCTTCATGCTAGTGCCCACAAAGCAAGTGGCCTTCCTCATGCAAGCTTCGATTGAAGCAATGACCCCTTTATTGTTTGCTTTGATTCACAAAGAAATGGCCCCTTACAATGTTTATTTAGATTCAGGAAGGAAAGGTTTCTTTCCTGCTTGTTTCAAATCACAAGGCAGGAACTTCCCTCGTGCATTGGCTATTTTCATACTAGTTTTAAATGGACAATATCTGCCTTTGAAATAGCTTGCTTCGATTCCACCCTTGAAAATCTTCAACACACAATGACACACAATTATTATTCCATTGGAAGGACATACCTTGGTGGCCCATTCGAAGGACACTTTGACGTACCTGGGTGTCCCATTCTAAGTACATGCATTGACATACCTGGGTTTCCCTTTTCAAAGGATACACAAGCTGGCGCATTCGAAGGACAGGAACATGGTCCATTCGAAGGACATATATTTTCCCCATTTGAGGGATACTTTGATTGGAAACAAATATTGTTGTCTGAAGAGGAGTCTGGTCGAAGGTTGGACCTATGAGGTCAAATCAAAAAGATGAAATATTAAAAAATGCTTGCTGCAAGTCCAAGCCTGATGCACTGACCACAACGCTCCAAAACTGCTGTACAATAGTCCTGTTACACTGCTCCTATATTTGCACCAATTTGGCATACAAATACTGCCCATTGAAAGCTATAAAGACAGTATACTCAATTTGTTCAAATTCTTTTGTTTTCCCTCCTAACCCTCAGCCAACTTCATGTATAAATAAGAGGCTCCATAACACATCTAAAGGGGATGGACAACACATCTAGAGGGCTTTTGATAGCTGGAGAAACTTTGATTGTGTGAAAATCATCAAACACTTAACACATTCTCAAACCCATAATCAAAAGACCACACCCTTATTTCTGTTCCTTTTGAATCCAACACTAGAAACACAACACATGTTTCTTTTCCCTTTCGAATCCAGGAGCAACCCCATACTTTGTTCTTTATTTCGAATCCAGCAAAAAGAAACACTACACCTATTTCTTTTCGTTTGAATCCAGAAACAACAAACATACCCCACTCTTCTTGACCTTCGAATCCAGTCAAAGAAACACCACACTTGTTTATTTCCTTCGAATCCAGGAGCATCCAATACAATCACTCAAGGTCCAGAAGCACCAACTTCAGAAGGTAGGTAAGTCCCCTAACCTTAACCCTTTCGTTTCAAGCATGTAAATGACATTTGTTTACTTTACGTTTCTGCCCTTTTCATTTGTTTTTCTTGTCCAAATATTTGGTAGAACTAACCTGTACAGACTCAAACAAAAATAAGAAAAACAAAACAAAGTTCATTGAATTGAAGCCTTAGGCTTCGCCCCTTACTGCTTCATAGTCCTAAAAGAAAGACAAAGATGGCGTGAACGGAGGATACGCGATCATGCTGCTTTGTAGGCCCATATTGTTTCATAGTCCAAACGAAGGAGTAAGAAGGGAGAAACGAAGGGTGTTCACATTGACTTCCAGGCCCTAATCGAAAGAAGGGAAAAGGGTGTAATCAAAATGTGCTCATGATGATTCCCGGCCTCAGTCGAAAGAAGCAAAAGAAGGGTGAATCAAAGGAGCCTACTTCCTGGATCGAAGGATTCACTTATTTATCTCTTTTTATGTTATTTTTGTTTTTACATAATTTCTTGCCATTCAATATGGATGTAATAGTGTAGGATATTTATTTTCTGCATTTCTATTGCTTTATATAAATTTTAGTAATTAGGATGTATGGCAAGATAAAACCAACAAGTAGACAACCCAAAAATCAAAGACAAAAATGCATGCAATCAAACACACCATGCACACACATGCACCTCTAGGGTAATCTCACTTGTTGCCTTGGAAAATAGTCATGTCCCTCGAATATGGGCATTTTAGAAAAGACCCTCAGTAAAAGATCGGAGTCCCTCGATGTTGCCTTCGGTAAACGATCTAGTCCCTAAAACGAAATTGCTAAAACGTCTCATAGGTTGCCTTTTATGAATATACAAATGACCCACGCCTGTCCCTTCACATCCAACGATGGGGCTTCTTATCAATCACTGTTAAGATAGCAACATCTAAAGGAGGAGGAAAAGAACAAAGACCTTTTGAGTTGGTAGGACGCTCGTAGTTGCTTGCTAGCTCACAACAAAAAAACCATTTACACACCAACACTTTCAATTGAAACATTTTCAAAAGTCAAAGATCTTTGTACGCATTCTTATAGAAACGATAATCATTACAAAGGAACTTTTCAAAAACATCTTCCACAAACACCTCTTTAAACTATTTTCAAAACCAACACTTTATACGCATTCTTATAGAGACGAGAATCATTACAAAGATGTGTTAAAAATATTTTCAAACCCACATCACAAAGCACATTTTCAAACAAAAGCAAGTGATCTAGCAAGCAACTAAGAGCCCGTAGATAAATACGGATGAAAAGGGTGCTAACACCTTCCCTTTTCATAACCTACCCCCCGAACTCAAGAAATAATCTCAAAAGGTCTTTCTTTTTCTTTTCAACCTTTCCTTATTGGATAAAAGAAAATTCGGTGGCGACTCTTGCTATCTGCAACAATTGCGATCTAACGCAAAACAACCAAGTTAGTTCTCTTACTGTATTACAGCGTCGGAGAATCCTAATCCATTGCCAGCCGTTAAACTTGCTACACAATTCTCGAACTGGTCAGTTGTGGTTTCTTGGGGTACATGGGCTTTTTTCAAGAACCTGATTAGAGCCTGGGCATGAACGTCCGAGCAGAGTACCAATGACAGCATGGAAATTTTGGAGATGGTTTCCCCAGTTCATCAACTATTTTGAAGTTACTCTTCTTTATAATTTTCAAGATTTCCTCCATCTCTTGAGTGGAGTGCTCTTCAGCTTCAGTATTTTTGGTAGGTGCCTCTATTCTAGTAGGATCACCTTCTTTCTCTTTGCCTCTAGTGTTGGCACTAGTCTTGTCATTGGTTATGCGGATGGGAGTTATTATAGTAGTGGGTGGTGAAATATCAAGGGAAAAGATTCTCCATGTTCTTGTTACTTTATCGGAACCTGCAATGTTAGTAACATCAACTTCGTTTTCATTGATCTATGAATCTTGTTTTATCCCATAATAATAAACCTTGGCTCCATAATTCCATGGAACCGCTTTATCAGAGGAGTAGGGAATAGGCCCAACGGCAGTGATTATTAAAGGAGAAATAGTTGGTTCATCTGAAATTCTAATAGGAACCTTTGAGGGGATCCTAAGAGGCTTGTTGGAAATGGTTATTATGGACAAGTCTTCAGCTTTGTTGGTTAAACTTTTGATGGTAGGAACATTCTCAAATAGAATCTCGCGGCTATTTATCAGGCATTGCACACCTTCCTTCAGTTGCTTGCACCCATTTACTTATTGATCATAGCATACACAATCTTTAGAACAGCCAGGGAACACCCCGGATCTCAGCAAATTAACCTTCACAATAGTTAATGGGGTTGTTAAATCTTCAATGGAGGAAACAAAAGTAGTATCATCAATCGCATTAACACCTTTTCCATGATTCATCATTGATGCGGTTATCACATTTGGAGTAGCAGGTGGATCAAATTCAATTGTTTTATTGTCTATCAGGTCTTGAATCTTATTCTTCAGAGCCCAGCATTGATCAGTTTCATGTCAGGGGCTGTTGGAATGATACGCGCACTTGGCATTTGTATTATACTTAGGTGATTAAATGTTTGGATTAAATGGTGGATTGTGTAATATCACTAAGTTGGCCTTCAACAGATGTTATAAGTATTGGGACAGTGAAATGCTTATCCTTGTGAATTGTCTTCGGGGAACTTCAGATTGTTGATTGTTAGATGATTGCCTTTGAGCAGATGGAGGATTTGAGATTAACACAGCATTAACAGAGGGTCGGTAATCCTTCTTGGCATGGGCCCTTTCCCCATACACAGCATTTTTTCCTTCTTTCTAGTGAAAGGCTTCTTCACAGCATTGGATGCGAAAGTAGATGTCATGGGAATTTTCTACTCTTAATACCACTTTCGACCCTTTCACCAGTTAGGATCAACTCGGTGAAACCAGACGAAGAACTGCCAATCAATAGGTTGAAAATAGGCCAGATAATGTACCCATGAACATGTCAACTAGTTCTCTGTCAGTTAGTGGTGGTTGGACCCTACCAGCGAGATCCCTCCATTTTTGTGCGTACTCCTTAAACCCCTCATTAGTTCCCATTGTCATACTTTGAAGTTGGACTCTAGTCGGTGCCAGATCAACATTGTATTTATAATAATGATAAAAAGCAGTGGCTAGATCTTCCCATGGGAACCCTCCAATTGATAGGACCATTCTAGTTAAGTCCCAGCCAGAATCTCTTGGAAGAAATTGACCCAGAGCTTTTTGTCGGTAGCGTGCGACTGTATCTTGCGCATGTAAGACCTTAGATGAATTTTCGGGCAGGAAACCCCGTCATACTTGGCGAAGACCGGTATTTTGAACTTATGGGGAATGACGACCCCGGGTACTAAGCCCAAATCACCAAAGTCTAAACTAGGTACGGCTTGAATTTTAACATCTTTCAATCTATCCTCTAATTGCTTGTATTTATCCTTAGCCGGAGGATATTGCTTATCAAAGTAGTCTTTATCTTTAGAAGCTTGATCATTTGCACCCCCAACATGAGAGCTCCTTGCCTCTTCTTCTTAATTTTCGTCCTCCTAAGACGACTCTTCAACTATTTGTACCTGACGAACTGGACCTTTGAATCTCTTTCCCATGTTGATGAAGGCCTTCTTTTTGGTTTTCTTCTTGGCTACTAGCATAGTCATCAGCTCTTGTTGCCCCTTAGCTAGTGTCAGCAAGGTCTCTTGGAACTGGGAATTCTGCACTTGCAAGTCCTTCACTGTTTGTTCGATATCCATCTTACTGAAATTAACAGTAGAAAGATAAGGAAACTTGTTTATGTTATGATGCATGAAAATGCGTATGCAAATTATTTCAAGGACTTGAAGATTTAAATTTGTTTAGACAAAAGGAACAAACATCAATTGCGTTAATAAGTTCAAATTGATTATAAACATGCCTCTTGGGCTTACAATGGAGGAAATAAATACAAAATAAACTCCTAAGAAAAAAAGGTCGAGCGTATCCTCTTCGGTGCAATGTAGGCGTTCAAACTTCGCTCTTCATGAAGTTATCTCGTAAGCTCCAAAACCTTCTTCTTACTTGCGTAGAACTGGGTTTCAAAGGTGTCTCGCTCTTCCTTTAGCTGAATCCAATCTATTTGCAAATCTTCAATAGAAGTAGGCATGTTAGGATAAATGACAGTATGTGAAACATCTCCTTCGGTAACAGGCTCCATGATGATAGGTAGGATGGCTTCATAAGGCATCATATCTACATATACAGTTTCATGGCAATGATATCTACAATTTATCTTTGAAAATGGAAGCCTAAAATGCCTAAATGAAGAGATAAAGGTTCATAAAAATACCTCAAAAACTGGAAATCGTGAAATGAGTTTGAGCTTGTTCCAAGTGATGGTGATGATCAGGTTAGCTTCCTTAAACCTCTAGGAAGCTAATGCAATAGTTGGCTTAAACTGAGAGTGGCTAAAATGGCCTGGAGAAGTCAAGATGTAGACCTCTATTTTTGGTTATGGAGGATGGTATAAATGGTGTTATAGTTTGAAAACAGATATTGGGATAGTTTGTGTATGATGCTAAGAAGCTTTTGGAAGGATTAAGCCAAGAAACGCACGAGTGGTTTTGAAGATTGAAGTTCAAAGTCAGAAATGACACAAATTGGAGATTTTGTGAAATTTTTGGCTTGAGGGAATTTGGGAGTGCTTAAGGGCTTCTAAACTCGTGTGTAGATTGCAAATGGGCCTCTCTATTTATAGAGAAAGGTTAGAGGTAAGGGGTTGATCAGATTATAAGATTACAAGTTATGGTTTAGTTGAAACATAACTTGTGATTTCTTTGAGAAATCAAAGCACCAAAGCATGGTACAATAGCATGTAGGGAGGTTGAACCCTTTAAACATGTTTCTTTTGAGCATACATGTTGAGTGTCTGCAGAGGGAGAAAGTGTGAAGCTCAATGCATTGACTTTGTGAAAAAGCTTGCTTTACAAGAATGGAAATGCAACCTTTCTCCCTAAAATGGAAAAATGATTTGGATAATGCTTAAACCAAATGGAAAAAGGCTCAAATGTTTGTGAAAACCATTAATTATAGAGTTATAAACAAGTTTGAGGTCTACAAAGTGAAGATTATGCAGCATGGCTATGAGATTTGCTCAAGTGTTTATCAAGAAAATGACCTATAATTCAAGTTTATGAGGCCATCTTCATCTCTTCGAAACTTCTAGCTCAAGAATGATATAAATGCGTTCTTGGACTTTTTAGAAAGCTTATAACATGCTATAAAACTTTCATGTTGGACATTTTTTAAAATTCAATTTGGAACTATATGAAATTTGGCCAAGAAATTAGGTCAAAAATCTGCCTAACTAGGGCAAAATTTCACTAAGTGTTTTAGGTTTCATGTACATGTCTTCATTAATTTATAACTTAAAATTCAAGAATTTTTAGAACTTGATTCCTTCTACAAAGTTTTAGATCTCATTAAGATCTACAACTTTCATGTTAGAAGTTTTTATTGAATCATCTTTCATCATGGTGAAAATTTGGCACAAAGTCATGAAAAAAAGTAAATTTTCCAATACTTAGAAAAATTTCCAAGTCTTGGAAATTTTGACTTTTCAAAATGAATTTTGATTTTTTGATTTCTTGATGAAAAAATTTCATATTTTTACATGTCTTGATGAAATGTGATTTTTGAAACTTGATTTTGATTAAAAACTCAAAGTTTAACTTTTCAGTGTATCAGTTGACTTTTCATCGGTTGACTGAATTTCAACTATCAATCAATTGATCTTTGGAAGTGTTTTTGAACTATACCATTAGTTCAAAATGACACATTTGAATCCTTGAGATTTTTCATCAAACCAACAAGTCATGTGTTAGGTCAAAACCCAAAAATTGAACCTTCTCAATCAAAACCCTAATTTTGACCATTTTGCCCTTTTGATAATCTGATCAAATTTCTTGAGGAATTGTGATACAAACTTGATCAATTGCCATATATGAGTTCAAAATGTTGATATGCATCAAAAATTATGAAGTTTGACTGTAAATTGATCACAATTGACTTTTTTTCCTTAATACAGTTGATTTTGGGTCAACTGATTAATTGACTGAGCAAAAATGTGATCTAAAGCTTGAAACTTGACATGAGTAATCTTGGGAGTCCAAAATTATCTAATAAAAGTCATATGAAGCATTAAAAGTCCAATTTTCCTTGTATAAACTCAAACCCTAATTTTGAGTCATCAGTGCTTGAGGAGGTGTCTTGAGCTGATCAAACATTGTGCAGTCTTGAATCAATGGAGATCTTGTGAGAGAGCTCTTGAGAAATTGAGAGGGAAAATTTGGGGTACAACACATGTCATAACATTAAATCTTAGGATTTGAAACAAAAACAATAGCTAAAATTTAAACATTATATGTTAGGGTTTGGAACATAAACAATAAGCAGAAACAAAAGCTAAACAATAAAGAAAAATAGAAACATAATCAGAAAAGTAAATGAACCTGAAGGTAGCCATTGGTGAAGACGACATAATTGTACTAGTTTGGTGAAGACAAATATGAATGTTGTTGTATGTATGATGATTAACATGGATGTTAGGGTTATGTTTTGAGCGAGAAAAGTGAAATATGTTAGAGTTTTCTTTTAAGAGAAACGACTGATATGTACTAAGCAACAGATATTTTCGCTTATATATAAATAAATACCACTTTTCATCACGGTTAATAACAAGAACCGTGCTGAAATGATTGGACTTTACACCACATTTGAATAAAAGAATTATGGTGATATATAAGGACATTCCTTTTTGTGACGAAAAAATTGGAAATTGAAGGAGCTGGGATTTGAACCCTGAAAATCCTGGTACATTTTACTACAGATTTTAACAATTACCATAGTGAAATATCTTTTAGTAAAAACAAAAAAAAACTCCCAAAAACGAGATTCCGCCACGGTTAACAAGGAGGTCGTTGTAATACTGTTTTATGAAAGGTATTTTCCATAAGGAATGAGGTAAATTATCCTCTCTTCTGCCCCATGTGCTTAACATATGGTGAGACTAATGATCACGTTTTCAAATATTATGACTAGAGTAGGAATATTTTGTTTAGATCAAGCTAAAACATAAAGTTCCCTAGGAATGGTAATCATATTAAAGATTTAATATGGTATATTAAAAGGTAACCAAAAAAACAATGTAAAGAATGTCATGGACATTCTCAACAACATCTAGTGGCCATTCTCTTGTTCATAAAAGGGGACCAATGACGACTTGGGGTTCGATGGGGAACCTGGATCAAATGGGAACCATTTGTGAGTGGACAAAATCAGTCATTTAACTCTAATGTCCAGGATTGGTATCCAATGCATTACAGTTGAGGTGTTGATCTCATTGCACGTATATTTGTATTGTGAATTGATTGTCGTTGTTGTGAATAATTCATAAATTGATGATTGTTGTGAATGATGATTCCCTTGCTATATTTTGCACTTGTAACATATTTTAAGCGTATTCTCACCCCTGTCTATTTTCTTTGTGGTGTTCCCTACTCGCTTGGAGTATAAACAATTAGGTATAGGAGTAGATGCGGGTTGAGCTGGAGGATAACGTTGAGGCTTTTTAGTTATTTACATTGGTGTCACTCTGATATGTAACACTAGGGACGGATTGGTTTTTTACATGTTATGTTTTCTTGAGTCATTTTGATTATTTAATTAAGTTAATTATGTTGACACCAATAAATGAATTATTTGAAGTTTTGATGTTTTATTCTGTTACGTGTTTTATGTTATAAAATAGACGAAGAATGCATGTTAAGAATGCATAATGATGGGTTTAATCTGTAACGTATAGCCTAAATGTAGTACTGCAAGTGTACAGCCTATCGAAGTAATATATAAGATTATCGAACCACAGAGACCAATTGTCAATCTATCAACTCTATTGCTAAGGTGCTTATCTAAGGCGAACAAGAATATTGATGTGAGTGCAGTGCACAAAGTAAATGAACGAAGTAAATAACAGTTTAAAAGACAGGTTGGAATGTAGATCATGTAATCAGGTATTGGTCCGATCATGCGTAGATGAACCTACTTATGGGGCAGTATTTTCTATTGATAGCAAAGAATCAATTTAACGGGAACTTGTAGCTTTTGACTACTAAGAACCGAGTTTACTCTTTAAATTAAATTCCTTTATTGTCACATATAAAGGGTGCCTTCCGCGTTAAAGAGGTAAACCTATTTTTAAGAAATTGATAGTTTTGACTTAGCAGAAAAGTGCTTTTACTTGGAAAGATTAACTTAAAGAGACTTTTGGCTTTTGACCAAGAGTCAGATTTCAAACCTACAAACGCGTCCGAAAATAGTTTCAAAATCGTTTTCTAAAAAGGGTCAATGATTCTTATTTAACCAATCAACGGCTTTCGCTCTTTTTGTTTGGTTAAATAATAATCAAGTCGTATCATTAGTTTGGACGGCTTTCGATCTTACCCAATAAACATTAAAACACAATTGACTTAAGTTAGAAGCAAAACATCCCCAGAGTATTTTCACTAGCATGATAATTGGAACACAACCACGATGACAATCATTACATCCTAACCTTTATAGTTTAGCCAGACATAATAAGTGCGAGTCTATAAAACATGTAGACTATGGTAAGAGCATTTAAAGTCTATAAAACGTGTAGACTATGGTAAGAGCATTTAAAGTCTATAAAACGTGTAGACTATGGTAAGAGCATTTAAAGTCTATAAAACGTGTAGACTATGGTAAGAGCATTTAAAGTCTATAAAACATGTAGACTATGGTAAGAGCATTTAAAGTCTATAAAACATGTAGACTATGGTAAGAGCATTTAAAGTCTATAAAACGTGTAGACTATGGTAAGAGCAATTAAATAAAGAAATGCAATAAAATAGAACCTTGCTCCGGTCGGAGACTTGAATCTGATACAAATCTATGGAAAGGTAAGGCTGGTATGATGAAATTCAACCAAAGTGCTCCAAGACTCGATTACAACTCAATCTACACCGCAATAACTCCCCGATGTGAAGAGATTATTACTTTACAGAAACTGATAGTATATGGCTTAAGATTGTACTAAGCTTGGATGAAACTAAAGAATGAGAATCGAAAACTATTTATAGAGGATCTTTGAGGTGCGTAAGGACCAGCATGCCCCTTAACTTCTTTTGAGCGGGAAGCTTGTTGTGAAGGCCGCGGGCGCGGTGGGGGTGGCCGCGGGCGCGGTGCATGGAACTGCCACATCATGGGAACGTGGCAGTTGATCTCTGGGTGAAAGTGGGCCACGTCATCGCATTCCCTGTAGCCAGCGCGGCGCTCAATGCCATAAGTGCATAATATCTTGAAAAACCCTAATTTCTTGGCGTTTTGGCTCGTTTCTTCACAGAAGGCTCTGAAATGACAAGGATCCTGAAAACAAAGGAAAAAGGAACATAATACGAGAAAATGATAATAAAAACTAAGGAAAACATGTGATATTTGAGTCAGAAACATAGTGCGATTTAGTGCGATCAAATCCTCCCACGCTTAGACCTTTGCTTGTCCTCAAGCAACAACTCTTAGAAGTAGATGAAAGAAAATTATGGTGTATACAGGTTTTGGGCAAGGAGGGCTTCTAAGTCCGAGTAAGGGTGTGTTGTCAGGCACTAACTATCTGAATCAAGGGTATCGTAATTACACTACTCGCAGAAATGCGGACATAAACCTCATAAGTATACAGATCGATCCTAATATCCTTACTATGCTCAGACTTCCCCTTTTTACGAGGTCCTTTTTCATTCAGGCGCAATCACATTAAGCCCGTTATCCGTACATACTCATGGTGTAGTGACCGGTTAGTGACTCTGATCTCAAGTGATGGGATTCTGGTACAAGAGTTGGTTTAATCCCTTTTTATTTTACCCATTTGCAGTTGCGGGGGATCGGACCGTAGTCCGCCCTACCAAGTTCAGCACCAGATACCTCTGAACCAACTACAACAGATATGCCTTATATATTTTTTTTCTTTGCTTTTGTTAGTGCTTACAACTTGATGGGTTTAATCTGTAACGTATAGCCTAAATGTAGTACTGCAAGTGTACAGCCTATCGAAGTAATATATAAGATTATCGAACCACAGAGACCAATTGTCAATCTATCAACTCTATTGCTAAGGTGCTTATCTAAGGCGAACAAGAATATTGATGTGAGTGCAGTGCACAAAGTAAATGAATGGAGTAAATAACAGTTTAAAAGACAGGTTGGAATGTAAATCATGTAATCAGATATTGATTCGGTCATGCGTAGATGAACCTACTTATGGGGCAGTATTTTCTATTGATAGCAAAGAATCAGTTTAACGGGAACTTGTAGCTTTTGACTACTAAGAACCGAGTTTACTCTTTAAATTAAATTCCTTTATTGTCACGTATAAAGGGTGCCTTCCGCGTTAAAGAGGTAAACCTATTTTTAAGAAATTGATAGTTTTGACTTAACAGAAAAGTGATCTTACTTGGAAAGATTAACTTAAAGAGACTTTTGGCTTTTGACCAAGAGTCAGATTTCAAACCTACAAACGCGTCCGAAAATAGTTTCAAAACCGTTTTCTAAAAAGGTCAATGATTCCTATTTAACCAATCAACGGCTTTCGCTCTTTTTGTTTGGTTAAATAATAATCAAGTCGTATCATTAGTTTGGACGGCTTTCGATCTTACCCAATAAACATTTAAACACAATTGACTTAAGTTAGAAGCAAAACATCCCCAGAGTATTTTCACTAGCATGATAATTGGAACACGACCATGACGACAATCATTACATCCTAACCTTTATAGTTTAGCCAGACATGATAAGTGCGAGTCTATAAAATGTGTAGACTATGGTAAGAGCATTTAAAGTCTATAAAACGTGTAGACTATGGTAAGAGCATTTAAAGTCTATAAAACGTGTAGACTATGGTAAGAGCATTTAAAGTCTATAAAACGTGTAGACTATGGTAAGAGCATTTAAAGTCTATAAAACGTGTAGACTATGGTAAGAGCATTTAAAGTCTATAAAACGTGTAGACTATGGTAAGAGCAATTAAATAAAGAAATGCAATAAAATAGAACCTTGCTCCGGTCGGAGACTTGAATCTGATACAAATCTACGGAAAGGTAAGGCCGGTATGATGAACTTCAACCAAAGTGCTCCAAGACTCGATTACAACTCAATCTACACCGTAATAACTCCCCGATGTGAAGAGATTATCACTTTACAGAAACTGATAGTATATGGATTAAGATTGTACTAAGCTTGGATGAAACTAAAGAATGAGAATCGAAAACTATTTATAGAGGATCTTTGAGGTGCGTAAGGACCAGCATGCCCCTTAACTTCTTTTGAGCGGGAAGTTTGTTGTGAAGGCCGCGGGCGCGGTGGGGGTGGCCGCGGGCGCGGTGCATGGAACTGCCACATCATGGGAACATGGCAGTTGATCTCTGGGTGAAAGTGGGCCGCGTCATCGCGTTCCCTGTAGCCAGCGCGGCGCTCAACGCCATAAGTGCAGAATATCTTGAAAAACCCTAATTTCTTGGCGTTTTGGCTCGTTTCTTCACAGAAGGCTCTGAAATGACAAGAATCCTGAAAACAAAGGAAAAAGGAACATAATACGAGAAAATGACAATAAAAACTAAGGAAAACATGTGATATTTGAGTCAGAAACATAGTGCGATTTTAGTGCGATCACAACTTTCTTGAGTTGAGTAATCTTTGTGAGGATCACCCAACTCGTAGTCGTATTCATACTTTATTTTATAACTTTTAAGGCAAAATAGAGATCATCCACTTATATTCATCGATCCCACACTTAGAGCATGCTTAGGCCGGAGCTGACTGCTAAGATAAACTACTTGAAGACCTATTTGTACAGTTTTATTCAAAATTATAGCATGTTGGGGAGAAAGGATCTAATCTAAATATTCAAAAAGGCTTATGGTGTAAAAATGATATCGAATTTTTCAAAAAGTGAGTGTCCGAGAAACAGACCCTATCTAGGACCTGTCTCATAGCCCAAATCCTTAAAAACAACCATAAATCTTTGAAAAAGAAAAATTTTGTAAGGCTAAAAGGTGGGGGAAATGAAAGGGTACACTACGCAGAAAGACTCGCCTATCACATGCATTTTATTAACTACGAATATAAAAAAGGAAAAATGCGGAAGGGAAATAAAAGCAGGAAAAACGGAAAATAAAAGCGAAAACGGGAAATAAAAGCGATAAATGCTCCTCCCACACTTAAATCAGACATTGTCCTCAATGTTCCAAAATAAGGTAGGAGGAGGTACCTGAAAACACTAGTGGGGGCCACTAGGACCTTCACCATCCTGGTTGGTACGACCGGAACAGCGGCTACGGCTGCGACGGCGGCTATCTCGGTCCAAAACAAGCTGCTCCAGTCTCTCTGACAAGGCGGCATTTGCCGCTTGTAGCTCTTGGGTCCAACCAATGAGGGTGCCTTGGGTTGCCTCCATCAATTGGAAGTGACGAGCGTATGTGGTCTGATGTAGGTGCTGTTCTCTCTGGAAAGCCAGCTGACTTTCCATAATAGTGCGCAGAGAGCTAGCATTTTGTTCTTGGGACGCTTGCATGAAGGCCATGTTGTCGGCCGCCTGTTGCTGCAAGGTAGCAAGGAGGGTGTCCCTCTGGGCCTCTCGGGCCATATGCTCACGCCACATGTCCTCAGTGACATGGAAACTAGGAGTTGTACCTGCATGTGGGTTAGAGGTAGAAGGTGTCGTGTGTGGTGGTGAAAAATGGGGTGGTTCCTCTGTTTGGAAATCGTACTCATCATCAGTGTTGTTACCCTCATTTAAAGGTAGATTTGGGGGCAACGGACCAATAAAAGCAGGAGCGTTGAGATCGTAGGTCCAGTTACGCTCAAATCTAATATCAGTACGACGGGTGCAAGGCATAACAACACTGGGTATAGCAGCACCTCCAACCATGAGGAAGTAACCACCTTCCTTCCTCGTCTTGCATAAACGCATATCCCTGAAAAATTTAAGATTTGCAATCCGAGGAGGAAGTGGTTCAAGGGTGGCAAGTTCTGTATCCAATCCTATGGCACGGGAAATAGTGGTAATCAGTCCACCAAAGGAAATCGGCCCACCTTTTCTTAAAACATGGTGCATGTGGGCAATCATGAATGGGACGGGATTAACTTTGGTGTCTGTGAGGCAGCTCTGCATGATAATTAATTCTTTAGCATTCACCTTGTTTGGGTTTTCCCGAGCAAAGATGGTGGATGCTAAAAGAAATCTAAAGACACGAAGGGCAGGATTGTGGATGTGAGAAGCAAGAAGGCCATCAAAAGATGTTGCATTTTGTTTAGTAATTCTGGCCCAAAATGCTTCAAATGCCCAATCCGTGTCTAAAGGTGCTTCACAAATGGCACCATCCCCATAAGGCAATCCTAACATGGCGGCTAGACCGTCAGTGGAGTAATCATATTCAACATTAAACATTCTAAATTTGACTCCACCTACGGTGCTAGCAGTGTTAGGAGAGACGTTATAAATTAAAGAACTTAAAAACTCGAACGTCAGCCTAGGGTAGGTTGGTGCTTGAGTAGCAAAAATACCATGCATACCTATTTTATCTAGAAGGAAGAATACACTATGGTATATACCTAATGAATATAGACAGTTTTCATCGATATACCTGGTAGAGTGTATTGGTGTTGTCAGCAATTTTTCAAGCCGCTTTAGTTGCCTTTCTCCGGCTTGGCCACCACGCAAAATGTAACCGTGATACTCCATAGGATTTTCTTGTGGTTGAATAGAGAGAAAGAATGGGATGTAGAAGTAATGAAGGTGTGAGGAAGAAAATGAAATAGTGGGGGTATTTATAGGAAGGAAAGAAAAAATGGTGGTTGTAAATATTTATGATGAGAATAATGGAAATAAATGTAGTGGGTTGGTATGGGTAATAAAGGAAGTTATGGTGGGTTAAAAATGAAAGAAAATGGGATTGGAAATGGAAAAAGTGGTAAAATGGGGGGAAAAACGAGCAACTAGCCGTTAGGTGACCGTTGCGTCACCGCGGGCGCGGCAGGGCCTACCGCGGGCGCGGTGAGGTCGAGGTCAGTTGGGCTGGCCTGGCTTCCTTTCCATTGGGCTTTTTCTTCCTCGCCATTAGCTTCAATTTCTGGAGGGGTACCTATTTTTCTTATGAATGTGCATATATGTACGTGAATACATATACACATGTATATTTATTTTATTTTTATATTAAAACTATGGTGACCAGAAAAACAAAAACATTAGTAAATAAATAAAACATATGCATATATATCTATATATATATAGGTACGGACATTGGGTTACCAAAATAAATATTAACAACGCAGGAAACAGATAATGCAAAATAAAAATGAGTCTGAAAAGGAAATCAACATAATACTAATAATACTGAAACTAGATATCTTGTGAACAATACAGATCTATTGCCAACCGGTAGGATGCTCTGCAGGAGTGCCTGGGCCACGCAGCTCAGTCAGCTGGCGTCGAATCTCTGCCACCTCGTGAGCTAATTCATCTAACTCACCAGCAAAGGTAACATCATTCACTCTCAACTGCAAATGAAGGTCAGCCACCTCATTGCGGAGAGTGGTTATCTCAGTGCGCATAGCAGTCAATAGAGTGCGAATATCAGGTTCCTGCAAGCTGAGGTTATTAGTAAGAACAGTAGTGTGTGTAACCTCGGGTCGGGATGTGTGATCCGGAGTGGAGTCCTCGGGAGCAGGAGTGTATTCCTGAGTGGGATCTTCGGAAGCAGGGGTGTATTCTGGAGTGAGATCTTCGGAAGCAGGGGTGTATTCTAGAGTGAGATCTTCGGAAGCAGGAGTGTATTCTGGAGTGTACTCTGATATCTCACCCCAACCTTCTACAGAATAGTTCCAATTAGCAGAGTTGGAAACACAAGTCATCTGAGGGTCTGGCATTGTGAAGGTGTAAACTGTCTGGTCATTGATAAGCAATCTGTACCGATATGGGTGGAAAGAGGCCCTCCTCATGAATCAACGATCCATGCAAAAGTCTAAATCCAGAAAAGTATATCCACAGTATGGGGTCAGCTGTGCTATCATACTGTCCAAACCCAAAGCAGAAGCTATTTGTGTCACATTCCCTCCGGAATGAATGAGCCCTACAGCGGATCGAGCAGTCTGCTCGAGGCTCTCTATCAGAAAACCTCCACTAGCTATAGGTCTGGACTGACTGGCACAGTATAGGAAAAGGATCTCCTCAGCGGTGACCAAGTGGTCACAGTAACTCCTCCCAAAGAAAGTGTGGCACAGGATCATCTCGAAGTATCGGAAGGCCGGGTTATGGATCTTCCGGGACAGCTGGGTAGAGGGGTCAAGGCTGGCTCTATCAGTAATGTCCTGCCAAAATTTATCAATATCTCTGTCCATGTAGCAACTCAATGGAAACTCAGTGATAGCGGTCGGTCCAGTTTGGAAACCAAGCAAATCCCCAAATTCTTTGGTAGTCAGGGTATACTCGGTACCAAACAATCTGAAACTTAGGCATCCTCGCTCATCTCCTTCACCCACTCGTGGGTTATAGTCCATAGAGCTAAGAAACTCCAGAGTAAGGTTCCTGTAGGTTTTGTGGACATCATCAGCATAAGAATCCCAGCTAAGTTGGTTGCATAGATACCTAATACTTGGCTCAATCCCGAGTGCCTCCATGCAGCTCTGATCGGGGTACCTAGTGGGTACCATAGGTCTAGCAGATAAGGTAGCAAATCGGGCCTTCTGTGCTTCATCTCTGAAAATCACAACCATACCATCGGGGTAATGCATCATGAAAATATAAACACAAGAAATTAGTCCAGATAAAATATATAAATTACTAAAATAAAATAAAATAAAATAAAGAATAAACCATGGGTTGCCTCCCATGCAGCGCTTGTTTAACGTCGTTTAGCTTGACGATTAGATCTTACTTTATGTGGGTATTGGTGGGTCTATAAGAATATGACTAGAGTAGTCAACAGGCAAATCGCCTCCTTTGTAGAGCTTCAGTCTTTGTCCATTTACCACAAATGGAGCGCATGAATTGTTTTTGATTTCTACTGCTCCAGACTTTAGAACTTTTGACACTTCAAATGGACCTGTCCATCTTGAACGAAGCTTACCAGGAAAAAGTCGTAACCTTGAGTTAAATAGGAGAACAGGGTCACCAATGTTGAAATCTTTCTTGATGATTTTTTTATCATGCCACATCTTGGTTCTTTCCTTATATATGATGGCATTCTCATAGGCATTCAAGCGAAGCTCTTCTAGCTTGTGAATGTCCAGGATACGTTTTTCTCCGGCTTTTAGGTAATCTAGATTCAAGGATTTAATGGCCCAATATGCTTTATGTTCTAGTTCGAAGGGTAAATGACAGGACTTTCCATAAACCAATTGATAAGGAGTTGTTCCAATAGGGGTTTTATAAGCCGTTCTATAAGCCCATAAGGCGTCTTTAAGTTTTCCAGACCAGTCTTTTCTGGATAGTGATACGGTTTTTTCTAGGATCTGCTTAATCTCCCTATTCGATACCTCTACTTGGCCACTGGTTTGCGGGTGATATGGTGATGCTACTCTATGTTTTACTCCGTATTTGCTTAGAAGCTTGTCAAATATCTTAGATATAAAATGCGATCCTCCATCACTTATGACTAACCTCGGGGTTCCAAACCTAGGAAAAATAATATTCTTAAACAGTTTGATAACTACCTTGGTATCGTTTGTGGGTGATGCAACAGCTCCGATCCACTTTGAGACATAATCGACAGCTACTAGGATATACTTCTTACCCATTGAGGAAGGAAAAGGTCCCATGAAATCTATACCCCAGACATCAAATATTTCCACTTCTTGGATGTTACTTAAAGGCATTTCATCACGTCTTGAGATGTTCCCAGTGCGTTGGCATCGGTCACATTTTGTAATGTAAGTGTGGACATCGCGCCATACAGTAGGCCAATAAAAACCTGCTTGAAATATTTTGGCGCATGTTTTAGACGTGCTTGCATGTCCACCATAAGGTGAAGCATGACAATGTTTAATGACGTTGCCTACTTCTTCCTCTGGCACACATCGTCGGAATATATTATCTATTCCTCTTTTGAATAGGAGGGGTTCATCCCAAAAGAAGTGTTTAACATCTCTAAAAAACTTCTTCTTCTGTTGGTAGCTTAAGTCAGGGGGTATGATATCAGCGGCTAGATAATTCACAATATCTGTGTACCATGGTATGTTGTTCATGGTTGAGATTTCCTCATAGGTCTCTTCTTCAGTTGAGTTTATCCCAGCTATTAATCTTTCATAAGTAGAGTGATCGTCTATAGGTATAAGTTCAGGCTTAAGGTGTTCTAACCTAGAGAGATGATCAGCTACTAAGTTTTCAGCTCCTTTTTTATCCTTAATATCCAAGTCAAATTCTTGGAGTAAAAGTACCCATTTGAGCAATCTAGGCTTAGCATCTTTCTTACTTAACAAGTACCGGATTGCTGCATGATCTGTGTATACTATTATTTTTGCTCCCACCAAATAAGATCGAAATTTAACAATAGCAAAAACTACGGCTAGCAATTCTTTTTCTGTGGTTGTATAATTTAGCTGGGCAGCGTCTAGTGTTCTACTAGCGTAGTAAATTGCATGCAGTTTTTTGTCTTTTCTTTGCCCTAGTACAGCTCCTACAGCGAAATCACTAGCATCGCACATGATTTCAAAGGGTTGTGTCCAATCAGGTGGTCTTATGATAGGTGCTGAAATAAGAGCTTGCTTTAAAACTTCAAAGGCCTCAAGACATTTTTGGTCGAATTCAAACTCGACATCCTTCATCAATAAGTTAGTTAAAGGTTTTGTTATTGCGGAAAAATTCTTGATGAAACGTCGGTAGAACCCGGCATGTCCTAGGAAACTTCTTATTTCCCTAACGGTCTTAGGTGGGTTTAAGTTTTCTATAACTTCTATCTTGGCCTTATCGACTTCTATACCTCTTTCAGAAATAATGTGTCCCAAGACTATCCCTTCACTTACCATAAAGTGGCACTTTTCCCAATTCAACACAAGGTTTACTTCCACACATCTTTTTAAGATTTTCTCCAAGTTCGAGAGGCAGTTTTTGAAATCAAACCCACACACTGAAAAATCGTCCATAAATACTTCCATAATTCCATCTAAGTAGTCTGCGAAAATTGACATCATACAACGTTGGAAAGTGGCAGGTGCATTACAGAGTCCAAAGGGCATTCGTCTATAAGCGAATGTTCCATAAGGGCAGGTAGATGTGGTTTTTTCTTGGTCCTCTGGGTGAATAGGGATTTGGAAAAACCCCGAATACCCATCAAGATAGCAGAAACATGAGTGTCTTGCTAGACGTTCAAGCATCTGATCTATAAATGGGAGAGGGAAATGGTCTTTTCTCGTTGCCTTATTCAACTTTCTGTAATCTATACACATACGCCATCCTCCTTCTGTTCGTTTTGCCACATGCTCACCTTTTTCGTTTTTCAGAACAGTGATACCTCCTTTCTTGGGTACCACATGGACTGGGCTTACCCATTCACTATCCGAAATTTGGTATATGATACCAGCTTCTAATAACTTAAGAACTTCTTTCTTGACTACATCACTCATGATAGGGTTTATTCTTCTTTGATGTTCTCTTGAGGGTTTTGAATCTTCTTCTAGCATAATCCGATGCATGCATACGGATGGGCTTATACCTCTTAAATCTGAAACTTTATACCCTAAAGCTGAGGGATATTTTCGCAAGGTATCTAAGAGTTGATTTGTTTCTATTTGGTTTAGAGTGGCGCTAATTATAACAGGTCTATTCATCCCCTCATCCAAAAACTCATATCTTAGGTTCTTGGGCAGTTCCTTAAGTTCTATAGTGGTTTTCTCAGCACGTGGCATAAGGTCATGGGTAAGAGCTAAGCATTCGAAAAGGTTGTCGTCAATGTACGGTTCGATACTCTCAAATCCGTCATCCTCTAAAATAGGGGTTGATGGTAATTTGGTTAAGAATTCGTTTTGTTCGAGCTCATTTACACATTCATCAATGATGTCGATGGCATAACACGCATCTCCTATCACTGGTGCCATTAGAAATTTTGATAAAATGAACTCAATTTTTTCATCTCCTACCTCGAAAGTCAGTTTCCCTTTCTTAACATCTATTATAGCTCCTGCGGTCGATAGGAAGGGTCTTCCTAAGAGGATTGGGATGTCTTCATCTTCTTTGATATCCATTACGACGAAGTCGGTCGGAATGTACAACTGACCAATCTTGACAGGTATGTCTTCTAAAATACCCATGGGATATTTGACAGATCTATCAGCTAGTTGTAAGGACATCTTAGTAGGTTGAAGTTCTCCTAATTTTAACCTCTTACAGACGGCCAGAGGCATCAGACTTACGCTTGCTCCTAGGTCTAAAAATGCTTTGTCTATCATATGGTTACCTAGGATGCAAGGGATAGAAAAACTTCCAGGGTCTTTATCTTTCTTGGCGAGTTTATTTTCGGATATAAAATGACATTCTAAAGGCTTGGGATCATCGAGTCGCCGTTTATTGGTCAAAATATCTTTCAAAAACTTAGCATATGATGGTATCTGGGTTATAGCTTCAGTAAAAGGAATCTCAACATGGAGTTTCTCTATTACCTTAATAAACTTTTGGTACTGGTTTTCTACTTTGGTGTTTTTCAGCCTCTGTGGGAATGGAATAGGTGGTTTATAAGGTTGTTGAGTGTTTTTCTCTACTTCTGGTTTTGATTGCTTTTCTGGTTTTTCTGGTTCCTCCACCTGGTCTTTGGGCGTAGCATCTTCCATAGGTTTTTCTGATGTGCTTAAGTTAGGATTTCTAGGCCCTTCATAAGCAGTTCCACTTCTTAATGTGATAGAATTTGCTTGGCCTTTTGGATTTGGTTGAGTTTGTCCAGGGAATTGTCCTCCAGGTGCAACTTGTACAGAGGTGTTTTGGGCTACTTGGGAAATCTGAGTCTCAAGCATTTTGGTGTGGGTTATTATCTGGTCAAACTTGGTTGCTAATTGAGTAACTAGTTCGTTCGTGTGAATGTGTTGGTTCATAAACTCCTTATTTTGCTGGGTTTGGGCCTGAATAAAGGTGTCTATGGTTTCTTTAAGGTTTGGTCTTGGGGTTACTATTTGCATAGGTTGGTTTTGTTTTAGCGTTTGGAATCCTTGAGGTCTCGAAGGTCCGGGATTTTGGGTTTAATCTGTAACGTATAGCCTAAATGTAGTACTGCAAGTGTACAGCCTATCGAAGTAATATATAAGATTATCGAACCACAGAGACCAATTGTCAATCTATCAACTCTATTGCTAAGGTGCTTATCTAAGGCGAACAAGAATATTGATGTGAGTGCAGTGCACAAAGTAAATGAACGAAGTAAATAACAGTTTAAAAGACAGGTTGGAATGTAGATCATGTAATCAGGTATTGGTCCGATCATGCGTAGATGAACCTATTTATGGGGCAGTATTTTCTATTGATAGCAAAGAATCAATTTAACGGGAACTTGTAGCTTTTGACTACTAAGAACCGAGTTTACTCTTTAAATTAAATTCCTTTATTGTCACATATAAAGGGTGCCTTCCGCGTTAAAGAGGTAAACCTATTTTTAAGAAATTGATAGTTTTGACTTAGCAGAAAAGTGCTTTTACTTGGAAAGATTAACTTAAAGAGACTTTTGGCTTTTGACCAAGAGTCAGATTTCAAACCTACAAACGCGTCCGAAAATAGTTTCAAAATCGTTTTCTAAAAAGGGTCAATGATTCCTATTTAACCAATCAACGGCTTTCGCTCTTTTTGTTTGGTTAAATAATAATCAAGTCGTATCATTAGTTTGGGCGGCTTTCGATCTTACCCAATAAACATTAAAACACAATTGACTTAAGTTAGAAGCAAAACATCCCCAGAGTATTTTCACTAGCATGATAATTGGAACACAACCACGATGACAATCATTACATCCTAACCTTTATAGTTTAGCCAGACATAATAAGTGCGAGTCTATAAAACATGTAGACTATGGTAAGAGCATTTAAAGTCTATAAAACGTGTAGACTATGGTAAGAGCATTTAAAGTCTATAAAACGTGTAGACTATGGTAAGAGCATTTAAAGTCTATAAAACGTGTAGACTATGGTAAGAGCATTTAAAGTCTATAAAACATGTAGACTATGGTAAGAGCATTTAAAGTCTATAAAACATGTAGACTATGGTAAGAGCATTTAAAGTCTATAAAACGTGTAGACTATGGTAAGAGCAATTAAATAAAGAAATGCAATAAAATAGAACCTTGCTCCGGTCGGAGACTTGAATCTGATACAAATCTACGGAAAGGTAAGGCTGGTATGATGAACTTCAACCAAAGTGCTCCAAGACTCGATTACAACTCAATCTACACCGCAATAACTCCCCGATGTGAAGAGATTATTACTTTACAGAAACTGATAGTATATGGCTTAAGATTGTACTAAGCTTGGATGAAACTAAAGAATGAGAATCGAAAACTATTTATAGAGGATCTTTGAGGTGCGTAAGGACCAGCATGCCCCTTAACTTCTTTTGAGCGGGAAGCTTGTTGTGAAGGCCGCGGGCGCGGTGGGGGTGGCCGCGGGCGCGGTGCATGGAACTGCCACATCATGGGAACATGGCAGTTGATCTCTGGGTGAAAGTGGGCCACGTCATCGCGTTCCCTGTAGCCAGCGCGGCGCTCAACGCCATAAGTGCAGAATATCTTGAAAAACCCTAATTTCTTGGCGTTTTGGCTCGTTTCTTCACAGAAGGCTCTGAAATGACAAGGATCCTGAAAACAAAGGAAAAAGGAACATAATACGAGAAAATGATAATAAAAACTAAGGAAAACATGTGATATTTGAGTCAGAAACATAGTGCGATTTAGTGCGATCACATAACACCTATATTTGAGAAATTATTTTTTTATCTTTTACATATAAATAGTTGGGGTTTAAGGGTGTTACAATTTCAGGTCAGTTGACACTGTTTTTAATAGGCTGAAGTAAAAGATTTGTCATGAGTATTATTTTTAGAAGTGAGGGAGTGGAGAGACATTAGGATAATGAATGCTCTGATTTTGCAAGATGTATATCTCCTCACAATGCAACATAATTTTGAATTTTACGGGGTGTAATTCTCCTCGCAACGTGGTGATTGGAAATCTCACCGAAGCAGCGTTGGGCGTGTAAGAACGGTCAAACCATGTGGACTTTACAATGTGCATAAATCCTAAGAATGTTAAGAGGAGATAGACATGTCAAAATGACTAGATTTGTATTTGCGCCACCAACCTCATTTATTCACTCTACACATTATAAAACTTTAAAAAATCATTACGAGTAGTTTAACCCCTGGAAATGCTGCGCCAAAATTTTAAAATATAAACATGCATTACAATGGGTTTATCTCCTGTCAACTTCACTCTTTTTGGGAGAAGTTTTACTCTTGGCATAAATCCCTCGCTAATATGCAGTTTTCTTATAGTGTAAGTAGTAATATACTATAATAGAAAAGCGGAGCATAATCAATAAAGTACAACAAAGAAAACCATGAAGTACAAGAAAATTATGATAGCAACATAAGAGCAAAAAGTACAACATAGAAATAAATAGACCGCAAATAGTACAACCAAGAAATAAACAAACAACTTAAACAACCAAATCAACACCATTGAACATTATGTCCCAGTAGATATAAGATCAAGCTACTAAAAAAGTCCATATCACTGACAACAAGTTATATCTTAAGTCGCCAGATCCATCATCACCAGGCCATATCCCATTAAAAGAGCACCAAATAAAAATAAAAGTCTACCTTCGAACAAAGGAAAACACTCAATCCACTATAGTAGCAGGTAGATGATAGGTATTTGAACTCATTCAACAAAGGAGCAAGATTTCATCTCTGATTTACTTAGAAACCATTTCCAAGAAAAATATGATCTTTATACTTTGTACATGGAAACCAAATTCAGTGCGATGAAAGTTGTCCTAAAGAAAAATATTTATCCTTGTGAATCCTTGAAACACATACCAATAGAAAAACAACCATGATCCTTAATGGTTGGTTCAACATTAAAATGAAATAAAAAAATCAATGTCATGAAAAAAATACTTGTTCAAAAGCTTATGAGTAGAATTGTTGAAATTTTCATTAGTAATCGATATTGATAATGAAATATCTTGAAGGTCTTCAACCTCGTCCTCTATGACACAAATTTCTATAGGAATCTGCAATTATCTACAATAAAAAAATGCAAGACAAATAATTAGGGTGAAAATAAAGGCTAAACAAACACAACAAACCAAATATGCTTAAAAACCATTAAACCTTATTCAGATAACCATGAATACAAAAAGTACTACTATATGACCTTAGAGTAGATATCAATACAAAAAATATGTAGAGCAAGCACTTCAGCAAATAAAATTAAAATAGGTTAAATTTTTTAATAGATAATGTTTCATTAAAAAGGAGTATAAGGGATACTCCGTCCAATACAACAAACCAAAATACCCCTACTTCCTAAAACAAAGGAAAGGTAAAATGTTCCAAACATGGAAATTACATAGCTCATTGGACTTACAATTCAAATCCGTCCAAATCCAGAACCTATGAATGATTATAACACCCCAATTCTACTTGACAATTATATAAAATCAGAGTTTATAAAAATTCGGAAACCGAATCAGGATGCTACAAATTCAACTTTAAAACAACGACATTCATTACAGATACATAATACATTAAACTCGGATGAACCAATAGCAACATAAATTAATCTTTTAAAACCAACAACTTTCATAACTACGCAGCAAAATTAAATATTCAACTTAAAAGAATATATCATCTCCGTCCAACTAAAAAAACTTCAATTAACAAGTATTTAACAAACAATAACTTATAGTTCAATCAACTGAAATAATCAACAATAAAACAGCAAGCGATCATCCCCCGAGTGTTATGTATGAGAGAAATGACACCAACTCGAACTACTGAAGGTCAACTGCCTTCACTCTGGATTACCTACATGTTACCAACATTGTGGTAACATTCAAACAGAAGTGGTGAGATATCGAACAATATAATCAGATGTATGATAATATTACATTAGAATTATTCTATGCCAAATCACCACTTTGCAACTGTAAACAACGTCAATCACAACGAAAACATCAAGGAAACATAATAATTAATTTACCAACACAACAACTCAATATGTCACGTGAAATGCAACTTTTTACTAAACACATGAATGTGGTGCCAATGGAGCAGAACTTCCAACTTAGAAATTTGTCAATGAATAGAGGCGTCAACAAGGCATAAGCCTTCAACTTAATATTTTTCCAATCCAGGTCAACTTAACGAGCATCAACTCCAACTTGATATGTTATGTATGTGACACAATGATTAAATGCAACATCATCAACAACATAACAACATTGACATGAGCCTCCAACTTAATAATTGCCGATCAATAGAGGCAACACAACAACATTCATCATCTGTAGCTTTAATAATTAATAATAACAATACAACATTTTATACATGCCAATAATGTTATTAACACGTTCCTACTAAAGTACTTCTACTAAATTATTCTACTGATAAGCCTCATTAATAGTTTTCTGCTAAATTAGTAAAACTATTATTTTCCTGCTACTTAAGTTATCTTTACTTCTGATATATTTTGAGTACTAATACTACTGCTAGTTCTGCAACTAAAACTATACCAGTTATTGATTCTGAAATTTACTAATTAGCCTTGCTAAATATCTACTGCTATTACTTTCATTAAATACTTCTACCAATAATCTTCATTTTACTGTCTGCTATTACTAATTTTTTTACTAACTAACTATGTTGCTCATTAATATTACCTGCTATACTTATGCTAATTTACAAATTGATCACTTATGTTACTAATAGATAAAGTTTACCAGGAGTCATTCTTTTCTAATCATGTTGCATACATTTACTGTAACAGTATACTAAGTAATAGACACGCACAGGAAACACAAAAACACTTAAAGAAATAATGGGCAATGGATTCATGCCCCACTGCATGCAAGATCGTGCCCCTCGACATGCAAGATCGTGCCCCTCGACACTAAGGCGTGGTGCTGGTCGGCACCCTTCATCAACACACATGTGCCGCTCGGCACATGTCCATAATTCCAGTTGCAGTTCTGCAACTACGTCCAAATTTTCCTGCGATTAGTAATTCCTTTCCTTCCCATGATCTCAGACCAACACAAAAACTATACTCACATCAATATATGAAAATTTCTAACATTCAATTCATCGATTGAATTACTGCAACATTAGCATAATTATCACAGATGCCAAATAATAATTTGTTCATACAACCATCACACAAAATAACAATTTTACACAACACAATACCCACATAACATGCGTCATATACCCAATTATAGAGTCAGAACCCCATCCTTACCTTGGATTGAAAGTCGCTCTACAATTTTCTGATCGAATTCTGATTTTCCTCTTTTCCTTCTTCTCTGTAACTTCTCACATACAACACTTCTCTATTCTTTCTCTTAACCCTTTCAATTATCCTAATTTCTATCATTATGACTAAACCTAATAATAATAGTATTAGTTCTATTGGGCCTAATTCTCACCCCTTTAGTACTACATACCACCAAAATGAGTCCAACAACTAATACAGTTAATTCCAATGTTAATATTATTATTAATCAACTAATTAATTAATTAATAATAATCTAACAACTTATATCAACAATTCTCAACTTCTCACAACTTTAACAAATAACTCAGAAATAATTTAATTAAATAAATGGGCGTTACAACTATACCCCATTTAGAATATTTTCTTCCTCGAAAATTTACCTTATTCAAACAACTCAGGATAGGAGTCACGCATGCTTTCCAACTACCAAGTCATGCTTTCCCCGGCAGCTCCTAGCCAGACTACTTTCACCAAAGCAATCTCCTTGCCTATTAGAGTCTTCATTTCACGACCCGCGATTCGTACAAACATCTTCTTCAGAGTAAGATTATCCTGTACTTGCACGTCATCCATATGAATCACATGATATGGATCTGAAATATACTTCCAGAGTTGTGACACATGGAACACATCATGCAAATTCAAGAGATTAGGCGGTAAAGCCACTCTATAAGCAACATTTCCAACTCTTTCTAAAATCTGATACGGACCAATAAAACGAGAAGTGAGCTTCTTAGACTTCAGTGCTCGCCCAACACCAGTCACAGGTGTAACTCTAAAAAACACATGGTCATCTGCTTGAAATTCCAAATCTTTCAATCGACTGTCATGATAACTCTTCTATCTACTTTGGGAAGCTTTCATCTTTTCTCGAATCAACTTCACCTTCTCAGTAGTCTCACGAACAAGTTCGGGTCCTAGCACTACACTTTCTCCAGACTCATGCCAACATAAAGGAGTTCTACATTTCTGACCATACAATGCTTTAAAAGGTGCCATTCCAATACTAGAACGGTAACTGTTACTATAAGTAAACTCTATCAACGGAAGATAAGTATCCTACGAACCTCCCTCTTCAAAAACACATGCTCTCAACAAATCTTCCAACCATTGAATAGTCTGTTCAATCTTACCATTCGTCTGAGGATGATACACCGAACTCAGCCTCAACTTAGAACCCAACACCTCTTGTAAACTCTTCCAAAAATCTGAAGTCAACCTCGGATCTCTATCTGACACAATACACAAAGGAACACCATGCAGCTTTACAATTACACTAGTATAATCTCTGCCAACTTTGATACTGGAAAACTGATGTTAATAGGAATAAAATGAGCCGACTTCGTAAGCCTATCAATAATCACCCAAACCGAATCATGTCTTCTCAAAGTATTAGGTAATCCCATCACAAAGTCCATCAAAATGTTATCCCATTTCCATTCTGGAACTTCTAACAGTTGCATCAACCCTGCAGGCTTCTGATGCTCAACTTTCGACTTCTGACAAGTCAAACATGCATACACAAACCGAGCAATATCACTCTTCATTCTAGGCCACCAAAATAAATTCTTCAAATCCTAATACATCTTTGTAGCTCCCGGATGAATGCTCAACTTACTTCTATGAGTTTCCTCGAGAATCACTTTCTTCATCTCCGCATCATCAGGAATACAAATTTGATTACGGAATCTCAATACACCTTGCGCATCTAACTTAAAATCATTATTCTCAGACTAATCAATCCTAACCATCGAATCTACCAGTTTCACGTATAACTTCTGAGCTTCTCTGATACTATCTAGAAAATCATTATTAATCTTCAACATTCCTAACATAACACTCTGCGGTGTCACCTCGCAAACTAAGCTCATATCCCCGAACTGTTCAATCAATTACAACTCTTTAACCATCATTGCTGACATATATAAAGTCTTTTGACTTAACGCATCAGCCACCACATTTTCTTTTCTTGGATGATAATTCAAACCGAAATCATAATCTTTTAACAACTCCAACCATCTTCGTTGTCTCATGTTCAATTTTTTCTGATCAAATAAATACTTTAAACTCTTATGGTCGCTAAATACTTCAAATCTAGAACCACAAAGATAATTCCTCCAAATCTTCAACACAAAAAAAAACTGCAGCAAGCTCCAAATCATGTGTAGGATAGTTCTTTTCATGAGTCATCAACTACCTTGACGCATAAGCAACTACCTTATCATTCTGCATAAGCACACCTCCTAAACCCATCTTGGAAGCATCACAAGACACAATAAAAGGTTCTCCTAGATTAGGTAATGTCAAAATTGGAACAGACGTCAATCTCTTCTTCAATTATGTAAAACTTTCTTCACATTGAACATCCCACACAAAAGCTCTACTTTGACAAGTCAACTTAGTCAACGTAAATTCCAATTTAGAAAAACCTTCGATAAACCTTCTATAATAACCAGCTAATCCCAAAAAGCTTCTAATCTCGGTAGCCGGATGTAGAGTTTCCCATTGCAACACTTCATCTACTTAAGATGGATCTACAGCAATGCCACTACTTGAGATCACATGACCAAGAAAAATAATCTCCTTTAACCAAAATCCACACTTGGACAGCTTTGCATACAACTTCTTCACTTTTAAAACTTACAATACTATTCTTAAGTATTCTTCATGCTCTTCCTCCGATTTAGAGTAAATCAAAATTTCATCAATGAACCCCACGACGAACCAATCCAAATAAGTATGAAAGATACGATTCATATACTCCATGAATACTCTCGGCGCATTAGTAACACCGAAAGGCATCACCGAATACTCATAATGTCCATAACGCATTCTGAAAGCCGTCTTCTGGATATCTTCATCCTTCACCTTAGTCTGATGGTATCCTGACCTCAAATCAATCTTGCTAAACACACGAGCACCCACCAATTGATCCATCGAGTCATCTATTCTCATAAGCGGATACTTGTTCTTAATCATCACTTTATTCAATTATCTACAATCGACACAAAGCCTCATACTTCTATCTTTCTTCTTTACTAGCAACACTGGAGCTCCCCACGATGATACATTTGGTCTTACAAACTTATTTTTAAGTAACTCTTCCAATTGCTTCTTTAATTCTGATAATTCAGATGTGGGCATCATGTATGGTGCCATAGAAACAGATCTGGTACTAGGTACAAGATCAATATCAAATTCAACTTCTCTCTCTGGCGGTACATCAGGAATTTCATCAGGGAAAACTTCAGGAAATTCACGCACTACTTGCCATTCCTCGATTATGGCTTGATTCTCGACAGATAGTGACGCCACCAACGAGAACATCTAAGCCTCTTCTTGCATCAACTTCCTCAACTGTCTAGCAGACAACAGACCAACTTCCTCTTCTTCAGGAGTAGAAAACCTCACAGACTTGTCATAACAGTTAATATGAACATAGTTATGCTCTAACCAGTTCATACCTAAGATCACATCTAACCCACTTAAAGGCAAACAAGCCAAATCAACAGCAATGTCTCTGTCGAAGATCTATAAAGGACACTTTAAACACACAAAAGGAGTAGTCACTGACCCCTTGGCTGGAGTATCGACGACCATCTCTTCATTCATAGAAGACAACATAAGACCCAATCTTTCAACATAATCAGCAGCAATAAAGCAATGAGTAGCACTGGTATCAATAGTAGTAATTAAAGGAGTACTATTAATGAAACATGTACCTCTGATAAGTTTGTCCTTATTAGCCGTCTGATTCTCAGCCAAAGCGAACACCTTTCCACTGGTTTGCACCTTCTTTGGTTTCTGACACTGACTACCAATGTGTCCTTCTTCACCATAATTGAAGCAAATCATCTCCTTATGCTTGCACTCAGATACAACATGTCCAGTCTTACCACAACGAAAACACCTCTTCACCTCAGCAGTACACACGTTGCTCTTATGACCAGGCTTTCCACATTTGAAACAAACCACACCAGCAGGAGTATATCCCCCACTAGTCTTTTGGCCCTGAGCAACTTTGTGTTTACCTTTACCAGCTGGGGAATTGTACGTCTTACCATGATTCTATTGGTGCTTACCCCTTTTCTCATTGATAATCTTATGATGAGCATTATTATCCACTTCATAGATCCTGCAACTATCAATCAAATCTGCAAAGACACGGATCTTCTGGTATCCAACTGCCTTCTTGATCTCTGGGTACAACCCGTTCTAAAACTTGATGCACTTCGAAAACTCAGCATTAGCCTCGCTATAGTGCGGATAAAACTTAGCCAACTCCACAAACTTTACAGCATATTCAACAACCGACATACTTCCTTGCTTCAGTTCAAGGAACTCAATTTCCTGCTTACCACAAACATCTTTAGGTAAATACTTCCTCAAAAATTCCCAATGAAACACAGCCTAAGTGACATTTTCACCTGCAGCTTCCAACCTCTAACACGTCTATAGCCACCAGTCATCAGCTTCGACTGCTAGCATATGAGTACCATAACTAACCTTCTGCGCTGGAGTGCAGTCCATCACATGGAATATTCTCTCAATCTCTTTCAACCAATCCAACACTGCATCAGGATCATACTTACCCTTGAAGGTAGGCAGATTCTCCCTCTGGAAGGTCGCCAAACTACGAAATCCAACACCGTCAGTGTTCGACTGATTCTCCATAGCATGCGCCATTGCTTCTAAATCAGCAGCGAGTGCAGCATCATTCCTTCCAGCCATCTCAACTTATTACTATAACATGAACAACTGTTAGAACTCAAATTAACAATACTCGATTATTAGACAAAACTGCGACTCGACAACTTGGTCGGACAGACCGACTTGCTCTGATACCAACATTTGTAACACCCTAGTTCTACCCGACAATTATATAAAATCAGAATTTACAAAAATTCGGCAACCGAATCAGGATGCTACAAATTCAACTTTAAAACAACGACATTCATTATAGATACATAACACATTAAACTTGGATGAACCAACAGCAACATAGATTAATCTTTTAAAACCAATAACTTTCATAACTACGTAGCGGAATCAAATATTCAACTTAAAAGAATATATCATCTTCGTTCAACTGAAACAACTTCAATTAACAAGTATTTAACAAACAACAAATTATAGTTCAATCAATTGAAATAATCAACAGTAGAACAACAAGCGTTCATCCCCCCGAGTGTTACGTATCAGAGCAATGACACCGACTCGAACTACTGAAGGTCAACCGCCTTCACTCTGGATTACCTGCACGTTACCAACATTGGGGTAACATTCATACAGAAGGGGTGAGATATCAAACAATATAATCATATGTATGATAATATTAAATTAGAATTAGTCTATTCCAAATCACCACTTCGCAACTTTAAATAATGTCAATCACAACTAAAACATCAGCGAAACATAATAATTAATTTGCCAATGCAACAACTCAATATACAACGTGAAATGCAACTTAATATTATGCACATGCATGTGGTACCAATGGAGCAGAACTCCCAACTTAGAAATCTCCCAATGAATAAGCCTTCAACTTAATATTTTTCCAACAAGGCATAAGTCTTCAACTTAATATTTTTCCAATCCAGGCCAACTTAACGAGCATCATCTCAAACTTGATATGCGATGTATGCGATAACATGATTAAATGCAACATCATCAACAACAACATAACAACATTGGCATAAGCCTACAACTTAATAATTGCCAATCAATAGTGGCAACACAACAACATTCATCACCTGTAACTTTAATAATTAATAATAACAATACAACAATTTATACATGCCAATAATGCTATTAACACGTTCCTACTAAAGTACTTATAATAAATTATTCTACTGATAAGCCTCATTAATAGTTTTCTGCTAAATTAGTGAAACTATTATTTTCCTGCTACTTAAGTTATCTCTACTGCTAATATATTTTTGATACTAATACTATTGCTATTTACTACTAGTTCTTCAACTAAAACTATATCAGTTATTAATTCTGCAATTACTAATTATCATTGCTAAATATCTACTTCTATTACTTTCATAAAATACTACTACCAACAATCTTCATTTTACTGTCTGCTATTACTAATTTTTTGCTAACTAACTTTGTTACTCATTAATATTACCTGTTATAATTATGCTAATTTACAAATTGATCACTTCTATTACTAATTGATAAACTTTACTGGTATTCATTCTTTTCTAGTCCTACTGCATACATTTACTGTAACAAAATACTAAGTAACAGACATGCACAGGAAACACAAAAACACTTAAAGAAATACTGGGCAATGGATTCATTCCCCTCGGCATGCAAGATCGTGCGCCTCGGCATGCAAGATCGTGCCCCTCGACACAAAGTCATGGTGCTGTTCGACACCCTTCATCAACACACATGTGCCGCTCAACACATGTCCATAATTCCAGTTGCAGTTCTGCAACTACGTCCAAATTTTCCTGCGATCAGTAATTCCTTTCCTTCCCATGATCTTAGACCAACACAACAACTATACTCACATAAATATATGCAAATTTCCAACACTCAATTCATAGATTGAATCACTGCAACATTAGCATAATTATCACAGATGCCAAACAATAATTTGTTCATACAACCATCACACACATCAACAATTTTACACAACCCAATTTCCATGTAACATGCATCATATACCCAATTATAAAGTCAGAACCCCACCCTTACCTTGGATTAAAGGTCGCTCTACGATTTTCTGATCGAATCCCGATTTTCCTCTTTTCCTTCTTCTCAGTAACTTATCACGTACGACACTTCTCTATTCTTTCTCTTAAACCTTTCAATTATCCTAATTTCTATCATTATGACTAAACCTAATAATAATAGTATTAGTTCTATTGGGCCTAATTCTCACCCCCTAAGTACTACATACCATCAAAACGAGCCCAACAACTAATACAATTAATTCCAATGTTAATATTATTATTAATAATCTAATTAATTAATTAATTAATAATAATCTAACAATTTATGTCAACAATTCTCAACTTCTCACAACTTCAACAAATAACTCGGAAATAATTTAATTAAATAATTAATTAAATAAATGGGCGTTACAATAATCGCCGATATATAATCGTCAAAATTAAAAATGGCTCCTTTGAAAAGAACGGAGTTAGGCATTAACCAAATGCTCCAGACGGTAGCTAACCAAATGACGCTAACATTTAGCCTAAGAAACTTATACTTCACCTTATGACAATGGAAGAAAAAAATCCACAAACTCACCCAAAGACAAATCTAAATTAATTCCTATCCAAGCAAGGACCTTACTCCATATTCTAGGTATGAACTCACAAATCCCAAAAAGATGCGACTTGGATTCATCTTCCCTAAAGCAAAAAAATGCAACAAGTGTCGCTAATGTCCAACCAAAGAACGAAATATCGACGAAACCTTAACCTCCCACAAATGATTTAAAGCTTTCAACATATCAACATTAAGCGAACTGTGATTAGAAAGCGAGATGAAAAAATCGAAGCAAGACTTAACCGAGAAAGAACCATTATCCTTCTTCAGACACACGAAAAAGTCGATGATGTTCTTCTCCAAAACCACAGTCAGCACCAACATTTTAAATTCCTCCCAAAGAAAGGATTCCACACCTTCTAGATTTTCCGCAATATCTTGAAACTTCCAATACCATGAGTTTCCTGCCCAGCTAACAACATCCACCACACTGATAACCTTATTGACAACAAATTCAAAAAAATTTAGATACGCATTCTTCAGTGGTTGATTACCCAACCACATGGAATGCCAAAAAGCTTTTATGTTACCATCGTTTACCCTGCAATTAATAATACCAACAAAACTAGACGGAACAGTAACAAAAGTAACATTAGACAATATCAAATCGGCCACTAAATAGAATCTCCTTTGTTCAGCACATTATTATCTCCAACAAACACTTTGATCTCAGGATACATGTATCTAATCCTAAGTAAACTGCTCCAAACTGCATTAGGCTCCTTTAAGATCCTCCATTTCCAGTTACTAATGAGTGCCTTATTCGGAATTTTAACATCTTTAATTTTGAGGCTTACACACGACTTTCCAACTCACTCAATGAATGGTCCTTTTGTTCTCACAATTGCGCCACAAAAAATTACTTCGAATACGCTGAATCTCTGATAACACTTTTGAGGGTGCTTTGTAGAAGGATAAAGAATAAATAGGAATGGAGTTTAATACCGAGTTAATTAACACTACCCGGCCTGCTAGAGAGAGATGTCTCCCTCTCGAAACAACAAGCCTACTTCTCAGATTCTTGAGTAAATCGTTCCACATTGATAATTTCCTAGGGATGTCCTCGACCATTACTCCAAGGAATTTGAACGATAGGCTGTCAATGTTACACGTAAGGAAAGACAATGCAACGTTAAGGAACCAATCTCCCACACGAATGCCATAAAACTTGATTTTGCAGAAGTTAACTTTCAGCCCTGACATCATTTCGAAACCCTTTAACATTGCTTTCATACTCCACAGAATGTTGCTTCTACCGTCTGCCATGATGATATTATCGTCTACGAATTGTAATATGTTCACTTATTCCTCTTCTTTAAGCTTAAAACCTCTCAATCTCCTAGCTCTGCAGCCTTGTACATTAGTTCGGTTAAACCTTCCATAACGAGAATGAACAAAAAAAGGGATAATGGATCGCCTTGGAGTAAGCCTCTCTCCATGTTGAAATCCTTCACTGTATTGTCGTTAACGATCACCAACGTTGAACTAGTAAAGACGCATCCCTCCATCCAACTAATTCACCTATCTCCGGACCCCATCTTAGGATACAAGAATCTCAAAAAATTCTAACTTACACTATTGTAAGCTTTTTCGTAATCCACTTTCAATAACAAACCCATTCTCTTTCTTTTCCAAATCCATAACCTCATTCACCATTAAAACACCATCCAATATGTTTCTCCCTGATATGAAAGTTGACTGATTAACCGCTATAAGCTTCCCTATAACACTTCCGAGTCTCACCGCCAGCATCTTGGCTAGAATTTTGTATAAACTACCTACAAGACAGATAGGCCTATACTCATATAACAATTGAGGATTGTTGATCTTCGGTATTAAAGTAAAGAAGGAGGTTGTACATGCTTTGGTGAGCTTAGCTTTAAAGTGGAAATCAAATGTGAATCTTAACACGTCTTCCTTGATTAACTCTCAACTTTGCTTAAAAAATTCAACAGAAAAACCATCTAGGCCATCACTTTTGTTTCTATCACAGGACCAAACTACATCCTTCACTTCACCTTCTAAAAACGGTCTTTCAAGCCAAAGGTTTTCTTGTTCATTCAAAAAATTGAATGCAATACCCTCAGGGATAAGTCTATTGGACTTTCTTTCTTTGAAGAACTCTTCGAAATGCGACTTAACGGCTTCCTTGGTCTCATACACCCCTTCCACTCTACCACCAGACCCTTCCACCACACTAATAGAATTCCTTCTATACCTATCTTTCAGAGAATTATGGAAAAACGTGAAATTTGGTCACCTTCTTCCATGTCTCTACTACCGAAAGTCGCCCCAATCCCTAACTTTTCCTGTCTGAAGCACACCGAATTAAAGTCACCCTCTAAGCACTAGTCTTGGTTAATGCTCTTTTGCTTCCTTGCAACCAACTCTCTCCATATTGTCCTCCTTAAAACAGCGTTGCACGAGGCATAAATATTGACAAAATTGTAAGTGGTTTCTTTCCAAATGGCGTTGATCCCTACATATCCAAGGCCTTTGAAACTATAGTTAAGAGATAGAGAATTACTTTTCCAAAAAATAACCATACCTCCCGAAGCTCCCCTAGAATCACAGGCAATCCATTCCACTTCCTTGTTTCCCCAAAAAGCCAAAGCAAGACTATCATCAAAACAAGTCACTTTAGTTTCTTGAAGGAAGCATAAGTCAACATTACCATATTGAATAATGAACCTTATACTCTTGCTCTTAGCTCTGTTACCACCACCACGAATGTCGAGGGATAGTAAATTCATGGTAATACAGTAGATGCTGCCTTCTTTGATAACACCCCTTCCTTGTCTCTTACTTCCATCTCCACAGCTTTGATAGAAACTTCCCTCTCCTCGCGACTCACAACACCCAATTTAGTGATTAAGTCCCAAACTGTTCTACTCACACCTGAGTTACTATTCTTCAAAATACGATGATTACAACTTAGGTATATTATATATATACACACTTGAGTAAGATTTTATATTTTTCTTGAAACACATGCAATAATATTATGCATCTCAATTCAAGAAAAATATCCGATAAACATATATTTCTTAAAATAAAAATTGTCAACTTCTCCACTTAAAATTAGACCATTACAATCGAGAAACATATCATTGAAAAATATCAATACTCTTATATTCAAAACTGAAGAAAAACAATACAAACATGAATCAAATATCACATAAACAAAGACACTAATCCAACCAAAAAGACGTGAAAAGATCAATTCAACAAACACAATAAAATATATGACACTAAAATTAGTTCTCCACTTCAATCTTGCAATCCAAATGTATGCTGAGTCATTGTCACCTCAGTATTGTATTCATCTTTAGTGTTGATATCTTCCTCATCTTAAAAACACATTAAATCATTCTTAGGTGCAGATACAACAAAACAATGACAGGAGGATATCATAAACATTAACAAATAAAATATAAAGTATTATTACCATTCATATTTTCAGAAAATCCATGCAATCAACTCCAAATACAAATCAACATTTGGATGTGTTCTGGAAGAGTAGAACTTCTGTATTAATTTGGTAAGAACACGTCCATCGATATTAAAAGAAGACTCCAGTGCTATAGTTGATAGGTTTGCTAAGCACATCATGTTCTATTATGGAGAGTATCAAAAACTTTTTTCATTAAACTTCCAATAAAGAAGTACATCAAAATATTCAGAGTGTTCTTCTTCAAACTCCATTAATTCATTGCCAAATTATATATCCAATTCACTCTTTTCAGGGACAAATCTACTCTCAATCGAATTCCATGTTTTAAAATCCTGCAAGATATATCTATAAATCAATATACTTACAAACATACTCTCAATCGAATTCCATTAAAAATTGTTAAATATCAAATTTGGAACAACAAAAGATTTATCACACCATGTATATAGCAATAAACCACACTAAAAAAACACATACAAGTTAATTAAATCAAGGAGTTTTTAGCATTAATTAGGAAAATGATGGCAATGAGGCAGCTTGTTTCAGTAAAGTTTAAGTTATGTAAAAATAGTAAAATGATGCAGTATCTCTTAGTTATTCAATATGTGTTACCAAATATGTAAATTAGATTGTGTTATACTCTAATTTTTGTCCTTAAGATTTCTCATCATCTCACTTTTATCAATACAATAAGATCACACATTAGGGTTAGGTTTCCCTATCTTCATCCTACCTTTAAGTTTGATCTTGGGGGACCATCAAACACCTTGAAGTGTGTATCTTGTACATGTGTTCTTTAAACTAACATCAAAATATGTATATAGGTTTCTTTGAATTTTCATATTGTGGGTGGAGATATAATTGCATTTATCTCACCATCTAACCTAGGGTTTGAGGGTTGGTTCTCAATCAGATAACTCTTCAAAGGAGTGCAAGAGCTCAAGTTTCAAAGCTATGTCCATGATATCAAAGATTTGTGGTTCAAAGAGTTCTCTCGCCTTATTTAGGTCAAACATTCTTCAAAGTTAGTGTTGATATTCATCAAAGGGATAGGTTCATGTGTTTATTTACATGCCTTCTTTAACAAGCTTCATTGAGACTTAAGCTCCATCTTTGAGTGTGCTTCAAGATAATATCATTTCAAGACCTATTATGATTTATCATGTTTTATCTTTGCCAAGAAAGATTAAAAGATTCAAGGTTTGTTCAACAAGTTTGACCTAATTGAGCAAATGCTTGATTCAGTAATCACAAGTGCATAAGTCTCTCAATTTTCAATATTTTGAGTTGGTTCTTTTTGCTATGGATTCTTATCATCATTTACAACAATCTCTATTCACATGACAAGATCCAATTGTGCAAGAAAAATCATCAAAAGTTGAAAGGGGTTTCAAGTCATTTTAACAATCTCTAGGCTAGGGTTTTTTGACTTCCAAGGACCATATCTTGCTCCTTTTTTGAGATTTTTGAGTGACTTTAAAGCCATGATTCTCTTTAAATGGTTATTAACAAACTCTCTTCATAGATCTAAGGCTAATTTTGAATGGAAGATCATTAATGGTTGAGAAAGATTATAAGTCCATTAGAAAGGCCTTTAAATTTTTAGAGTTTGACTTCAAATGATCATAACTTGGTCATTTTTTATCGCCTTGAGGCCATTAATTTATCAAAATTATCTTAAGAGTATGAACTTCAACTCTTCTTTTATGTGCAAAGCATGAAAATGGTTAGAAGATGCCTTAAAAGTACAAAATATTATAGGTCACTTCATGGATTTTCATCAACTTCACAAGATCATAACTCTCTCAATTTTTGGAGTTTTTGGATGATTCAAGTTTCACAATGCTCTTTAAGAAGTCTACTTCATTCCATTTTCATTTACAAAAACCTAATTTTGAGTGGAAGGCCATGTTTGAAGGAAAGAGATTCTAAGTCACTTTTGAACTCAAAACTTGGAATTTTTCTAAGTCCACAAGTTAGTGTGTTTTTCACGATTTTAATTGATCATAACTTTTTACTCAAACATCCAAATGCTACCTTTCTTGGCACATTGTGAAGTTTGAGGTGAAATATTTCCTTTGAAAAAGAATGAGATCCTAAAGCCTTTAGTTGAGTGCACCATTGATTTAAAGTTGGCGCCTTAAAATTGATTTTGTCAAAACAGTCAGATTTTGATTTTCATAATGTGGCTTCTAACACCAATTTTGTGCATGTTTTCCACTTAAACATGTTTAACAAAATTACTAAGGCTGGATTGAGGATTGAAACGCAAGAAATGGTTGAGTTTTGACAACTTGCAAGTCACACTTTTGTCATGATCAGGGTGTGCACAATTTCACTTGATTGCTTATCATTCACCCTATCTCAGCATTGCATTCACTTCTCCTATAAATATAGACCCCATTCCACTTATTTTCGCAAGCTTGGACAGCCAAAATCACCTTGCCAAACTCTCTCCATAACTCATAATTATGTAACTTCGAATTTGATTTTACAGCCGTTTTCAGTCCAATTTCTTTGATGATTCTTCATCCTTGAACTTCACTGAAGTTAACAGAAAAAGAATCAAGCCTTAAAGTGTCATAAATCGTGCTAGTCAAGTCATGTTTCAGAGCTCTGAATTTAAATTTCAACAAGTAGATTCCTCCATCAATTCTCTCAAAATTTGTTACTACAATGAAGCTCTCATCACTCTGATACTCATCGCATCACTTATTTTTAACTGAAAGTGAGTTTCTATCATGGATTTTCAAATTCCTATTCAACTTTTTTCTTCTTGTTTTCTTCAAATCGACTGAGCTACAATTTATATACAAAATTTGCGAGGATATCATTGAAATCGTCTTGAAGAGACGAAGAGAATGGCATCAGTATGAGCTCCTGATTTTACAGTTTGTGAGACCTGCAATTTGCGTGGCTGGAGGCTGAAGATGACCAATGTGTCATCTCTCAACCAATAACAATGCGCCACTTGTTTTTTTTCAAATTTGTTTTTTAATTAATGATTTGTTGGTTTATTCACTAATGTCCATGATATGCACAATGCGCCAGATCCCTTGGATTTGATTACTAACGTGTTTTGACATTGATCCAATGGTATACATCATTTTGGTTTTATTTTTATTTCTGACTTTATATTTTAATTGTTTTAAACTTCAAAAATTCATAAAAAAATTCATTTCAACTTTTAAAATTCTGGAAAAAATTTCTTAAAAATACTTTTGATTTTTCTCTTTCTGATTTTGATTTTTTCACAGTTTTATTTTGATATTTTTTATTTTTTATAATTTTTCACTTTAGTTAACTTGTTTTAATTGATTAAAAATACTTTTCTTGATTTTTAAATTCTGGAAAAATTTCGAAAAGATTCAATGACCTCTTGACAAATATTGGTAACCTCATCTTATTTTTATTTCTGATTTTTATATTTTTCACAATTTTTGGTTTATTTTGAATATTTCTTTAAATTTTAAAAATAGTTTCTGACTTTAAAAAATTCTAAAATTTTTTGTCAACACTTTATGACTCATGTTTGACTTCTGACTTTTTTTGGGATTTTTATTTGGTATTTTAATCTACTTTGTGTATTTTATCAATTATTACCCTTTTATTAACTATTTAAATATTATTTATTAATTACTATTTTAATTTTTTGTTTGGTCCTGATTTGCATGTTATTTTAGGACAAGTTCCTCAGCCTCATTGGATCTTGGGTGTTGATAGGTTGAAAAACGAAATCAACCAAAATAGATGAATGATGTTGATGATATTTGAAACCCTTGTTGCATCTGATACATCTCATTCCACTTCATCTTATCCCCTTCTTACTTATGCTACATGTTGTTGAAGAATAATCTACATATCATTTCTCTAACATGTGATACATAGATTGCTATTGACCGGCCACAAAATAGGTGTGACTTCTACATAAGTCCAGTTACAATTGCTTAACATAACGCTAAATTTGTCCCGATTCGAAAATGATCATTTGTGGCTCAAACCTATGTTTGCAAGCCCAAGTATGTTTAATTTGAAACCTTTGATCCAATAACCATGAGGTTCATTGTTAGGAGCATTTGATCTTATCAATCCTCTAATGAATCTTCATGAAGTTTGGTCTTAGTGAATCATTTAAACATCATTGATCTGTATGCTTGTCTTGAGTACTTGAAATGAATGATATACTTGACAAAAAGAAAATGAGACTTGTTGTTGAGAAGCTTTGGTTTTATCAATCTTCTAATAAGTCTTCAAATGCAAATTTCAAAATGGTCATTCAACTAACCTTTAATTCCTAACTTATTAACAATTGACTTTTACTTTGTGCTTTTACTTTATACTTTTATTTTATGTACCATTTACTTTAACATTTACATTTCATGTTATTTTTTATCTTTGCTCACTTGAGCATTTATCTTCGTGTCCTTTTTTTATTTTGCTCACTTGAGTTTTCATTTTCTTTTTGAAGACACTTAATAATCAACTTGAACATTAAAAAAACTTTAAGGTTATTTGAACTATTTGGTTAATATCCTTGACATTATGGAGTTGTGGACCTATTGGACTTAGGATAAGAAGCCTTGATTATCCTTAGGACCTTGTGACTCTGTTGTTATTTTGTCTGGAGCTTCTGGGGTTTACCCCAAGACATTAGGTTGATTTCTTTGTGTGCAGGTTATTCTGATTATATGCTTTGTCTGTGATTGGGAATTCCTCTGTATACAGTTGTTACTCAGCCCAATTTTTTAGAAGACTTAATGCATTTGAAGCTTGGTATTCTTAAGAGGTTTAATATCTTTGTTTGCTTGATTTCAATCCAAAGGATGAGAATTCTACATTAACTTCATATGTCAAGTGTTGGCTTCTTGTTGGTTAGACGGTTCTTTTCCCTAGCTTTTACCTTATGATTTAGGATAGTCCCTTCATCTCCTCCTATCTTTTTTAATTTCAAAATTTTCTTCCTCCTTTTCAAAAATCTTCTTGTTTTCTAACTTAAGTCGCTTTCATAATAAACTTGGGCTTAGGTCCATGCATTTTCAAAAATATTTTCTTAATCAAACTTTAACCAACTTAATCATACTTTTACATTTTTTTTGTGAGAAGACTAAAAGTCAATCAACCTCATTCAAATCATTTTTGTCACTTTGACTTTTTATTTTAAAATTTTCTCAAAATATTAGACTTTTGTCAATCCTTGTAGTGATGCGAGCTACTATACTTCTACGATATGTAGTGAAGTGAGATATTTTTTACTTGGGTGTTGAGCGAGACTTTGTTGATTTTAAAGTCCAAGATATATCCTCCACTTTGAGATGATGCAAATCATTTCTCATAATTGTGGGTAGTAAATATGTTTTCCACTCGGATATGACGATTATGTCTCGTCTCTTAAAATTAACCAACACACTTGTATTTTAAAAAATTTTAAAGGTGAACTACGAGTACCGTGATCCCCTATCGCACGGAATGTGGTACGTAGGTACTAAAGGTTCACAACCACAGCGGGTACAAAAATTATAAAAATACTTCTCATCTCCACCATCTATTTTTGTATAAAATATTTACAGCCAAAATACACAAATTTTCACATAGGTTCCTGCGGAGTACCGTAAATGTTTAGGATGCTAATACATTCCCTTTGCATAACCAACCCTCGTACCTAGATTTTCTCCACCTCTTTTTAGATTATTCACTCTTTTCTCATTCCTCTGAAAATAATAAAACGCAGTGACAATTTTTATTTGATCTGTACGACTTAAGTCAATTCAATAGCTTACTCTCAATATTTCTACCGCTACAAATTGACAGTAGGATCATCCATTAAAATTGTACTTTGTAGTAAAAGATTAAAACCATTTACAGTAAAGTCTTCAAACATGACTAAGTAATATCATAATTATGCAACTTGTTGTATGATGTTACACTTAAATTTCACCTTTAAAGGCAACTTCACATCCCAATTACAAACAAAATTCAATAAAGCAGAACAATCATTCGAAATCAGAATATCACAAAGGGTATTCTGAAGAACAAACTAAAGCACACCAAAAAAACACATAAGCAAATCACCTCATACTTATATCACTGACATTTAGAAAAATATGCGATAGACAGTCCAAAGTTTATGATTATCACTCAAACGAACTCTAATTGTCAATATATAACAATAGGACAAACTAAAGCACACCAAGAAAACCCTCCCTTAAAAATGGTTATAATTGAAGATAAAATTAAATAATATTTTCAAAGCCCTCCATTCCCCTACAAACTGTCAAACAAAGTGAACTCATTTACTTTGTGGCTTCTATACTAGTATAAGAGATTTTATCATTTATAAGTGATATATTATCTTTTAGATAAAAGTATGTCAACATATGAAGCTTCTAGGTTACTAGTCCTAACCAAGGATTAAACTTGTTAACAAAGTTCTTTAGTTTAATCCTAGAGATTTTGTATTTAATCAGCTAGTTTTAAGGTTGGAAAAACTATAACATCAAGACAAATGTAAACTACCTGGCCATTTTGAGACAATTGAAATGATCATGATCTTTAAATTGTTCAAAAACAAGCTCAACTACTAAGAACTAGACTATTTATTATCTCTTCCGGTAAACTACATAACATATTTTCACATTTAACTCTGATAGAAAAGAGTTAAAGCACAATTCAATCATTTAGCTTCTTATTCTTTTTGATTTTCTAAAGTAAACATTTACTATAATATTTTAGTCTAAGCAAACCATAAAATTGGTACAGATTTGAAGTCCATAAGCAGGACAGGAAAAGAAAACCATATTTTACTCATAGCAGGGTGTTTAACAGAGATTACAATATCAGTTTATGACATATGCTCACAAACTAATTTTCTTCATATAAATTTCAATAAGTTCTTAAGAACAGCTTATGAAAATAAGCTATAACTTATACAGAAACATTTAACCATGTTTGCTTTTTCACTATAGAAATAGTTTATGAGCTTACTAGATAAGCTTTATCCTATAAACGGTTAATTAATCCATTTAATTACTCATACTCATTATTTATTATGCAAAATTCACAGCATCAAATACCCGAATCAGAACTGAAAATTGAAACCATCACACAAACAAAAAACATGAAGAAAAAAAAAGATAGGATGAATTTCATTGATTCTCTTCTCTTAGCTCCAACAACACTTTTAATCAAACACTAAACAACATATATGAATTTCATGGAGGCATTTTCACAAACAGCTTGTGAGTGCATAAGGAGAGATGGAGAGAGATGAGTACCTCAATTAGAGAAAAATAGAACAACAATGTGAATAGAAGACGACGGAGTTATGGGGTTTACGGCGGGGTAAAGGGCTTGACGGCGGTGCAAATCTTCTTCAGTGTTTACGTGCCGTGGAGTTTGATAATCAGAAGCGCTAAATATTTGAAAAATTAACATGGCATCTCCATATTATACAGATTATACATGTCACCCTTAAATTTCACTATTCTCAAAATTTATCTTTCACTATTTACTCTAAGTTTTTTACTTTTGTCAAAAAAAATTACTATTGATCAAAGGGATAAATTTCAAAATTTTCGGTACTCTTAATAAATTTTTCATACTGATTTTTGTCGTATATCGAAAAAGAATTACATTCTACAAATTTCCGGTAGCGATATATAGGAAATTTTGAAATTTTCGGTTGCGATTTACTTTTCGGTAAATTTTACAAAAGTCTCTACAGATATCGGAAATTTAGCAAATTTTTGATAGAAATTTTTTACTGAGAATATCAAATTTTCGGTGTACCAAAAATTTCAGTTATACATGAAACTTCTGGTATGTCTGCAAATGAAGTTTTATATCTTTACGGTCCTGAATCAGCAACTTCAGCTTCTTCTATGTTGGAAATCCACCAAATATCTATGATGAATTTCTACCTTAATGACAATGAATTATGAGAAAAAACAAGAAAAGAAAGAAGACAATTATTTTCTGCAGAGTTTCTCTCTGCCCACAAACCGTGGAAAGCTTTGTTATTCACTTGCAACTGCAAATTCTGTGAATACAACTTAATTGACTTGATTACAATATTAGAAGTTACTCCCTCTATTTATAGATTTAGATTGCACCCTAAGCCCAAAACTATAAAAGCCCAAAATACTTATTTTGGTACTAAATCAAGTCTATTATGTATTAGATCTAAATCAAATCTTATTTAAATCTAAAACAAATCTAATCTCTTTCGACACAATCGAAATACAATTTAACACACCACCTAATTCATTGTGTCTAAACTATATATATTCATCATGGTTCTTAATTTTCTGAATACTTTGACTTGTACTCTCTTTGTTATGATGTCTACAATCTGATTCTCAGTTCTGCAGTGTTCTAAATTTATCTTCCCATCTGTTACCTGCTCTCGAAGATAATGGAACCTCATTTTGATGTGCTTACTTCGACCATGTGTTATTGGGTTCTTCGCTAAATTGATAGCTGACATGTTGTCGATCTTCAAGGTAATTGATCCATGATCTTTCCCTGTTATCTCTTCGACTAAGTTCACCATCCAAGTTGCTTGACATGCACAAAGAGAAGAAGCTATATATTCTGCTTCGCATGATGATAATGCCACTACTGGTTCCTTTCTTGAACTCCAAGCAACTGATGCACCACCTAGCATAAACACATATCCTGCTGTTGATTTTCGATCTTTAGCATCACTACACCAACTCGAATCAGTGTATCCCACTAACTTGCATTCTTTTCCTTTATCAGTTGCAGGAAACAAAATTCCATAGTCAGCATTTCCTTTGAGATACCTCAGTATCCTCTTCACTGCTGCTAGATGTTATACCTTTGGCTTATGCATGAATCTACTTACCATACCTACATTATATGCTAAGTCAGGTCTTGTATGACAAAGGTATCTCAATGATCCAATAAGTCTTCTGTATTGGGTTGGATCAACATCATCTTTATCTGCATCTTTCGACAGTTGCAGTCTTGGTTCTGCAAGTGTCGAAGTTTAGTTGCATTATTTCATCTCAAACCTCTTGAGAATTTCTCATGCATATCTTTTTTGATGCATCATCAAACCCCTACTGCTCTTGTAGAATTCGATGCCAAGGAAATATGAAATCTCACCCAAATCAGACATTTCGAATTCCTTGTTGAGATCACCTTTGAAGTCTTTGATCTCACTTTTGCATCTACCTGTTATCAACAAATCATCTACATAGATACATAGTATAAGCAATTCACTATTGCTTCTTCTTACATATACTCCATGTTCAGTTGCGCACTTTACAAATTCCTTCTCCCTTAGGAAACTATCAATTTTCTTACCCCAAGCTCTTGGAGCTTGTTTCAATCCATACATGGCTTTATGCAGCCTGTACACCTTTCTTTCTTCGTCATGTTTCACAAACCCAACTGGTTGTTTAACCTAGACGTCTTCGTCTAAGGGTCCATTTTGGGATGCACACTTCACGTCCATCTGACATATGTGCCAACTGTTTATTTCTTCTAGACCAACAACCAACATGATTGTTTCAATCCTAGCAATAGGTGCAAAAACTTCATCGAAGTCTATTCCTTCTTTCTGTAGAAATCCTTTCGCCACAAGCCTTGCTTTGTGTCGAGTTACTTCACCTTTTGAATTCGTTTTCACTTTGTATACCCACTTGACATCAATTTCCTTCTTGCCTTGAGGCAATTCTACAAGTGACCAAGTGTTGTTGTCTTTGATAGACTTCACTTCTTCGTTCATTGCTTTCACCCACTTCGAATCCTTCAATGCTTCAGCTGTATTAACAGGTTCTACATCTGCATAGAAAGCATAATGTACCAACTCACCTTCATCATCTATCACATCATCTGATGTAATCACACAATCTTGCAATCTTGCAGACATGCGTCTTGTTCTTTGAGGCCTGCTTGTACTTTGTATATCTGTTGGTTCCTCTTGTTGAACTTCTCTTTTGATTTGAGTTTCTGGATCTTCGAATAGGATTTCCACTGAATCTTTCTTGACATTTTCAGTCTAATCTCATTCTTTAAACTCATCTATGATCATGTCCCTGTTGATCACAATCTGTTTTTTCACTGGATCAAACAACTTATAGCCTCCTGTCGCATGATATCCAACTAGAATCATTTAACTTAAGTTATCATCAAGTTTTCTTCTCAACTGATCTGGCACATGTCTATGTGCAATAGATCCAAATCCCTTCAGATGACTTAAGCTAGGCTTCACACCAGACCAACATTCTTCTGAAGTAATTCCTTCTAGCTTCTTTGTAGGACATCTTTTCAAAATGTATGTTGCAGTCGAAACAGCTTCACCCCAAAACTCTTTAGGTACATTTTTTCCTTTCACATACTTCGTACCATATTCATGATGGTTCGATTCTTCCTTTATACAATTCCATTTTGTTGTGGAGTATAGGGTGGCACCACCTCATGTACAATCCCTTCCTTTTCACATAGTCTATCAAAGTCTTTCGACACATATTCTCCACCACCATCAGTTCTCAAAACTTTGAGTTTTTGACCACTTTGTTTTTCGACCATAGACTTAAACTTGGAAAATACTTTGATCACTTCACTTTTCTTCTTGATCAAGTAAGTCCACAGCTTTCGACTGAAGTCATCTATGAATGTAACAAAGTATTTGTTACCTCCCATCAAATCCACCTGGATTGGTCCACATACATCAGAGTATATGACTTCAAGAGTAGCCTTCGACCTTCTTCCTGCATCCTTGCTGAAGCTATTCTTGTGTTGCTTCTCCTGCACACATTCCTCACATACCTCGTTTGGAATAGCAATTTCTGGCAATCCTGAAACCATATTTCTTCTTTTCAAATCTCTAATGTCTCTGAAGTTGAGATGTCCTAGTCGATAATGTCATATCCATTCATCTATGCTAGCTGCAGTCGAAAGGCACTTGTGCTCCATCACATTTAGTTCGATCTTGAAGGTTCGATTCTGAGACATAGGAGCCTTCAAGATTATTCTTCTATTTGCATCGACGACTCTCATCCTTTTATCTTCGATTGACACTTTATAATTCTTTTCGACCAACTGCAATATACTGAGCAAATTTCTCTTCATGCCTGGTATGTACAACACATTAGAAATTACTGACCCCTTGCCATCTTTCCTCATAATCATAACATCACCAATACCTTCAGTTGCTAGGGTATTATCATTTGCAAATTTTACCATATTTTTCATTGAGGACTTTATATTGACAAACCAGTATTTCCTTCCAGACATATGTGATGAGCATCCTGAATCCAAATACCAGTGGTCCTTGAATCTATCTTCATCTCTTGTTGCGACCATCAACATCATCTCTTCTTCTTCATGTTTTGCGAGCTTTACATCACTTTCTTGATTCTTTAACTTTTCTGGACAATCACTCGAATAGTGACCATACTTCTGACAATTGTAACATTGAATGTGACTCTTATTAGGTTTTCGACCACCACCTCTTCCTCTATTTGCAACACCACCTCTTTGGTTGCCTTGGTGTGGTCTTCTTTGATTCGAAAAATTTTCTTCGTTCTGGTTTCCTCTACCATTCAATTTGTTGTAGCCGCCTCTACCTCTGCTGAAACATTTTCCTTTTCCTTTGGTTTCTTTTGTTGAATGTGCCTGCAAGGCCACATCACTATTTGATTTTCTTGCAGCTCTTTCATTCATTCTTTGTTCATAAGATTCAAGTGTCCTTTGAAGCTCTTCCTTTGTCAATTTCGACAAGTCTTTCCCTTCTTCTATCGCCACCACTATGTGGTCGAACTTAGGAGCTAAAGATCTCAAGATCTTCGAAACAACGGCTCTTGTTGTTAATGTTTCTCCACATACCTTGATTTGATTCACTAGTTTTGTAACTCTAGTGAAGAAATCAGATATGCTTTCATTATCTTCCATCTGAAGAAACTCATACGTTCTCTTGTGAGTTTGTAACCTCACATCTTTCACCTTTTCTGCACCATCAAAGGACTTCTCAAGAACATCCCAAGCTTCTTTTGCAGATTCTGAATCACTTACTTTTTCAAAATTTTCTGGACTCACACATTGATGAATTATAAAGAGTGCTTTATAACTCAGCTTCTCAATTTTTGTGTGTTTCTTCTTTTCTTCTTCTGAAGCATTTTCTCCAAGCGCTTCGAATCCATATTTTACAAGATCCCAAAGACCTTGACACGTGAATAAAACTTTCATTTGTTTGCACCAATTCTCATAGTTGTCTACTTTCAGAATTGGTAGAGTGCTGGATAATTTGCATTCCCATAATTTTCCATCGTGAATTCTTCAATCGTTCTTGATTGATACTTCCCTTGAATCAAAACTGAGCTCTGATACCAGATGTTGGAAATCCACCAAATATCTATGATTAATTTCTACCTCAATGACAATGAATTATGAGAAGAAACAAGAAAAGAAAGAAGACAATTATTTTCTGCAGAGTTTCTTTCTGCCCACAAACCGTGGAAAGCTTTGTTATTCACTTGCAACTGCAAATTCTATGAATACGACTTAATTGACTTGATTACAATATTAGGGGTTACTCCCTCTATTTATAGATTTAGCTTGAACCCTAAGCCCAAAACTATAAAAGCCCAAAATACATATTTTGATACTAAATCAAATCTATTATGTTTTAGATCTAACTCAAATCTTATTTAAATATATAAAAAAACTAATCTCTTTCGACACAATTGAATTACAATTTAACATTATACGCATTCATGTACTGATCTTACGCAGTTCTTCATCACAGATACTGTATGTTTTCTATTTAATTTACACAATTAATTTTTTTTGTAAATTGATGAAGTTTACTAATTATATGTTATTATAATTGTCAGATTTTTGAATCACGATATAAAGTTCTAGAATGGACACAGTCAACTGGAAAAAAATTATGGTATTGTTGTTGTTACTATTCAGTCCGATATTGCTAATGGAATGCGAGGCAGGAAGGATAAATTGATTATGGTTGTGACAGAGGAGGAAATTACAAAAAGAAAAATGAATCTGTGAAACCTTCTGATGGAAATTATACTATGAAGGTTAGATGCCCATTTAGGCTGAGATCTGTTCCAAGTGGTATCGGTTGGAAGGTGATGGTTAGATTTGGGATGCACAATCATAGACTAGATAAGGATTTAGAAAGTCATGACATATTGGACCGTTTAAAATATAATGAAAGAATGTTTGTGAATGACATGATGAAGTACAACATGGAATCAAGGTACATCGTGTCTGCCTTGAAAGTCAAAGACCCAGAAAATCTCACGAGTATTATCCAGGTATACCGAGTTAGAACAACATACAAAATGGGCAAGAGATGTGCAATAAAAAAATGCAAATGTTATTAAGCCTTATTCATCAAGAGAAATACATGTGTTGGACTATAAATAGGGATAATTATGATATTGTGGTTGATATCTTCTGGACACACCCTGACTCTATGAAGTTGTTGAATATGTTTCATATGGTTTTAATTTTTGATTGAACATACAAGACAAATAGGTAAAAAATTTACTTATACCATCCTAATATATGTTGAATGAGATGGTTGATGAATGTGCATTTTAATCGTGTAGGTACTGGCTACCACAATTGGGATTATTGGTGTTACATCAACAAAATTGATGTTTTCAGTTGCTTTTGCCTATTTGGAATATGAAAGGGAGGAGAACTTCACACGGGCACTACAAAACCTCAAAGATTTGTTCTATTTAGAGAAATTGCTACCAAATTTTATGGTGTAGGACCGAGAGCTTGCATTAATGAATGCCATTGATTATGTGTATCCAAATGCAACTCATTTGTTGTGTACATTCCATATTTCAAAAAACGTGAGCATGAAATGTAAAGAGTATGTGAAATCAGAAAGACAAGAACATGTCATAGATCAATGGAACAACATCATGTATTCAAATACAAAAGACGAGTTTGATGTACATCTCAACCACTTCGAGTGTGTTTGTGGTGATATTCCATCATTTGTCAAGTATGTGAAAGAAACATGGTTAACGCTATATAAAGAAAGATGTGTTACTGCATGGACTAACAGAATCACTCACTTAGGGAACACAACAACAAATAGGTACATTGAATACATTGGACTAACATGAAAATATGTTTATGTTTATATATTAATTTGAAAGTTGTTTAGATAATATGTTAAGAATTTCTAGGGTGGAGTCTGCACATTGGAGACTAAAAATTTTGTTGACTACAAGTCGTGGTGATTTATGTCAAATTTGGGATGTTGTGAACACAATGATGAAGTTTCAGCTAGGTTTCATCAGAGAGTCGTTTCAAAAAAGTATCGTCAACATTGAGAATTGGTATAACACCATATTCTATTCTAAAGTGCACAATTTTGTCTCAAGACAATGTATACATCTCATTAGAAAGGAACTAAAAAGAGTAAAATTTGTTGGTGCAAGCAAGGACCTGTGTGGTTGTTACATTAGGATAACACATGGGTTATAATGTTCATGTCATCCTGTCGGTTTCCAAATTCTAGGCGCCCCTATACATTTGGAATCAATTCATGTATTATGGATGAAATTGCACATTTCAGAACATAATGTGAGTCCTGATGAGAGTAAGTGAGATTTAGAAGAAGAGTGTGAATAGTTGAAGAGATATTTCAGTACTTTTGATATTGTAGGTCAGAAGGTGTTGAAGAAAAAAGTTTGTGATCTAACCTATCCATCTACAACTTTAATGTGTCCACTGCCGGTGAAATACAAGTCAAATAAGGGAGTTAAGAAGAGTAGAAAGGGTGAGGAGAGTGACGTGCATCATGATCCTAGTTAGTGGGAATATGTTGATGCTTCACAGGGGAGTCAAACTATAAAGAGATCATGCACAAAACCAAGTGGAAGTCAATTGTCAACCATTCCGATTGGTAAGCAACCTTCTATCAAATCTGCAAGAGCTGAGTACTTGTCACAGTTTCCTGCTTTCTTTCATCCATACATCGATGACATTATTGATGTTGATTATGATGGAAATTATGGTTTTTGTTGTATTTCATCTTCATTAGAGTGGGGGAATATGCATGTTATTCAGTTCGGAAGCAGTTGGATACTCAAGTCCATCAACACACTGACTTGTATTTCAAGTTGTTCTATGACACTGTCTCTGTTGTTAGGACTTCGTTACAAGTAAAACACTTGGGTGTCCAGTGTAAGGAGAAATGTATGTTGATTCCTGATATGGGTTATCCTATTTCTTCTAGATATAGTATCATATTTTTCCCTTTCCATGAGGCTTAACATAATAGTTTTCCCACTTCTCATAGCTTCATCCATGTACACGAGTTCACATACAATAATTGTTGTTGGTTTTATCGACAAAAATCATTGGGTTCAGCTAAAGTTGAAACCTGATTGTCTGCTGCCTCCCGTAACTAAGAAATAGAGAAAGAATTGCTCTAATGATGCAAAATCATGGGAATCAGCATATGCGGGTCGCTTCAAGCATTGGGAAGAATTGTCTAGGCCGTGATTGTAGCTTTTTTTAATGTAACTATGTATGATAATGATTCTATTTATATATTTAGTCGGTTCATTATTTCACAGTGTATTTTATTCTAGAGATAATGAGGTGTCAAAGTCTATGTCAAACTCATCAAATGTTTGAGGCGATGGATCTTCTGGGGGTTTTGGAGATGAAGGGTTTTCAGATGTTGATAATAGTACTGATTCAATAACAGAAACAAAAGAGGGGTTACCTTTCTTTTTGGCAGCTTTGGGTGTCTTCTGAGAAGTTCCTTCTGCAGCTGCTTTCCTTTTCCTTGATTCTCTGGGAGCCACTTCCAGAGGTTGTAGTCTCAGATCACGGATGTTCACATATGGATTTGTCCTGTCCCTCTTGCAAGCATCCAGATACATGAGAACAATATCTTGAGAAGTGTGTGTTTGAGTGAAGAGAGGAAAATCCTTCAGAGGTTCTCTTCTAATGGTAATGACTTCCTTTGCGGTGATTATTGGATCCTTCTTGATAGTTTCAATAATCTTCATCTTCTTCCGATTTTTGGCGTTGAGAGGTTTACCAGTACAAGCTTCCAGAGTGATAGCTTTTTGAACCTCAGTCAGATATTCTATTAGTTTGTTTTCTTCCAGAATATCTAAAATGAGTCTTCCCAGAGGGACCCAATCTCTCTTTGTTCTTTCTTCTTCTCTTGTCTCTTTGACACTAGTCTTTATATGATTTAATAGAAGATGTGGAAGATTAACCTTTTCTTTGGTGGATATGAAGTACAGAAGATACTGCTGATCAATATTGATGTAATCTGGATAACTTGTAGGCTTCTTGTGATTGATGCAACCCAAAATGATTTTAGACCAAATTCTGAGGTAATCCTTCAGATCTTTGATTTTGTTGGATGGTTGGCCAGAAGTAAATATTTCCTTTAAGAACTTGATTAGGTCAGAGCCTTTATTATCCATATCACTGCAACGAATACTGTCTCCATCGTGACCTATTAGTTTCCCAATGAGATCTTCAAAGATGACGATTTTATTTCCCATAAGGAAAGAAGTAACTTGATGATTTGAAGCTGAAGTGTGAATCTAGAATTCTTTAACAAGTCTTGGAAAAATTGGACCTAGGAGGCGATCAAAGTACTTAGTCCATCCTTGGAACTCAACATCAGGGGTTAAATCGTATCAGTTTTCCTTCATGCTGACGAAATCTACAATGAGGAGAGTTCTTGAGGGTTCTTCGTAGCTTTTTGTTGTTGAGGAAGAAGAGCCAGGAATGCTTTGAGAGCCTTGAGCAATTTGTTGAGAGGAAGCCATTTGTTCACACTGACTCTTTTTAGGGTTTTTGAAAGATTGAACAAATTTAAAAGCGAAAGAGGGATTGAGAGTGAAAATGTGATGGTGAATATGAACGAAGTAAATATATATAAGAAAATAGAAGACTTAATTAATAAGAACAAGATTTAAAGAAAATTATTACGTGCATTAATGATTCCTGGAAAGAGGGATAGCGTAAAGATATGAAATTGTTACTGATATGACACGAGCCTCATTGCATCAACTCAACGTTTCAGTCTCTTCAGAATTTGAACACGTGTTCATCCTTAGAGGAAAACCTTGCGTAGAGTTGACAAATGTTTATATTGTGAACTGCATGCTTCTATCTTTGAAATGAATCGTTTGGAGAACGTTCAGATCTTCTTAGATAGATCCTGATACAACTTTCCTTCTTACTTCTGAAGAACTGTTGATCAGATGTTCACACAAAAAAAATAAAGCAAAAAAATCATGAGGGTTAAAGTATACAGAAATAGAATTATCATTCTGGGCATAATTTCATGCTGAGATGTTTCAGAATGAAAATAAATCTATCTTAAGAAAGGGGTTTAGTGAAAACATCAGCCTATTGGTGGTCTGTGTCTATAAATTTTAACGAAAGAGTTCCTTTTTGAATATAGTCCCTAATAAAATGATGTTTAATTTCTATATGCTTAGCACTAGGATGTAAAATGGGATTCTTTGAAAGACATATAGAAGAAGTATTGTCACAGAGAATAGGAATGCTACTCTCATATATGTTGAAGTCTTCAAGTTGTCTTTTCATCCAAAGCATATGTGTGCTGCATCCAACTGCTTCTATATATTCAGCTTCAGTAGTTGACAATGTAATGATGGATTACCTCTTGCTGGACCACGAGATTAGATTGTCTCCCAGAAATTGGAAGCTTCCAGAAGTACTTTTTCTTTCTATTCTGTCTCCAGCAAAGTCAGCATCACAATACCCTACTAATTTGTATTCTTTGGTTTTCCTATAGAAAATACCAAGATTAGTAGTACCTTTCAGATACTTGAAAATTCGCTTAATAGTTGTTAAGTGATATTCTCTAGGATCTAATTGGAATCTAGCATACAGACAGACACTATACAGAATATCAGGTCTTGAAGCTGTTAAATATAAGAGAGAACAAATCATACCTTTGTAGAGCTTCGGTTCTACCTTCTTACTTACCTCTTCCTTTTCCAAAATGCATGTGGGATGCATAGGAGTTTTGGCTGGCTTACATTCTGAAAAGTAAAATTTCTTCAGAAGTTCTTTGACATACTTGCTTTTATGTATGTAGGTTCCTTCTGGAGTTTGATTGATTTGGATACCCCGAAAGAACTTGAGTTCTTCTATCAAGCCCATTTCAAACTCTGCCTGCATAGACTTAGCAAATTCTCTTCCCAAAGAAGCTTTAGTAGATCCAAAAATAATATCATCTACATAAACTTGACAAACCAGAATGTTGTTTTTAAATAGTTTACAGAATAAGGTTGTGTCCACCTTCCCTCTAGTAAAATAATTTTCTAACAGAAAATTACTTAGTCTTTCATACCAAGCTCTGGGAGCTTATTTCAGACCATATAGTGATTTCTTAAGTTGATAAACATATTCTGGATGTTTTAAATTTTCAAAACCATGGGGTTAGTGCACATAAACTTCTTCATAAATGTAACCATTTAAAAACGCACTTGTAACATCCATCTGATAAAGAGTGATACCATTATTTACTGCAAAAGAAATTAAAAGTCTGATAGATTTTAACTGGCGACTGAAGTAAAGGTTTCTGTATAGTCTATCCCTTCTTGCTGATTATAAACTTGTGCCACCAGTCGTGCTTTGTTTCTGACAAGTTCTCCTTGTTCATTTATCTTGTTTCTAAAGAACCATTTGGTTCCAATGATGTTAAACCCTTTTAGTTTAGGAACTAGATCCTACACATCGTTTCTGGTGAACTGGTTTAATTCTTCCTGCATTGCAAGTATTCAGTCATTATCCAGAAGCGCTTCGTCAATGGAAGTTGGCTCAATCAGAGACAACAATCCCATGAGAGATTCTTTAGAATTTCTGAATGTATATCTTTTTCTGATTGGGTCTTCTTTCCTTCCCATAATCTTGTTTTCTGGATGAGCTAAACTGCTTCTGGATTGTCTTTTCTAGATGGGCTCTTCAGATGTTGTTGTAATGTTTGTGACATCTTCTTCTGGATTTGAATGTGATTCTTTGTGAGGAACTTCTGATGCATTGTCTTTAGTACTTGTAAATTGAACTTCTATATCTGCAAAAAATTTACTCTACTTTGACTGTTGAGAGCCAAGCTTATCATCAAATCTGACACTGATAGACTCTTTCACAATCCGTGTTTCTGCGTTATATAATCTATAACCTTTTGAGCGTTCAGAGTATCCTAACATAAGACACTTTTGTGATTTAGAGTCAAACTTGTTCAGATGTTCTTTAGTGTTTAGAATAAAACAAGTACATCTGAATGGATGAAAATAAGAAATGTTGGACTTTCTGTTCTTCCACAGTTCATATGGAGTCTTATGGAGATTCTATTTTGAATATAACACGCTGTGTTAATTGCTTCTGCCCAGAAGTTCTTAGCAATGTTAGTCTCGTTGGTCATGGTTCTGGCCATTTCTTATAAAGTTCTATTATTTCGTTCTACAACTCCGTTTTGTTGAGGATTTCTAGGAAAAGAGAAATCATGAGAGATTTCATTCTCGTTAAAAAATAATTTAATTTTTTTGTTTTCAAATTCCCCACCATGACCACTTCTGACTTTAACAATTCTAAGATCTTTTTCGTTTTGAACTTGGTTACAGAAAGCAAAGAACATAGAATGTGACTCGTCCTTGTGTCTTGAGAACTTTACCCATGTCCATATGCTATAGTCATCTATGATCACTAATCCATCCTTCTTGCCACAAATAGATGCAGTTTTCAATGGTCCAAATAGATCTATATGCATAAGTTCTAATGGTCTAGAGGTAGAAAAAACATTTTTTGTTTTGAAAGAAGGTTTTGCAAACTTACCTTTTTGACATGCTTCACACATAGCATCTGAGCTGAACTTTGGGTTAGGAAGTCCTCTGACCAGATTGATGTTTTTTAATCTGGGATATTCTTCTCATACTAACATGCCCCAATCTTCTATGCCAGACCCATTGCTCATCGTTAACAGAAAATAGGCATTTTACATTCTGACTTTTTAGTTCATAAAATTTTATTTTGTAGATGTTGTTCTTTCTCTTTCCATTAAATAGGATAGATCCATCTTTCTGACTAACTACTTTACAGGACTTTTGATTGAAGATTATATCATAACCGTTATCACTTAATTGAATTATGGATAACAGGTTATGCATTAATCCATCTACTAATAGAACATTAGTTATAGAAGGAAGTGTACCATTACCAATAGTTCCAGAGCCAATAATCTTTCCTTTCTGATTGCCTCCGAAACCTACGTAGCCTCCAGATTTAAGCTCCAAGCATTAGAACATATGCTTTCTTTCCGTCATGTGTCGAGAGCATCCAAAGTCCAGGTACCAATATTGTTGTTTCAATTTTGCTGTTAAAGACATCTGCAACATAGACAATTTTGTCCTTAGGTACCCATATCGTTTTTTATCCTTGTTTGTTAGAGTTACCAAAGTTCTGTTTGAATTTTGGTTTAGCAGAAAAGACATTAATAGTATACTTTATGTCACGTGTGTGCCCATAGGTGAAGTGATAATAAAGGGGTGTGTGTTTTATGACCATATCTTTAACCTTCTTAGGTTTAGATACTTTACACTTGTATCATATTCCTTTTCTGCCATTTCTGCTAACTCCATAGATCATTGAAGCCATCTTGCTCCTATATATGTTTTTAGCAAGAAATATTTGAAAGCTATGATCATATTCTTTTATGATCTTATCAGAGTTACTAGGAACTTCTGATAAAGTTTCTTTCCGAGCCTTTTGTAATTTATTTTTGAGTTTAGAAATTGTTTCTTTAAGCTTAGAGTTTTATATTCTCAATTTCTTAGTTTTTTCAGAGTCAGAAACTAGATCCTTTTTCAGGTTCTTCTTTATGACTCTAAGTTGTTGATATCTTTCAAGAATTTCTGACAGGATTTCTTCTAATTGAGATCTAGAAAAGTTAGAGAATACCTCTTCTTCCTCTGAGTCTGATTCTGATTCAGATGATCCAGTGTCATATGATACGTTGGCCATTAGGACTATGTTGCCTCTTTCATCTTATGATTTTGTTTCAGCTTCAGAAGATTCTAATTCATCCCATGTTGCTGTTGTACCCCAAAATTTGCCCTCCCATATTCCTCAAGGTATATCAAGAATCATCTCCAAATGGTTCAAGATTTCTCAAAGGTTGCACAGTCCAAACATCTCCTAAGCCAGTCAAAATTAGGGTTTGGTTTCTTTCAATGAATTTTGGATTTTCAATGGCTCAATCAAGTCCCATAGGCCTATATACATTGTCAAGCCTCTACATGTCAAGTCTCAAGGCTCACAACATCAAATTGCACAGTCAAAAGCCTTATTTGATCCATAGTCAACTGCAGGGGTAAAATGGTCATTTTGCAGTCAAAAGTCGGAATTTTTGGTCAACATCTTATTTTGAGTCCACAATCATCATTTGATCAAGTCTTGATCATGATTCCACAAGCATGGCTCAAAAATCATCAAAGATGCAAAAGTTGCTATTTTTGGACAGTAGAAAAGTAAACTGTATCTTGACCAAGGCATAACTTTTTCATGGTTCATCAGAAAAATCCCATCCAATGCTCATTTTGAAGGGGATGACATTTCCTACAATCCATATTCACATTCCAAGTCCAAGAAATGCTCTCACAAAAAGTTATCAATTTCTACATTATAGGTCAATTTCAAAAGTCAACAAAAATGCACTTTAAGTCAAAGACCATAACTTGAGATTGGTAACTCCAAATGACATGGGACCAAAGGAATTGGTTAGAGGACTTCAAGACCTTTCCAAAATGTCCAAGAACATGTTCATAGGATCAAAATTGAGCAAGATATGCATTGTAGAAGTTGGGAAATTTTTGTGAATTTGCAAAAGTCAACTTTGCTCAAAACACATCATTTTTGCTAATGGGCCTCAAAATTCTTCTTGAAACTTTGTCCAAGGCCTATGCACGACCCATTGAGATTAAATTGAATTATTTTCTTATTTTTAATTAATTAATTGGATTTTTAATCAAATATTAATTCATTTAATTCATTTAATTGTAGGAAAATATAAAGATATGTTTTTTTCAATCTTTTGGGAAGCAAACAAGCTCAAGACAAGCTGGCAATTTCGTGCATCCATTAAAGAGACAAGAATCTCCAAAATTAGCAAGTTTTGTCAATAAAAAAGATTGAAAATTATTTGATTTTCAATCAAATATTGAAACATCAATGTAATAGATTTCTTGGCAAGATTGTAACCTAAATCCATTCTACTATATATGCAGAACCTAACCCTAATGCCATACACGTGAAAAACTCTGCAAAAAAGCCATAATCACATTCAAAAAATCCAAGGAAAAAGTGAAAACTGTTTACTATCTTCCAAGCCAATTCAAGGCGTTTCAGGGATTCAAACACATTGCTATAACTTCCAGAAACGTATTGCGATCAAAACCAAGCCTTAAAGCTATCAGAATCACCAAGAACAGTCTAAGGGTTTGCGTTTTTTTCCTGGAATCGAGTTGCTTATTTCAGGCATCATTAACATGATTTATTGTTTGTTTTGCATTGTTTGAGTCCATAGGAAGCTAATGATGCAGGTTAATTAGATTATGATGCACGGAATCAAGAATCACCATTGAAGAAATCTAGGGTTCCTAAGCTTAAAATTTGGGGATTCAGTAACCAGGAAAAATTAAGCTTCGTAAGACCCATGGTTGAACTCGTGGCATTCAGACGAACACAAAGCTATCATCGCGCCATATTTATGTAGCCTAGGATCCTATTCGCTATTATTGGTCGTTTTGCTTTGTGGGGGTTAAAAACCCCCTTTATCTAATTGTATTTTTTTCAGGAAAACGAAGGAGATGAAGACGTGGTGACATGCTATTGGTTCGTTCAAATAAAAGGCACGCTCTATTTGTTTTATAACATATGCATGGACTTTTGTATATTATATTCATTGATTATCATTATATCAAATGCAACATGATGGCCTAGTGGAGCGTGCGTTGTCCAATAACCATTAGGACCCGGGTTTGATTCCCAGGTCCACCCAAAATTCTCATGATATTTTTCATAACGTGTTCCTATGCAGGCTATCCAAAGTGTCCCACCATGGACTCCAAGCATCAGCCTGCCATGTGTCCACTATCACAAATCCAATGGTCAAAAGATGAAGATCATGATATTCTCCAGTCAATGCAGGCGTGGATGATCCAGAAAGTCAACGAAGGCTTGCTGATTAATGGGCCTGGAAATTCCAAACTCACCTCCTAAGGGCCCAACACCCCCTGGTTCTTTCATATTTTTCTCTTTGTTTTCTTTTTCTTTTTATTTTCTTTTATTAATTATTTTATTAACTACTATTATTATTATTTAACTCACAAATTATTATTTTCCTAATAATTTCAGTAAATATTTATATTATTTATTTTTATTATTATTAATCTCACTTTTTAATTATTTTTGTAAATAAGCACTAACATGAATTAATTTAGTTTAATTAGGTTTAATTTTAATTTTCTTTTACAATAAATAAAATAAATTAGACTTAGGTTTTTGTACTAATTTTTTACCTTTTCTTTTTATTTCATTAAAACATAAAAAACACAAAAATACTTTTTCTTTTAATTAATTAATTAATTAGTTTTAGGGTTAATATTTAATTAAATGCAAAGGATCAAAAATTTAATTCTTTTCTCAAAAAGGGTCAAAACCCTAAGGACGTCCCGATTCAATTTCTTTCGCGCGCATATTTATTTTTAATTCATTATTTTGATTATATTTATGTAACTGTTTCTGAGAATGTAATAGTTAATTAGGGCTTTTATCGCTTTATTTATTTTCTCGCAATTTATTTTTCCAAAGGGGTTTGTTTTTGGCGATGTATATACCCGCGCCTTGTAATAGCGTAGATTCACTTTCCGCACTTTATTTCCAACAAATTATTAAACTGTTAAATATGCATGACAAGACTTGTATGAAAAATAAAATCAAAACGTAGCTCACAATGATGCATGTTCAAAGATAAACATAAACTGAATCCTGACACACGTGCACATGCCACTCCTAGGGTACGCCTCACTTGTTTGCCTCGAGGTGGTCATCAAGTATAGGGTGCTTTAGAGGTCGCCCTCCTGTCTAAAGATCTTGTTGCCTCGAAACGGTTGCCTCGGATAAAAAAAGGATCTAGGACATTGGGGTTACCGCTAAGGCGTCCTACTATTGCTTTGGTGACCATACATGTCCCTTAATCGAATTGACCCGAATAACTCCAACGACGGTGCTACCTACTTCTCAATAGTGGGATAGTAGTGTCTAAAGGACTCTTACACAGCTTAATTCCTTAGAGTAGGTAGATTTCTCCTGGGTACTTGCTCTTTCAAAACAAAAACAACTTTTCGCACCTACACTTTCAAAAAGTTTTCAAACAAACACTTCATACACTCTTGAGGACTGATACAAGAGTTACCTAGAAGTTTTTCAAACTAAACTTTTTCAAAACCCACATACACAAGAAAAGCAAACAATTTTTGAAAACATAATGAGCAAGTACCTAAGAGCCCGTGGATAACCACAGATAGAAAGGGTGCTAACACCTTCCCTTTCTATAAATCTACCTCCCGAACCGAGAAACATTCTCGAAAAGGAATTTTGCTGTGCTTTTGTCCTTTCCTTGTTGGAGAACATAAAAGACGGTGGCGACTCTTGCTTACCACGACATTTCGCGAACCAGCTTTAAAACAGTCAGTTCTATTTCCACCGATCACAATTTCCATGAGGCTTTTTTTCTTTTTCTTTAAAGAAATTATTTTTAGGTTTCTCTTTTTGAAGCTTTGGGTATTCGATCTTGTAATGACCTTGTTCATTATATTCGTAGCAAACAATATCTTTGTTACTTAATTTTCTATATCCAGAAGATGGTTCAGAATGATTTCATGTACTTCTGGAAATTTTGAACTTCCTCTGCCCGTGTTTCCACAGCTGATTGACTCTTCTAGAGAGAAGAGACAATTCATCTTCTTCTGATGAGGATCCACCAGAGTTTTCTTCTTTTGCCTGCAAAACTTTCCGTTCATATTTTTGTTAGATTTAAGAGATAAATACTTACCTTGCTTATGGGGTGCATCTTCTTCTAATTCTATCTCATGACTTCTTAAGGAGCTGACAAGTTCTTCGAGAGAGATTTTGTTTAGATCTTTGGTCAGTTTTAGAGTTGTGACCATGGGTCTCCATTTCTTGGATAAACTTCTGATGATTTTCTTTACATGATCTACAGTTGAGTACCCTTTATCCAGAACTTTTAGCCCAACAACAAGTATTTGAAATCTTGAGAACATTGTTTCAATGGTTTCATCTTCTTCCATTTTGGAAGCTTCATACTTCTGAATGAGAGCAAGAGCTTTGGTTTCTTTGACTTGTGTGTTGCCTTCACGCGTCATTCTCAAGGAGTCAAACACGTGTTTTGTTGATTCTCTGTTTGTGATCTTCTCATACTCTGTGTACGAGATAGCACTCAAGAGAATTATTCTGGCCTTGTGATGATTTCTGAATTCCCTCTTTTGATGATCTGTCTTTTTCTGTCAATCTTCTGATCGCTTTCGTCAACTGGATGTATGTACCCATCAGTCACCATATCACAGAGATCAGTGTCATGATCTAGAAAGAAAACTTTTATTCTGTCCTTCCAGTAATCGAAGTTTTAACCATCAAAGATTGGAGGTTTGCCGCTGATTCTATATTTATCATCATGATAATCATTATTGATGTTCTGACTTAGTCCCATCATAGTGTTTTTCTTGCTTGGATATTTTTCTAATGCGATTAACTATTTGCACTCAGAACTAGACGCTCTGATGCCAATTGAAGAATGGAAAAACACAAGAAGGGGGGTTTGAATTGGGGTTTTTAAAACTTAAAAACAAAATACACGTTGGTTATCCTGGTTCGTTTGAACTCAAACTACTCCAGTCCACTCGCCAAGGTGATTTCGCCTCTCTTAACAAGGTCTTAATCCACTAATCAAACTTGATTACATAGATACAATGACAACCGTCAAAGTCTTCTTGAGTTTAAACCACAACTCAGTTTTCTCAACGTATTACACAATATAATATTTGAAAGTATGTACAAGATGTATTTTCTAACAAAATAGTATCACACAAGTGATGTATTACACAAATGAAATTCAATAGATTGAAGGTGATGATATTTCTCGTTTGTAGTGCACAACAAAATCGTAAACGATTTCTCCTGCAAGTCTTATTTATATAGGCAATGCATTTGAGGTCCTTTTGGAATGTTGATAAATAATAGTTAATGACTTTCCAAACATAGAGATTCTTGTACTCTTTCAGCCGTTACTTTTGAATAGCCATGAATGGAATGTAACGCTTCGAAACATGCTTGCTAAAGATTACATCAGAAGATGAATGTTACCATTGGGACTCCTTTACTTCTTTCCAGAACTGTACAAAATAGAATAATAGAGTTCTTATTCGCAGCGTTTAGTGCACTGAGAAGTTGTAGCTTTAGAACTTCTTTATAAAAGCATGTTACGCAGATTTTGCTTTCTACGTAAGATGTGTTTGTTGTACCCCAAAATTTTCCCTCGCATTTTTCCACAAGAAATCACAGCTTCAGGCGTTTCCTGATTTTTCAAACTGGCTCAAGAATCGGTCAAACAGACTTTTCTCGTCAGTCAGACACAATTAGGGTTTTACTGATTTTCAGGGCTCTAGAATGTTTCAAACAGTTGGTTTAGGGTCAAGCATACAACGGTCAAGCATACAAGGCAGGCAACTCAAAGCCAAACATATCCACCAGCACAAGGCAAACGCACTCAAGGCAATACAGGGTGAGACTACGAGCCCTCAGAGTTTTTCCTCATCACAGGGCGTTCATTCAAGGCAACAGATCAGACCCAACAATACTCAAACACAAGGCATCAAGCTAGGCATCAGGGCGACAAGAAGAAGAAGATCAAGGATACAGATAATTGTCATCTCAGATATCAAGCATATTTAACATACAGTAAGCAACAAGGAGAAGAGGAAAAAGCAAGCCAGGCAACAAATACAAGGCAAAGAAGGACACGGAGTACCGTGGATAGCTCAGCCCCATTTCCCTTCGCTCTCAGCCGCCATAGCGCCTCACAATCTTCTCCTTTCCTCGTCCCCAAGGTTAAAGGTAGGATTTTTCTGCTCATTCTGCTCACATTTCATGCGAAAAATGTAATAATAATCATGAATCAAACCATGAGGTTTTAAATCGTACATTTGTGTTAAAGACCTAAAAAATGCAAAGGCGAAATCGTTACCTATTCCACGAATTAGCTTGATCCAACCATGGAGAGGGAAGGAATCAGAGGAGGCGCTGGTGGCTAGGCAAGGAGAGACGATAGCTAGACGCTTGGCCGGAGAAGATGAAGACAAAACCACGAACGGCACTGTAAACCCTAAGCCCTTTCATCCAAATGAAGCATAAACGTTGCTACCCTAAAACATTCATAAACCCACTTGGGCCTTGCCCCTTTCTGAAATACCTAAGCCCAAACTAATCTCCATTTGGCACCCCCCACCAAGCCCATTCATTTCTTTTACTAACATCTTTTCTATCCTTTTTATTACTTTAACTAATATATTTTACATTAATTAACCACTTTTTATAACTTACTTAATACTAATTTCATTTTATTTTTACACTAACAATACTCTTTTATATATAGCATAATTAAATTTTATATAGAAACTTATAAAAATAATATTTTTCTCTATAATTAAACTTACACTTTCTTTAAAATTTTATACATGGAATATTAATTTTTCTTAAGATAAATACTTTTCTTTTTTTCAAGATATTATTTTTGTACATAACACAAATAATACATAATTTAATTAAAATTTAAAACATTTAATTAAAATATTCTTTTTATACATATTAAAGAAATACACAAGATTACAAAAATTAAATAAAGAAAATATTTAATTCTCACCATTAGGTTAACAATACTTAATAACACATTTAAATTCGCATCTCAAACCTGTAAATAAATTACATACACATATACACTTACACTTACACCTACACAATACATTTCACATTATACACTTGATACACATGTACAATTACTATTCTTATACCTTGCTATACATTGTTTACATTTTTATCGCAATTCGATTTGGTTGTAAATTATTGGACACTACATTCCTAAAGTCTCATCCCCATTTGTGAATTTGTACCCCCACTCCCGGATACTATTTGTAATAGCGTAGACTTTAAATTCCCGCAATTTACCGCTTTCGAATTATACCATGGTTAGACCTAGGGTTTGTATGTATATAAAATCAAACGCTAGATAACCTAATACAAAAACAAATGCATGAAATCAATACACAATCACACTTGCACCCCCTAGGGTAATCCCACACGTTGCCTTCCAAAATGGGTCATGCTTGCACGTTGAGTATCTTTGGCAAAACGAATTCAAAATGATCATAAGTCCCTCGATGACGCTTTCGAAAGTCGCCTATCAAAATGATCAAGTCCCTTCAAGCAAATTGCCAAAGACACTTGGCACCATTGCATTCATGGTCCATACGATGACCCGCGCCCGTCCCGTTAAACATCCTAAACGCAAGATTGTCCATCAAATTCAATGGTGGAACAAAATTTTTAAAAAAGGGTTGAAAACATAGAGAAAACCTTTGAGTACAATAGGGGTAGACAAAACTCTTAGTTACTTGAGATCAACTTGCAAAAACACTTGCCTTCTTTTCAAAAACCACACTTCACAAACACTTTCAAAACAAACTCTCAAAAACATTTGAACATCTTTTCGAAAAGATCCACACTTTTGTAAAACACTCAAACACGAGTCGAATACATTGGTTGCCTAAGACAAGGCATCTCTTCAAAAACATTTTCAAAACGCACACACATACACCACAATTTCAAGCAATCGAAAATCAAGGCAAGTGATCTAAAAAACCAAGTAACTAAGAGCCCATGGATAACCATGGATGAAAAGGGTGCTAACACCTTCCCTTTTCATAATCTACCCCCCGAACCCACGAAATATCTCAAAAGGTTTTTGCTGTACTTTTTAACCTTTCCTTTAGGATAAAATAAAAAGTCGGTGGCGACTCTTGCTCAACCGAACAAGTGCGAATACAAACGCAAACCTCAAGTCAGTTCTCCCACCGTATCACGGTGTTGAATCGGAGTTTAAACAACAATCTAACTCATCTTCTGTGCTTCTTACATCAGAACTTCCATGCAAAACAAAATACTTATTTAGGGAGCATAATTATTCTTTGAGTGTTTGTTATCATCAAAACTCTTACAAGGGTTGTAGAATCAAACTATGTTCTAACATGTATAAAATGGGGGGTGAAATGTTAATTTCTCGAAATATTTGGAACAAAATAAAGCCCCTTTAACAAGGCCCAAAAGTAATACATCAATTGAGAGGCCTAAAATTATGGGGCCTAAAATAAATTTTATTAGTAAGGGGCTTAATATATTAGGGCTTTAGTGGGGCCAAATAATAAGAGCTTTTAAATATTGAGCTTATTTGACAACTCTAATCTTGATCAACAACATGCAAGATTCTGATTTTTATCTACATGATTCGATGAAACAAGGATTAAACTTTCCTTTTAGTTTTCTATCACATAGAAACTTTTAATAGCATGATAAAATCAGTTCTTCATTTTCAATTAAGATGTCATAATTGTTGAAATTTCTCCAAATTTCTAAAATATTCTTAAATATAATGTGTATGAAAATGGTAGAAGAACCTAAAACTATAATGTGTATGAAAATTGTAGAAGAACTAACTATAATGTGCATGCAAATGCTAGAAGAACCTAGAATTATTATGATACTAATCTATCATGAAACATCTAGAAAGAACTAAAAGAATGTAGAAATATTCACCACCATTGAGAGGTTGGTTACTTGAGCCTATAAATAGACAATTGGTAATTTGTAAATGTACATCTAAGAAATCAATGCCATATCCTTCTTTCTAAACAATTTTCTAATACTATCCAACTATCAAGTATTCAACTACCAACAATCGTATTAGAGCTACATTCGGCCATACATTAGACATAGTTATATTACGTACTTACTATTCCAAAATCCTACCAACTACTTCAAAGAAATTTATTTTGTACTATTAACTCACTGTAACAATTTTTCTAAGCTATGGATAACACCACTCAATCATCATCTATTTCAGTCCCTATTTTCAATTGTGAAAATTTGGATTTCTGACTTGTTAAAATCAAAACGTTTTTTTTCATCTCAAGATTTATGGGACATAGTAGAAGAAGGCCTCACGGTTTACACAAATAATTTAGCTCTAAATGCATCTCAAGAAAAAGAGTTGAAGAAAAATAAATAGAAAAATTCAAAAGCCTTGTTCACCTTGCAACAAGCGGTGACTGATGCATTTTTTTCGAGAATTATGGAAGTTAAGACTGCCAAAGAAACGTGGAACACGTTACAGAAGGAGTTTCAAGGAAGCAATAAGGTACATGCCATTAAAATTCAATCTCTAAGAAGAGATTTTGAACTATTTAAGGTGAATGTGTTTGAGATAGTTAAAGATTACTATTATAAAGTTGGAGAAATAATTAATCAAATGAGAGCTTTTAGGGAGGATATTCTTGACAAGAAAATTGTTGAGAAAATTCTAATTACTGTGGCCCTAAAGTTTGATCCAATCATGAGAACGGTTGAGGAAACTAAGATCTCTCCACTCGATCAGTGACAAAACTAGTGGGTTATCTTGAAGCATACGAGCAAAGACTATATAAGCATACAGAAGATACACTTGAAAATACCTTCCAGTCAAAGCTCAAATTTCAGCCCCAAATTAAAGAAAATGGAAGAAATAAAAACTATGGAGAAACTTCAAGAAGAAGTGAAGTTTCTACATGCAATATATTCAAAAGACTAGGCCAGACAAAGAAAAATTAATGGTACCATAAAATTCCATAATGCAACATTGCAAGAAGTTCGGCCACGTAGAGAAAAATCATCGCAATAAAAATAGGCATCAAGCTAATATTGCAGAGGATCACAATCAATAACAATGTTTGTTCTATCTGACTCAAGACTTAATCAAAGAAAAAGGATGAAGTTGGTACTTAGATAGTGGATGCAACAATCACATGACCAAGGATGAACCTATTTTCAAAAGCATTAACAAGTCTGTCAAAGTCAAAGTTCGATTGAGAAATGGCAGCGTTGTTGAATCAAAAGGCAAAGGCACGGTCATGGTGGAGACAGATAGATGTACGTGACTCATCCATGATGTCTTACTATTTCCTAGCCTAAAAGAAAATATTTTAAGCATTGGCCAAATGATGGAGAGAAGCTACACACTTCACTTTGAGGAGATGTATGCAAAATCTTAGATAATAAAAATAAAAGAGCCGAGATACCCAATTGAAGATGGATAAGAGAAATTTAAGCTTCCCACTAAATTTGAAATATGCAACTAACATTGCAATGAAGGTATAAGTTGATAATTCATGGCTATGGCATCGATGATTTGACCACTTTAACACAATGCCTTGAAGTTGTTACATGAGAAGAACATGATGAAACATATTCCAAGAATAAAGGAGAATAATGAAGTGTGCGTAGGGTGTCTCCTTGATAAGCAATACCAATTTCTGTTCTCAACAAGCCATGCATAGAGAGCGAAAGACCTGTTGGAGCTAATACATACTGACGTCTATGGACCGATGAGGAATCCATCACATGATAACACCAGGTACTTCATACCTTTCGTAGATGAATTCTCTAGAATTACACGAGTGTATTTCCTAAAAGAAAAATTAGAATTATTTAGAGTATTCAAAAAGTTCAAGGCCCTTTCTGAAAATTAAAGTGGAAAATGAATAAAAGTACTAAGAAGTGATTGCGGTAAATATTACACCTCCCGTGAGTTTGAGATATTTTATGAGGATGAAGGCATATAGCGATAACTTATAATCGCATATTCTCCTTAACAAAAGGGCGTATTCGAGAGAAAGAATATCATAGTTATGGAGATGGCTAGATCGATGCTCAAGGAGAAGAGATTGCTTACCACATAATGGGATGAAGCAGCCTATATTATTGTTTACATACTCAACAGATGCACAACTAAGGCAGTACAAAATAAGGCTCCTGTGGTCGGTGGATTTGGAACTGACTGTTTAACGCTGGTTCGCGAAATGTCGCGGAAGCAAGAGTCGCCACCGTCTTTTATTTTCTCCAAATGGAAAGGACAAAAGCACAGAAAAATTCCTTATAGAGATTGCTCTCGGTTCGGGAGGTAGATTATAGAAAGGGAAGGTGTTAGCACCCTTTCTATCCATGGTTATCCATGGGCTCTTAGATACTTGCTCACTTGTGTTTTCAAAAATGGTTTGTTTGCTTTTCAACTGTGGGTTTTAAAAAGTTTCTTTGAAAATTTCAGTTCGACTCTTGTATCGGTCCTCAAGAGTGTTTGAAAAATGCTTTCGAAAGCTTTTTGAAAATGTGTTGGTGTGAAAAGTATTTTTGATTTGTTTTGTTTTGAATTAGAGCAAGTATCCACGAGTCGTCTACCTACCCTAAGGAATTCGTCTGTGTAAATGTCCTTTAAAGTAGTGCCATCCCACCATTGAGAGGTAGGTAGCACCACCGTTGGAGGTGTTCGGGTCAATTCGAGGTTCGGGACATGGTGATCACCAGAGCAACGGGAAGACACCTTAGAAGCTACCCTCATGCCAGGTTCCCGGATCATGAGGACTTACTAAGACATCCTCTACTCGACGATCACCTTTCGAGGCAAGGCAACAGTGAGGCGTACCCTAGGGGTGGTGTGTGATTTGTGTGTCGTTTTCATTTGTATTTGTCTTGTCATGTTAAAGTGATCTACGCTTGATTTTATTATGGCCATTCATTCTTGCATGCTTTGTTTAACAGTTAATATTTGCGGGAAAAGTAAATTCTAAACTATTACAAATGGCGCGGGTCCACATCGCCAAAATTAAACCGGACCCGATTTGACAGAAAAGTAAATAAAGCAAAAGAAAAAAGTGCAAAAAGTAACTTTACAAGGCTTCGGGAGAGATACATAATTATTTAAGCGGAAAAAGAAATAAGTATGCGAAATTAAAGAATTATCGAAACGAGGGCGTTGGACCCTTTTGTAAAATATCAAATTACATGAATTAATTAATTAGAATTAATGAGGAATTAAGATTAAAAATTAAAAGAAGAATGTTTTTGGTATTTTTAGTGTTTTTAGGAATTTGATGAAAAAAAAAGAGTTAGTTAAAATTAAACTAAAAGGCAAACCCTAATTCTAATAGCTTTTAAATTTATTGTGAAAATATTAAATTGAAACTTAAATTAAACCTAATTTTTATGTACAATTAATTATAAAAATAAATAATATTATTAGAAAGAAAAAGAAAATAATTAAAAGGAATAAAATTTATTAACCCTAATTCTACATTTTTTAGATTTTTGTTAAAAGAATTAAAGTTAAAACACCTAATTTAAATTAATTTATTTACATGCAAGTTTATTTATAAAAATACTAAAATAAGTAATATTTTATTATTTTTTCTTTTTTCTGATTTTTATGTGTTTTCATATTTTTGTGAGAATAATTAATTAAATTAAACAAATAAAGAAAATAAAACAATAATTAAAAATAAAATATAAGAAGAATATGAAAAATTGCAAACCAGGGGGGTTTCAGTCCCAACATGGAGGTTAAGTTTGTGAAATTCTGGCCCATTTAGTATAGCCTTCTTTGACCTTTTTTGAGTATTATGCTGGAGCGTGGACCAGGGCACAACATGTTCTTTGATTCTTGGCCTTTGATTAGATCTCCAGATGAACGTGGCAAGGCTTGATCTGGGGCATATGATGCGTCTATGTTACTGAAGCTGCATGGGAAACGTTATTGAAAAATAATATAGAAATTATACAGACCTGGGGCTCGAACCCAGGTCTTGGATGTTGAAGCAATGAGCGTTTGCCAGCTGAGCCACTGAACCTTTTTGATATATTAGTAACAAGTAAATAATATAAAAGAAAAGCGAAACATTAGTGGATTAAAGCGCGCGAGATTTAAATTAGCCAATCGTTGGCAGCCACGCAGTCGTCTTCCTCGCGTGCCTGAAACACAAAATATAAGGCAACGGTTTTACGTGCGTTGTCTAAGGTCAGTTTCGAGAAAATAGCGACTAGAGCTATGGTGTCCATAAATTAATCGCGAGTGGTGCTTCCTGTTCGTCCAGATGCGTCAAGTTCAATGGTTTTGGTCTCGTCCCCCAATTTTGCTTTATTTCAAAAGCCCTAATTCTAAGCTCTACAAACCCTAGAAATTGAACATGGTGGAATCGCCTACAGCTTGCAAAACTCAATTAATCGCATGGGTTAGTTTGCAAATGTTTCACTGATCATGAATATATAGTTAGAATGCTATGAATGTGCATAAATAATGAAACACGATAATGAAAGAATATGGAACAAGAGGGACTTCTGTATACCGTTCCAAAGCGCAAAGCTTGATGTTTTTGATTGGAATATGATCAATGATCTCCCAGGAAGCTATTGGAATAGTTTTTGTGCCTTGAATCCCCCTGTAACAATGATTTCAGAATTGCTTTTTTTGACAAAAATTCCAAGTTTGCAATGGCCTCTTCTGCGCAGCTTTGTGTCCTTTTGCATTAGGTTTCTCATCAGGCATATGTAGTGAACAAATTAGGTCAAAAATATTGATCAAAATCTCTTGAATTAATGGTTTTGGAAATTTGATTTCTTAAGATTTTTTTCATATCTTTTTCATGTGCATTTGTGCCAATTATGATCAATTTGCTCCAAATCTTTCCTCATTTAGCTAAGCACGAAATATTGATGGCAAAACATGTATAAAAAGATTTGAAAACTTAGGTTAGTATTTTTCCTATATTTAATTTGATTTAAATGAATTAATATAAATAATAATTCAAATAAATAAATAAAAAATGAGAAAATACTTCCCTTTGGGCCAAGTGGTCGTGCACATGCTTAGAATGATGAATCATGGAAGAAAAATGGGCCCATTAGCAATTTTAGGTCATTTGAATCAATGTTGACTTTTCAAAATATCCAAAAATTTCCCAACTTTCACAAGGCATAACTTGCTCAATTTTTAAGCTTTTCTCATGTTCTTGGACATTTTGGATAGGTCTTTGAGTCCCCTAACCAATTCCTTTGGTCCCATGTCATTTTGATTTACCAATCTCAAGTTATGGCCTTTAACTTAAAGTCCCTTTTTGTTGACTTTTGAAAATGACCTATAATGTTGAAATTGATAACTTTTTGTGATAGCATTTATTGGACTTGAAGTATGAAGATGAGTTGTAGGAAATGTCTTTCTCTTCAAAATGAGCTTTGTATGGAATTTTTCTGATAATCCATGTGAAAGTTATGCCCTGGTCAATTTCAGTTGACTTTTTCAACTGTCCAAATAAGGCAACTTTTGCATCTTGATGATTTCTGAGCCAAATTTTGAGAATCATGATCAAGCATTGATCAAATGATGTTTGTGGCTTCAAAATGATATATTGACCAAAAATTTGAACTTTTGACTGTCAAATGACCATTTTGCCCCTACAGTTGACTGTAGTGCAATTAGGGTTTTTGACTGTGCAATTTTGAGCTGAATGCCTTGAAACTTGATATGAGGATACTTGACCACATTTGTAAGCATGTGAGACTTGATTGGGCCCTTGAAAACTTCCTTTCCTTGATCAGAATACAAACCCTAGTTTTGACTGTATAGGAGACCTTTGCACTGTGCAACCCTTAGGGAGATTTTGCAACTTGGCTTGACAATTTCTTGAAGAATATGGGAGGGCAAATTTTGGGGTACAACAGTTGCCCCTGTTCAATCTTCTTAGACCTGAGGATGTAGATTGGCCGACGTGCCTTTCGTAATCCGAAGGTGGAAGATGATTGAACACTAGAGTGCCCAGAAATTTGCGCTCACATGTTAGCAGTGTGATGGGGGAATGGGCTTGTATATGCCATTTGGAGATTGCTGGATAGGATGATGGGCTTATAGATGCCATCTGGATGTTGATCGCGTAGGAGATTCCTTAGCGAGAACCTGCATACCTGCAAAAACATAAAATGAGTACCTGACACGTTGCATGAGCTGATTTTAGATGCTTGGTATAGATGTGTCCTGACTGGTTACAGGAGCTGAGTCTGGAGCTTCAAACGGCGATGAATGAACCAGGGATGGTTACTGCCTTAGCATGAATGGTAAGAGAATCTTGGGCGACTTTAACTTCAACAACGCTCGTTGAGAAAAATCTTGGGTGTCTTCTACTGGGATAAGAATCAGGGAGATCTTAGGGTCGATCTGACTGAACCAGAGGAGGCCTTTGACTGGATAAGCATCAGGAAAATCTTAGGGTCGATTTAACTGAACCGGTCTAGGTCTTGGAATATCTTCAACTGGATAAGCATCAGGGAGATCTTAGGGTCGATCTGACTGAACCAGAGAAGGCCTTTGACTGGATAAGCATCAGGAAAATCTTAGGGTCGATTTAACTGAACCGGTCTAGGTCTTGGAATATCTTCAACTGGATAAGCATCAGGGAGATCTTAGGGTCGATCTGACTGAACCAGAGAAGGCCTTTGACTGGATAAGCATCAGGAAAATCTTAGGGTCGATTTAACTGAACCGGTCTAGGTCTTGAAATATCTTCAACTGGATAAGCATCAGGGAGATCTTAGGGTCGATCTGACTGAACCAGAGAAGGCCTTTGACTGGATAAGCATCAGGAAAATCTTAGGGTCGATTTAACTGAACCAGACAAGGTCTTGGAATATGATTGAGAATTTCAACTGCATCTTTCCTGAAAGGTAAAGGTCAGTCGTATGCAATGCGTGATATGGATCAAGCAATGATGTTCTCAACATAAATGAAATTTGTATGATATGATGTGTCTATGCATGTTATAATGATGTATGTGATGTTTTGTGTATGTTTTTGTCTAGGAAAGCGAATCCTTGACGGGTGCCGGGAAGTCGTATCCTGGGCTGATGTTGAAGAATAAGCTTTTACTTCCGCTGGGGATGATAACTGCAAGAATACCGGTAGGAGAAGATGACTCCGTTGCGGAATAAACTTGGCAAATGGAGGATTCTGCGGGGAGACAAGATACTCTAGCGACCATGCTGGGAAGCAATACTCTGTGGGGATAGAGATGCCTTGCTGAGTGTTGATAATAGTTTGCTGGGGATAGGAAGACTTTGTCGACGACGCTCTTTCCGTGGCTTTTGGCTGAGGATAACCCAGTTATATCCTGTTAAGGAAATAACTCTTTTAAATCCAGCCGGACGACGCGTTCGTGCTCTGCAAGGGGATAAGCTTCCAGAATCTACTGGGGATAAGCTTACTGTTTGGGGATATGAATTCCAGCTTTCCTGGGGAACTGGATTGGATTCTCCTGGGGAGATTTTGAACTGTAATTTTGTAAGTTGAAAGAGGGAATCTATGTAGGGTTTCCTGCCGATGAGCTCGTGTAAAACCGCATCTGACAGGGGGAAGGAACCTGGGTGGGGTTACTTTGATTAGTTCGTGTAAAACTTCGTTCTTGGAAAGGGGGAACCTGTGTAGGGTTTCTGGGTGGCGAGTCCATGTAAAACTGCATCTTGAAGAGAGGGAACCGGTGTAGGGTTGCTTGATGTCGAGTTCGTGTAAAACTTCTTGATGAACCGGGGTGAGGTTATCTTGAGCTAAATCCATGTAAGACTTATGGGGGAACCGGGGTTAGGTTGCCGCAGGATAAGTTCGTGTAAAACTTCTTGATGAGCCGGGGTGAGGTTATCTTGAGCTAAATCCATGTAAGACTTCTGGAGGAACCGGGGTTAGGTTACTTGGATAAGTTTGTGTAAACTTCTTGATGAACCAGGGTTAGGTCATATTGAGATAAATCCATGTAAGATTTCTGGAGGAACCGGGGTTAGGTTACGGCAGGATAAGTTTGTGTAAAAACTTCTTGATGAACCGGGGTGAGGTTATCTTGAGATAAATCCATGTAAGATTTCTGGAGGAACCGGGGTTAGGTTACGGCAGGATAAGTTTGTGTAAAAACTTCTTGATGAACCGGGGTGAGGTTATCTGTGATAAATCCATGTAAGATTTCTGGAGGAACCGGGGTTAGGTCACTTGGAGGGTGAGTCTGTGTAAGACTTTGTCTGAAAATTGAGAAGGAACCGGTGTAGGGTTGCATGATTTTGATTAAGTGGATGATTGTCCTGTTTGGTTTCGGATGTTAACCCACGATCTGGAATTTGTAAAGGTAGATGGTAATCATCCTTATGTTGATCTTTCCTTTGTACTTTGGTTGACAGAGCAATTGGATCGCCTGGATAACGCATTATTGCCCCTGCTTCAGAGGTGAGGGAAGAGGATACCTGTGTGGGTGATTGACAAATCTTCGGGTAGACAAGTGATGAGATACCGGAACATAGTCGTACGCTTTGATCCCTAACTTTTGCCTGGACGGCCCTTTCGGGTTTTCAGTCCACCGGGATACCATTTTTGCCCAAGCCGCCTTTTCAGGTTTTCGACTTGCCGGGTGTACAGATTTTTTCATTTCATCCCTTCATTTTTCCCGAACCCTTTTGGTTCGCCGGGAAGCCCTTATTTTTGCCTAGGTGTGTCAACCTAGCGGGTCTTTGATTTTGCGTAGTATTTTTCCGACTATGTTCACGCTCTCAGAATGCAGGGAGTTGCCCCTGTTGGAAGTATTCTGCCATGCCCCAGATAATGGGCAATGCTCCTACTGTGCCCCTTTATTGGAGGTACTTCTGTTCACAAGGTGTTCATCGTGCGAATTTCCCTGCTGTTCAAACGAATAGTCATATGCAAACAAGGTTATTTTAAGAATGCAAAAGCCTATGTCTGTCTTGAATTTTGAAAATGCATTTTTTGTGATACAGTGCGGTGTCAACTCAAGATTTTACAGCAAACCTTCAGGAGTCAGGATACCTTCGTAACAGTATGCTTTCGAACTAACCCATGCTTCAGCTAGGACTTTTAAGGGTTATATCGTGGCCGGGTTCACGGTTTAAGAAACAAAGGATAAAGGCTCAAATTATTTGTACCCACCCGCTCTTCGTGATGTTCTCCAAACCTAAACTCAGTTGATCATGCGTTAGACCTTGCTTGAGTCTTTGCTTTGATGTTCCAATAATGGGTCAGATGTTGATGATTTCTTTTGAATAGGCAGTCATTTTTGCTTTGGTTGTGAGACCTCTTGCTTGATTTTTGTTATCCCTTTCTTTTTTGCCTGAACTATTTCCTTTTTGGAATTACAGTCAGCGGGATGCCCCAGTTTGGTAAGTCTTCTTTATTGGTTTTGACTTTTTGGGCTTTTCATTTATGATTTTTTTTATAATGACTGCATGTCCTTATGATTGTTCGGAACCATCACTGTCTTTTGTTTTTGAAAAACTCATTTGGTGCCATTCATTGTGCACTTGGATCAACTGAGAGAACTACCCTGCCCCAGGTTATGATTAAGGGTTTTGATTTTCGAAAATAAAAACTCCTACTTCTTTGGCTCTGATGGGTTGACGAGGGATTATCATCCTTATAACTCCAGTGTTTAGGGATTGAAACAATGCATGTACCTCATCAGCGGGGTTTGTTCAAAAGCATACTGTAGATTGTGGTATCGTTTTCGTCATCCTCCCTCAAGAGGTTTAGAATTTTCAATTAAGAGTTGACCATTGCAAAAATAGGAAAGCAGTTTTAAGCATAGTAAACATAATTAAATCAAGACAGACATGTGTAATGCATTCATGAAATAAAAGAGTTTAACATGATAATTGTTTATCTGAACAAGAAAAGAAAAATACAACTTGAATTCAAATGAACAAAATCTCTCGATCCTAGCCATGTTTTGGCAATAGAGCAGTGATCACGTTGGGAGTCTCGGCAGGCTCGAACTCGATCTCTTTGGCATCGATCATGTTCTGAATTTTGTACTTCAGTGCCCAACAGTCCTCAGTATCGTGCCCCGGGCTATCGGAATGATAAGCACATCTAGCTTCTGGATTATAGCTTGGAGAGGAGGTCTTAGGATTTGCCGGAGGGTTAATTACCGCGATCAAGTTCATCTTCAACATGTGCTGCAATGCTTGTGACCATGGCATGTTAATGTTGGTGAATTGCCTTTTAGGCCCTTCTGGCCTTTGCTGGTTTCCCTTTTGTGGTTGACGGCGTGGTGCAGAACCAGAGATCATGACTGCCCCTGCATGTTGATCACGGCGACTCTTTTGACTGTATGCAGCATTAGATTCCTTCTTTCCCGTGTAAGGCTTTTTATGAATATCAGAAGGTGTGGCCTCTTGAATTTTCCCACTCTTGATACCAGCTTCAATTCTTTCGCCAGTCAGGATGAGGTCGGTAAATCCAGCAGATGAATTACCAATGAGGTGATTGAAGAACGGCCCGGATAGGGTCCCCAAGAACATATCAACGAGCTCCCGGTCAGTTAAGGGAGGTTGCACCCTTCCAACAAGGTCTCTCCATCTTTGTGCGTACTCCTTGAAACCTCCACTTGACCCCAACGACATACCCTGGAGTTGGGTACGTGTGGGAGCAAGGTCGGCATTATACTGATACTGCTTGTAGAAAGCAGTAGCCAACTCCTCCCAGTTACGAACCTTGGTCCCATCCAGCTGATAGAACCATTCGAGATGAGTCCCTGAAAGACTCTCCTGGAAGAAGTGGATCCATAAATTCTTGTCCATCGTATATGGTTGAATCTTCCGAACATAGGACCTGAGATGTAACTTGGGACAAGACGCCCCGTCATACTTGGTAAAGGATGGTGCTTTGAACTTCCGAGGAATAATCACACCAGTTGACAAACCCAGATCTCCAAAATCCAGCCCAGGTACCTGTTGGATCTCCATAGCATTCAGCCTATCCTCCAGCTGTTTGTACTTGTCCTCAGCCGGAGGGTATTGTTCGTCGTTGAAATCTGTCTCGTTGTCGGAGACCACTGGACTAGGCACCTCTCTCTCATGGTGACTGCTTTCCCTCACAGACTGAGTAGTCCTCTCAGTTTCAGTCTGTGGTGTGTTCCCAGATCTGCGTCTAGGGCTGAACAAAACAGTCCTCTTCTTCTTCTTGTCCTTCTTCAAGAGCAGAGCCTTCAGATCTTGTTGCCCCTGGGTCAAATTCATGATCAGCCCTTGGAATTGGGCGTTCTGAGCCTGGAGGGCCTTGATAGACTGCTCAGCTGATGATTCAGGATTCATGACGATCGGCTGAAATAAACAGCGAAGAAGGGTAAGCAACCTGTCAAAGGGATACCTGCAATGCAATGAGATGTATGATATGCATGCAATGATTTCAAGGATCTCGCGGGGTAAACAGAGAAACTTGTTAGAGTAGAAAACCGGTAACTTGATTGAAGAAACTTCCTGTTGCAGAAAATCCCTCTTCAAGGGTCAAAGGCTCACCATATCCAGTGGGTCATAGCCCCTGACAACTTTGGCTAGAGGAAAATAAATCCTCTTTGCCTTTTGCTAGATGTTTGATTCATCATGACCTGCATCACAAGCCCTTGAGATCCTTGAAATGGGTTAGGATATATGCAATAGTATGATGTCATGATGCATGGGGTAATATGAGTAACCCTGTTATGAGTCCCGATTAAGGACTGCAAACCAAAACCTGCAAGAAACAAGTGTCAGGTAACAAGCATGCAGATAGTCAAGTACGAAGGCACACAAGTCACACAAAAGAGCCCTTAGAGTTTAGGCCAGCATGAAGTTTAGGGTACTACCCTCTTGAAGTTGGTGGGCTCAACCTGTCCTATTAGAAGTAACCGGGTTCTGAGGGTCCCAATATCACTGGATTGCTTTCATTGTTCATCGTTTCGATTTAGCCACTGAACTGGCGACCGAAATATTCCAGGAAAGCAACCCTCAATTGAGTGTAGTATCGAGTATCAACCAACCTCGGACTGCACCAAAGTCAGTTATCTCACTACCTTAAAGAGGCCAAGATAGTTCAATTAAGGTTCCTAAGGTCTGTTGATGCTTCATGACACCACGCGGAGGCCCCGTACTCTCCTTGACTGAACTCAAGGGTTACCGGTACACACCAAAGTGCCACATCAACGTAGCAGACTGTTTCAACCATGTCGGTATACCCCGCACAGTTCCCTCACAGCCTTATTGCTACTTTCTAAGAAAGGTATCCCCCAGATCCGGGTTAGGATCTATAGAACTCCCAAGCAACCCACAATAATAAAGCAAGCAAAGAAGACAATTGAAAACACAGTGATCTTAGTCCTAAGGTACACCTCACTTTAAGTTAAATCCCCAGCAGAGTCGCTAGTTTTGTGATCGGTGGATTTGGAACTGACTGTTTAACGCTGGTTCGCGAAATGTCGCGGAAGCAAGAGTCGCCACCGTCTTTTATTTTCTCCAAATGGAAAGGACAAAAGCACAGAAAAATTCCTTATAGAGATTGCTCTCGGTTCGAGAGGTAGATTATAGAAAGGGAAGGTGTTAGCACCCTTTCTATCCATGGTTATCCATGGGCTCTTAGATACTTGCTCACTTGTGTTTTCAAAAATGGTTTGTTTGCTTTTCAACTGTGGGTTTTAAAAAGTTTCTTTGAAAATTTCAGTTCGACTCTTGTATCGGTCCTCAAGAGTGTTTGAAAAATGCTTTCGAAAGCTTTTTGAAAATGTGTTGGTGTGAAAAGTATTTTTGATTTGTTTTGTTTTGAATTAGAGCAAGTATCCACGAGTCGTCTACCTACCCTAAGGAATTCGTCTGTGTAAATGTCCTTTAAAGTAGTGCCATCCCACCATTGAGAGGTAGGTAGCACCACCGTTGGAGGTGTTCGGGTCAATTCGAGGTTCGGGACATGGTGATCACCAGAGCAACGGGAAGACACCTTAGAAGCTACCCTCATGCCAGGTTCCCGGATCATGAGGACTTACTAAGACATCCTCTACTCGACGATCACCTTTCGAGGCAAGGCAACAGTGAGGCGTACCCTAGGGGTGGTGTGTGATTTGTGTGTCGTTTTCATTTGTATTTGTCTTGTCATGTTAAAGTGATCTACGCTTGATTTTATTATGGCCATTCATTCTTGCATGCTTTGTTTAACAGTTAATATTTGCGGGAAAAGTAAATTCTAAACTATTACAAATGGCGCGGGTCCACATCGCCAAAATTAAACCGGACCCGATTTGACAGAAAAGTAAATAAAGCAAAAGAAAAAAGTGCAAAAAGTAACTTTACAAGGCTTCGGGAGAGATACATAATTATTTAAGCGGAAAAAGAAATAAGTATGCGAAATTAAAGAATTATCGAAACGAGGGCGTTGGACCCTTTTGTAAAATATCAAATTACATGAATTAATTAATTAGAATTAATGAGGAATTAAGATTAAAAATTAAAAGAAGAATGTTTTTGGTATTTTTAGTGTTTTTAGGAATTTGATGAAAAAAAAAGAGTTAGTTAAAATTAAACTAAAAGGCAAACCCTAATTCTAATAGCTTTTAAATTTATTGTGAAAATATTAAATTGAAACTTAAATTAAACCTAATTTTTATGTACAATTAATTATAAAAATAAATAATATTATTAGAAAGAAAAAGAAAATAATTAAAAGGAATAAAATTTATTAACCCTAATTCTACATTTTTTAGATTTTTGTTAAAAGAATTAAAGTTAAAACACCTAATTTAAATTAATTTATTTACATGCAAGTTTATTTATAAAAATACTAAAATAAGTAATATTTTATTATTTTTTCTTTTTTCTGATTTTTATGTGTTTTCATATTTTTGTGAGAATAATTAATTAAATTAAACAAATAAAGAAAATAAAACAATAATTAAAAATAAAATATAAGAAGAATATGAAAAATTGCAAACCAGGGGGGTTTCAGTCCCAACATGGAGGTTAAGTTTGTGAAATTCTGGCCCATTTAGTATAGCCTTCTTTGACCTTTTTTGAGTATTATGCTGGAGCGTGGACCAGGGTACAACATGTTCTTTGATTCTTGGCCTTTGATTAGATCTCCAGATGAACGTGGCAAGGCTTGATCTGGGGCATATGATGCGTCTATGTTACTGAAGCTGCATGGGAAACGTTATTGAAAAATAATATAGAAATTATACAGACCTGGGGCTCGAACCCAGGTCTTGGATGTTGAAGCAATGAGCGTTTGCCAGCTGAGCCACTGAACCTTTTTGATATATTAGTAACAAGTAAATAATATAAAAGAAAAGCGAAACATTAGTGGATTAAAGCGCGCGAGATTTAAATTAGCCAATCGTTGGCAGCCACGCAGTCGTCTTCCTCGCGTGCCTGAAACACAAAATATAAGGCAACGGTTTTACGTGCGTTGTCTAAGGTCAGTTTCGAGAAAATAGCGACTAGAGCTATGGTGTCCATAAATTAATCGCGAGTGGTGCTTCCTGTTCGTCCAGATGCGTCAAGTTCAATGGTTTTGGTCTCGTCCCCCAATTTTGCTTTATTTCAAAAGCCCTAATTCTAAGCTCTACAAACCCTAGAAATTGAACATGGTGGAATCGCCTACAGCTTGCAAAACTCAATTAATCGCATGGGTTAGTTTGCAAATGTTTCACTGATCATGAATATATAGTTAGAATGCTATGAATGTGCATAAATAATGAAACACGATAATGAAAGAATATGGAACAAGAGGGACTTCTGTATACCGTTCCAAAGCGCAAAGCTTGATGTTTTTGATTGGAATATGATCAATGATCTCCCAGGAAGCTATTGGAATAGTTTTTGTGCCTTGAATCCCCCTGTAACAATGATTTCAGAATTGCTTTTTTTGACAAAAATTCCAAGTTTGCAATGGCCTCTTCTGCGCAGCTTTGTGTCCTTTTGCATTAGGTTTCTCATCAGGCATATGTAGTGAACAAATTAGGTCAAAAATATTGATCAAAATCTCTTGAATTAATGGTTTTGGAAATTTGATTTCTTAAGATCTTTTTCATATCTTTTTCATGTGCATTTGTGCCAATTATGATCAATTTGCTCCAAATCTTTCCTCATTTAGCTAAGCACGAAATATTGATGGCAAAACATGTATAAAAAGATTTGAAAACTTAGGTTAGTATTTTTCCTATATTTAATTTGATTTAAATGAATTAATATAAATAATAATTCAAATAAATAAATAAAAAATGAGAAAATACTTCCCTTTGGGCCAAGTGGTCGTGCACATGCTTAGAATGATGAATCATGGAAGAAAAATGGGCCCATTAGCAATTTTAGGTCATTTGAATCAATGTTGACTTTTCAAAATATCCAAAAATTTCCCAACTTTCACAAGGCATAACTTGCTCAATTTTTAAGCTTTTCTCATGTTCTTTGACATTTTGGATAGGTCTTTGAGTCCTCTAACCAATGCCTTTGGTCCCATGTCATTTTGATTTACCAATCTCAAGTTATGGCCTTTAACTTAAAGTCCCTTTTTGTTGACTTTTGAAAATGACCTATAATGTTGAAATTGATAACTTTTTGTGAGAGCATTTCTTGGACTTGAAGTATGAAGATGAGTTGTAGGAAATGTCTTTCTCTTCAAAATGAGCTTTGGATGGAATTTTTATGATAATCCATGTGAAAGTTATGCCCTGGTCAATTTCAGTTGACTTTTTCAGCTGTCCAAATAAGGCAACTTTTGCATCTTGATGATTTCTGAGCCAAATTTTGAGAATCATGATCAAGCATTGATCAAATGATGTTTGTGGCTTCAAAATGATATATTGACCAAAAATTTGAACTTTTGACTGTCAAATGACCATTTTGCCCCTACAGTTGACTGTAGTGCAATTAGGGTTTTTGACTGTGCAATTTTGAGCTGAATGCCTTGAAACTTGATATGAGGATACTTGACCACATTTGTAAGCATGTGAGACTTGATTGGGCCCTTGAAAACTTCCTTTCCTTGATCAGAATACAAACCCTAGTTTTGACTGTATAGGAGACCTTTGCATTGTGCAACCCTTAGGGAGATTTTGCAGCTTGGCTTGACAATTTCTTGAAGAATATGGGAGGGCAAATTTTGGGGTACAACAGTTCCAAATGAAGCTTGCAACGAGAAGAAGCTATAATAAAATCTCTTAAGGATCTTTGGATCTATCTGTTACATTCATATTCCATACATGAAGAGGCACAAGCTTGAAGATAATACTATATGAGGTATCTTCTTGGGGTATAGCACAATCTCTAAGGGCTACCGTGTCTACAAATTGGAAACTAAGAAAATCATCATCAATCGAGATATTTCCGTTGATGAGTATGCTTCTTGAAATTTGGGTGAAGAAAATGTGGAGAAGGACATCCTTAAGAAGAAGCTGAGAAAGAAGGCCCAAGTGAACCTCCTTCACCTCCACCGCAACAACAAAAATGAGAACTATCATCATCAGAGTCTACTCCAAGACGAGTAAGATCATTGGTGAACATATATGACACATGCAACTTGGTCATACTTGAACCTGGAAGCTTTGAAGAATCGTCAAAGAAGGAAGTATGGGTTAAGCCAATAGAAGAATAGATAAAGATGATTAAGAAAAACAACACATGGGAGTTAGTAAATCGTCCCCATGAAAAATATATCATTAGGGTTAAGTGAGTCTATATGACAAATCTCAACCTGGATGTCACCATACAAAAACAAAAGACGAGGCTAGTAGCTAAGGGTTACTCACATCAATCTGGGATTGATTACAATAAGAAATTTGCACCAGTAGCTCGTCTTGATACCATAAGACCTCTAATAGCTCTTGCAGCACAAAAAGGATGAATTATTCATCAACTAGATGTCTAATCTTCCTTCCTCAACTACGAATTTGAAGAAGAGATATATGTGGAGTAGCCACAAGGATTCATGTCTGAATGCGATGAAAGTAAAGTGTTAAGACTAAGAAAAACACTTTATGGTATGAAACAAGCACATCGAGCTTGGTATAGTAGAATCAATCAATATTTCATGGATGAGAATTCAGGAGGAGCAAGAGTGAGCCTACACTTCACATCAAGTCTCAAAGTCAGTACACTCTCTTACTCTCTCTATATGTAGATGATCTTATCTACACGGGAAAAAATATTAAGATGATGATGGAGTTCAAAGAAGACATGATGAAAACCTTTGAGATGACTGGAATTAGTTTTACGAGTTACTTCCTTGTATAGAATTAATCCATAGAAATAATTGGATATTGATCTCGCCAAATAAATACACAAAATTCTTACTTAAGAAATTTAAGATGTAGGGTTGCAAACTTGTCGCTACTCCACTCATCAAAAAAGAGAAACTACAGAAGAATGGTGGAGCATCGGATGCGGATGCATCCATATACAATTATCTAATTATGAGCCTTCTATATTTGAAAACTACACGACCATACATAATGTATGCTACAAGTCTTCCATCAAGATGCATGCAAAGCCCAACTCAAATACACCTTGGAGCAGAAAAAAGAATTTTGAGGTATCTACAAGGAATAAAAGAGTTCGGTATTCAGTACATTACATAAATTGAATCAAGATTACTTGGCTATACCTACAGTGGTTGGGACAATTTAGTAGATGACACGAAGACCACCTTTGGCTATGCTTTCTCACTAGGGAATTTTCTCTTAGGCGTCGAAGAAGCAAGCTATGGTTGCATAATCAACAAAAGAAGCAAAGTACATGGCAGTTGTAGAAGGAACGAGTCAAGCTATATGGCTCCGCATGATACTTGAAGACACGGGAGAAAAAATGACGGGCCTACTACTATCAATTACGACAACAAACTAGCATTTGCAATGGCAAAGAATCTAGTGCATCACAGCAGAACAAAACACATAGCATTCAAGTATCACTTTATCAGAGAAGTTGAAGCAACTAAAGAGATCAAACTCGACTACTGCAGGATAGAAGATCAAATTTCACACATATTCATGAAGGCGTTACCGAGACAAAGATTTGAAGAGCTACGAGTTACGCCGGGAGTCACATAAATTTTTCATCAAGGGGGAGTGGTAGAATTGCTACAAATTTATAGAATATTCTTAAGTATAATGTGTATGAAATGGTAGAAGAGTCGATGACTATAATTTATATGAAAATGGTAGAAGAAGCTAGAACTATCATGATGCTATTATATCATGAAACATCTAGAAAGAACAAAAATAATATAGAATAATTCACTACCATTGTAAAGTTGGCGACTTGAGCCTATAAATAGGCAATTTGTACTTTGTAAATTATCATCCCAAAAATGAATGCCACAACCTTCTTTCTAGACAGTTTTCTAAAATCATCTTATATCAACTATCAACTATTCAATTACCAACAAACACAAACAAAGCTATCTACATTTCCAATAAACATAAAACCTGGCCTAGTTTTTTGTTTCAACCCAATACATCATAACAAAATATATATAACAAGAAAATAGAGAACAAAAATATTTCAACACCTTATTATTTTAGTCTAAATCATCTTCATAAGCTTGCATGTGGTCACCTGGGAGTGAAAGCAAAGATTATGTATAGATTATCGATGGGGATCCACGTAGAACTGCACTATTTGTAAAGTGATTGTATGAGGAACTCTCTATAAGCTCTCCTTTGTCGGTATATCTCAAAAATCTAGTCCCATATGTTCCAATTATATCTCCATATTTTGTAGGGCATATTGGGGAAAATTGATGAAGAGATAAAATCTCCATAGGGAGAACAATAACCTTAATCCAAGACGAATGCACATTGTATTTTTTTATCAACCATATTTCAATTCTACTATCACTAATACAAAAAGTATATACAACAACGCGAAAGTCACAACGATATCCTATACACTGTTGTAATATTTTAAAGTTGAAGTGCCCGGTGAATGTCTTGTTTTATAAAAAGTAAGTTAATGACAGTTGTTCTTTAAAACCGTGGTGATAAATTATGTGTAACAAGCTTCGATTCCCAACAATTATATTTTTCCATTTTTTAGAGTACATTAAGCGTGTGTCACTTAAGTTCATTATTGAAAACATAACTTGAAAATGATTTAACAACAGTGGTTTGACTAAACTGTTGTTAGATGATTTAAATTTCCACTACGGTTGATTTGTTCAACCATGATTAAAGGTTTTACTGATAAATTAAAATAAAACTTATTCCGCATTTCTTTCATAAGATATCCTTGAAGAACAAGCGAACCAGAGACGACAGCGGTAGCGTAGTCTATATCGTTATCATATCCATTCATTTGGAAATAAAATATTCACCCTCTTCGTTCATTTGAATCGTAAATCTTCAACCTCTTTATTCTTGTTCTCGTCTTCATCTTCGAAGTATGGTACTATTCATCTTCGACTTTCATTAGTTTCCCTTCATCAAAAGCCTCATCTCATTTCCCGTTCAACAACCACCATCTTCGCTACCGTCAGCCCCTTTCGTCGTCGTTGTATCTCCTCCTTCACAGTTTTATTTTCTCTCAACCAAGGCACTCTTCTCTCCCTATCTCTCTTTAATCTCTAGAGTTTTTTCTTTAATATGTGCATTCACAAGCTGTTTGTGAAAATGCCTCAACGAGGTTCATACACTTTGTTGTTGATTTTCATCCATTAACTTATATAATTTTGTTTGTTCTTTGAAGTTCACTTTACTCAAACTCGATTCAATACTTCAAGAGTTTTTTCCAGCAACTTAGTTTCGTGTTTGACTCCACTGAAGTTGTTAAAGTCATCGTAGTCTTACGCTTGTTTCCTAAGTGTAAGTTCATTTTACTCATTCATGTGTACAAGATTTTATGAGAATGATTAAGTGTTTTGACTGTTAAGTTACTTTATTGTTTAATGCATTTCACTAACTTAATTGATTTTTGTAAGAATGTAGCTGACAATCAATGTCTTTAAGATTATTATTTTTTATGTTTGTATGTTCTGCTTAGCTCGTTGTCATGGCTATGACATGCTTATTGTGTTAAAGTCACACAAGCAGAGAAAAAACAATGAGTCTTGAATTTGGTTGTGGGTGTGATAAAAATAAATTTTAAGAATATTGGAGCCACGTGTGTATTGGAGTATCAATTTTACATGTTTAGTCTTTATGTGTGAACCATTTTTTCTTTATATGTAAGCTTTTGCTGCAAGATTTGATATGATATTTATGTGATAATTGATAAGCCATTAGTTTTCATTGTGTGAGATGATCTTTATGTGTTATGTTTAATTGATACGATCTTTATTTGATATGGATGCAAACTTATGACATTCAAACTTCTCAACATCAAGTACATCACCATCCTCTTGAATGGATAGCAAAAGTTGAGAAATGCTTTAAGGTTGGTTCATTAATCTAACCTCTTTACTTGTAGTTGTTAAAGTTATTTTCTTCCATGGATATTTGTTAAATTTTAATTTATTTTTAAATTTTTTATTTTATTATAAAAATAAATAAGTTTATTTTATTATAGAAACAAATAAATGTGAAAATCATTGCAGTTGAAAAACATATGGATAAACTACAAAATCTCCAAAAAGGTTTTATTGAGAATCAAACTTATGACCTTTATGTCTATCACAACGTTTATTTGGTCCAACCGTTGTGAAATGGCGCTCACTTTCCAATTTACTACAAGAATTATTGGATTGTGATTGCAAATAACACATACAATTATATACTGCATAACAACATTTGGTCCTGTATGATTATATATATTTCTCACACATTGTTATATGTTTTTTTTTTATAGTAGTGTATTTTCACAATCCATATCCCATCAACTAAGAAAATCTCCAATTACCCAACTCACAATGATCCGACTTATGGCCTACATCATTTGGATAAGGCATCTCAAAAAAAATTCTTTCCATTAAATCAAATGCAATAATAACTTCCATAAATAAATCAGAATGTAAAGCCAGACAATGAATAGCATCAATAAAAAAGTGATCCTACTCTGGGGTCAATCTTGTTAATCGTATAAAGGTAGTAAGTATCCTCAATTTCCCTCCATTTGTTATCTTTCAATGAGAAATATTTCAAACGTGAAAGATCTTCCTCGGCTGGAATACAGGACAATGAAACCACCAAGTAATCATCTCTTAAGTGATCATATGAAGTCATATAGATAATAGAAATAACGTAACTCTAAATTTGTTTCAAATTCACCAAGAGCTAAAGGTATTTGTTTTTTATCTTTAGTTCATGGATTCAATATGTAGAAACATGATGAGTGATTGAAAAATGTAAAGCCTCTACAAGAACTTATAATGTGTATAAGAGAATCAGCTTAGGGATGCAAAAAATTGAACCGTTTAACAGAAGCATTATCCAAGTCAAGTTGTTCTTCTAAATCTTTGGTTTTTGGAGATAGAATTAAGATTTGTTTTAAAAATATATATTTGACTCCATTAAATATGATTTGAATTTAATAAGACTTCATTTACTAGTACGATATTAAAAAAAACAATCTAAATTTTCATTTATTTACAATAGTTTCCAAAAATATCATTCATTCTAGCATATATAACAATATTTAGGTTTTGTATGGTTGTTTTTAATGTTATTAAATTGATTTGTAAATTTAATTTATATTGATTTAGATTTATTTTTAGATGAAATTGTATATGACCATTTTATTTTCTTGATATTTGATTTTTTTACGATTTACATGTATTTAAAATCCATACAAAATTAAAAAGTCATTTTATTTATATTCAAATATTATTAATAGTTTTTAATGCAAAACTTATTTAAAATTTTATTCATTTGGTTGAATCTACTTTTTTTTTACTGAGTCAAAAAAATTGTATTTAAGTCTTTTTTAAATATATCAATTTTCTATGTTAGGAAAAATATATATTTTTTAGGTGTATCATCTTTTATATTCGTATTTTCATCTAATTTATGTAGAAATGTGATTATTTTAAATTTTATTTATTAAATAAAAAATTGAATTTTGACCAAAAATAAATATAAAAAAAACAAATTGGTTGAATTAAATTTAAATTTAGTGATAAATATGTATTTTTAAAAGAAACAAAAAAATTATTTAAAAGATATAGTAAATTTTTATTTTACTTTTTTATAATTTTTTTTGTATGATCTTTTTATTTTGAATATTTAATTAATATATATGACACGATAGAAAGATATGAAAATTATTAAAGTTCAAGATAGGATTCAATCAATATACTTTAATAAAAAAAATATTTTTAAAATTAAAATTACAAATGCACAAATTTAAAACATAATTAATAAAAATAATATTTAAATACTAAAAATAAGTAAATTAAATTTTCTATTAAAAAATAATATTAATAATAAGGGATAGAAGACCAAACAAAATACATTATAGAATCAAATGGTAGTAGGAGTACCAAAAGCTTCAAAGTGAAAAAACAAAAACAAACAAAATGAGAATCCCAAAAAAACCAACAGACCACACAAATAAACTCCAAGAAAGACTTCTTTTGAGATTCTGCATGCCAATGGAGGAACAAACTAGAACTCAAGCTCACTTGACCACCAACATCAACATTCTAAATGAAACACAATACTCTCCACTTGGCCATGATTTTAATACACTATTGTTTAATCTAAATGATAGGGTTTTGAAGTCAATTCATGAATGTCAAAGAGGTCTTCTCTAAATGATTTTCCTGATGCTTATCCAGTCAAAGGCCTTCTCTGGTTCAGTCAGATCGACCCTAAGATCTCCCTGATGCTTATCCAGTTGAAGATATTCCAAGACCTTGTCCGGTTCAGTTAAATCGACCCTAAGATTTTCCTGATGCTTATCCAGTCAAAGGCCTTCTCGGGTTCAGTCAGATCGACCCTAAGATCTCCCTGATGCTTATCCAATTGAAGATATTTCAAGACCTTGTCCGGTTCAGTTAAATCGACCCTGAGATTTTCCTGATTCTTATCCAGTCAAAGGCCTCCTCTGGTTCAGTCAGATCGACCCTAAGATCTCCCTGATGCTTATCCAGTTGAAGATATTTCAAGACCTTGTCCGGTTCAGTTAAATCGACCCTAAGATTTTCCTGATTCTTATCCAGTTAAAGGCCTCCTCTGGTTCAGTCAGATCGACCCTAAGATCTCCCTGATTCTTATCCCGGTAGAAGACACCCAAGATTTTTCTCAACGAGCGTTGTTGAAGTTAAAGTCGCCCAAGGTTCTCTTACCATTCATGCTAAGGCAGTAACCATCCCCGGTTCATTCACCATCTTTCGAAGCTCCAGACTCAGCTCCTGTAACCAGTCAGGACACATCTATACCAAGCATCTAAAAATCAGCTCCTGCAACGTGTCAGGTACTCATTTTTTTCTTTTGCAGGTATGCAGGTTCTCGCTAAGGAATCTCTTACGCGATCAACATCCAGATGGCATCTATAAGCCCATCATCCTATCCAGCAATCTCCAAATGGCATCTATAAGCCCATTCCCCCTATCACACTGCTAACATGTGAGCGCAAATTTCTGGGCACTCTAGTGTCCAATCATCTTCTACCCTCGGATTACGAAAGGCACGTCAGCCAATCTGCATCCTCAGGTCTAAGAAGATTGAACAGGGGCAACTGTTGTACCCCAAAATTTGCCCTCCCATATTCTTCAAGAAATTGCCAAGCCAAGCTGCAAAATTCCCCAAGGGTTGCACAGTGCAAAAGTCTCCTATACAGTCAAAACTAGGGTTTGTGTTCTGATCAAAAAAAGGAAGTTTTCAAAGGTCCAATCAAGTCTCATATGCCTACAAATATGGTCAAGTATCCTCATATCAAGTTTCAAGGCATTCAGCACAAAATTGCACAGTCAAAACCCTAAATTGCACTACAGTCAACTGTAGGGGCAAAATGGTCATTTGGCAGTCAAAAGTTCAAATTTTTGGTCAACATATCATTTTGAAGCCACAAACATCATTTGATCAATGCTTGATCATGATTCTCAAAATTTGGCTCAGAAAATCATCAAGATACAAAAGTTTCCTTATTTGGACAGTTGAAAAAGTCAACTGAAATTAACCAGGGCATAACTTTCACATGGATTATCAGAAAAATTCCATCCAAAGCTCATTTTGAAGAGAAAGACATTTCCTACAACTCATCTTCATACTTCAAGTCCAAGAAATGCTCTCACAAAAAGTTATCAAATTCAACATTATAGGTCATTTTCAAAAGTCAACAAAAAGGGACTTTAAGTCAAAGGCCATAACTTGAGATTGGTAAATCAAAATGACATGGGACCAAAGACATTGGTTAGAGGACTCAAAGACCTTTCCAAAATGTCCAAGAACATGAGAAACGCTTAAAAATTGAGCAAGTTATGCCTTGTAGAAGTTGGGAAATTTTTGGATATTTTGAAAAGTCAACATTACTTCAAATGACCTAAAATTGCTAATGGGCCCATTTTTCTTCCATGATTCATCATCCATGACATGTGCACGACCACTTGGCCCAAAGGGAAGTATTTTCTCATTTTTTATTTATTTATTTGAATTTTTATTTATATTAATTCATTTAAATCATTTAAATGTGTGAAAAATATTTAACTTGACCTAACAAATCTTTTTATACATGTTTTGCCATCAAGATTTCGTGCATATGCAAATTAGGAAAGAATTGGATTGATTGGCATGATTGAGAACAAAGAACACTTGAAAAAGATTGAAAAAAGATCCTTAACAAATCAAATCTTCAATTCATGAATACAAGAGATTTGGATCAATATTGTTGACCTAATGCACTCAGTACATAAGCATGATCATAACCCTAATGATGCTAGACAAAAAAAAAACTGCGCAAGAAAGCCATTGACAACTTGAAAAAATTTGCAAAAAGTCAAAACTGTAAACACCTCTACAAGGCGATTCAGGTCTCAAGACTTGGTTCAATAGCTTCCTTGAAGGTCCCTGAACACATTCCAATCACAAACATCCATCACCACGCCAAGAATTTGTAAAATAGACATGAACTGTACAGAGAAAATTTCATAATCGTATATCATATTCCATGCATTATTTGTGAAATTTATTCATTGATTCATGTTCATTATGATGTTGTGATGCTAACCAATGCATTTAATTTGATTATTATGCTGTATATACGATTCCACCATGTTTGAATTTTAGGGTTTTGCAAGCTTCAGATTAGGGATTCTTAAAAGAGGAAAAATTAGCCTTCCAGACCCATGCCATTCTAATCAATGCATCTGGACGAAGAAGATACAACCATCGCGCTTAATTTATATGGCCTTATGGCCTATTCGTTATTTTTTCTAATGGTGCATTACAGAACGGTCCAAAAACCGTTGCTTTTGTTTTTGTATTACAGGGATGGGGAAGAAGTTGGAGTCGTGGCTGCCAACGACTGGCTAGTTTGAAAACTCGCGCGCGTTACCCACTAATGTTTTGTTTTCTTTTATAATATTTATTAGTTACTTATAAATCAAACGCGTAAGTTGGCTCCACTGGCAAGCATGAAGGCTGGTAATGTTAGTGACCTGGGTTCGATCCCAGGTCTTCACTCTTTCCATTTATTTTTCTTCAATTAACAATCACGTGCAGATTCCTTGCTGAGGTACACCATGCACCTCCAAATCAGGCCTTGCCACGTTCATCTCAAGAGCAATCCAAAGGTGCAGATTGGAGAACACGGTGAATCCAAGTCAACGCATGGGTACGTTCCCAGAAAAAGTCAAAAAGGCTATACTAAATGGGCCAGAATTTCACAAACTTAACCTCCATATTGGGGCCTGAACCCCCCCTGGTTTGCAATTTTTCTCATATTTTATTTTTTCAATTATTATATTATTTTCTTTATTTGTTTTGAATTAATTAATTATTTTTACAAAATACAAAAACCTCATAAAAATCAGAAAAGATGAAAAAATATAATAAGTATTTTATTTTAATTATTTTCATAAACAAATTGCATGTAAATAAATTTAGTTTAAATTAGGGTTTTAATGTTAATTCTTTTAATAACAAAAATACAAAAAAATATAGAATTAGGTTTAAGTAATTTTTATTCCTTTTTAATTTCTCTTTTGTCACAATAACATTATTTATTTTATTTATTTTCATAATTAAAATTGTACATAAAAAAATTAGGTTTAATAAATTTTATTCCTTTTAATTTTTCTTTTTCACAATATTTTATTTTCATAATTAACATTGTACATAAAAAAGAATTAGGTTTAATTTAGGTTGAATTTTAATGCTTTCTTAATAACTTAAAAATAATTAGAATTAGGGTTTGCCTTCTATTTTAATTTTAATTTATCCCTTCTTTTTTCTATTAAATCTTAAAAAACATAAAAATACCAAAAACAAATTCTTACTTTCTTTTAATTTTTAATTCCTCATTAATTTTAATTTTGCAAAAGGGTCCAACGCCCTCGTTTCGATAATTCTTTTATTTCGCATATTTATTCTACTTTGCTTAAATAATTATGTATCTCTCCCGAAGCCTTGTAACGTTTTAATTAATTTCTCGCACTTGTCAATTCCTTTAATTTCTTTATTTTCCGTCAAATCGGGTCCTGGTTAATTTTGGCGATGTGGACCCGCGCCATTTGTAATAGCTTTAGATTTACTTTTCCGCAAATATTTTTAAACTATTAAGCAAAGCATGCAAGAATGAATGGACAAATAAAATCAAGCGTAGAACACCAATAACATGACAAGACAAATACAAATGAAAACGACACACAAATCACACACCACCCCAAGGGTACGCCTCACTGTTGCCTTGCCTCGAAAGGTGATCGTCGAGTAGAGGATGTCTTAGTAAGTCCTCATGATCCGGGAACCTGGCATGAGGGTAGCTTCTAAGGTGTCTTCCCATTGCTCTGGTGATCACCATGTCCCTAACCTCGAATTGACCCGAACACCTCCAACGGTGGTGCTACCTACCTCTCAATGGTGGGATGGCATTACTTTAAAGGACATTTACACAGACGAATTTCTTAGGGTAGGTAGGTTCTCGTAGATACTTGCTCTCTTCAAAAACAAACAAAAATCTTTTCACACCGACACTTTTCAAAAGCTTTCAAAGCAATTTTTCAAACACTCTGACACAAGAGTCGAACTGAAATTTTCAAAGAAACTTTTTTAAACCCACAATTGAAAAGCAAACAAACATTTTTGAAAACACAATGAGCAAGTATCTAAGAGCCCATGGATAACCATGGATAGAAAGGGTGCTAACACCTTCCCTTCCTATAACCTACCTCCCGAACCGAGAGCAATCTCTTTAAGGAATTTTTCTGTGCTTTTGTCCTTTCCATTTGGAGAAAATAAAAGATGGTGGCGACTCTTGCTTCCGCGACATTTCGCGAACCAGCGTTAAACAGTCAGTTCCAGATCCACCGATCACAGAACTGGCGACTCTGCTGGGGACTAAACTTAAAGTGAGGTGTACCTTAGGGTTAGTTCATAACTGTGTTTTCAATTGTATTGACTTGCTTGCTTTACTATTGTGGGTTGCATGGGAGTTACATAGATCCTAACCCGGATCTGGGGATACCCTGTTTAGGTAGCATAAGCTGTGAGGGACCTGTCCGGCGTAGACCGACACGGGTGAAGCAGTGGCTACGTTGGTGTGGCACCTTGGTCTGTACCGATATCCCTTGTGTTGCAACGAGGAGAATATGGGTCTTCTAAGGAGTCATTAAGCACCAACAACCTTAGAACCTTAAATGACACAACTTGGCCATTAGAACAGTAGCAGTATGCTACGCCCATTGAGGCTAAACTCTCGTGATGGTTCTGGCCGCAAGAAAAGATTGCGATGCTGGAGTTATGACCGATTGAGGGTAGTCAATGATATTGGGATCCTCTAAGAACCCGGTTACTTTGATAGGACAGGTATGAACCAACAAACTGAAAGAGGGTAATACCTAGACCTCATGCTGGCCTAAACTCTAAGGGCTCTTTTGTGTGACTTGTGTGCCTTCGTACTTGACTATTTGCATGCTTGTTGTCTGACACTTGAGCTTCTTGCAGGTTTTGTTTGTAGTCCTTGATTAGGACTCATAACAAGGTTTACCGAGTTTCTTGCAGGTTTTGTTTATAGTCCTTAATAGGGACTCATAACAGGGTATATTAAGTTTCTTACAGGTTTTGGTTTGCAGTCCTTAATTAGGACTCATAACAAGGTTTACCGAGTTTCTTGCAGGTTTTGTTTTTTAGTCCTTAATTGGGACTCATGACAGGTTTTACTTGAGTTTCTTGCAGGTTTCTGTTTATAGTCCTTAATAAGGGCTCATAACAGGGTTTATTCATATTACCCCATGCATCATGACATCATACCATGGCATACATCCTAACCCATTTCAAAGATCTCAAGGGCTTGTGATGCAGGTCATGATGAATCAAACATCTAGCAAGGGGCAAAGAGAATTTATTTTCCTCTAGCCAAAGTTGTCAGGGGCTATGACCCACTTGATATGGTGAGCCTTTGACCCTTGGAAGAAAGACTCTCAACAAATATGAAGTTCTTTCAATCAAGCTATCGGATCCTAATTCTAACAAATTTTCTCGTTTATCCCGCGAGGTCCTTGAAAACATTACATGCATACATACACATCATTGCATAACAGGTACCCTTCTGACAGGTCACTTACCTTTCTCGTTATTTATTTCAGCAATGGCTTCCCAACAAGATAACCAGGACCTTCTTGCTCAAGAGACTCGGTTCGGGGAAATCCTCCTGAATCTATCCAAGGGGCAGGAGGAGCTAAGGACACTTCTCATAGAGACTTTGGTCAGGAACAGCGCCGAGGATGAAAGGCTGAAATATCTGCAAACTGAAGTGGATGCATTGAAAGCCCAGGTGTTGGGGCAGGTGACTATCATCCAAGACTTAGCTCAAAGGCAAGATGAGCTCGGGGTTCTCGTCAACCAACTGCTTCGGGGTAACCAACTGGGGCAAACGTCTAAGGGTAAAAAGTCAGTCATCGTTCAACCATCTTTGAGACAAGGAGATAAGGGGAGAGCTCCTCAAATGGATTCTAGGTCACAAACTCAGCAGCAACTTCACCAGCTTCAGCCAGACAAGCCCAGGAGGCAATTCACCCAACTCAACATGTCGCTGTTTCAAGCTTTACAATGCATGTTGAGGTTGAATCTGATCACATTAAGGGCTCATCCCCGGAACCCCAACACAGCATCTCCTATCTATGATCCCAATAAGAGGTGTGCCTACCACTCTGCCAGCCCAGGACATGATACAAATGAGTGTTGGGCTCTGAAGAACAAGATCCAGGACCTGATTGATGAAGGAGCATTGGAGTTCACACAAGATGGTCAGGCTGAATTTTTCTACCATCCCTCCAAGGCTCACCATTTGAAGTGACAAGCCCTGAGATAAAAAGACTTTTGTTCATTCGAATGTTCAAGTTGTGTTGTTCTTTGATTGTTTAGACATTTATTCATGTTAAACATTGTTATTCCATTAATGCATCGCTTATGTCTATTTTGAATCAATATATTCGTATTCACTATATGCAAATTATTTTCATATTTTTTCTGATTAATAATTCTAAGCCTCTTGAGGGAGGATGACGAAAACGATACCATAATCTACAGTATGCTTTTGAACAGACCCCGCTGATGAGGTACAAGCATTGTTTCAATCCCTAAACACTGGAGTTATAAGGATGATAATCCCTCGTCAACCCCTCTGAGCCAAAGAAGTAGGAGTTTTTCTTTTCAAAATTTAAAACCCTTTATCATAACCTGGGGCAGGGTAGTTCTCTCAGTTGATCCAAGCGCATAACGAATGGCACCAAAGAGGTCCTTACAAAGCAAAGAAAGACAGTGATGGTTCCGAATAATCAATAAAGAAAGGCAGTCATTATCTTTCAAAATAAACACCCAATAAGTCAAAACCCATGAAGGAGACTTACAAAACTGGGGCATCCCGCTGACTGTAATTCCAAAAAAGGAAACAGTTCAGGCAAAAAAAGAAAGGGATAACAAAAATCAGACAAGAAAGAGGTCTTACAAACCCTCAACAAAAAAGGAATGACTGCCTATTCAAAATAAGTTATCAACATCCGAATCATCACCGGAAAATCAGAACAAAGACTCAAACAAGGTCTAACGCATGATCAACTGAGTTTAGGTTTGGAGAACATCACGAAGAGCGGGTGGGTACAAATAATTTGAGCCTTTATCCTTTGTTTCTTAAACCGTGAACCCGGCCACGTTATAACCCTTAAAAGTCCTAGCTGAAGCATGGGTTAGTTCGAAAGCATACTGTTACGAAAGGTATCCTGACTCCTTAAGGCTCACTATAAAGAAGGAGTTGACATCACGTTTTACAAACATTCACTTGTTTTATGAAAAAGAATGCATTTTTCAAAATCTTCAAGACAGACATAAGATTTGCATTTTTGATATAACATTGTTTGCATATGACTATTTGTTTGAACAGCAGGGAAATTCGCACGATAAAAGCCTAGTGAACAGAAGCACTTCCAATCAAGGGGCATGGCATGACTACTGTCCATCATCTGGGGCAGTTAAGTCAAGATTCGGAGAATCTCTCAAAGGGCCAAATAGCCTGGGGCAAACCTTTGTCGGAGTCACTTGGGGCACTCCAACAACGAATCTTGCCTGATTAAACATCTTCCGGTGGCATGGCAAAATACTTCCAACAGGGGCAACTCCCCACATTCCCTGAACATGGACATAGTCGAAAAAATACTACACAAAATCAAAGACCCGCTAGGTTGACACACCTAGGCAAAAATAAGGGCTCCCGGCGAACCAAAAGGGTTCGGGCAAAATGAAGGGATGAAACGAAAAAATCTGTACACCCGGCAAGCCGAAAACCTGAAAAGGCGGCTTGGGCAAAAATGGGTATCCCGGTGGACTGAAAACCCGAAAGGGCGGTCCAGGCAAAAGTTAGGGATCAAAGCGTACGACTATGTCCTGTCATCTTGTCACCTGCCTACCAGAAGAAGATTGGTCTATCAACAACTATCAGTACCTCACAGGTCTTCCTCTCCAATATCAGAAACAGGGGCAATAAGGAGTTGTCTAAGCAATCTAATTGTTCTATCCCACAAGATACAAGGTAGGACATAACCAGACATTTTAATCCCCAGAGAGTAAGTCAGTAGTCAGTGCATTCTTCTCCAAGCAGAGCTATCAAATCCCAAGGAAGTTGAGCATCTTCCAGCAGATCTCAACCTTCCCCAGCAGCAATGTACACATTCTTAACAAGCATCCCCGGCAGTCCTGGTCTAAAAAAAAATTTTTTTTCCCCGGCATATCAAACATTCAAAGGAATCACCTCCCCCGCAGTTCAATACTTCCCCAAGAGAGTCCAATCCAGCTCCTCCAGGAAAGTTGGAAATCCATCTCCCCAAGCGGTAAGCTTATCCCTAGTAGATTCTGGAAGCTTATCCTTCGCAGAGCATGAACGCGTCGTCCGGCTTTATTTAAAGAGTTATTTCCTCAACAGGATATAACTGGGTTATCCTCAGCCAAAAGCCACGGAAAGAGCGTCCTCGACGAAGTCTTCTTACCCCAGCGAAGTCCATCAACACTTCCTATACAACAAGGGTATCCCCAGTAAATTATTATCAACACTCAGCAAGGCATCCCTCTTCCCACAGAGTATTGCTTCCCAGCATGGTCACTAGAGTATCTTTTCTCCCTGCAGAATCTTCCATTTGCCAAGTTTATTCCGCAACGGAGTCATCTTCTCCTACCGGTATTCTTGCAGCTATCATCCCCAGCGGAAGCAAAATCTATTCTTCAACATCAGCCCAGGATATAACTTCCCGGCACCCGTCAAGGATTTACTTCCCTAGACAAAAACATACATAAGACATCACATACATCATTATAGCATGCATAGACGCATCATATCATACAAGTCTCATTTATATTGAGAACATCATTGCTTGATCCATATCATGCATTGCATATGACTGACCTTTACCTTTCAGGAAAGATCCAGTTAAGTTCTCAAGCTACATTTCAAGACCTAGACCGGTTCAGTTAAATCGACCCTAAGATTTTCCTGATGCTTATCCAGTCAAAGGCCTTCTCTGGTTCAGTCAGATCGACCCTAAGATCTCCCTGATGCTTATCCAGTTGAAGATATTTCAAGACCTTGTCCGGTTCAGTTAAATCGACCCTAAGATTTTCCTGATGCTTATCCAGTCAAAGGCCTTCTCTGGTTCAGTCAGATCGACCCTAAGATCTCCCTGATGCTTATCCAGTTGAATATTTCAAGACCTTGTCCGGTTCAGTTAAATCAACCCTAAGATTTTCCTGATGCTTATCCAGTCAAAGGCCTTCTCTGGTTCAGTCAGATCGACCCTAAGATTTCCCTGATGCTTATCCAGTTGAAGATATTTCAAGACCTTGTCCGGTTCAGTTAAATCGACCCTAAGATTTTCCTGATGCTTATCCAGTCAAAGGCCTTCTCTGGTTCAGTCAGATCGACCCTAAGATCTCCCTGATGCTTATCCAGTTGAAGATATTCCAAGACCTTGTCCGGTTCAGTTAAATCGACCCTAAGATTTTCCTGATGCTTATCCAGTCAAAGGCCTTCTCGGGTTCAGTCAGATCGACCCTAAGATCTCCCTGATGCTTATCCAATTGAAGATATTTCAAGACCTTTTCCGGTTCAGTTAAATCGACCCTGAGATTTTCCTGATTCTTATCCAGTCAAAGGCCTCCTCTGGTTCAATCAGATCGACCCTAAGATCTCCCTGATGCTTATCCAGTTGAAGATATTTCAAGACCTTGTCCGGTTCAGTTAAATCGACCCTAAGATTTTCCTGATTCTTATCCAGTCAAAGGCCTCCTCTGGTTCAGTCAGATCGACCCTAAGATCTCCCTGATTCTTATCCCGGTAGAAGACACCCAAGATTTTTCTCAACGAGCGTTGTTGAAGTTAAAGTCGCCCAAGGTTCTCTTACCATTCATGCTAAGGCAGTAACCATCCCCGGTTCATTCACCATCTTTCGAAGCTCCAGACTCAGCTCCTGTAACCAGTCAGGACACATCTATACCAAGCATCTAAAAATCAGCTCCTGCAACGTGTCAGGTACTCATTTTTTTCTTTTGCAGGTATGCAGGTTCTCGCTAAGGAATCTCTTACGCGATCAACATCCAGATGGCATCTATAAGCCCATCATCCTATCCAGCAATCTCCAAATGGCATCTATAAGCCCATTCCCCCTATCACACTGCTAACATGTGAGCGCAAATTTCTGGGCACTCTAGTGTTCAATCATCTTCTACCCTCGGATTACGAAAGGCACGTCAGCCAATCTGCATCCTCAGGTCTAAGAAGATTGAACAGGGGCAACTGTTGTACCCCAAAATTTTCCCTCCCATATTCTTCAAGAAATTGCCAAGCCAAGCTGCAAAATTCCCCAAGGGTTGCACAGTGCAAAAGTCTCCTATACAGTCAAAACTAGGGTTTGTGTTCTGATCAAGAAAAGGAAGTTTTCAAAGGTCCAATCAAGTCTCATATGCCTACAAATATGGTCAAGTATCCTCATATCAAGTTTCAAGGCATTCAGCACAAAATTGCACAGTCAAAACCCTAAATTGCACTACAGTCAACTGTAGGGGCAAAATGGTCATTTGGCAGTCAAAAGTTCTAATTTTTGGTCAACATATCATTTTGAAGCCACAAACATCATTTGATCAATTCTTGATCATGATTCTCAAAATTTGGCTCAGAAAATCATCAAGATACAAAAGTTTCCTTATTTGGACAGCTGAAAAAGTCAACTGAAATTGACCAGGGCATAACTTTCACATGGATTATCAGAAAAATTCCATCCAAAGCTCATTTTGAAGAGAAAGACATTTCCTACAACTCATCTTCATACTTCAAGTCCAAGAAATTCTCTCACAAAAAGTTATCAAATTCAACATTATAGGTCATTTTCAAAAGTCAACAAAAAGGGACTTTAAGTCAAAGGCCATAACTTGAGATTGGTAAATCAAAATGACATGGGACCAAAGACATTGGTTAGAGGACTCAAAGACCTTTCCAAAATGTCCAAGAACATGAGAAACGCTTAAATATTGAGCAAGTTATGCCTTGTAGAAGTTGGGAAATTTTTGGATATTTTGAAAAGTCAACATTACTTCAAATGACCTAAAATTGCTAATGGGCCCATTTTTCTTCCATGATTCATCATCCATGACATGTGCACGACCACTTGGCCCAAAGGGAAGTATTTTCTCATTTTTTATTTATTTATTTGAATTTTTATTTATATTAATTCATTTAAATCATTTAAATGTGTGAAAAATATTTAACTTGACCTAACAAATCTTTTTATACATGTTTTGCCATCAAGATTTCGTGCATATGCAAATTAGGAAAGAATTGGATTGATTGGCATGATTGAGAACAAAGAACACTTGAAAAAGATTGAAAAAAGATCCTTAACAAATCAAATCTTCAATTCATGAATACAAGAGATTTGGATCAATATTGTTGACCTAATGCACTCAGTACATAAGCATGATCATAACCCTAATGATGCTAGACAAAAAAAAACTGCGCAAGAAAGCCATTGACAACTTGAAAAAATTTGCAAAAAGTCAAAACTGTAAACACCTCTACAAGGCGATTCAGGTCTCAAGACTTGGTTCAATAGCTTCCTTGAAGGTCCCTGAACACATTCCAATCACAAACATCCATCACCACGCCAAGAATTGGTAAAATAGACATGAACTGTACAGAGAAAATTTCATAATCGTATATCATATTCCATGCATTATTTGTGAAATTTATTCATTGATTCATGTTCATTATGATGTTGTGATGCTAACCAATGCATTTAATTTGATTATTATGCTGTATATACGATTCCACCATGTTTGAATTTTAGGGTTTTGCAAGCTTCAGATTAGGGATTCTTAAAAGAGGAAAAATTAGCCTTCCAGACCCATGCCATTCTAATCAATGCATCTGGACGAAGAAGATACAACCATCGCGCTTAATTTATATGGCCTTATTGCCTATTCGTTATTTTTTCTAATGGTGCATTACAGAACGGTCCAAAAACCGTTGCTTTTGTTTTTGTATTACAGGGATGGGGAAGAAGTTGGAGTCGTGGCTGCCAACGACTGGCTAGTTTGAAAACTCGCGCGCGTTACCCACTAATGTTTTGTTTTCTTTTATAATATTTATTAGTTACTTATAAATCAAACGCGTAAGTTGGCTCCACTGGCAAGCATGAAGGCTGGTAATGTTAGTGACCTGGGTTCGATCCCAGGTCTTCACTCTTTCCATTTATTTTTCTTCAATTAACAATCACGTGCAGATTCCTTGCTGAGGTACACCATGCACCTCCAAATCAGGCCTTGCCACGTTCATCTCAAGAGCAATCCAAAGGTGCAGATTGGAGAACACGGTGAATCCAAGTCAACGCATGGGTACGTTCCCAGAAAAAGTCAAAAAGGCTATACTAAATGGGCCAGAATTTCACAAACTTAACCTCCATATTGGGGCCTGAACCCCCCCTGGTTTGCAATTTTTCTCATATTTTATTTTTTCAATTATTATATTATTTTCTTTATTTGTTTTGAATTAATTAATTATTTTTACAAAATACAAAAACCTCATAAAAATCAGAAAAGATGAAAAAATATAATAAGTATTTTATTTTAATTATTTTCATAAACAAATTGCATGTAAATAAATTTAGTTTAAATTAGGGTTTTAATGTTAATTCTTTTAATAACAAAAATACAAAAAAATATAGAATTAGGTTTAAGTAATTTTTATTCCTTTTTAATTTCTCTTTTGTCACAATAACATTATTTATTTTATTTATTTTCATAATTAAAATTGTACATAAAAAAATTAGGTTTAATAAATTTTATTCCTTTTAATTTTTCTTTTTCACAATATTTTATTTTCATAATTAACATTGTACATAAAAAAGAATTAGGTTTAATTTAGGTTGAATTTTAATGCTTTCTTAATAACTTAAAAATAATTAGAATTAGGGTTTGCCTTCTATTTTAATTTTAATTTATCCCTTCTTTTTTCTATTAAATCTTAAAAAACATAAAAATACCAAAAACAAATTCTTACTTTCTTTTAATTTTTAATTCCTCATTAATTTTAATTTTGCAAAAGGGTCCAACGCCCTCGTTTCGATAATTCTTTTATTTCGCATATTTATTCTACTTTGCTTAAATAATTATGTATCTCTCCCGAAGCCTTGTAACGTTTTAATTAATTTCTCGCACTTGTCAATTCCTTTAATTTCTTTATTTTCCGTCAAATCGGGTCCTGGTTAATTTTGGCGATGTGGACCCGCGCCATTTGTAATAGCTTTAGATTTACTTTTTCGCAAATATTTTTAAACTATTAAGCAAAGCATGCAAGAATGAATGGACAAATAAAATCAAGCGTAGAACACCAATAACATGACAAGACAAATACAAATGAAAACGACACACAAATCACACACCACCCCTAGGGTACGCCTCACTGTTGCCTTGCCTCGAAAGGTGATCGTCGAGTAGAGGATGTCTTAGTAAGTCCTCATGATCCGGGAACCTGGCATGAGGGTAGCTTCTAAGGTGTCTTCCCATTTCTCTGGTGATCACCATGTCCCTAACCTCGAATTGACCCGAACACCTCCAACGGTGGTGCTACCTACCTCTCAATGGTGGGATGGCATTACTTTAAAGGACATTTACACAGACGAATTCCTTAGGGTAGGTAGGTTCTCGTAGATACTTGCTCTCTTCAAAAACAAACAAAAATCTTTTCACACCGACACTTTTTAAAAGCTTTCAAAGCAATTTTTCAAACACTCTGACACAAGAGTCGAACTGAAATTTTCAAAGAAACTTTTTTAAACCCACAATTGAAAAGCAAACAAACATTTTTGAAAACACAATGAGCAAGTATCTAAGAGCCCATGGATAACCATGGATAGAAAGGGTGCTAACACCTTCCCTTCCTATAACCTACCTCCCGAACCGAGAGCAATCTCTTTAAGGAATTTTTCTGTGCTTTTGTCCTTTCCATTTGGAGAAAATAAAAGACGGTGGCGACTCTTGCTTCCGCGACATTTCGCGAACCAGCGTTAAACAGTCAGTTCCAGATCCACCGATCACAGTAAGCAACAAGGAGAAGAGGAAAAAGCAAGCCAGGCAACAAATACAAGGCAAAGAAGGACATAAAGTACCGTGGATAGCTCAGCCCCATTTCCCTTCGCTCTCATCCGCCATAGCGCCTCACAATCTTCTCCTTTCCTCGTCCCCAAGGTTAAAGGTAGGATTTTTCTGCTCATTCTGCTCACATTTCATGCGAAAAACGTAATAATAATCATGAATCAAACCATGAGGTTTTAAATCGTACATTTGTGTTAAAGACCTAAAAAATGCAAAGGCGAAATCGTTACCTATTCCACGAATTAGCTTGATCCAACCATGGAGAGGGAAGGAATCAGAGGAGGCGCTGGTGGCTAGGTAAGGAGAGACGATAGCTAGACGCTTGGCCGGAGAAGATGAAGACAAAACCACGAACGACGCTGTAAACCCTAAGCCCTTTCATCCAAATGAAGCATAAACGTTGCTACCCTAAAACATTCATAAACCCACTTGGGCCTTGCCCCTTTCTGAAATACCTAAGCCCAAACTAATCTCCATTTGTCACCCCCCACCAAGCCCATTCATTTCTTTTACTAACATCTTTTCTATCCTTTTTATTACTTTAACTAATATATTTTACATTAATTAACCACTTTTTATAACTTACTTAATACTAATTTCATTTTATTTTTACACTAACAATACTCTTTTATATATAGCATAATTAAATTTTATATAGAAACTTATAAAAATAATATTTTTCTCTATAATTAAACTTACACTTTCTTTAAAATTTTATACGTGGAATATTAATTTTTCTTAAGATAAATACTTTTCTTTTTTTCAAGATATTATTTTTGTACATAACACAAATAATACATAATTTAATTAAAATTTAAAACATTTAATTAAAATATTCTTTTTGTACATATTAAAGAAATACACAAGATTACAAAAATTAAATAAAGAAAATATTTAATTCTCACCATTAGGTTAACAATACTTAATAACACATTTAAATTCGCATCTCAAACCTGTAAATAAATTACATACACATATACACTTACACTTACACCTACACAATACATTTCACATTATACACTTGATACACATGTACAATTACTATTCTTATACCTTGCTATACATTGTTTACATTTTTATCGCAATTCGATTTGGTTGTAAATTATTGGACACTACATTCCTAAAGTCTCATCCCCATTTGTGAATTTGTACCCCCACTCCCGGATACTATTTGTAATAGCGTAGACTTTAAATTCCCGCAATTTACCGCTTTCGAATTATACCATGGTTAGACTTAGGGTTTTTATGTACATAAAATCAAACGCTAGATAACCTAATACAAAAACAAATGCATGAAATCAATACACAATCACACTTGCACCCCCTAGGGTAATCCCACACGTTGCCTTCCAAAATGGGCCATGCTTGCACGTTGAGTATCTTTGGCAAAACGAATTCAAAATGATCATAAGTCCCTCGATGACGCTTTCGAAAGTCGCCTATCAAAATGATCAAGTCCCTTCAAGCAAATTGGCAAAGACACTTGGCACAATTGCATTCATGGTCCATACAATGACCCGCGCCCGTCCCGTTAAACATCCTAAACGCAAGATTGTCCATCAAATTCAATGGTGGAACAAAATTGTTAAAAAAGGGTTGAAAACATAGAGAAAACCTTTGAGTACAATAGGGGTAGACAAAACTCTTAGTTACTTGAGATCAACTTGCAAAAACACTTGCCTTCTTTTCAAAAACCACACTTCACAAACACTTTCAAAACAAACTCTCAAAAACATTTGAACATCTTTTCGAAAAGATCCATACTTTTGTAAAACACTCAAACACGAGTCGAATACATTGGTTGCCTAAGACAAGGCATCTCTTCAAAAACATTTTCAAAACGCACACACATACACCACAATTTCAAGCAATCGAAAATCAAGGCAAGTGATCTAAAAACTAAGTAACTAAGAGCCCATGGATAACCATGGATGAAAAGGGTGCTAACACCTTCCCTTTTCATAATCTACCCCCCGAACCCACGAAATATCTCAAAAGGTTTTTGTTGTGCTTTTTAACCTTTCCTTTAGGATAAAATAAAAAGTCGGTGGCGACTCTTGCTCAACCGAACAAGTGAGAATACAAACGCAAACCTCAAGTCAGTTCTCCCACCGTATCACAGAACTGGCGACTCTGCTGGGGATAAACTTAAAAGTGGGGTTACCTTAGGGTTTAGAGCACCTTTACTTTCTTTCTTTGATTGACTTGATTGCTTTATCTTTTGGGTTCTTGTTTGGGTTTGTTGTAAATCCTACTCCCGGATTTGGGGCACCTTCTTAGGTAAATAGCAAAACAACTGTGAGGGAACTGTGCGGGGTATACCGATATGGTTGAAGCAGTAAGCTATGTTAGTGTGACATATTTGTGAGTACCGGTAACCCTTGAGTTCAATCAAGGAGAGTACGGGGCCTCTGAGTGATGTCGTGAAGCACTAACGAACTTTTAGAACCTTAATTGACCATCCTAGCCTTTTTAGGGGTAGTGAGATGATCGACTTTGGTGCAGTCCGAAGTTGGTAGATACTCGATACTACACTCGTTTGAGGGTTGTTTTCTTGGAATATTTTGGTCGCCAGTAAGTGGCTAAACCGAAACGATGAACACAGAAAACAATCCAATGATATTGAGCTCCTTAGAACCCGGTTTCTATTTTAGGACAGGATGAGCCAACTAACTTCAAGAGGGTATTTACCTACAACCCCATGCAAGCCTAAACCTAAGGACTTGTTTGCTTTGTGTGAATATGATTACCTGTATATACACTTACTTGCTTGTGCATACATGTACATAACATCATGACATCATACCATAGCATTTTCAATAACCTTTTCAAGGATCTCGAGGGTTCTTTTGATGCAGGGTTACGTTGAACCAGACGTCTACCAAGGGGCAAGAGGTTTCTCCTCTAACCAGTGCCAACCAAAGATCAAGTGCAACAACTTGAATCAGTGGCTATGACCCACTTGACATGGTGAGCTTGATTCTCGTGGAAAGACATCCACCGATACAAAGTTCTCCAATCAAAGATCAAGTGCAACAACTTGAATCAGTGGCTATGACCCACTCGACATGGTGAGCTTGATTCTCGTGGAAAGACATCCACCAGTGCATAGTTCTCCAATCAAAGTTCAAGTGCAACAACTTGAATCAGTGGCTATGACCCACTTGACATGGTGAGCTTGATTCTCGTGGAAAGACATCCACCAGTGCATAGTTCTCCAATCAAAGATCAAGTGCAACAACTTGAATCAGTGGCTATGACCCACTTGACATGGTGAGCTTGATTCTCGTGGAAAGACATCCACAAAGGCAGAGTTCTCCGATCAAAGTTCAGCCTCTAACATTCTCTTGTGTTTACCCCAAGAGATCCTTGAAAACATTGCATATATATCACACATTTCATTGCATAACAGGTTTCTCCCATACAGGTCTCCTTATTCTTCCTACTGTTTATTTCAGTAAGATGGATATAGAACAAACAGTGAAAGATCTTCAAGCTCAAAATGCTCAATTCCAACAAATGTTGGTGGCTATGGGTAAAGGGCAAGAGGATCTGACAGCTCTTCTTCTCGAAGATAAGAAGAAGAAGTCCAAGAAGGCAGTCCGCATCCTGAACTTGAGGAGAAGACCTAAGACCCAAGACCTTGCAACTCTATCCAATACAGGAGGTAGTCTTGAAGAAGACCACAATGTGGAGATTGTTGAAGAGGAAGCTGACTACTCTGAAGAACAATATCCTCTCGTTGATGACAAGTACAAAGAGTTGGAGGATCGCCTCAGTGCTATGGAGATCCAACAAATACCTGGCTTGGATCTAGGAGACATGGGCCTAGTTCCTGGATTGGTCATCCCTTCAAAGTTCAAAGTTCCTACCGTTGCTCTATACGACGGAGTTTCTTGTCCTAAGATGCATCTAAGGTCTTATGTCCGCAAGATTCAACCATACACAGCTGATAAGAGGCTTTGGATCCATTTCTTCCAAGAAAGTCTAGTAGGAGCTCAACTCGAGTGGTTCTATCAATTGGAGAGTTCTCGCATCCACACCTGGGAAGATCTAGCCAGGGCTTTTTACGAACAGTATCAGTACAATGCTGATCTCGCACCAACTCGTGTGCAGTTGCAGAACATGACCATGGGTTCTGACGAGAGCTTCAAAGGGTATGCTCAAAAATGGAGAGATCTGGCTGGTAGGGTGCAACCCCCTTTAACTGACAGAGAGCTGATTGACATCTTCATGGGAACTTTGACAGGGCCTTTCTTCAATCACTTAATCGGAAGCTCCTCAGCCGGATTCACTGAGTTGATACTGACCGGCGAAAGGGTCGAAGCTGGCATCAAAAGTGGAAAGATCCAAGGAGCTACAACCTCCGATGCTCAGATAACTCCCTACAACAGAAAGAAAGAGTCCAATGCTGCGAACAGTCAAAGGAGTCATCATGATCAACATGTAGGGGCAGTCGTGATCTCTAACCCTACACTTGCTCAGCAAAGACAGGGGCATCAGCATAAGGAGGTCGCACCTAAGAGGCAATTCACCAAGATCAACATGTCACTGTCTCAAGCACTGCAACACTTGTTGAAGAGGGATCTGATTACATTGAGGGCTCCTCTCCGGAACCCAAACACTTATGCTCCTACTTATCACCCCAATGAAAGATGTGAATACCACTCTGATAGCCCGGAGCATGATACCAACAACTGTTGGCCTCTGAAGAACAAGATCCAAGACATGATCGACGCCAAGGAGATTGAGTTTGGTTCCCCAGAGACCCTAGCATGATCACTCCTCCTATGCCAAATCATTGAGATTGCTTTTTGTTTCGTTCGAATTTTCAAGTTGTAACTTCTTGTATTATTCAAACAATTATCTTTTAAATGTCAAACTCTGTTTCATTAATGCATTGCATATGTTTGTCTTGAATTCATTCGCTTTCATTACTCTTATGCTTTCTTTTCGACATTTAACTCTTGATAAAAAGCTGCAAGCCTTTAGAGGGAGGATGATGAAACAATACCATAATCTCATACAGTATGCTTTTGAACAGACCTTGCTGATGATGTACAGGCGTTTCTTTCAATTCCCAAACACTGGAGTTATAAGGAAGATAATCCCTAGTCAACCCCTTCGAGCCAAAGAAGTAGGAGTTTTCTGTTCTAAACGATCAAAACCTTTGATATAAACCCGGGGCAGGGTAGTATCTCAGTTAATTCAAGAGAAACGCGCATTGAAGTCGCAAACTCTCAGTTCGTAATACAACGAACGACGTCAAAGAAAAAGAAAAGAATTCCTTTGGAATCAAAAGACAAGGGTGGTTCCCTATCACATAGGCAGTCAATCTCTCAAAAGAGAAAAGCCCACTAAGCCAAAACCTGTAAAGGAGGCTTAAGAAAGCTGGGGCATCCCGCTGACTGTAATCTCGAAAATGGGAACAGACAGGCAAAAGTTAGGGATAACAAATCAAAATCAAAATAGTGAGGTCATTACAAATCCTCAACAACATGAAAAAATGTTGCAAAAGAAAAAAGGAGATGATGGCTGTCTCCCAATTCAATTGGTGAACCATCACCCAAAAGTCGTTCCAAACTCAAAACAGAGTGCGACGCACAATTGATTGAGCTTAGGGTTGAAGAACATCACGAAGAGCGGGTGGGTACAAATATACTTTGAGCCTTTATCCTTTGTTTCTTAAAACCGTGAACCAGGCCACGTTACAACCCTGCAAAAGTCCTAATTGAAGAATGGGTTAGTTCGAAAGCATACTGTTACAGAAGGTATCCTGACTCCTGTAAGGCTTTGCTCTAAATCTTGCGTTGATTTGTCTTATAAAAAGTTTTCTGCTAAAAAACGCATTTTGCAAAACTTCGAGACAAACATAACTTTGCATTGCTTGAATATCACTGTCTGCATTTGGCTTTTTGTTTGACAGCGAAGAATTTCATACAGCGAATGTTCGGAGGAACGAAAACTCTCTCAGTGAACAAAATCACTTCAAAAGGATGACACTTCCATTGCGAATCTCCTATCAACAAGGAGCATGACATGTCACCATCCAATTAACCTGGGGCAGTCCAGTCAAGGTCCAACAGATCTTTCAAAGTTCAATTAACCTGGGGCAGTCCAGTCAAGGTTCAACAGATCTTTCAAAGTTCAGTTAACCTGGGGTAGTCCAGTCAAGATTTCAAGAAATCTCTCAATCTGCAGAGTAATCTGATTCAAGACTCCTTCATCACCACTTGGGGCATTCGAATGTCAAAAGTGTTCAACAAATCCCTCATCACCTCAGAAGATTGATATAGTTCAAGATGTGACCCAGAGATGGCGACATTCTATAACTTATTCAAGATTTCCTTCTAGAAATAGTTCAGATGTGACCCTGATTCGGCGACATTACGTAACTTACTCAAGATTTCCTTCTAGAAATAGTTCAGATGTGACCCTGATTCGGCGACATTCCGTAACTTATTCAAGATTTTCCTTCTAGATATAGTTCAAGATGTGACCCAGAGATGGCGACATTCTATAACTCATTCAGACTTCCTTCTAGATATAGTTCAAGATGTGACCCAGAGATGGCGACATTCTATAACTCATTCAGACTTCCTTCCAGATATAGTTTCAGATGTGACCCAGAGATGGCAACATTCTATAACTTATTCAGACTTCCTTCAAGATATAGTTCAAGATATGACCCAGAGATGGCGACATTCTATAACTCATTCAGACTTCCTTCAAGATATAGTTCAAGATGTGACCCTGATTCGGCGACATTCTATAACTTATTCAAGATTTCCTTCTAGAAATAGTTCAGATGTGACCCTGATTCGGCGACATTCCATAACTTATTCAAGATTTCCTTCTAGAAATAGTTCAGATGTGACCCTGATTCGGCGACATTCCATAACTTATTCAAGATTTTCATTCCAGATATAGTTCCAGATGTGACCCTGATTCGGCGACATTCCGTAACTTATTCAAGATTTCCATCCAGATATAGTTCAAGATGTGACCCAAGATTTGGCGACATTCTATAACTCATTCAAACTTGCATCCAGATATAGTTCAAGATGTGACCCAAGTTTGGCGACATTCTATAACTCATTCAGATTTTCACTCCAGATATAGTTCAAGATGTGACCCAAGTTTGGCGACATTCTATAACTCATTCAGATTCGCTTCCAGATATAGTTCAAGATGTGACCCAAGATTTTGGCGACATTCTATAACTTATCCAAGCCTGCTTCCAGAAATAGTTCAGATGTGACCCAGAGATGGCGACGTTCAGTAACTTATTCCAGACCAACACCTGCAGCAATCAGAGGACTCTCGCAATCCCCAACCAGAGAACCTTCCAGAAGCTAACTCCCCTCAGAGTCAAGTTTCATTATCCCCAGCGAAGCTAAAACTTCCAGCTATCAATCCCAAAGCAGATTGAAGACTCTCATTCTCAGTTCCCCACAAAATATTCGAATATTCTCCGGTGAAGATCTCCTCAAGACAGGATTCCCCAGTAGATTGGCATACAACCCAAGCTTCTGATTTCCACAGCAGCAGCCAAAGAATTATTTTCCCCGGCAGCAGTCAAGATTCTTTTATCTTCATCCATCCAGGATTCATTTATCCTCAGCAAGATAGCTCATCAGCTTACATGCGCATTCATCGCATTCATGTCATAAACATTGATGTCACATACATTGCATCATGCATCATAACATTGCATACAACTAACCCTTTACCTTTTCAGGAAAGATCAGTCGACAGACAAAGATCATCTCCCGAGATTCATCCAGAAATAGTTCAGATGTGACCCAGACACGGCGACATTCTGATACTTATTCCAAATTCACTCAGAGACAGTTCAGATGTGACCCAGACATGGCGACATTCTGATACTTATTCCAGGTTCACTCAGAGACCGTTCAGATGTGATCCAGACACGGCGACATTCTGATGCTTGTGCCAGGTTCTTCCAGATGGCATCTATAAGCCCATCCTCCTACCAGCAATTACCAAATGGCATCTTTAAGCCCATTCTCAGATGGCATCTCTAAGCCCATCCCCCGACAAGATTCTATCGCATCAGATGGCATCTTTAAGCCCATCACCAAATGGCATCTTTAAGCCCATTCCCTCTACCATCACATCACCGAGTGCAAATTTTAGGGCACTCTAGTGTCCAATCTTCTTTTACCTTCGAGTCGCAAAAGGCAAACTTGCCAATCTAACTCTTCAGGTTCAAGAAGATTGAACAGGGGCAACTGTTGTACCCCAAAATTTGCCCTCGCATTTTTCCACAAGAAATCACAGCTTTAGGCGTTTCCTGATTTTTCAAACTGGCTCAAGAATCGGTCAAACAGACTTTTCTCGTCAGTCAGACACAATTAGGGTTTTACTGATTTTCAGGGCTCTAGAATGTTTCAAACAGTTGGTTTAGGGTTTTGGTTGATTTTGGATCAACTTCGATCAGGCGAACGCTTCTTTGGCATTTAATCAGGAATTAGGTTTGTTCATGCGCGGTTCCTCAGAAAGATTTAATTCTACGGTGCTTTGCAAGATATTCCGAGATTTGGATTGAATTCGCATTTGTTTGACTGAATCAGTAAAAGGTTGCATTGGGTTTGAATTTGCAATGTTTGGTTAAAGTCAAGGGAAAAGGCGTCTGGGCAATTGCTGTGATTGACTATTGTTTTGCTCTGGATGTTTGAAACGCCAGGTTTAACTGATCAAATGCTGAAGCATTGTTTATTTAATTATTTATTATTCTAAGATTAAATGATTGGAATTTATTTTCAATTATTATAATTAAAGAATTATAAATAATAAAACGAACAATTAAAAAAAGAGGAAAAGAATTAATTGGATAAAGAAACCTTTTATTTATTTTTAAATTATTTGTACAATTGTTTTGTTTACAAATTGTTTAGAACAATGATTTTACATTTATTTAAATTTAAATAAAAAACTATCCTAAATATTTTTCTAAATCTTCAATTCTTCATCTTCTATCCCTTGCTCCAGTGATCCATGGAATTTTATCTGCAAAACAAAGAACAAAAGAAAAATCAGAAGCAGATAAATAAATAAGAGACAGACAATTAATTTGGACTCATCATTAAAAGCAACGACCGGGATCAGTTAGCCCTCTCTGCAAATCACGGGATTTCTCCCGGTTCACAAAGAAGGGTGAAAATGTTTGCAAATTAAATATGAATGCACAAAGTTAAAATTGCACATTTCGAATTGTCAAAACTGCATAGTTTAAAAGCAAGACAGCATATGAAAATAACCAAAGTCCAAGTTACAAACTGAATTGCCAAACAAAGCCCAAATTCAAACTTTCTGCCAAAAAGCTGTCAAAAGGGATATGGCAAGATATCAAACAAGTACAAAAGGCCATCAATGCTGTCAAGAAGCAGAAAGTATGGAAAAGAAGACATAAAGTGCAGAGGAAACATGTATTGCAAGCAAGCATCAAAGCATCATTTCCCTAGGCCATTGCTTTTTCAGTTAGAAGTACAAACATAAACAGTTTTTAATGTTTTTTAGTTGTACTGGAGAGAGAAGAAGAGAAAAAGAGCAGGCTTACTGGCTTTGAGGCTTGAGAAAGAGAAATATAAAACAAACTGCTAACACAGTAGAAAGGGGGGCATAAACCACAAAACTGTAAGATAAAACAAAATATACAAAAACTGCACCAGTCTCTAAACCACAAACTGTCAAAAAGCCCTCCAGACCCAAAACCTGCATAAGCTTTTAACCTGCACCAAACTGAAGCCAAGCTTCAGAACCAGAAAAAGCCTAAGACAGCATCAAGCCTTACTACTCAAAAGGCCTACCTTGTCCAAGCCAAAAACATGAACTCACAACCTGCATAAACCTTGATACAAACTGTTAAGCCTAAACTGATAAACCAAAACCAGTAAGGCCATAGCCTGCCCTTTCAAGCTTAACAACCAAAACCCTGTCAAAACCTTTCAAGTTCAAACACCAGAACCTTAATCCTTGTCAAAACCATTAACAAACATAAACAAAAGCAAAACAGTCCAGTCTAAACCCTGCCTGAGTTTTTCAAACCTTACCATTCAAATCCTGTCAAGCCTCAAACAACACAAACAACCCTGCCTGAAGCCTCACCAAAGCTCAAACCAGTAAACCAAAGATAAACTGTCAAATGATCCAGGCCACAACCTAAAAACCTGTCAAGGCCTAACCTGGAGCAGAACCCCCAAGGCCATAACCTGTAAGTTCACATAAACCCCCCAAAAAAAAGCTATCAACTTGTTTCAAAACCTGAATCGTAACCAAGCCACAAGCCCTCAGAGATACTCATCATAGGGCTAAAGAATCAAATATACTCAAAATCATACAACGGTCAAGCATACAAGGCAGGCAACTCAAAGCCAAACATATCCACCAGCACAAGGCAAACGCACTCAAGGCAATACAGGGTAAGACTACGAGCCCTCAGAGTTTTTCCTCATCACAGGGCATTCATTCAAGGCAACAGATCAGACCCAACAATACTCAAACACAAGGCATCAAGCTAGGCATCAGGGCGACAAGAAGAAGAAGATCAAGGATACAGATAATTGTCATCTCAGATATCAAGCATATTTAACATACAGTAAGCAACAAGGAGAAGAGGAAAAAGCAAGCCAGGCAACAAATACAAGGCAAAGAAGGACACAGAGTACCGTGGATAGCTCAGCCCCATTTCCCTTCGCTCTCAGCCGCCATAGCGCCTCACAATCTTCTCCTTTCCTCGTCCCCAAGGTTAAAGGTAGGATTTTTCTGCTCATTCTGCTCACATTTCATGCGAAAAACGTAATAATAATCATGAATCAAACCATGAGGTTTTAAATCGGACATTTGTGTTAAAGACCTAAAAAATGCAAAGGCGAAATCGTTACCTATTCCACGAATTAGCTTGATCCAACCATGGAGAGGGAAGGAATCAGAGGAGGCGCTGGTGGCTAGGCAAGGAGAGACGATAGCTAGACGCTTGGCCGGAGAAGATGAAGACAAAACCACGAACGGCGCTGTAAACCCTAAGCCCTTTCATCCAAATGAAGCATAAACGTTGCTACCCTAAAACATTCATAAACCCACTTGGGCCTTGCCCCTTTCTGAAATACCTAAGCCCAAACTAATCTCCATTTGGCACCCCCCACCAAGCCCATTCATTTCTTTTACTAACATCTTTTCTATCCTTTTTATTACTTTAACTAATATATTTTACATTAATTAACCACTTTTTATAACTTACTTAATACTAATTTCATTTTATTTTTACACTAACAATACTCTTTTATATATAGCATAATTAAATTTTATATAGAAACTTATAAAAATAATATTTTTCTCTATAATTAAACTTACACTTTCTTTAAAATTTTATACATGGAATATTATTTTTTCTTAAGATAAATACTTTTCTTTTTTTCAAGATATTATTTTTGTACATAACACAAATAATACATAATTTAATTAAAATTTAAAACATTTAATTAAAATATTCTTTTTGTACATATTAAAGAAATACACAAGATTACAAAAATTAAATAAAGAAAATATTTAATTCTCACCATTAGGTTAACAATACTTAATAACACATTTAAATTCACATCTCAAACCTGTAAATAAATTACATACACATATACACTTACACTTACACCTACACAATACATTTCACATTATACACTTGATACACATGTACAATTACTATTCTTATACCTTGCTATACATTGTTTACATTTTTATCGCAATTCGATTTGGTTGTAAATTATTGGACACTACATTCCTAAAGTCTCATCCCCATTTGTGAATTTGTACCCCCACTCCCGGATACTATTTGTAATAGCGTAGACTTTAAATTCCCGCAATTTACCGCTTTCGAATTATACCATGGTTAGACCTAGGGTTTGTATGTACATAAAATCAAATGCTAGATAACCTAATACAAAAACAAATGCATGAAATCAATACACAATCACACTTGCACCCCCTAGGGTAATCCCACACGTTGCCTTCCAAAATGGGACATGCTTGCACGTTGAGTATCTTTGGCAAAACGAATTCAAAATGATCATAAGTCCCTCGATGACGCTTTCGAAAGTCGCCTATCAAAATGATCAAGTCCCTTCAAGCAAATTGCCAAAGACACTTGACACCATTGCATTCATGGTCCATACGATGACCCGCGCCCGTCCCGTTAAACATCCTAAACACAAGATTGTCCATCAAATTCAATGGTGGAACAAAATTGTTAAAAAAGGGTTGAAAACATAGAGAAAACCTTTGAGTACAATAGGGGTAGACAAAACTCTTAGTTACTTGAGATCAACTTGCAAAAACACTTGCCTTCTTTTCAAAAACCACACTTAACAAACACTTTCAAAACAAACTCTCAAAAACATTTGAACATCTTTTCGAAAAGATCTACACTTTTGTAAAACACTCAAACACGAGTCGAATACATTGGTTGCCTAAGACAAGGCATCTCTTCAAAAACATTTTCAAAACGCACACACATACACCACAATTTCAAGCAATCGAAAATCAAGGCAAGTGATCTAAAAAACCAAGTAACTAAGAGCCCATGGATAACCATGGATGAAAAGGGTGCTAACACCTTCCTTTTTCATAATCTACCCCCCGAACCCACGAAATATCTCAAAAGGTTTTTGCTGTACTTGTTAACCTTTCCTTTAGGATAAAATAAAAAGTCGGTGGCGACTCTTGCTCAACCGAACAAGTGCGAATACAAACGCAAACCTCAAGTCAGTTCTCCCACCGTATCACAGTGTTGAATCGGAGTTTAAACAACAATCTAACTCATCTTCTGTGCTTCTTACATCAGAACTTCCATGCAAAACAAAATACTTATTTAGGGAGCATAATTGTTCTTTGAGTGTTTGTTATCATCAAAACTCTTACAAGGGTTGTAGAATCAAACTATGTTCTAACATGTATAAAATGGGAGGTGAAATGTTAATTTCTCGAAATATTTGGAACAAAATAAAGCCCCTTTAACAAGGCCCAAAAGTAATACATCAATTGAGAGGCCTAAAATTATGGGGCCTAAAATAAATTTTATTAGTAAGGGGCTTAATATATTAGGGCTTTAGTGGGGCCAAATAATAAGAGCTTTTAAATATTGAGCTTATTTGACAACTCTAATCTTGATCAACAACATGCAAGATTCTGATTTTTATCTACATGATTCGATGAAACAAGGATTAAACTTTCCTTTTAGTTTTCTATCACATAGAAACTTTTAATAGCATGATAAAATCAGTTCTTCATTTTCAATTAAGATGTCATAATTGTTGAAATTTCTCCAAATTTCTAAAATATTCTTAAATATAATGTGTATGAAAATGGTAGAAGAACCTAAAACTATAATGTGTATGAAAATTGTAGAAGAACTAACTATAATGTGCATGCAAATGCTAGAAGAACCTAGAATTATTATGATATTAATCTATCATGAAACATATAGAAAGAACTAAAAGAATGTAGAAATATTCACCACCATTGAGAGGTTGGTTACTTGAGCCTATAAATAGACAATTGGTAATTTGTAAATGTACATCTAAGAAATCAATGCCATATCCTTCTTTCTAAACAATTTTCTAATACTATCCAACTATCAAGTATTCAACTACCAACAATCGTATTAGAGCTACATTCGGCCATACATTAGACATAGTTATATTACGTACTTACTATTCCAAAATCCTACCAACTACTTCAAAGAAATTTATTTTGTACTATTAACTCACTGTAACAATTTTTCTAAGCTATGGATAACACCACTCAATCATCATCTATTTCAGTCCCTATTTTCAATTGTGAAAATTTGGATTTCTGACTTGTTAAAATCAAAACGTTTTTTTTCATCTCAAGATTTATGGGACATAGTAGAAGAAGGCCTCACGGTTTACACAAATAATTTAGCTCTAAATGCATCTCAAGAAAAAGAGTTGAAGAAAAATAAATAGAAAAATTCAAAAGCCTTGTTCACCTTGCAACAAGCGGTGACTGATGCATTTTTTTCGAGAATTATGGAAGTTAAGAATGCCAAAGAAACGTGGAACACGTTACAGAAGGAGTTTCAAGGAAGCAATAAGGTACATGCCATTAAAATTCAATCTCTAAGAAGAGATTTTGAACTATTTAAGGTGAATGTGTTTGAGATAGTTAAAGATTACTATTATAAAGTTGGAGAAATAATTAATCAAATGAGAGCTTTTAGGGAGGATATTCTTGACAAGAAAATTGTTGAGAAAATTCTAATTACTGTGGCCCTAAAGTTTGATCCAATCATGAGAACGGTTGAGGAAACTAAGATCTCTCCACTCGATCAGTGACAAAACTAGTGGGTTATCTTGAAGCATACGAGCAAAGACTATATAAGCATACAGAAGATACACTTGAAAATACCTTCCAGTCAAAGCTCAAATTTCAGCCCCAAATTAAAGAAAATGGAAGAAATAAAAACTATGGAGAAACTTCAAGAAGAAGTGAAGTTTCTACATGCAATATATTCAAAAGACTAGGCCAGACAAAGAAAAATTAATGGTACCATAAAATTCCATAATGCAACATTGCAAGAAGTTCGGCCACGTAGAGAAAAATCATCGCAATAAAAATAGGCATCAAGCTAATATTGCAGAGGATCACAATCAATAACAATGTTTGTTCTATCTGACTCAAGACTTAATCAAAGAAAAAGGATAAAGTTGGTACTTAGATAGTGGATGCAACAATCACATGACCAAGGATGAACCTATTTTCAAAAGCATTAACAAGTCTGTCAAAGTCAAAGTTCGATTGAGAAATGGCAGCGTTGTTGAATCAAAAGGCAAAGGCACGGTCATGGTGGAGACAGATAGATGTACCTGACTCATCCATGATGTCTTACTATTTCCTAGCCTAAAAGAAAATATTTTAAGCATTGGCCAAATGATGGAGAGAAGCTACACACTTCACTTTGAGGAGATGTATGCAAAATCTTAGATAATAAAAATAAAAGAGCCGAGATACCCAATTGAAGATGGATAAGAGAAATTTAAGCTTCCCACTAAATTTGAAATATGCAACTAACATTGCAATGAAGGTATAAGTTGATAATTCATGGCTATGGCATCGATGATTTGACCACTTTAACACAATGCCTTGAAGTTGTTACATGAGAAGAACATGATGAAACATATTCCAAGAATAAAGGAGAATAATGAAGTGTGCGTAGGGTGTCTCCTTGATAAGCAATACCAATTTCTGTTCTCAACAAGCCATGCATAGAGAGCGAAAGACCTGTTGGAGCTAATACATACTGACGTCTATGGACCGATGAGGAATCCATCACATGATAACACCAGGTACTTCATATTACACCTCCCGCGAGTTTGAGATATTTTATGAGGATGAAGGCATATAGCGATAACTTATAATCGCATATTCTCCTTAACAAAAGGGCGTATTCGAGAGAAAGAATATCATAGTTATGGAGATGGCTAGATCGATGCTCAAGGAGAAGAGATTGCTTACCACATAATGGGATGAAGCAGCCTATATTGTTGTTTACATACTCAACAGATGCACAACTAAGGCAGTACAAAATAAGGCTCCAAATGAAGCTTGCAACGGGAAGAAGCTATAATAAAATCTATTAAGGATCTTTGGATCTATCTGTTACATTCATATTCCATACATGAAGAGGCACAAGCTTGAAGATAATACTATATGAGGTATCTTCTTGGGGTATAGCACAATCTCTAAGGGCTACCGTGTCTACAAATTGGAAACTAAGAAAATCATCATCAATCGAGATATTGCCGTTGATGAGTATGCTTCTTGAAATATGGGTGAAGAAAATGTGGAGAAGGACATCCTTAAGAAGAAGCTGAGAAAGAAGGCCCAAGTGAACCTCCTTCACCTCCACCGCAACAACAAAAATGAGAACTATCATCATCAGAGTCTACTCTAAGACGAGTAAGATCATTGGTGAACATATATGACACATGCAACTTGGTCATACTTGAACCTGGAAGCTTTGAAGAATCGTCAAAGAAGGAAGTATGGGTTAAGCCAATAGAAGAATAGATAAAGATGATTAAGAAAAACAACACATGGGAGTTAGTAAATCGTCCCCATGAAAAATATATCATTAGGGTTAAGTGAGTCTATATGACAAATCTCAACCTGGATGTCACCATACAAAAACAAAAGACGAGGCTAGTAGCTAAGGGTTACTCACATCAATCTGGGATTGATTACAATAAGAAATTTGCACCAGTAGCTCGTCTTGATACCATAAGACCTCTAATAGCTCTTGCAGCACAAAAAGGATGAATTATTCATCAACTAGATGTCTAATCTTCCTTCCTCAACTACGAATTTGAAGAAGAGATATATGTGGAGTAGCCACAAGGATTCATGTCTGAATGCGATGAAAGTAAAGTGTTAAGACTAAGAAAAACACTTTATGGTATGAAACAAGCACATCGAGCTTGGTATAGCAGAATCAATCAATATTTCATGGATGAGAATTCAGGAGGAGCAAGAGTGAGCCTACACTTCACATCAAGTCTCAAAGTCAGTACACTCTCTTACTCTCTCTATATGTAGATGATCTTATCTACATGGGAAAAAATATTAAGATGATGACGGAGTTCAAAGAAGACATGATGAAAACCTTTGAGATGACTGGAATTAGTTTTACGAGTTACTTCCTTGTATAGAATTAATCCATAGAAATAATTGGATATTGATCTCGCCAAATAAATACACAAAATTCTTACTTAAGAAATTTAAGATGTGGGGTTGCAAACTTGTCGCTACTCCACTCATCAAAAAAGAGAAACTACAGAAGAATGGTGGAGCATCGGATGCGGATGCATCCATATACAATTATCTAATTATGAGCCTTCTATATTTGAAAACTACACGGCCATACATAATGTATGCTACAAGTCTTCCATCAAGATGCATGCAAAGCCCAACTCAAATACACCTTGGAGCAGAAAAAAGAATTTTGAGGTATCTACAAGGAATAAAAGAGTTCGGTATTCGGTACATTACATAAATTGACTCAAGATTACTTGGCTATACCTACAGTGGTTGGGACAATTTAGTAGATGGCACGAAGACCACCTTTGGCTATGCTTTCTCACTAGGGAATTTTCTCTTAGGCGTCGAAGAAGCAAGCTATGGTTGCATAATCAACAAAAGAAGCAAAGTACATGGCAGTTGTAGAAGGAACGAGTCAAGCTATATGGCTCCGCATGATACTTGAAGACACGGGAGAAAAAATGACGGGCCTACTACTATCAATTACGACAACAAACTAGCATTTGCAATGGCAAAGAATCTAGTGCATCACATCAGAACAAAACACATAGCATTCAAGTATCACTTTATCAGAGAAGTTGAAGCAACTAAAGAGATCAAACTCGACTACTGCAGGATAGAAGATCAAATTTCACACATATTCATGAAGGCGTTACCGAGACAAAGATTTGAAGAGCTACGAGTTACGCTGGGAGTCACATAAATTTTTCATCAAGGGGGAGTGGTAGAATTGCTACAAATTTATAGAATATTCTTAAGTATAATGTGTATGAAATGGTAGAATAGTCGATGACTATAATTTATATGAAAATGGTAGAAGAAGCTAGAACTATCATGATGCTATTATATCATGAAACATCTAGAAAGAACAAAAATAATATAGAATAATTCACTACCATTGTAAAGTTGGCGACTTGAGCCTATAAATAGGCAATTTGTACTTTGTAAATTATCATCCCAAAAATGAATGCCACAACCTTCTTTCTAGACAGTTTTCTAAAATCATCTTATATCAACTATCAACTATTCAATTACCAACAAACACAAACAAAGCTATCTACATTTCCAATAAACATAAAACCTGGCCTAGTTTTTTGTTTCAACCCAATACATCATAACAAAATATATATAACAAGAAAATAGAGAACAAAAATATTTCAACACCTTATTATTTTAGTCTAAATCATCTTCATAAGCTTGCATGTGGTCACCTGGGAGTGAAAGCAAAGATTATGTATAGATTATCGATGGGGATCCACGTAGAACTGCACTATTTGTAAAGTGATTGTATGAGGAACTCTCTATAAGCTCTCCTTTGTCGGTATATCTCAAAAATCTAGTCCCATATGTTCCAATTATATCTCCATATTTTGTAGGGCATATTGGGGAAAATTGATGAAGAGATAAAATCTCCATAGGGAGAACAATAACCTTAATCCAAGACGAATGCACATTGTATTTTTTTATCAACCATATTTCAATTCTACTATCACTAATACAAAAAGTATATACAACAACGCGAAAGTCACAATGATATCCTATACACTGTTGTAATATTTTAAAGTTGAAGTGCCCAATGAATGTCTTGTTTTATAAAAAGTAAGTTAATGACAGTTGTTCTTTAAAACCGTGGTGATAAATTATGTGTAACAAGCTTCGATTCCCAACAATTATATTTTTCCATTTTTTAGAGTACATTAAGCGTGTGTCACTTAAGTTCATTATTGAAAACATAACTTGAAAATGATTTAACAACAGTGGTTTGACTAAACTGTTGTTAGATGATTTAAATTTCCACTACGGTTGATTTGTTCAACCATGATTAAAGGTTTTACTGATAAATTAAAATAAAACTTATTCCGCATTTCTTTCATAAGATATCCTTGAAGAACAAGCGAACCAGAGACGACAGCGGTAGCGTAGTCTATATCGTTATCATATCCATTCATTTGGAAATAAAATATTCACCCTCTTCGTTCATTTGAATCGTAAATCTTCAACCTCTTTATTCTTGTTCTCGTCTTCATCTTCGAAGTATGGTACTATTCATCTTCGACTTTCATTAGTTTCCCTTCATCAAAAGCCTCATCTCATTTCCCGTTCAACAACCACCATCTTCGCTACCGTCAGCCCCTTTCGTCGTCGTTGTATCTCCTCCTTCACAGTTTTATTTTCTCTCAACCAAGGCACTCTTCTCTCCCTATCTCTCTTTAATCTCTAGAGTTTTTTCTTTAATATGTGCATTCACAAGCTGTTTGTGAAAATGCCTCAACGAGGTTCATACACTTTGTTGTTGATTTTCATCCATTAACTTATATAATTTTGTTTGTTCTTTGAAGTTCACTTTACTCAAACTCGATTCAATACTTCAAGAGTTTTTTCCAGCAACTTAGTTTCGTGTTTGACTCCACTGAAGTTGTTAAAGTCATCGTAGTCTTACGCTTGTTTCCTAAGTGTAAGTTCATTTTACTCATTCATGTGTACAAGATTTTATGAGAATGATTAAGTGTTTTGACTGTTAAGTTACTTTATTGTTTAATGCATTTCACTAACTTAATTGATTTTTGTAAGAATGTAGCTGACAATCAATGTCTTTAAGATTATTATTTTTTATGTTTGTATGTTCTGCTTAGCTCGTTGTCATGGCTATGACATGCTTATTGTGTTAAAGTCACACAAGCAGAGAAAAAACAATGAGTCTTGAATTTGGTTGTGGGTGTGATAAAAATAAATTTTAAGAATATTGGAGCCACGTGTGTATTGGAGTATCAATTTTACATGTTTAGTCTTTATGTGTGAACCATTTTTTCTTTATATGTAAGCTTTTGCTGCAAGATTTGATATGATATTTATGTGATAATTGATAAGCCATTAGTTTTCATTGTGTGAGATGATCTTTATGTGTTATGTTTAATTGATACGATCTTTATTTGATATGGATGCAAACTTATGACATTCAAACTTCTCAACATCAAGTACATCACCATCCTCTTGAATGGATAGCAAAAGTTGAGAAATGCTTTAAGGTTGGTTCATTAATCTAACCTCTTTACTTGTAGTTGTTAAAGTTATTTTCTTCCATGGATATTTGTTAAATTTTAATTTATTTTTAAATTTTTTATTTTATTATAAAAATAAATAAGTTTATTTTATTATAGAAACAAATAAATGTGAAAATCATTGCAGTTGAAAAACATATGGATAAACTACAAAATCTCCAAAAAGGTTTTATTGAGAATCAAACTTATGACCTTTATGTCTATCACAACGTTTATTTGGTCCAACCGTTGTGAAATGGCGCTCACTTTCCAATTTACTACAAGAATTATTGGATTGTGATTGCAAATAACACATACAATTATATACTGCATAACAACATTTGGTCCTGTATGATTATATATATTTCTCACACATTGTTATATGTTTTTTTTTTATAGTAGTGTATTTTCACAATCCATATCCCATCAACTAAGAAAATCTCCAATTACCCAACTCACAATGATCCGACTTATGGCCTACATCATTTGGATAAGGCATCTCAAAAAAAATTCTTTCCATTAAATCAAATGCAATAATAACTTCCATAAATAAATCAGAATGTAAAGCCAGACAATGAATAGCATCAATAAAAAAGTGATCCTACTCTGGGGTCAATCTTGTTAATCGTATAAAGGTAGTAAGTATCCTCAATTTCCCTCCATTTGTTATCTTTCAATGAGAAATATTTCAAACGTGAAAGATCTTCCTCGGCTGGAATACAGGACAATGAAACCACCAAGTAATCATCTCTTAAGTGATCATATGAAGTCATATAGATAATAGAAATAACGTAACTCTAAATTTGTTTCAAATTCACCAAGAGCTAAAGGTATTTGTTTTTTATCTTTAGTTCATGGATTCAATATGTAGAAACATGATGAGTGATTGAAAAATGTAAAGCCTCTACAAGAACTTATAATGTGTATAAGAGAATCAGCTTAGGGATGCAAAAAATTGAACCGTTTAACAGAAGCATTATCCAAGTCAAGTTGTTCTTCTAAATCTTTGGTTTTTGGAGATAGAATTAAGATTTGTTTTAAAAATATATATTTGACTCCATTAAATATGATTTGAATTTAATAAGACTTCATTTACTAGTACGATATTAAAAAAAACAATCTAAATTTTCATTTATTTACAATAGTTTCCAAAAATATCATTCATTCTAGCATATATAACAATATTTAGGTTTTGTATGGTTGTTTTTAATGTTATTAAATTGATTTGTAAATTTAATTTATATTGATTTAGATTTATTTTTAGATGAAATTGTATATGACCATTTTATTTTCTTGATATTTGATTTTTTTACGATTTACATGTATTTAAAATCCATACAAAATTAAAAAGTCATTTTATTTATATTCAAATATTATTAATAGTTTTTAATGCAAAACTTATTTAAAATTTTATTCATTTGGTTGAATCTACTTTTTTTTTACTGAGTCAAAAAAATTGTATTTAAGTCTTTTTTAAATATATCAATTTTCTATGTTAGGAAAAATATATATTTTTTAGGTGTATCATCTTTTATATTCGTATTTTCATCTAATTTATGTAGAAATGTGATTATTTTAAATTTTATTTATTAAATAAAAAATTGAATTTTGACCAAAAATAAATATAAAAAAAACAAATTGGTTGAATTAAATTTAAATTTAGTGATAAATATGTATTTTTAAAAGAAACAAAAAAATTATTTAAAAGATATAGTAAATTTTTATTTTACTTTTTTATAATTTTTTTTGTATGATCTTTTTATTTTGAATATTTAATTAATATATATGACACGATAGAAAGATATGAAAATTATTAAAGTTCAAGATAGGATTCAATCAATATACTTTAATAAAAAAAATATTTTTAAAATTAAAATTACAAATGCACAAATTTAAAACATAATTAATAAAAATAATATTTAAATACTAAAAATAAGTAAATTAAATTTTCTATTAAAAAATAATATTAATAATAAGGGATAGAAGACCAAACAAAATACATTATAGAATCAAATGGTAGTAGGAGTACCAAAAGCTTCAAAGTGAAAAAACAAAAACAAACAAAATGAGAATCCCAAAAAAACCAACAGACCACACAAATAAACTCCAAGAAAGACTTCTTTTGAGATTCTGCATGCCAATGGAGGAACAAACTAGAACTCAAGCTCACTTGACCACCAACATCAACATTCTAAATGAAACACAATACTCTCCACTTGGCCATGATTTTAATACACTATTGTTTAATCTAAATGATAGGGTTTTGAAGTCAATTCATGAATGTCAAAGAGGTCTTCTCTAAATGATTTTCCTGATGCTTATCCAGTCAAAGGCCTTCTCTGGTTCAGTCAGATCGACCCTAAGATCTCCCTGATGCTTATCCAGTTGAAGATATTCCAAGACCTTGTCCGGTTCAGTTAAATCGACCCTAAGATTTTCCTGATGCTTATCCAGTCAAAGGCCTTCTCGGGTTCAGTCAGATCGACCCTAAGATCTCCCTGATGCTTATCCAATTGAAGATATTTCAAGACCTTGTCCGGTTCAGTTAAATCGACCCTGAGATTTTCCTGATTCTTATCCAGTCAAAGGCCTCCTCTGGTTCAGTCAGATCGACCCTAAGATCTCCCTGATGCTTATCCAGTTGAAGATATTTCAAGACCTTGTCCGGTTCAGTTAAATCGACCCTAAGATTTTCCTGATTCTTATCCAGTTAAAGGCCTCCTCTGGTTCAGTCAGATCGACCCTAAGATCTCCCTGATTCTTATCCCGGTAGAAGACACCCAAGATTTTTCTCAACGAGCGTTGTTGAAGTTAAAGTCGCCCAAGGTTCTCTTACCATTCATGCTAAGGCAGTAACCATCCCCGGTTCATTCACCATCTTTCGAAGCTCCAGACTCAGCTCCTGTAACCAGTCAGGACACATCTATACCAAGCATCTAAAAATCAGCTCCTGCAACGTGTCAGGTACTCATTTTTTTCTTTTGCAGGTATGCAGGTTCTCGCTAAGGAATCTCTTACGCGATCAACATCCAGATGGCATCTATAAGCCCATCATCCTATCCAGCAATCTCCAAATGGCATCTATAAGCCCATTCCCCCTATCACACTGCTAACATGTGAGCGCAAATTTCTGGGCACTCTAGTGTCCAATCATCTTCTACCCTCGGATTACGAAAGGCACGTCAGCCAATCTGCATCCTCAGGTCTAAGAAGATTGAACAGGGGCAACTGTTGTACCCCAAAATTTGCCCTCCCATATTCTTCAAGAAATTGCCAAGCCAAGCTGCAAAATTCCCCAAGGGTTGCACAGTGCAAAAGTCTCCTATACAGTCAAAACTAGGGTTTGTGTTCTGATCAAAAAAAGGAAGTTTTCAAAGGTCCAATCAAGTCTCATATGCCTACAAATATGGTCAAGTATCCTCATATCAAGTTTCAAGGCATTCAGCACAAAATTGCACAGTCAAAACCCTAAATTGCACTACAGTCAACTGTAGGGACAAAATGGTCATTTGGCAGTCAAAAGTTCAAATTTTTGGTCAACATATCATTTTGAAGCCACAAACATCATTTGATCAATGCTTGATCATGATTCTCAAAATTTGGCTCAGAAAATCATCAAGATACAAAAGTTTCCTTATTTGGACAGTTGAAAAAGTCAACTGAAATTGACCAGGGCATAACTTTCACATGGATTATCAGAAAAATTCCATCCAAAGCTCATTTTGAAGAGAAAGACATTTCCTACAACTCATCTTCATACTTCAAGTCCAAGAAATGCTCTCACAAAAAGTTATCAAATTCAACATTATAGGTCATTTTCAAAAGTCAACAAAAAGGGACTTTAAGTCAAAGGCCATAACTTGAGATTGGTAAATCAAAATGACATGGGACCAAAGCCATTGGTTAGAGGACTCAAAGACCTTTCCAAAATGTCCAAGAACATGAGAAACGCTTAAAAATTGAGCAAGTTATGCCTTGTAGAAGTTGGGAAATTTTTGGATATTTTGAAAAGTCAACATTACTTCAAATGACCTAAAATTGCTAATGGGCCCATTTTTCTTCCATGATTCATCATCCATGACATGTGCACGACCACTTGGCCCAAAGGGAAGTATTTTCTCATTTTTTATTTATTTATTTGAATTTTTATTTATATTAATTCATTTAAATCATTTAAATGTGTGAAAAATATTTAACTTGACCTAACAAATCTTTTTATACATGTTTTGCCATCAAGATTTCGTGCATATGCAAATTAGGAAAGAATTGGATTGATTGGCATGATTGAGAACAAAGAACACTTGAAAAAGATTGAAAAAAGATCCTTAACAAATCAAATCTTCAATTCATGAATACAAGAGATTTGGATCAATATTGTTGACCTAATGCACTCAGTACATAAGCATGATCATAACCCTAATGATGCTAGACAAAAAAAAAACTGCGCAAGAAAGCCATTGACAACTTGAAAAAATTTGCAAAAAGTCAAAACTGTAAACACCTCTACAAGGCGATTCAGGTCTCAAGACTTGGTTCAATAGCTTCCTTGAAGGTCCCTGAACACATTCCAATCACAAACATCCATCACCACGCCAAGAATTTGTAAAATAGACATGAACTGTACAGAGAAAATTTCATAATCGTATATCATATTCCATGCATTATTTGTGAAATTTATTCATTGATTCATGTTCATTATGATGTTGTGATGCTAACCAATGCATTTAATTTGATTATTATGCTGTATATACGATTCCACCATGTTTGAATTTTAGGGTTTTGCAAGCTTCAGATTAGGGATTCTTAAAAGAGGAAAAATTAGCCTTCCAGACCCATGCCATTCTAATCAATGCATCTGGACGAAGAAGATACAACCATCGCGCTTAATTTATATGGCCTTATGGCCTATTCGTTATTTTTTCTAATGGTGCATTACAGAACGGTCCAAAAACCGTTGCTTTTGTTTTTGTATTACAGGGATGGGGAAGAAGTTGGAGTCGTGGCTGCCAACGACTGGCTAGTTTGAAAACTCGCGCGCGTTACCCACTAATGTTTTGTTTTCTTTTATAATATTTATTAGTTACTTATAAATCAAACGCGTAAGTTGGCTCCACTGGCAAGCATGAAGGCTGGTAATGTTAGTGACCTGGGTTCGATCCCAGGTCTTCACTCTTTCCATTTATTTTTCTTCAATTAACAATCACGTGCAGATTCCTTGCTGAGGTACACCATGCACCTCCAAATCAGGCCTTGCCACGTTCATCTCAAGAGCAATCCAAAGGTGCAGATTGGAGAACACGGTGAATCCAAGTCAACGCATGGGTACGTTCCCAGAAAAAGTCAAAAAGGCTATACTAAATGGGCCAGAATTTCACAAACTTAACCTCCATATTGGGGCCTGAACCCCCCCTGGTTTGCAATTTTTCTCATATTTTATTTTTTCAATTATTATATTATTTTCTTTATTTGTTTTGAATTAATTAATTATTTTTACAAAATACAAAAACCTCATAAAAATCAGAAAAGATGAAAAAATATAATAAGTATTTTATTTTAATTATTTTCATAAACAAATTGCATGTAAATAAATTTAGTTTAAATTAGGGTTTTAATGTTAATTCTTTTAATAACAAAAATACAAAAAAATATAGAATTAGGTTTAAGTAATTTTTATTCCTTTTTAATTTCTCTTTTGTCACAATAACATTATTTATTTTATTTATTTTCATAATTAAAATTGTACATAAAAAAATTAGGTTTAATAAATTTTATTCCTTTTAATTTTTCTTTTTCACAATATTTTATTTTCATAATTAACATTGTACATAAAAAAGAATTAGGTTTAATTTAGGTTGAATTTTAATGCTTTCTTAATAACTTAAAAATAATTAGAATTAGGGTTTGCCTTCTATTTTAATTTTAATTTATCCCTTCTTTTTTCTATTAAATCTTAAAAAACATAAAAATACCAAAAACAAATTCTTACTTTCTTTTAATTTTTAATTCCTCATTAATTTTAATTTTGCAAAAGGGTCCAACGCCCTCGTTTCGATAATTATTTTATTTCGCATATTTATTCTACTTTGCTTAAATAATTATGTATCTCTCCCGAAGCCTTGTAACGTTTTAATTAATTTCTCGCACTTGTCAATTCCTTTAATTTCTTTATTTTCCGTCAAATCGGGTCCTGGTTAATTTTGGCGATGTGGACCCGCGCCATTTGTAATAGCTTTAGATTTACTTTTCCGCAAATATTTTTAAACTATTAAGCAAAGCATGCAAGAATGAATGGACAAATAAAATCAAGCGTAGAACACCAATAACATGACAAGACAAATACAAATGAAAACGACACACAAATCACACACCACCCCAAGGGTACGCCTCACTGTTGCCTTGCCTCGAAAGGTGATCGTCGAGTAGAGGATGTCTTAGTAAGTCCTCATGATCCGGGAACCTGGCATGAGGGTAGCTTCTAAGGTGTCTTCCCATTGCTCTGGTGATCACCATGTCCCTAACCTCGAATTGACCCGAACACCTCCAACGGTGGTGCTACCTACCTCTCAATGGTGGGATGGCATTACTTTAAAGGACATTTACACAGACGAATTTCTTAGGGTAGGTAGGTTCTCGTAGATACTTGCTCTCTTCAAAAACAAACAAAAATCTTTTCACACCGACACTTTTCAAAAGCTTTCAAAGCAATTTTTCAAACACTCTGACACAAGAGTCGAACTGAAATTTTCAAAGAAACTTTTTTAAACCCACAATTGAAAAGCAAACAAACATTTTTGAAAACACAATGAGCAAGTATCTAAGAGCCCATGGATAACCATGGATAGAAAGGGTGCTAACACCTTCCCTTCCTATAACCTACCTTCCGAACCGAGAGCAATCTCTTTAAGGAATTTTTCTGTGCTTTTGTCCTTTCCATTTGGAGAAAATAAAAGATGGTGGCGACTCTTGCTTCCGCGACATTTCGCGAACCAGCGTTAAACAGTCAGTTCCAGATCCACCGATCACAGAACTGGCGACTCTGCTGGGGACTAAACTTAAAGTGAGGTGTACCTTAGGGTTAGTTCATAACTGTGTTTTCAATTGTATTGACTTGCTTGCTTTACTATTGTGGGTTGCATGGGAGTTACATAGATCCTAACCCGGATCTGGGGATACCCTGTTTAGGTAGCATAAGCTGTGAGGGACCTGTCCGGCGTAGACCGACACGGGTGAAGCAGTGGCTACGTTGGTGTGGCACCTTGGTCTGTACCGATATCCCTTGTGTTGCAACGAGGAGAATATGGGTCTTCTAAGGAGTCATTAAGCACCAACAACCTTAGAACCTTAAATGACACAACTTGGCCATTAGAACAGTAGCAGTATGCTACGCCCATTGAGGCTAAACTCTCGTGATGGTTCTGGCCGCAAGAAAAGATTGCGATGCTGGAGTTATGACCGATTGAGGGTAGTCAATGATATTGGGATCCTCTAAGAACCCGGTTACTTTGATAGGACAGGTATGAACCAACAAACTGAAAGAGGGTAATACCTAGACCTCATGCTGGCCTAAACTCTAAGGGCTCTTTTGTGTGACTTGTGTGCCTTCGTACTTGACTATTTGCATGCTTGTTGTCTGACACTTGAGCTTCTTGCAGGTTTTGTTTGTAGTCCTTGATTAGGACTCATAACAAGGTTTACCGAGTTTCTTGCAGGTTTTGTTTATAGTCCTTAATAGGGACTCATAACAGGGTATATTAAGTTTCTTACAGGTTTTGGTTTGCAGTCCTTAATTAGGACTCATAACAAGGTTTACCGAGTTTCTTGCAGGTTTTGTTTTTTAGTCCTTAATTGGGACTCATGACAGGTTTTACTTGAGTTTCTTGCAGGTTTCTGTTTATAGTCCTTAATAAGGGCTCATAACAGGGTTTATTCATATTACCCCATGCATCATGACATCATACCATGGCATACATCCTAACCCATTTCAAAGATCTCAAGGGCTTGTGATGCAGGTCATGATGAATCAAACATCTAGCAAGGGGCAAAGAGAATTTATTTTCCTCTAGCCAAAGTTGTCAGGGGCTATGACCCACTTGATATGGTGAGCCTTTGACCCTTGGAAGAAAGACTCTCAACAAATATGAAGTTCTTTCAATCAAGCTATCGGATCCTAATTCTAACAAATTTTCTCGTTTATCCCGCGAGGTCCTTGAAAACATTACATGCATACATACACATCATTGCATAACAGGTACCCTTCTGACAGGTCACTTACCTTTCTCGTTGTTTATTTCAGCAATGGCTTCCCAACAAGATAACCAGGACCTTCTTGCTCAAGAGACTCGGTTCGGGGAAATCCTCCTGAATCTATCCAAGGGGCAGGAGGAGCTAAGGACACTTCTCATAGAGACTTTGGTCAGGAACAGCGCCGAGGATGAAAGGCTGAAATATCTGCAAACTGAAGTGGATGCATTGAAAGCCCAGGTGTTGGGGCAGGTGACTATCATCCAAGACTTAGCTCAAAGGCAAGATGAGCTCGGGGTTCTCGTCAACCAACTGCTTCGGGGTAACCAACTGGGGCAAACGTCTAAGGGTAAAAAGTCAGTCATCGTTCAACCATCTTTGAGACAAGGAGATAAGGGGAGAGCTCCTCAAATGGATTCTAGGTCACAAACTCAGCAGCAACTTCACCAGCTTCAGCCAGACAAGCCCAGGAGGCAATTCACCCAACTCAACATGTCGCTGTTTCAAGCTTTACAATGCATGTTGAGGTTGAATCTGATCACATTAAGGGCTCATCCCCGGAACCCCAACACAGCATCTCCTATCTATGATCCCAATAAGAGGTGTGCCTACCACTCTGCCAGCCCAGGACATGATACAAATGAGTGTTGGGCTCTGAAGAACAAGATCCAGGACCTGATTGATGAAGGAGCATTGGAGTTCACACAAGATGGTCAGGCTGAATTTTTCTACCATCCCTCCAAGGCTCACCATTTGAAGTGACAAGCCCTGAGATAAAAAGACTTTTGTTCATTCGAATGTTCAAGTTGTGTTGTTCTTTGATTGTTTAGACATTTATTCATGTTAAACATTGTTATTCCATTAATGCATCGCTTATGTCTATTTTGAATCAATATATTCGTATTCACTATATGCAAATTATTTTCATATTTTTTCTGATTAATAATTCTAAGCCTCTTGAGGGAGGATGACGAAAACGATACCATAATCTACAGTATGCTTTTGAACAGACCCCGCTGATGAGGTACAAGCATTGTTTCAATCCCTAAACACTGGAGTTATAAGGATGATAATCCCTCGTCAACCCCTCTGAGCCAAAGAAGTAGGAGTTTTTCTTTTCAAAATTTAAAACCCTTTATCATAACCTGGGGCAGGGTAGTTCTCTCAGTTGATCCAAGCGCATAACGAATGGCACCAAAGAGGTCCTTACAAAGCAAAGAAAGACAGTGATGGTTCCGAATAATCAATAAAGAAAGGCAGTCATTATCTTTCAAAATAAACACCCAATAAGTCAAAACCCATGAAGGAGACTTACAAAACTGGGGCATCCCGCTGACTGTAATTCCAAAAAAGGAAACAGTTCAGGCAAAAAAAGAAAGGGATAACAAAAATCAGACAAGAAAGAGGTCTTACAAACCCTCAACAAAAAAGGAATGACTGCCTATTCAAAATAAGTTATCAACATCCGAATCATCACCGGAAAATCAGAACAAAGACTCAAACAAGGTCTAACGCATGATCAACTGAGTTTAGGTTTGGAGAACATCACGAAGAGCGGGTGGGTACAAATAATTTGAGCCTTTATCCTTTGTTTCTTAAACCGTGAACCCGGCCACGTTATAACCCTTAAAAGTCCTAGCTGAAGCATGGGTTAGTTCGAAAGCATACTGTTACGAAAGGTATCCTGACTCCTTAAGGCTCACTATAAAGAAGGAGTTGACATCACGTTTTACAAACATTCACTTGTTTTATGAAAAAGAATGCATTTTTCAAAATCTTCAAGACAGACATAAGATTTGCATTTTTGATATAACATTGTTTGCATATGACTATTTGTTTGAACAGCAGGGAAATTCGCACGATAAAAGCCTAGTGAACAGAAGCACTTCCAATCAAGGGGCATGGCATGACTACTGTCCATCATCTGGGGCAGTTAAGTCAAGATTCGGAGAATCTCTCAAAGGGCCAAATAGCCTGGGGCAAACCTTTGTCGGAGTCACTTGGGGCACTCCAACAACGAATCTTGCCTGATTAAACATCTTCCGGTGGCATGGCAAAATACTTCCAACAGGGGCAACTCCCCACATTCCCTGAACATGGACATAGTCGAAAAAATACTACACAAAATCAAAGACCCGCTAGGTTGACACACCTAGGCAAAAATAAGGGCTCCCGGCGAACCAAAAGGGTTCGGGCAAAATGAAGGGATGAAACGAAAAAATCTGTACACCCGGCAAGCCGAAAACCTGAAAAGGCGGCTTGGGCAAAAATGGGTATCCCGGTGGACTGAAAACCCGAAAGGGCGGTCCAGGCAAAAGTTAGGGATCAAAGCGTACGACTATGTCCTGTCATCTTGTCACCTGCCTACCAGAAGAAGATTGGTCTATCAACAACTATCAGTACCTCACAGGTCTTCCTCTCCAATATCAGAAACAGGGGCAATAAGGAGTTGTCTAAGCAATCTAATTGTTCTATCCCACAAGATACAAGGTAGGACATAACCAGACATTTTAATCCCCAGAGAGTAAGTCAGTAGTCAGTGCATTCTTCTCCAAGCAGAGCTATCAAATCCCAAGGAAGTTGAGCATCTTCCAGCAGATCTCAACCTTCCCCAGCAGCAATGTACACATTCTTAACAAGCATCCCCGGCAGTCCTGGTCTAAAAAAAAAATTTTTTTCCCCGGCATATCAAACATTCAAAGGAATCACCTCCCCCGCAGTTCAATACTTCCCCAAGAGAGTCCAATCCAGCTCCTCCAGGAAAGTTGGAAATCCATCTCCCCAAGCGGTAAGCTTATCCCCAGTAGATTCTGGAAGCTTATCCTTCGCAGAGCATGAACGCGTCGTCCGACTTTATTTAAAGAGTTATTTCCTCAACAGGATATAACTGGGTTATCCTCAGCCAAAAGCCACGGAAAGAGCGTCCTCGACGAAGTCTTCTTACCCCAGCGAAGTCCATCAACACTTCCTATACAACAAGGGTATCCCCAGTAAATTATTATCAACACTCAGCAAGGCATCCCTCTTCCCACAGAGTATTGCTTCCCAGCATGGTCACTAGAGTATCTTTTCTCCCCGCAGAATCTTCCATTTGCCAAGTTTATTCCGCAACGGAGTCATCTTCTCCTACCGGTATTCTTGCAGCTATCATCCCCAGCGGAAGCAAAATCTATTCTTCAACATCAGCCCAGGATATAACTTCCCGGCACCCGTCAAGGATTTACTTCCCTAGACAAAAACATACATAAGACATCACATACATCATTATAGCATGCATAGACGCATCATATCATACAAGTCTCATTTATATTGAGAACATCATTGCTTGATCCATATCATGCATTGCATATGACTGACCTTTACCTTTCAGGAAAGATCCAGTTAAGTTCTCAAGCTACATTTCAAGACCTAGACCGGTTCAGTTAAATCGACCCTAAGATTTTCCTGATGCTTATCCAGTCAAAGGCCTTCTCTGGTTCAGTCAGATCGACCCTAAGATCTCCCTGATGCTTATCCAGTTGAAGATATTTCAAGACCTTGTCCGGTTCAGTTAAATCGACCCTAAGATTTTCCTGATGCTTATCCAGTCAAAGGCCTTCTCTGGTTCAGTCAGATCGACCCTAAGATCTCCCTGATGCTTATCCAGTTGAATATTTCAAGACCTTGTCCGGTTCAGTTAAATCAACCCTAAGATTTTCCTGATGCTTATCCAGTCAAAGGCCTTCTCTGGTTCAGTCAGATCGACCCTAAGATTTCCCTGATGCTTATCCAGTTGAAGATATTTCAAGACCTTGTCCGGTTCAGTTAAATCGACCCTAAGATTTTCCTGATGCTTATCCAGTCAAAGGCCTTCTCTGGTTCAGTCAGATCGACCCTAAGATCTCCCTGATGCTTATCCAGTTGAAGATATTCCAAGACCTTGTCCGGTTCAGTTAAATCGACCCTAAGATTTTCCTGATGCTTATCCAGTCAAAGGCCTTCTCGGGTTCAGTCAGATCGACCCTAAGATCTCCCTGATGCTTATCCAATTGAAGATATTTCAAGACCTTTTCCGGTTCAGTTAAATCGACCCTGAGATTTTCCTGATTCTTATCCAGTCAAAGGCCTCCTCTGGTTCAATCAGATCGACCCTAAGATCTCCCTGATGCTTATCCAGTTGAAGATATTTCAAGACCTTGTCCGGTTCAGTTAAATCGACCCTAAGATTTTCCTGATTCTTATCCAGTCAAAGGCCTCCTCTGGTTCAGTCAGATCGACCCTAAGATCTCCCTGATTCTTATCCCGGTAGAAGACACCCAAGATTTTTCTCAACGAGCGTTGTTGAAGTTAAAGTCGCCCAAGGTTCTCTTACCATTCATGCTAAGGCAGTAACCATCCCCGGTTCATTCACCATCTTTCGAAGCTCCAGACTCAGCTCCTGTAACCAGTCAGGACACATCTATACCAAGCATCTAAAAATCAGCTCCTGCAACGTGTCAGGTACTCATTTTTTTCTTTTGCAGGTATGCAGGTTCTCGCTAAGGAATCTCTTACGCGATCAACATCCAGATGGCATCTATAAGCCCATCATCCTATCCAGCAATCTCCAAATGGCATCTATAAGCCCATTCCCCCTATCACACTGCTAACATGTGAGCGCAAATTTCTGGGCACTCTAGTGTTCAATCATCTTCTACCCTCGGATTACGAAAGGCACGTCAGCCAATCTGCATCCTCAGGTCTAAGAAGATTGAACAGGGGCAACTGTTGTACCCCAAAATTTTCCCTCCCATATTCTTCAAGAAATTGCCAAGCCAAGCTGCAAAATTCCCCAAGGGTTGCACAGTGCAAAAGTCTCCTATACAGTCAAAACTAGGGTTTGTGTTCTGATCAAGAAAAGGAAGTTTTCAAAGGTCCAATCAAGTCTCATATGCCTACAAATATGGTCAAGTATCCTCATATCAAGTTTCAAGGCATTCAGCACAAAATTGCACAGTCAAAACCCTAAATTGCACTACAGTCAACTGTAGGGGCAAAATGGTCATTTGGCAGTCAAAAGTTCTAATTTTTGGTCAACATATCATTTTGAAGCCACAAACATCATTTGATCAATTCTTGATCATGATTCTCAAAATTTGGCTCAGAAAATCATCAAGATACAAAAGTTTCCTTATTTGGACAGCTGAAAAAGTCAACTGAAATTGACCAGGGCATAACTTTCACATGGATTATCAGAAAAATTCCATCCAAAGCTCATTTTGAAGAGAAAGACATTTCCTACAACTCATCTTCATACTTCAAGTCCAAGAAATTCTCTCACAAAAAGTTATCAAATTCAACATTATAGGTCATTTTCAAAAGTCAACAAAAAGGGACTTTAAGTCAAAGGCCATAACTTGAGATTGGTAAATCAAAATGACATGGGACCAAAGACATTGGTTAGAGGACTCAAAGACCTTTCCAAAATGTCCAAGAACATGAGAAACGCTTAAATATTGAGCAAGTTATGCCTTGTAGAAGTTGGGAAATTTTTGGATATTTTGAAAAGTCAACATTACTTCAAATGACCTAAAATTGCTAATGGGCCCATTTTTCTTCCATGATTCATCATCCATGACATGTGCACGACCACTTGGCCCAAAGGGAAGTATTTTCTCATTTTTTATTTATTTATTTGAATTTTTATTTATATTAATTCATTTAAATCATTTAAATGTGTGAAAAATATTTAACTTGACCTAACAAATCTTTTTATACATGTTTTGCCATCAAGATTTCGTGCATATGCAAATTAGGAAAGAATTGGATTGATTGGCATGATTGAGAACAAAGAACACTTGAAAAAGATTGAAAAAGATCCTTAACAAATCAAATCTTCAATTCATGAATACAAGAGATTTGGATCAATATTGTTGACCTAATGCACTCAGTACATAAGCATGATCATAACCCTAATGATGCTAGACAAAAAAAAAACTGCGCAAGAAAGCCATTGACAACTTGAAAAAATTTGCAAAAAGTCAAAACTGTAAACACCTCTACAAGGCGATTCAGGTCTCAAGACTTGGTTCAATAGCTTCCTTGAAGGTCCCTGAACACATTCCAATCACAAACATCCATCACCACGCCAAGAATTGGTAAAATAGACATGAACTGTACAGAGAAAATTTCATAATCGTATATCATATTCCATGCATTATTTGTGAAATTTATTCATTGATTCATGTTCATTATGATGTTGTGATGCTAACCAATGCATTTAATTTGATTATTATGCTGTATATACGATTCCACCATGTTTGAATTTTAGGGTTTTGCAAGCTTCAGATTAGGGATTCTTAAAAGAGGAAAAATTAGCCTTCCAGACCCATGCCATTCTAATCAATGCATCTGGACGAAGAAGATACAACCATCGCGCTTAATTTATATGGCCTTATTGCCTATTCGTTATTTTTTCTAATGGTGCATTACAGAACGGTCCAAAAACCGTTGCTTTTGTTTTTGTATTACAGGGATGGGGAAGAAGTTGGAGTCGTGGCTGCCAACGACTGGCTAGTTTGAAAACTCGCGCGCGTTACCCACTAATGTTTTGTTTTCTTTTATAATATTTATTAGTTACTTATAAATCAAACGCGTAAGTTGGCTCCACTGGCAAGCATGAAGGCTGGTAATGTTAGTGACCTGGGTTCGATCCCAGGTCTTCACTCTTTCCATTTATTTTTCTTCAATTAACAATCACGTGCAGATTCCTTGCTGAGGTACACCATGCACCTCCAAATCAGGCCTTGCCACGTTCATCTCAAGAGCAATCCAAAGGTGCAGATTGGAGAACACGGTGAATCCAAGTCAACGCATGGGTACGTTCCCAGAAAAAGTCAAAAAGGCTATACTAAATGGGCCAGAATTTCACAAACTTAACCTCCATATTGGGGCCTGAACCCCCCCTGGTTTGCAATTTTTCTCATATTTTATTTTTTCAATTATTATATTATTTTCTTTATTTGTTTTGAATTAATTAATTATTTTTACAAAATACAAAAACCTCATAAAAATCAGAAAAGATGAAAAAATATAATAAGTATTTTATTTTAATTATTTTCATAAACAAATTGCATGTAAATAAATTTAGTTTAAATTAGGGTTTTAATGTTAATTCTTTTAATAACAAAAATACAAAAAAATATAGAATTAGGTTTAAGTAATTTTTATTCCTTTTTAATTTCTCTTTTGTCACAATAACATTATTTATTTTATTTATTTTCATAATTAAAATTGTACATAAAAAAATTAGGTTTAATAAATTTTATTCCTTTTAATTTTTCTTTTTCACAATATTTTATTTTCATAATTAACATTGTACATAAAAAAGAATTAGGTTTAATTTAGGTTGAATTTTAATGCTTTCTTAATAACTTAAAAATAATTAGAATTAGGGTTTGCCTTCTATTTTAATTTTAATTTATCCCTTCTTTTTTCTATTAAATCTTAAAAAACATAAAAATACCAAAAACAAATTCTTACTTTCTTTTAATTTTTAATTCCTCATTAATTTTAATTTTGCAAAAGGGTCCAACGCCCTCGTTTCGATAATTCTTTTATTTCGCATATTTATTCTACTTTGCTTAAATAATTATGTATCTCTCCCGAAGCCTTGTAACGTTTTAATTAATTTCTCGCACTTGTCAATTCCTTTAATTTCTTTATTTTCCGTCAAATCGGGTCCTGGTTAATTTTGGCGATGTGGACCCGCGCCATTTGTAATAGCTTTAGATTTACTTTTTCGCAAATATTTTTAAACTATTAAGCAAAGCATGCAAGAATGAATGGACAAATAAAATCAAGCGTAGAACACCAATAACATGACAAGACAAATACAAATGAAAACGACACACAAATCACACACCACCCCTAGGGTACGCCTCACTGTTGCCTTGCCTCGAAAGGTGATCGTCGAGTAGAGGATGTCTTAGTAAGTCCTCATGATCCGGGAACCTGGCATGAGGGTAGCTTCTAAGGTGTCTTCCCATTGCTCTGGTGATCACCATGTCCCTAACCTCGAATTGACCCGAACACCTCCAACGGTGGTGCTACCTACCTCTCAATGGTGGGATGGCATTACTTTAAAGGACATTTACACAGACGAATTCCTTAGGGTAGGTAGGTTCTCGTAGATACTTGCTCTCTTCAAAAACAAACAAAAATCTTTTCACACCGACACTTTTTAAAAGCTTTCAAAGCAATTTTTCAAACACTCTGACACAAGAGTCGAACTGAAATTTTCAAAGAAACTTTTTTAAACCCACAATTGAAAAGCAAACAAACATTTTTGAAAACACAATGAGCAAGTATCTAAGAGCCCATGGATAACCATGGATAGAAAGGGTGCTAACACCTTCCCTTCCTATAACCTACCTCCCGAACCGAGAGCAATCTCTTTAAGGAATTTTTCTGTGCTTTTGTCCTTTCCATTTGGAGAAAATAAAAGACGGTGGCGACTCTTGCTTCCGCGACATTTCGCGAACCAGCGTTAAACAGTCAGTTCCAGATCCACCGATCACAGTAAGCAACAAGGAGAAGAGGAAAAAGCAAGCCAGGCAACAAATACAAGGCAAAGAAGGACACAAAGTACCGTGGATAGCTCAGCCCCATTTCCCTTCGCTCTCATCCGCCATAGCGCCTCACAATCTTCTCCTTTCCTCGTCCCCAAGGTTAAAGGTAGGATTTTTCTGCTCATTCTGCTCACATTTCATGCGAAAAACGTAATAATAATCATGAATCAAACCATGAGGTTTTAAATCGTACATTTGTGTTAAAGACCTAAAAAATGCAAAGGCGAAATCGTTACCTATTCCACGAATTAGCTTGATCCAACCATGGAGAGGGAAGGAATCAGAGGAGGCGCTGGTGGCTAGGTAAGGAGAGACGATAGCTAGACGCTTGGCCGGAGAAGATGAAGACAAAACCACGAACGACGCTGTAAACCCTAAGCCCTTTCATCCAAATGAAGCATAAACGTTGCTACCCTAAAACATTCATAAACCCACTTGGGCCTTGCCCCTTTCTGAAATACCTAAGCCCAAACTAATCTCCATTTGTCACCCCCCACCAAGCCCATTCATTTCTTTTACTAACATCTTTTCTATCCTTTTTATTACTTTAACTAATATATTTTACATTAATTAACCACTTTTTATAACTTACTTAATACTAATTTCATTTTATTTTTACACTAACAATACTCTTTTATATATAGCATAATTAAATTTTATATAGAAACTTATAAAAATAATATTTTTCTCTATAATTAAACTTACACTTTCTTTAAAATTTTATACGTGGAATATTAATTTTTCTTAAGATAAATACTTTTCTTTTTTTCAAGATATTATTTTTGTACATAACACAAATAATACATAATTTAATTAAAATTTAAAACATTTAATTAAAATATTCTTTTTGTACATATTAAAGAAATACACAAGATTACAAAAATTAAATAAAGAAAATATTTAATTCTCACCATTAGGTTAACAATACTTAATAACACATTTAAATTCGCATCTCAAACCTGTAAATAAATTACATACACATATACACTTACACTTACACCTACACAATACATTTCACATTATACACTTGATACACATGTACAATTACTATTCTTATACCTTGCTATACATTGTTTACATTTTTATCGCAATTCGATTTGGTTGTAAATTATTGGACACTACATTCCTAAAGTCTCATCCCCATTTGTGAATTTGTACCCCCACTCCCGGATACTATTTGTAATAGCGTAGACTTTAAATTCCCGCAATTTACCGCTTTCGAATTATACCATGGTTAGACTTAGGGTTTTTATGTACATAAAATCAAACGCTAGATAACCTAATACAAAAACAAATGCATGAAATCAATACACAATCACACTTGCACCCCCTAGGGTAATCCCACACGTTGCCTTCCAAAATGGGCCATGCTTGCACGTTGAGTATCTTTGGCAAAACGAATTCAAAATGATCATAAGTCCCTCGATGACGCTTTCGAAAGTCGCCTATCAAAATGATCAAGTCCCTTCAAGCAAATTGGCAAAGACACTTGGCACAATTGCATTCATGGTCCATACAATGACCCGCGCCCGTCCCGTTAAACATCCTAAACGCAAGATTGTCCATCAAATTCAATGGTGGAACAAAATTGTTAAAAAAGGGTTGAAAACATAGAGAAAACCTTTGAGTACAATAGGGGTAGACAAAACTCTTAGTTACTTGAGATCAACTTGCAAAAACACTTGCCTTCTTTTCAAAAACCACACTTCACAAACACTTTCAAAACAAACTCTCAAAAACATTTGAACATCTTTTCGAAAAGATCCATACTTTTGTAAAACACTCAAACACGAGTCGAATACATTGGTTGCCTAAGACAAGGCATCTCTTCAAAAACATTTTCAAAACGCACACACATACACCACAATTTCAAGCAATCGAAAATCAAGGCAAGTGATCTAAAAACTAAGTAACTAAGAGCCCATGGATAACCATGGATGAAAAGGGTGCTAACACCTTCCCTTTTCATAATCTACCCCCCGAACCCACGAAATATCTCAAAAGGTTTTTGTTGTGCTTTTTAACCTTTCCTTTAGGATAAAATAAAAAGTCGGTGGCGACTCTTGCTCAACCGAACAAGTGAGAATACAAACGCAAACCTCAAGTCAGTTCTCCCACCGTATCACAGAACTGGCGACTCTGCTGGGGATAAACTTAAAAGTGGGGTTACCTTAGGGTTTAGAGCACCTTTACTTTCTTTCTTTGATTGACTTGATTGCTTTATCTTTTGGGTTCTTGTTTGGGTTTGTTGTAAATCCTACTCCCGGATTTGGGGCACCTTCTTAGGTAAATAGCAAAAAAACTGTGAGGGAACTGTGCGGGGTATACCGATATGGTTGAAGCAGTAAGCTATGTTAGTGTGACATATTTGTGAGTACCGGTAACCCTTGAGTTCAATCAAGGAGAGTACGGGGCCTCTGAGTGATGTCGTGAAGCACTAACGAACTTTTAGAACCTTAATTGACCATCCTAGCCTTTTTAGGGGTAGTGAGATGATCGACTTTGGTGCAGTCCGAAGTTGGTAGATACTCGATACTACACTCGTTTGAGGGTTGTTTTCTTGGAATATTTTGGTCGCCAGTAAGTGGCTAAACCGAAACGATGAACACAGAAAACAATCCAATGATATTGAGCTCCTTAGAACCCGGTTTCTATTTTAGGACAGGATGAGCCAACTAACTTCAAGAGGGTATTTACCTACAACCCCATGCAAGCCTAAACCTAAGGACTTGTTTGCTTTGTGTGAATATGATTACCTGTATATACACTTACTTGCTTGTGCATACATGTACATAACATCATGACATCATACCATAGCATTTTCAATAACCTTTTCAAGGATCTCGAGGGTTCTTTTGATGCAGGGTTACGTTGAACCAGACGTCTACCAAGGGGCAAGAGGTTTCTCCTCTAACCAGTGCCAACCAAAGATCAAGTGCAACAACTTGAATCAGTGGCTATGACCCACTTGACATGGTGAGCTTGATTCTCGTGGAAAGACATCCACCGATACAAAGTTCTCCAATCAAAGATCAAGTGCAACAACTTGAATCAGTGGCTATGACCCACTCGACATGGTGAGCTTGATTCTCGTGGAAAGACATCCACCAGTGCATAGTTCTCCAATCAAAGTTCAAGTGCAACAACTTGAATCAGTGGCTATGACCCACTTGACATGGTGAGCTTGATTCTCGTGGAAAGACATCCACCAGTGCATAGTTCTCCAATCAAAGATCAAGTGCAACAACTTGAATCAGTGGCTATGACCCACTTGACATGGTGAGCTTGATTCTCGTGGAAAGACATCCACAAAGGCAGAGTTCTCCGATCAAAGTTCAGCCTCTAACATTCTCTTGTGTTTACCCCAAGAGATCCTTGAAAACATTGCATATATATCACACATTTCATTGCATAACAGGTTTCTCCCATACAGGTCTCCTTATTCTTCCTACTGTTTATTTCAGTAAGATGGATATAGAACAAACAGTGAAAGATCTTCAAGCTCAAAATGCTCAATTCCAACAAATGTTGGTGGCTATGGGTAAAGGGCAAGAGGATCTGACAGCTCTTCTTCTCGAAGATAAGAAGAAGAAGTCCAAGAAGGCAGTCCGCATCCTGAACTTGAGGAGAAGACCTAAGACCCAAGACCTTGCAACTCTATCCAATACAGGAGGTAGTCTTGAAGAAGACCACAATGTGGAGATTGTTGAAGAGGAAGCTGACTACTCTGAAGAACAATATCCTCTCGTTGATGACAAGTACAAAGAGTTGGAGGATCGCCTCAGTGCTATGGAGATCCAACAAATACCTGGCTTGGATCTAGGAGACATGGGCCTAGTTCCTGGATTGGTCATCCCTTCAAAGTTCAAAGTTCCTACCGTTGCTCTATACGACGGAGTTTCTTGTCCTAAGATGCATCTAAGGTCTTATGTCCGCAAGATTCAACCATACACAGCTGATAAGAGGCTTTGGATCCATTTCTTCCAAGAAAGTCTAGTAGGAGCTCAACTCGAGTGGTTCTATCAATTGGAGAGTTCTCGCATCCACACCTGGGAAGATCTAGCCAGGGCTTTTTACGAACAGTATCAGTACAATGCTGATCTCGCACCAACTCGTGTGCAGTTGCAGAACATGACCATGGGTTCTGACGAGAGCTTCAAAGGGTATGCTCAAAAATGGAGAGATCTGGCTGGTAGGGTGCAACCCCCTTTAACTGACAGAGAGCTGATTGACATCTTCATGGGAACTTTGACAGGGCCTTTCTTCAATCACTTAATCGGAAGCTCCTCAGCCGGATTCACTGAGTTGATACTGACCGGCGAAAGGGTCGAAGCTGGCATCAAAAGTGGAAAGATCCAAGGAGCTACAACCTCCGATGCTCAGATAACTCCCTACAACAGAAAGAAAGAGTCCAATGCTGCGAACAGTCAAAGGAGTCATCATGATCAACATGTAGGGGCAGTCGTGATCTCTAACCCTACACTTGCTCAGCAAAGACAGGGGCATCAGCATAAGGAGGTCGCACCTAAGAGGCAATTCACCAAGATCAACATGTCACTGTCTCAAGCACTGCAACACTTGTTGAAGAGGGATCTGATTACATTGAGGGCTCCTCTCCGGAACCCAAACACTTATGCTCCTACTTATCACCCCAATGAAAGATGTGAATACCACTCTGATAGCCCGGAGCATGATACCAACAACTGTTGGCCTCTGAAGAACAAGATCCAAGACATGATCGACGCCAAGGAGATTGAGTTTGGTTCCCCAGAGACCCTAGCATGATCACTCCTCCTATGCCAAATCATTGAGATTGCTTTTTGTTTCGTTCGAATTTTCAAGTTGTAACTTCTTGTATTATTCAAACAATTATCTTTTAAATGTCAAACTCTGTTTCATTAATGCATTGCATATGTTTGTCTTGAATTCATTCGCTTTCATTACTCTTATGCTTTCTTTTCGACATTTAACTCTTGATAAAAAGCTGCAAGCCTTTAGAGGGAGGATGATGAAACAATACCATAATCTCATACAGTATGCTTTTGAACAGACCTTGCTGATGATGTACAGGCGTTTCTTTCAATTCCCAAACACTGGAGTTATAAGGAAGATAATCCCTAGTCAACCCCTTCGAGCCAAAGAAGTAGGAGTTTTCTGTTCTAAACGATCAAAACCTTTGATATAAACCCGGGGCAGGGTAGTATCTCAGTTAATTCAAGAGAAACGCGCATTGAAGTCGCAAACTCTCAGTTCGTAATACAACGAACGACGTCAAAGAAAAAGAAAAGAATTCCTTTGGAATCAAAAGACAAGGGTGGTTCCCTATCACATAGGCAGTCAATCTCTCAAAAGAGAAAAGCCCACTAAGCCAAAACCTGTAAAGGAGGCTTAAGAAAGCTGGGGCATCCCGCTGACTGTAATCTCGAAAATGGGAACAGACAGGCAAAAGTTAGGGATAACAAATCAAAATCAAAATAGTGAGGTCATTACAAATCCTCAACAACATGAAAAAATGTTGCAAAAGAAAAAAGGAGATGATGGCTGTCTCCCAATTCAATTGGTGAACCATCACCCAAAAGTCGTTCCAAACTCAAAACAGAGTGCGACGCACAATTGATTGAGCTTAGGGTTGAAGAACATCACGAAGAGCGGGTGGGTACAAATATACTTTGAGCCTTTATCCTTTGTTTCTTAAAACCGTGAACCAGGCCACGTTACAACCCTGCAAAAGTCCTAATTGAAGAATGGGTTAGTTCGAAAGCATACTGTTACAGAAGGTATCCTGACTCCTGTAAGGCTTTGCTCTAAATCTTGCGTTGATTTGTCTTATAAAAAGTTTTCTGCTAAAAAACGCATTTTGCAAAACTTCGAGACAAACATAACTTTGCATTGCTTGAATATCACTGTCTGCATTTGGCTTTTTGTTTGACAGCGAAGAATTTCATACAGCGAATGTTCGGAGGAACGAAAACTCTCTCAGTGAACAAAATCACTTCAAAAGGATGACACTTCCATTGCGAATCTCCTATCAACAAGGAGCATGACATGTCACCATCCAATTAACCTGGGGCAGTCCAGTCAAGGTCCAACAGATCTTTCAAAGTTCAATTAACCTGGGGCAGTCCAGTCAAGGTTCAACAGATCTTTCAAAGTTCAGTTAACCTGGGGTAGTCCAGTCAAGATTTCAAGAAATCTCTCAATCTGCAGAGTAATCTGATTCAAGACTCCTTCATCACCACTTGGGGCATTCGAATGTCAAAAGTGTTCAACAAATCCCTCATCACCTCAGAAGATTGATATAGTTCAAGATGTGACCCAGAGATGGCGACATTCTATAACTTATTCAAGATTTCCTTCTAGAAATAGTTCAGATGTGACCCTGATTCGGCGACATTCCGTAACTTACTCAAGATTTCCTTCTAGAAATAGTTCAGATGTGACCCTGATTCGGCGACATTCCGTAACTTATTCAAGATTTTCCTTCTAGATATAGTTCAAGATGTGACCCAGAGATGGCGACATTCTATAACTCATTCAGACTTCCTTCTAGATATAGTTCAAGATGTGACCCAGAGATGGCGACATTCTATAACTCATTCAGACTTCCTTCCAGATATAGTTTCAGATGTGACCCAGAGATGGCAACATTCTATAACTTATTCAGACTTCCTTCAAGATATAGTTCAAGATGTGACCCAGAGATGGCGACATTCTATAACTCATTCAGACTTCCTTCAAGATATAGTTCAAGATGTGACCCTGATTCGGCGACATTCTATAACTTATTCAAGATTTCCTTCTAGAAATAGTTCAGATGTGACCCTGATTCGGCGACATTCCATAACTTATTCAAGATTTCCTTCTAGAAATAGTTCAGATGTGACCCTGATTCGGCGACATTCCATAACTTATTCAAGATTTTCATTCCAGATATAGTTCCAGATGTGACCCTGATTCGGCGACATTCCGTAACTTATTCAAGATTTCCATCCAGATATAGTTCAAGATGTGACCCAAGATTTGGCGACATTCTATAACTCATTCAAACTTGCATCCAGATATAGTTCAAGATGTGACCCAAGTTTGGCGACATTCTATAACTCATTCAGATTTTCACTCCAGATATAGTTCAAGATGTGACCCAAGTTTGGCGACATTCTATAACTCATTCAGATTCGCTTCCAGATATAGTTCAAGATGTGACCCAAGATTTTGGCGACATTCTATAACTTATCCAAGCCTGCTTCCAGAAATAGTTCAGATGTGACCCAGAGATGGCGACGTTCAGTAACTTATTCCAGACCAACACCTGCAGCAATCAGAGGACTCTCGCAATCCCCAACCAGAGAACTTTCCAGAAGCTAACTCCCCTCAGAGTCAAGTTTCATTATCCCCAGCGAAGCTAAAACTTCCAGCTATCAATCCCAAAGCAGATTGAAGACTCTCATTCTCAGTTCCCCACAAAATATTCGAATATTCTCCGGTGAAGATCTCCTCAAGACAGGATTCCCCAGTAGATTGGCATACAACCCAAGCTTCTGATTTCCACAGCAGCAGCCAAAGAATTATTTTCCCCGGCAGCAGTCAAGATTCTTTTATCTTCATCCATCCAGGATTCATTTATCCTCAGCAAGATAGCTCATCAGCTTACATGCGCATTCATCGCATTCATGTCATAAACATTGATGTCACATACATTGCATCATGCATCATAACATTGCATACAACTAACCCTTTACCTTTTCAGGAAAGATCAGTCGACAGACAAAGATCATCTCCCGAGATTCATCCAGAAATAGTTCAGATGTGACCCAGACACGGCGACATTCTGATACTTATTCCAAATTCACTCAGAGACAGTTCAGATGTGACCCAGACATGGCGACATTCTGATACTTATTCCAGGTTCACTCAGAGACCGTTCAGATGTGATCCAGACACGGCGACATTCTGATGCTTGTGCCAGGTTCTTCCAGATGGCATCTATAAGCCCATCCTCCTACCAGCAATTACCAAATGGCATCTTTAAGCCCATTCTTAGATGGCATCTCTAAGCCCATCCCCCGACAAGATTCTATCGCATCAGATGGCATCTTTAAGCCCATCACCAAATGGCATCTTTAAGCCCATTCCCTCTACCATCACATCACCGAGTGCAAATTTTAGGGCACTCTAGTGTCCAATCTTCTTTTACCTTCGAGTCGCAAAAGGCAAACTTGCCAATCTAACTCTTCAGGTTCAAGAAGATTGAACAGGGGCAACTGTTGTACCCCAAAATTTGCCCTCGCATTTTTCCACAAGAAATCACAGCTTTAGGCGTTTCCTGATTTTTCAAACTGGCTCAAGAATCGGTCAAACAGACTTTTCTCGTCAGTCAGACACAATTAGGGTTTTACTGATTTTCAGGGCTCTAGAATGTTTCAAACAGTTGGTTTAGGGTTTTGGTTGATTTTGGATCAACTTCGATCAGGCGAACGCTTCTTTGGCATTTAATCAGGAATTAGGTTTGTTCATGCGCGGTTCCTCAGAAAGATTTAATTCTACGGTGCTTTGCAAGATATTCCGAGATTTGGATTGAATTCGCATTTGTTTGACTGAATCAGTAAAAGGTTGCATTGGGTTTGAATTTGCAATGTTTGATTAAAGTCAAGGGAAAAGGCGTCTGGGCAATTGCTGTGATTGACTATTGTTTTGCTCTGGATGTTTGAAACGCCAGGTTTAACTGATCAAATGCTGAAGCATTGTTTATTTAATTATTTATTATTCTAAGATTAAATGATTGGAATTTATTTTCAATTATTATAATTAAAGAATTATAAATAATAAAACGAACAATTAAAAAAAGAGGAAAAGAATTAATTGGATAAAGAAACCTTTTATTTATTTTTAAATTATTTGTACAATTGTTTTGTTTACAAATTGTTTAGAACAATGATTTTACATTTATTTAAATTTAAATAAAAAACTATCCTAAATATTTTTCTAAATCTTCAATTCTTCATCTTCTATCCCTTGCTCCAGTGATCCATGGAATTTTATCTGCAAAACAAAGAACAAAAGAAAAATCAGAAGCAGATAAATAAATAAGAGACAGACAATTAATTTGGACTCATCATTAAAAGCAACGACCGGGATCAGTTAGCCCTCTCTGCAAATCACGGGATTTCTCCCGGTTCACAAAGAAGGGTGAAAATGTTTGCAAATTAAATATGAATGCACAAAGTTAAAATTGCACATTTCGAATTGTCAAAACTGCATAGTTTAAAAGCAAGACAGCATATGAAAATAACCAAAGTCCAAGTTACAAACTGAATTGCCAAACAAAGCCCAAATTCAAACTTTCTGCCAAAAAGCTGTCAAAAGGGATATGGCAAGATATCAAACAAGTACAAAAGGCCATCAATGCTGTCAAGAAGCAGAAAGTATGGAAAAGAAGACATAAAGTGCAGAGGAAACATGTATTGCAAGCAAGCATCAAAGCATCATTTCCCTAGGCCATTGCTTTTTCAGTTAGAAGTACAAACATAAACAGTTTTTAATGTTTTTTAGTTGTACTGGAGAGAGAAGAAGAGAAAAAGAGCAGGCTTACTGGCTTTGAGGCTTGAGAAAGAGAAATATAAAACAAACTGCTAACACAGTAGAAAGGGGGGCATAAACCACAAAACTGTAAGATAAAACAAAATATACAAAAACTGCACCAGTCTCTAAACCACAAACTGTCAAAAAGCCCTCCAGACCCAAAACCTGCATAAGCTTTTAACCTGCACCAAACTGAAGCCAAGCTTCAGAACCAGAAAAAGCCTAAGACAGCATCAAGCCTTACTACTCAAAAGGCCTACCTTGTCCAAGCCAAAAACATGAACTCACAACCTGCATAAACCTTGATACAAACTGTTAAGCCTAAACTGATAAACCAAAACCAGTAAGGCCATAGCCTGCCCTTTCAAGCTTAACAACCAAAACCCTGTCAAAACCTTTCAAGTTCAAACACCAGAACCTTAATCCTTGTCAAAACCATTAACAAACATAAACAAAAGCAAAACAGTCCAGTCTAAACCCTGCCTGAGTTTTTCAAACCTTACCATTCAAATCCTGTCAAGCCTCAAACAACACAAACAACCCTGCCTGAAGCCTCACCAAAGCTCAAACCAGTAAACCAAAGATAAACTGTCAAATGATCCAGGCCACAACCTAAAAACCTGTCAAGGCCTAACCTGGAGCAGAACCCCCAAGGCCATAACCTGTAAGTTCACATAAACCCCCCAAAAAAAAGCTATCAACTTGTTTCAAAACCTGAATCGTAACCAAGCCACAAGCCCTCAGAGATACTCATCATAGGGCTAAAGAATCAAATATACTCAAAATCATACAACGGTCAAGCATACAAGGCAGGCAACTCAAAGCCAAACATATCCACCAGCACAAGGCAAACGCACTCAAGGCAATACAGGGTAAGACTACGAGCCCTCAGAGTTTTTCCTCATCACAGGGCGTTCATTCAAGGCAACAGATCAGACCCAACAATACTCAAACACAAGGCATCAAGCTAGGCATCAGGGCGACAAGAAGAAGAAGATCAAGGATACAGATAATTGTCATCTCAGATATCAAGCATATTTAACATACAGTAAGCAACAAGGAGAAGAGGAAAAAGCAAGCCAGGCAACAAATACAAGGCAAAGAAGGACACAGAGTACCGTGGATAGCTCAGCCCCATTTCCCTTCGCTCTCAGCCGCCATAGCGCCTCACAATCTTCTCCTTTCCTCGTCCCCAAGGTTAAAGGTAGGATTTTTCTGCTCATTCTGCTCACATTTCATGCGAAAAACGTAATAATAATCATGAATCAAACCATGAGGTTTTAAATCGGACATTTGTGTTAAAGACCTAAAAAATGCAAAGGCGAAATCGTTACCTATTCCACGAATTAGCTTGATCCAACCATGGAGAGGGAAGGAATCAGAGGAGGCGCTGGTGGCTAGGCAAGGAGAGACGATAGCTAGACGCTTGGCCGGAGAAGATGAAGACAAAACCACGAACGGCGCTGTAAACCCTAAGCCCTTTCATCCAAATGAAGCATAAACGTTGCTACCCTAAAACATTCATAAACCCACTTGGGCCTTGCCCCTTTCTGAAATACCTAAGCCCAAACTAATCTCCATTTGGCACCCCCCACCAAGCCCATTCATTTCTTTTACTAACATCTTTTCTATCCTTTTTATTACTTTAACTAATATATTTTACATTAATTAACCACTTTTTATAACTTACTTAATACTAATTTCATTTTATTTTTACACTAACAATACTCTTTTATATATAGCATAATTAAATTTTATATAGAAACTTATAAAAATAATATTTTTCTCTATAATTAAACTTACACTTTCTTTAAAATTTTATACATGGAATATTATTTTTTCTTAAGATAAATACTTTTCTTTTTTTCAAGATATTATTTTTGTACATAACACAAATAATACATAATTTAATTAAAATTTAAAACATTTAATTAAAATATTCTTTTTGTACATATTAAAGAAATACACAAGATTACAAAAATTAAATAAAGAAAATATTTAATTCTCACCATTAGGTTAACAATACTTAATAACACATTTAAATTCACATCTCAAACCTGTAAATAAATTACATACACATATACACTTACACTTACACCTACACAATACATTTCACATTATACACTTGATACACATGTACAATTACTATTCTTATACCTTGCTATACATTGTTTACATTTTTATCGCAATTCGATTTGGTTGTAAATTATTGGACACTACATTCCTAAAGTCTCATCCCCATTTGTGAATTTGTACCCCCACTCCCGGATACTATTTGTAATAGCGTAGACTTTAAATTCCCGCAATTTACCGCTTTCGAATTATACCATGGTTAGACCTAGGGTTTGTATGTACATAAAATCAAATGCTAGATAACCTAATACAAAAACAAATGCATGAAATCAATACACAATCACACTTGCACCCCCTAGGGTAATCCCACACGTTGCCTTCCAAAATGGGACATGCTTGCACGTTGAGTATCTTTGGCAAAACGAATTCAAAATGATCATAAGTCCCTCGATGACGCTTTCGAAAGTCGCCTATCAAAAATGATCAAGTCCCTTCAAGCAAATTGCCAAAGACACTTGACACCATTGCATTCATGGTCCATACGATGACCCGCGCCCGTCCCGTTAAACATCCTAAACACAAGATTGTCCATCAAATTCAATGGTGGAACAAAATTGTTAAAAAAGGGTTGAAAACATAGAGAAAACCTTTGAGTACAATAGGGGTAGACAAAACTCTTAGTTACTTGAGATCAACTTGCAAAAACACTTGCCTTCTTTTCAAAAACCACACTTAACAAACACTTTCAAAACAAACTCTCAAAAACATTTGAACATCTTTTCGAAAAGATCTACACTTTTGTAAAACACTCAAACACGAGTCGAATACATTGGTTGCCTAAGACAAGGCATCTCTTCAAAAACATTTTCAAAACGCACACACATACACCACAATTTCAAGCAATCGAAAATCAAGGCAAGTGATCTAAAAAACCAAGTAACTAAGAGCCCATGGATAACCATGGATGAAAAGGGTGCTAACACCTTCCTTTTTCATAATCTACCCCCCGAACCCACGAAATATCTCAAAAGGTTTTTGCTGTACTTGTTAACCTTTCCTTTAGGATAAAATAAAAAGTCGGTGGCGACTCTTGCTCAACCGAACAAGTGCGAATACAAACGCAAACCTCAAGTCAGTTCTCCCACCGTATCACAGTGTTGAATCGGAGTTTAAACAACAATCTAACTCATCTTCTGTGCTTCTTACATCAGAACTTCCATGCAAAACAAAATACTTATTTAGGGAGCATAATTGTTCTTTGAGTGTTTGTTATCATCAAAACTCTTACAAGGGTTGTAGAATCAAACTATGTTCTAACATGTATAAAATGGGAGGTGAAATGTTAATTTCTCGAAATATTTGGAACAAAATAAAGCCCCTTTAACAAGGCCCAAAAGTAATACATCAATTGAGAGGCCTAAAATTATGGGGCCTAAAATAAATTTTATTAGTAAGGGGCTTAATATATTAGGGCTTTAGTGGGGCCAAATAATAAGAGCTTTTAAATATTGAGCTTATTTGACAACTCTAATCTTGATCAACAACATGCAAGATTCTGATTTTTATCTACATGATTCGATGAAACAAGGATTAAACTTTCCTTTTAGTTTTCTATCACATAGAAACTTTTAATAGCATGATAAAATCAGTTCTTCATTTTCAATTAAGATGTCATAATTGTTGAAATTTCTCCAAATTTCTAAAATATTCTTAAATATAATGTGTATGAAAATGGTAGAAGAACCTAAAACTATAATGTGTATGAAAATTGTAGAAGAACTAACTATAATGTGCATGCAAATGCTAGAAGAACCTAGAATTATTATGATATTAATCTATCATGAAACATATAGAAAGAACTAAAAGAATGTAGAAATATTCACCACCATTGAGAGGTTGGTTACTTGAGCCTATAAATAGACAATTGGTAATTTGTAAATGTACATCTAAGAAATCAATGCCATATCCTTCTTTCTAAACAATTTTCTAATACTATCCAACTATCAAGTATTCAACTACCAACAATCGTATTAGAGCTACATTCGGCCATACATTAGACATAGTTATATTACGTACTTACTATTCCAAAATCCTACCAACTACTTCAAAGAAATTTATTTTGTACTATTAACTCACTGTAACAATTTTTCTAAGCTATGGATAACACCACTCAATCATCATCTATTTCAGTCCCTATTTTCAATTGTGAAAATTTGGATTTCTGACTTGTTAAAATCAAAACGTTTTTTTTCATCTCAAGATTTATGGGACATAGTAGAAGAAGGCCTCACGGTTTACACAAATAATTTAGCTCTAAATGCATCTCAAGAAAAAGAGTTGAAGAAAAATAAATAGAAAAATTCAAAAGCCTTGTTCACCTTGCAACAAGCGGTGACTGATGCATTTTTTTCGAGAATTATGGAAGTTAAGAATGCCAAAGAAACGTGGAACACGTTACAGAAGGAGTTTCAAGGAAGCAATAAGGTACATGCCATTAAAATTCAATCTCTAAGAAGAGATTTTGAACTATTTAAGGTGAATGTGTTTGAGATAGTTAAAGATTACTATTATAAAGTTGGAGAAATAATTAATCAAATGAGAGCTTTTAGGGAGGATATTCTTGACAAGAAAATTGTTGAGAAAATTCTAATTACTGTGGCCCTAAAGTTTGATCCAATCATGAGAACGGTTGAGGAAACTAAGATCTCTCCACTCGATCAGTGACAAAACTAGTGGGTTATCTTGAAGCATACGAGCAAAGACTATATAAGCATACAGAAGATACACTTGAAAATACCTTCCAGTCAAAGCTCAAATTTCAGCCCCAAATTAAAGAAAATGGAAGAAATAAAAACTATGGAGAAACTTCAAGAAGAAGTGAAGTTTCTACATGCAATATATTCAAAAGACTAGGCCAGACAAAGAAAAATTAATGGTACCATAAAATTCCATAATGCAACATTGCAAGAAGTTCGGCCACGTAGAGAAAAATCATCGCAATAAAAATAGGCATCAAGCTAATATTGCAGAGGATCACAATCAATAACAATGTTTGTTCTATCTGACTCAAGACTTAATCAAAGAAAAAGGATAAAGTTGGTACTTAGATAGTGGATGCAACAATCACATGACCAAGGATGAACCTATTTTCAAAAGCATTAACAAGTCTGTCAAAGTCAAAGTTCGATTGAGAAATGGCAGCGTTGTTGAATCAAAAGGCAAAGGCACGGTCATGGTGGAGACAGATAGATGTACCTGACTCATCCATGATGTCTTACTATTTCCTAGCCTAAAAGAAAATATTTTAAGCATTGGCCAAATGATGGAGAGAAGCTACACACTTCACTTTGAGGAGATGTATGCAAAATCTTAGATAATAAAAATAAAAGAGCCGAGATACCCAATTGAAGATGGATAAGAGAAATTTAAGCTTCCCACTAAATTTGAAATATGCAACTAACATTGCAATGAAGGTATAAGTTGATAATTCATGGCTATGGCATCGATGATTTGACCACTTTAACACAATGCCTTGAAGTTGTTACATGAGAAGAACATGATGAAACATATTCCAAGAATAAAGGAGAATAATGAAGTGTGCGTAGGGTGTCTCCTTGATAAGCAATACCAATTTCTGTTCTCAACAAGCCATGCATAGAGAGCGAAAGACCTGTTGGAGCTAATACATACTGACGTCTATGGACCGATGAGGAATCCATCACATGATAACACCAGGTACTTCATATTACACCTCCCGCGAGTTTGAGATATTTTATGAGGATGAAGGCATATAGCGATAACTTATAATCGCATATTCTCCTTAACAAAAGGGCGTATTCGAGAGAAAGAATATCATAGTTATGGAGATGGCTAGATCGATGCTCAAGGAGAAGAGATTGCTTACCACATAATGGGATGAAGCAGCCTATATTGTTGTTTACATACTCAACAGATGCACAACTAAGGCAGTACAAAATAAGGCTCCAAATGAAGCTTGCAACGGGAAGAAGCTATAATAAAATCTATTAAGGATCTTTGGATCTATCTGTTACATTCATATTCCATACATGAAGAGGCACAAGCTTGAAGATAATACTATATGAGGTATCTTCTTGGGGTATAGCACAATCTCTAAGGGCTACCGTGTCTACAAATTGGAAACTAAGAAAATCATCATCAATCGAGATATTGCCGTTGATGAGTATGCTTCTTGAAATATGGGTGAAGAAAATGTGGAGAAGGACATCCTTAAGAAGAAGCTGAGAAAGAAGGCCCAAGTGAACCTCCTTCACCTCCACCGCAACAACAAAAATGAGAACTATCATCATCAGAGTCTACTCTAAGACGAGTAAGATCATTGGTGAACATATATGACACATGCAACTTGGTCATACTTGAACCTGGAAGCTTTGAAGAATCGTCAAAGAAGGAAGTATGGGTTAAGCCAATAGAAGAATAGATAAAGATGATTAAGAAAAACAACACATGGGAGTTAGTAAATCGTCCCCATGAAAAATATATCATTAGGGTTAAGTGAGTCTATATGACAAATCTCAACCTGGATGTCACCATACAAAAACAAAAGACGAGGCTAGTAGCTAAGGGTTACTCACATCAATCTGGGATTGATTACAATAAGAAATTTGCACCAGTAGCTCGTCTTGATACCATAAGACCTCTAATAGCTCTTGCAGCACAAAAAGGATGAATTATTCATCAACTAGATGTCTAATCTTCCTTCCTCAACTACGAATTTGAAGAAGAGATATATGTGGAGTAGCCACAAGGATTCATGTCTGAATGCGATGAAAGTAAAGTGTTAAGACTAAGAAAAACACTTTATGGTATGAAACAAGCACATCGAGCTTGGTATAGCAGAATCAATCAATATTTCATGGATGAGAATTCAGGAGGAGCAAGAGTGAGCCTACACTTCACATCAAGTCTCAAAGTCAGTACACTCTCTTACTCTCTCTATATGTAGATGATCTTATCTACATGGGAAAAAATATTAAGATGATGACGGAGTTCAAAGAAGACATGATGAAAACCTTTGAGATGACTGGAATTAGTTTTACGAGTTACTTCCTTGTATAGAATTAATCCATAGAAATAATTGGATATTGATCTCGCCAAATAAATACACAAAATTCTTACTTAAGAAATTTAAGATGTGGGGTTGCAAACTTGTCGCTACTCCACTCATCAAAAAAGAGAAACTACAGAAGAATGGTGGAGCATCGGATGCGGATGCATCCATATACAATTATCTAATTATGAGCCTTCTATATTTGAAAACTACACGGCCATACATAATGTATGCTACAAGTCTTCCATCAAGATGCATGCAAAGCCCAACTCAAATACACCTTGGAGCAGAAAAAAGAATTTTGAGGTATCTACAAGGAATAAAAGAGTTCGGTATTCGGTACATTACATAAATTGACTCAAGATTACTTGGCTATACCTACAGTGGTTGGGACAATTTAGTAGATGACACGAAGACCACCTTTGGCTATGCTTTCTCACTAGGGAATTTTCTCTTAGGCGTCGAAGAAGCAAGCTATGGTTGCATAATCAACAAAAGAAGCAAAGTACATGGCAGTTGTAGAAGGAACGAGTCAAGCTATATGGCTCCGCATGATACTTGAAGACACGGGAGAAAAAATGACGGGCCTACTACTATCAATTACGACAACAAACTAGCATTTGCAATGGCAAAGAATCTAGTGCATCACATCAGAACAAAACACATAGCATTCAAGTATCACTTTATCAGAGAAGTTGAAGCAACTAAAGAGATCAAACTCGACTACTGCAGGATAGAAGATCAAATTTCACACATATTCATGAAGGCGTTACCGAGACAAAGATTTGAAGAGCTACGAGTTACGCTGGGAGTCACATAAATTTTTCATCAAGGGGGAGTGGTAGAATTGCTACAAATTTATAGAATATTCTTAAGTATAATGTGTATGAAATGGTAGAATAGTCGATGACTATAATTTATATGAAAATGGTAGAAGAAGCTAGAACTATCATGATGCTATTATATCATGAAACATCTAGAAAGAACAAAAATAATATAGAATAATTCACTACCATTGTAAAGTTGGCGACTTGAGCCTATAAATAGGCAATTTGTACTTTGTAAATTATCATCCCAAAAATGAATGCCACAACCTTCTTTCTAGACAGTTTTCTAAAATCATCTTATATCAACTATCAACTATTCAATTACCAACAAACACAAACAAAGCTATCTACATTTCCAATAAACATAAAACCTGGCCTAGTTTTTTGTTTCAACCCAATACATCATAACAAAATATATATAACAAGAAAATAGAGAACAAAAATATTTCAACACCTTATTATTTTAGTCTAAATCATCTTCATAAGCTTGCATGTGGTCACCTGGGAGTGAAAGCAAAGATTATGTATAGATTATCGATGGGGATCCACGTAGAACTGCACTATTTGTAAAGTGATTGTATGAGGAACTCTCTATAAGCTCTCCTTTGTCGGTATATCTCAAAAATCTAGTCCCATATGTTCCAATTATATCTCCATATTTTGTAGGGCATATTGGGGAAAATTGATGAAGAGATAAAATCTCCATAGGGAGAACAATAACCTTAATCCAAGACGAATGCACATTGTATTTTTTTATCAACCATATTTCAATTCTACTATCACTAATACAAAAAGTATATACAACAACGCGAAAGTCACAATGATATCCTATACACTGTTGTAATATTTTAAAGTTGAAGTGCCCAATGAATGTCTTGTTTTATAAAAAGTAAGTTAATGACAGTTGTTCTTTAAAACCGTGGTGATAAATTATGTGTAACAAGCTTCGATTCCCAACAATTATATTTTTCCATTTTTTAGAGTACATTAAGCGTGTGTCACTTAAGTTCATTATTGAAAACATAACTTGAAAATGATTTAACAACAGTGGTTTGACTAAACTGTTGTTAGATGATTTAAATTTCCACTACGGTTGATTTGTTCAACCATGATTAAAGGTTTTACTGATAAATTAAAATAAAACTTATTCCGCATTTCTTTCATAAGATATCCTTGAAGAACAAGCGAACCAGAGACGACAGCGGTAGCGTAGTCTATATCGTTATCATATCCATTCATTTGGAAATAAAATATTCACCCTCTTCGTTCATTTGAATCGTAAATCTTCAACCTCTTTATTCTTGTTCTCGTCTTCATCTTCGAAGTATGGTACTATTCATCTTCGACTTTCATTAGTTTCCCTTCATCAAAAGCCTCATCTCATTTCCCGTTCAACAACCACCATCTTCGCTACCGTCAGCCCCTTTCGTCGTCGTTGTATCTCCTCCTTCACAGTTTTATTTTCTCTCAACCAAGGCACTCTTCTCTCCCTATCTCTCTTTAATCTCTAGAGTTTTTTCTTTAATATGTGCATTCACAAGCTGTTTGTGAAAATGCCTCAACGAGGTTCATACACTTTGTTGTTGATTTTCATCCATTAACTTATATAATTTTGTTTGTTCTTTGAAGTTCACTTTACTCAAACTCGATTCAATACTTCAAGAGTTTTTTCCAGCAACTTAGTTTCGTGTTTGACTCCACTGAAGTTGTTAAAGTCATCGTAGTCTTACGCTTGTTTCCTAAGTGTAAGTTCATTTTACTCATTCATGTGTACAAGATTTTATGAGAATGATTAAGTGTTTTGACTGTTAAGTTACTTTATTGTTTAATGCATTTCACTAACTTAATTGATTTTTGTAAGAATGTAGCTGACAATCAATGTCTTTAAGATTATTATTTTTTATGTTTGTATGTTCTGCTTAGCTCGTTGTCATGGCTATGACATGCTTATTGTGTTAAAGTCACACAAGCAGAGAAAAAACAATGAGTCTTGAATTTGGTTGTGGGTGTGATAAAAATAAATTTTAAGAATATTGGAGCCACGTGTGTATTGGAGTATCAATTTTACATGTTTAGTCTTTATGTGTGAACCATTTTTTCTTTATATGTAAGCTTTTGCTGCAAGATTTGATATGATATTTATGTGATAATTGATAAGCCATTAGTTTTCATTGTGTGAGATGATCTTTATGTGTTATGTTTAATTGATACGATCTTTATTTGATATGGATGCAAACTTATGACATTCAAACTTCTCAACATCAAGTACATCACCATCCTCTTGAATGGATAGCAAAAGTTGAGAAATGCTTTAAGGTTGGTTCATTAATCTAACCTCTTTACTTGTAGTTGTTAAAGTTATTTTCTTCCATGGATATTTGTTAAATTTTAATTTATTTTTAAATTTTTTATTTTATTATAAAAATAAATAAGTTTATTTTATTATAGAAACAAATAAATGTGAAAATCATTGCAGTTGAAAAACATATGGATAAACTACAAAATCTCCAAAAAGGTTTTATTGAGAATCAAACTTATGACCTTTATGTCTATCACAACGTTTATTTGGTCCAACCGTTGTGAAATGGCGCTCACTTTCCAATTTACTACAAGAATTATTGGATTGTGATTGCAAATAACACATACAATTATATACTGCATAACAACATTTGGTCCTGTATGATTATATATATTTCTCACACATTGTTATATGTTTTTTTTTTATAGTAGTGTATTTTCACAATCCATATCCCATCAACTAAGAAAATCTCCAATTACCCAACTCACAATGATCCGACTTATGGCCTACATCATTTGGATAAGGCATCTCAAAAAAAATTCTTTCCATTAAATCAAATGCAATAATAACTTCCATAAATAAATCAGAATGTAAAGCCAGACAATGAATAGCATCAATAAAAAAGTGATCCTACTCTGGGGTCAATCTTGTTAATCGTATAAAGGTAGTAAGTATCCTCAATTTCCCTCCATTTGTTATCTTTCAATGAGAAATATTTCAAACGTGAAAGATCTTCCTCGGCTGGAATACAGGACAATGAAACCACCAAGTAATCATCTCTTAAGTGATCATATGAAGTCATATAGATAATAGAAATAACGTAACTCTAAATTTGTTTCAAATTCACCAAGAGCTAAAGGTATTTGTTTTTTATCTTTAGTTCATGGATTCAATATGTAGAAACATGATGAGTGATTGAAAAATGTAAAGCCTCTACAAGAACTTATAATGTGTATAAGAGAATCAGCTTAGGGATGCAAAAAATTGAACCGTTTAACAGAAGCATTATCCAAGTCAAGTTGTTCTTCTAAATCTTTGGTTTTTGGAGATAGAATTAAGATTTGTTTTAAAAATATATATTTGACTCCATTAAATATGATTTGAATTTAATAAGACTTCATTTACTAGTACGATATTAAAAAAAACAATCTAAATTTTCATTTATTTACAATAGTTTCCAAAAATATCATTCATTCTAGCATATATAACAATATTTAGGTTTTGTATGGTTGTTTTTAATGTTATTAAATTGATTTGTAAATTTAATTTATATTGATTTAGATTTATTTTTAGATGAAATTGTATATGACCATTTTATTTTCTTGATATTTGATTTTTTTACGATTTACATGTATTTAAAATCCATACAAAATTAAAAAGTCATTTTATTTATATTCAAATATTATTAATAGTTTTTAATGCAAAACTTATTTAAAATTTTATTCATTTGGTTGAATCTACTTTTTTTTTACTGAGTCAAAAAAATTGTATTTAAGTCTTTTTTAAATATATCAATTTTCTATGTTAGGAAAAATATATATTTTTTAGGTGTATCATCTTTTATATTCGTATTTTCATCTAATTTATGTAGAAATGTGATTATTTTAAATTTTATTTATTAAATAAAAAATTGAATTTTGACCAAAAATAAATATAAAAAAAACAAATTGGTTGAATTAAATTTAAATTTAGTGATAAATATGTATTTTTAAAAGAAACAAAAAAATTATTTAAAAGATATAGTAAATTTTTATTTTACTTTTTTATAATTTTTTTTGTATGATCTTTTTATTTTGAATATTTAATTAATATATATGACACGATAGAAAGATATGAAAATTATTAAAGTTCAAGATAGGATTCAATCAATATACTTTAATAAAAAAAATATTTTTAAAATTAAAATTACAAATGCACAAATTTAAAACATAATTAATAAAAATAATATTTAAATACTAAAAATAAGTAAATTAAATTTTCTATTAAAAAATAATATTAATAATAAGGGATAGAAGACCAAACAAAATACATTATAGAATCAAATGGTAGTAGGAGTACCAAAAGCTTCAAAGTGAAAAAACAAAAACAAACAAAATGAGAATCCCAAAAAAACCAACAGACCACACAAATAAACTCCAAGAAAGACTTCTTTTGAGATTCTGCATGCCAATGGAGGAACAAACTAGAACTCAAGCTCACTTGACCACCAACATCAACATTCTAAATGAAACACAATACTCTCCACTTGGCCATGATTTTAATACACTATTGTTTAATCTAAATGATAGGGTTTTGAAGTCAATTCATGAATGTCAAAGAGGTCTTCTCTAAATGATTTTCCTGATGCTTATCCAGTCAAAGGCCTTCTCTGGTTCAGTCAGATCGACCCTAAGATCTCCCTGATGCTTATCCAGTTGAAGATATTCCAAGACCTTGTCCGGTTCAGTTAAATCGACCCTAAGATTTTCCTGATGCTTATCCAGTCAAAGGCCTTCTCGGGTTCAGTCAGATCGACCCTAAGATCTCCCTGATGCTTATCCAATTGAAGATATTTCAAGACCTTGTCCGGTTCAGTTAAATCGACCCTGAGATTTTCCTGATTCTTATCCAGTCAAAGGCCTCCTCTGGTTCAGTCAGATCGACCCTAAGATCTCCCTGATGCTTATCCAGTTGAAGATATTTCAAGACCTTGTCCGGTTCAGTTAAATCGACCCTAAGATTTTCCTGATTCTTATCCAGTTAAAGGCCTCCTCTGGTTCAGTCAGATCGACCCTAAGATCTCCCTGATTCTTATCCCGGTAGAAGACACCCAAGATTTTTCTCAACGAGCGTTGTTGAAGTTAAAGTCGCCCAAGGTTCTCTTACCATTCATGCTAAGGCAGTAACCATCCCCGGTTCATTCACCATCTTTCGAAGCTCCAGACTCAGCTCCTGTAACCAGTCAGGACACATCTATACCAAGCATCTAAAAATCAGCTCCTGCAACGTGTCAGGTACTCATTTTTTTCTTTTGCAGGTATGCAGGTTCTCGCTAAGGAATCTCTTACGCGATCAACATCCAGATGGCATCTATAAGCCCATCATCCTATCCAGCAATCTCCAAATGGCATCTATAAGCCCATTCCCCCTATCACACTGCTAACATGTGAGCGCAAATTTCTGGGCACTCTAGTGTCCAATCATCTTCTACCCTCGGATTACGAAAGGCACGTCAGCCAATCTGCATCCTCAGGTCTAAGAAGATTGAACAGGGGCAACTGTTGTACCCCAAAATTTGCCCTCCCATATTCTTCAAGAAATTGCCAAGCCAAGCTGCAAAATTCCCCAAGGGTTGCACAGTGCAAAAGTCTCCTATACAGTCAAAACTAGGGTTTGTGTTCTGATCAAAAAAAGGAAGTTTTCAAAGGTCCAATCAAGTCTCATATGCCTACAAATATGGTCAAGTATCCTCATATCAAGTTTCAAGGCATTCAGCACAAAATTGCACAGTCAAAACCCTAAATTGCACTACAGTCAACTGTAGGGACAAAATGGTCATTTGGCAGTCAAAAGTTCAAATTTTTGGTCAACATATCATTTTGAAGCCACAAACATCATTTGATCAATGCTTGATCATGATTCTCAAAATTTGGCTCAGAAAATCATCAAGATACAAAAGTTTCCTTATTTGGACAGTTGAAAAAGTCAACTGAAATTGACCAGGGCATAACTTTCACATGGATTATCAGAAAAATTCCATCCAAAGCTCATTTTGAAGAGAAAGACATTTCCTACAACTCATCTTCATACTTCAAGTCCAAGAAATGCTCTCACAAAAAGTTATCAAATTCAACATTATAGGTCATTTTCAAAAGTCAACAAAAAGGGACTTTAAGTCAAAGGCCATAACTTGAGATTGGTAAATAAAAATGACATGGGACCAAAGACATTGGTTAGAGGACTCAAAGACCTTTCCAAAATGTCCAAGAACATGAGAAACGCTTAAAAATTGAGCAAGTTATGCCTTGTAGAAGTTGGGAAATTTTTGGATATTTTGAAAAGTCAACATTACTTCAAATGACCTAAAATTGCTAATGGGCCCATTTTTCTTCCATGATTCATCATCCATGACATGTGCACGACCACTTGGCCCAAAGGGAAGTATTTTCTCATTTTTTATTTATTTATTTGAATTTTTATTTATATTAATTCATTTAAATCATTTAAATGTGTGAAAAATATTTAACTTGACCTAACAAATCTTTTTATACATGTTTTGCCATCAAGATTTCGTGCATATGCAAATTAGGAAAGAATTGGATTGATTGGCATGATTGAGAACAAAGAACACTTGAAAAAGATTGAAAAAAGATCCTTAACAAATCAAATCTTCAATTCATGAATACAAGAGATTTGGATCAATATTGTTGACCTAATGCACTCAGTACATAAGCATGATCATAACCCTAATGATGCTAGACAAAAAAAAACTGCGCAAGAAAGCCATTGACAACTTGAAAAAATTTGCAAAAAGTCAAAACTGTAAACACCTCTACAAGGCGATTCAGGTCTCAAGACTTGGTTCAATAGCTTCCTTGAAGGTCCCTGAACACATTCCAATCACAAACATCCATCACCACGCCAAGAATTTGTAAAATAGACATGAACTGTACAGAGAAAATTTCATAATCGTATATCATATTCCATGCATTATTTGTGAAATTTATTCATTGATTCATGTTCATTATGATGTTGTGATGCTAACCAATGCATTTAATTTGATTATTATGCTGTATATACGATTCCACCATGTTTGAATTTTAGGGTTTTGCAAGCTTCAGATTAGGGATTCTTAAAAGAGGAAAAATTAGCCTTCCAGACCCATGCCATTCTAATCAATGCATCTGGACGAAGAAGATACAACCATCGCGCTTAATTTATATGGCCTTATGGCCTATTCGTTATTTTTTCTAATGGTGCATTACAGAACGGTCCAAAAACCGTTGCTTTTGTTTTTGTATTACAGGGATGGGGAAGAAGTTGGAGTCATGGCTGCCAACGACTGGCTAGTTTGAAAACTCGCGCGCGTTACCCACTAATGTTTTGTTTTCTTTTATAATATTTATTAGTTACTTATAAATCAAACGCGTAAGTTGGCTCCACTGGCAAGCATGAAGGCTGGTAATGTTAGTGACCTGGGTTCGATCCCAGGTCTTCACTCTTTCCATTTATTTTTCTTCAATTAACAATCACGTGCAGATTCCTTGCTGAGGTACACCATGCACCTCCAAATCAGGCCTTGCCACGTTCATCTCAAGAGCAATCCAAAGGTGCAGATTGGAGAACACGGTGAATCCAAGTCAACGCATGGGTACGTTCCCAGAAAAAGTCAAAAAGGCTATACTAAATGGGCCAGAATTTCACAAACTTAACCTCCATATTGGGGCCTGAACCCCCCCTGGTTTGCAATTTTTCTCATATTTTATTTTTTCAATTATTATATTATTTTCTTTATTTGTTTTGAATTAATTAATTATTTTTACAAAATACAAAAACCTCATAAAAATCAGAAAAGATGAAAAAATATAATAAGTATTTTATTTTAATTATTTTCATAAACAAATTGCATGTAAATAAATTTAGTTTAAATTAGGGTTTTAATGTTAATTCTTTTAATAACAAAAATACAAAAAAATATAGAATTAGGTTTAAGTAATTTTTATTCCTTTTTAATTTCTCTTTTGTCACAATAACATTATTTATTTTATTTATTTTCATAATTAAAATTGTACATAAAAAAATTAGGTTTAATAAATTTTATTCCTTTTAATTTTTCTTTTTCACAATATTTTATTTTCATAATTAACATTGTACATAAAAAAGAATTAGGTTTAATTTAGGTTGAATTTTAATGCTTTCTTAATAACTTAAAAATAATTAGAATTAGGGTTTGCCTTCTATTTTAATTTTAATTTATCCCTTCTTTTTTCTATTAAATCTTAAAAAACATAAAAATACCAAAAACAAATTCTTACTTTCTTTTAATTTTTAATTCCTCATTAATTTTAATTTTGCAAAAGGGTCCAACGCCCTCGTTTCGATAATTATTTTATTTCGCATATTTATTCTACTTTGCTTAAATAATTATGTATCTCTCCCGAAGCCTTGTAACGTTTTAATTAATTTCTCGCACTTGTCAATTCCTTTAATTTCTTTATTTTCCGTCAAATCGGGTCCTGGTTAATTTTGGCGATGTGGACCCGCGCCATTTGTAATAGCTTTAGATTTACTTTTCCGCAAATATTTTTAAACTATTAAGCAAAGCATGCAAGAATGAATGGACAAATAAAATCAAGCGTAGAACACCAATAACATGACAAGACAAATACAAATGAAAACGACACACAAATCACACACCACCCCAAGGGTACGCCTCACTGTTGCCTTGCCTCGAAAGGTGATCGTCGAGTAGAGGATGTCTTAGTAAGTCCTCATGATCCGGGAACCTGGCATGAGGGTAGCTTCTAAGGTGTCTTCCCATTGCTCTGGTGATCACCATGTCCCTAACCTCGAATTGACCCGAACACCTCCAACGGTGGTGCTACCTACCTCTCAATGGTGGGATGGCATTACTTTAAAGGACATTTACACAGACGAATTTCTTAGGGTAGGTAGGTTCTCGTAGATACTTGCTCTCTTCAAAAACAAACAAAAATCTTTTCACACCGACACTTTTCAAAAGCTTTCAAAGCAATTTTTCAAACACTCTGACACAAGAGTCGAACTGAAATTTTCAAAGAAACTTTTTTAAACCCACAATTGAAAAGCAAACAAACATTTTTGAAAACACAATGAGCAAGTATCTAAGAGCCCATGGATAACCATGGATAGAAAGGGTGCTAACACCTTCCCTTCCTATAACCTACCTTCCGAACCGAGAGCAATCTCTTTAAGGAATTTTTCTGTGCTTTTGTCCTTTCCATTTGGAGAAAATAAAAGATGGTGGCGACTCTTGCTTCCGCGACATTTCGCGAACCAGCGTTAAACAGTCAGTTCCAGATCCACCGATCACAGAACTGGCGACTCTGCTGGGGACTAAACTTAAAGTGAGGTGTACCTTAGGGTTAGTTCATAACTGTGTTTTCAATTGTATTGACTTGCTTGCTTTACTATTGTGGGTTGCATGGGAGTTACATAGATCCTAACCCGGATCTGGGGATACCCTGTTTAGGTAGCATAAGCTGTGAGGGACCTGTCCGGCGTAGACCGACACGGGTGAAGCAGTGGCTACGTTGGTGTGGCACCTTGGTCTGTACCGATATCCCTTGTGTTGCAACGAGGAGAATATGGGTCTTCTAAGGAGTCATTAAGCACCAACAACCTTAGAACCTTAAATGACACAACTTGGCCATTAGAACAGTAGCAGTATGCTACGCCCATTGAGGCTAAACTCTCGTGATGGTTCTGGCCGCAAGAAAAGATTGCGATGCTGGAGTTATGACCGATTGAGGGTAGTCAATGATATTGGGATCCTCTAAGAACTCGGTTACTTTGATAGGACAGGTATGAACCAACAAACTGAAAGAGGGTAATACCTAGACCTCATGCTGGCCTAAACTCTAAGGGCTCTTTTGTGTGACTTGTGTGCCTTCGTACTTGACTATTTGCATGCTTGTTGTCTGACACTTGAGCTTCTTGCAGGTTTTGTTTGTAGTCCTTGATTAGGACTCATAACAAGGTTTACCGAGTTTCTTGCAGGTTTTGTTTATAGTCCTTAATAGGGACTCATAACAGGGTATATTAAGTTTCTTACAGGTTTTGGTTTGCAGTCCTTAATTAGGACTCATAACAAGGTTTACCGAGTTTCTTGCAGGTTTTGTTTTTTAGTCCTTAATTGGGACTCATGACAGGTTTTACTTGAGTTTCTTGCAGGTTTCTGTTTATAGTCCTTAATAAGGGCTCATAACAGGGTTTATTCATATTACCCCATGCATCATGACATCATACCATGGCATACATCCTAACCCATTTCAAAGATCTCAAGGGCTTGTGATGCAGGTCATGATGAATCAAACATCTAGCAAGGGGCAAAGAGAATTTATTTTCCTCTAGCCAAAGTTGTCAGGGGCTATGACCCACTTGATATGGTGAGCCTTTGACCCTTGGAAGAAAGACTCTCAACAAATATGAAGTTCTTTCAATCAAGCTATCGGATCCTAATTCTAACAAATTTTCTCGTTTATCCCGCGAGGTCCTTGAAAACATTACATGCATACATACACATCATTGCATAACAGGTACCCTTCTGACAGGTCACTTACCTTTCTCGTTGTTTATTTCAGCAATGGCTTCCCAACAAGATAACCAGGACCTTCTTGCTCAAGAGACTCGGTTCGGGGAAATCCTCCTGAATCTATCCAAGGGGCAGGAGGAGCTAAGGACACTTCTCATAGAGACTTTGGTCAGGAACAGCGCCGAGGATGAAAGGCTGAAATATCTGCAAACTGAAGTGGATGCATTGAAAGCCCAGGTGTTGGGGCAGGTGACTATCATCCAAGACTTAGCTCAAAGGCAAGATGAGCTCGGGGTTCTCGTCAACCAACTGCTTCGGGGTAACCAACTGGGGCAAACGTCTAAGGGTAAAAAGTCAGTCATCGTTCAACCATCTTTGAGACAAGGAGATAAGGGGAGAGCTCCTCAAATGGATTCTAGGTCACAAACTCAGCAGCAACTTCACCAGCTTCAGCCAGACAAGCCCAGGAGGCAATTCACCCAACTCAACATGTCGCTGTTTCAAGCTTTACAATGCATGTTGAGGTTGAATCTGATCACATTAAGGGCTCATCCCCGGAACCCCAACACAGCATCTCCTATCTATGATCCCAATAAGAGGTGTGCCTACCACTCTGCCAGCCCAGGACATGATACAAATGAGTGTTGGGCTCTGAAGAACAAGATCCAGGACCTGATTGATGAAGGAGCATTGGAGTTCACACAAGATGGTCAGGCTGAATTTTTCTACCATCCCTCCAAGGCTCACCATTTGAAGTGACAAGCCCTGAGATAAAAAGACTTTTGTTCATTCGAATGTTCAAGTTGTGTTGTTCTTTGATTGTTTAGACATTTATTCATGTTAAACATTGTTATTCCATTAATGCATCGCTTATGTCTATTTTGAATCAATATATTCGTATTCACTATATGCAAATTATTTTCATATTTTTTCTGATTAATAATTCTAAGCCTCTTGAGGGAGGATGACGAAAACGATACCATAATCTACAGTATGCTTTTGAACAGACCCCGCTGATGAGGTACAAGCATTGTTTCAATCCCTAAACACTGGAGTTATAAGGATGATAATCCCTCGTCAACCCCTCTGAGCCAAAGAAGTAGGAGTTTTTCTTTTCAAAATTTAAAACCCTTTATCATAACCTGGGGCAGGGTAGTTCTCTCAGTTGATCCAAGCGCATAACGAATGGCACCAAAGAGGTCCTTACAAAGCAAAGAAAGACAGTGATGGTTCCGAATAATCAATAAAGAAAGGCAGTCATTATCTTTCAAAATAAACACCCAATAAGTCAAAACCCATGAAGGAGACTTACAAAACTGGGGCATCCCGCTGACTGTAATTCCAAAAAAGGAAACAGTTCAGGCAAAAAAAGAAAGGGATAACAAAAATCAGACAAGAAAGAGGTCTTACAAACCCTCAACAAAAAAGGAATGACTGCCTATTCAAAATAAGTTATCAACATCCGAATCATCACCGGAAAATCAGAACAAAGACTCAAACAAGGTCTAACGCATGATCAACTGAGTTTAGGTTTGGAGAACATCACGAAGAGCGGGTGGGTACAAATAATTTGAGCCTTTATCCTTTGTTTCTTAAACCGTGAACCCGGCCACGTTATAACCCTTAAAAGTCCTAGCTGAAGCATGGGTTAGTTCGAAAGCATACTGTTACGAAAGGTATCCTGACTCCTTAAGGCTCACTATAAAGAAGGAGTTGACATCACGTTTTACAAACATTCACTTGTTTTATGAAAAAGAATGCATTTTTCAAAATCTTCAAGACAGACATAAGATTTGCATTTTTGATATAACATTGTTTGCATATGACTATTTGTTTGAACAGCAGGGAAATTCGCACGATAAAAGCCTAGTGAACAGAAGCACTTCCAATCAAGGGGCATGGCATGACTACTGTCCATCATCTGGGGCAGTTAAGTCAAGATTCGGAGAATCTCTCAAAGGGCCAAATAGCCTGGGGCAAACCTTTGTCGGAGTCACTTGGGGCACTCCAACAACGAATCTTGCCTGATTAAACATCTTCCGGTGGCATGGCAAAATACTTCCAACAGGGGCAACTCCCCACATTCCCTGAACATGGACATAGTCGAAAAAATACTACACAAAATCAAAGACCCGCTAGGTTGACACACCTAGGCAAAAATAAGGGCTCCCGGCGAACCAAAAGGGTTCGGGCAAAATGAAGGGATGAAACGAAAAAATCTGTACACCCGGCAAGCCGAAAACCTGAAAAGGCGGCTTGGGCAAAAATGGGTATCCCGGTGGACTGAAAACCCGAAAGGGCGGTCCAGGCAAAAGTTAGGGATCAAAGCGTACGACTATGTCCTGTCATCTTGTCACCTGCCTACCAGAAGAAGATTGGTCTATCAACAACTATCAGTACCTCACAGGTCTTCCTCTCCAATATCAGAAACAGGGGCAATAAGGAGTTGTCTAAGCAATCTAATTGTTCTATCCCACAAGATACAAGGTAGGACATAACCAGACATTTTAATCCCCAGAGAGTAAGTCAGTAGTCAGTGCATTCTTCTCCAAGCAGAGCTATCAAATCCCAAGGAAGTTGAGCATCTTCCAGCAGATCTCAACCTTCCCCAGCAGCAATGTACACATTCTTAACAAGCATCCCCGGCAGTCCTGGTCTAAAAAAAATTTTTTTTTCCCCGGCATATCAAACATTCAAAGGAATCACCTCCCCCGCAGTTCAATACTTCCCCAAGAGAGTCCAATCCAGCTCCTCCAGGAAAGTTGGAAATCCATCTCCCCAAGCGGTAAGCTTATCCCCAGTAGATTCTGGAAGCTTATCCTTCGCAGAGCATGAACGCGTCGTCCGGCTTTATTTAAAGAGTTATTTCCTCAACAGGATATAACTGGGTTATCCTCAGCCAAAAGCCACGGAAAGAGCGTCCTCGACGAAGTCTTCTTACCCCAGCGAAGTCCATCAACACTTCCTATACAACAAGGGTATCCCCAGTAAATTATTATCAACACTCAGCAAGGCATCCCTCTTCCCACAGAGTATTGCTTCCCAGCATGGTCACTAGAGTATCTTTTCTCCCCGCAGAATCTTCCATTTGCCAAGTTTATTCCGCAACGGAGTCATCTTCTCCTACCGGTATTCTTGCAGCTATCATCCCCAGCGGAAGCAAAATCTATTCTTCAACATCAGCCCAGGATATAACTTCCCGGCACCCGTCAAGGATTTACTTCCCTAGACAAAAACATACATAAGACATCACATACATCATTATAGCATGCATAGACGCATCATATCATACAAGTCTCATTTATATTGAGAACATCATTGCTTGATCCATATCATGCATTGCATATGACTGACCTTTACCTTTCAGGAAAGATCCAGTTAAGTTCTCAAGCTACATTTCAAGACCTAGACCGGTTCAGTTAAATCGACCCTAAGATTTTCCTGATGCTTATCCAGTCAAAGGCCTTCTCTGGTTCAGTCAGATCGACCCTAAGATCTCCCTGATGCTTATCCAGTTGAAGATATTTCAAGACCTTGTCCGGTTCAGTTAAATCGACCCTAAGATTTTCCTGATGCTTATCCAGTCAAAGGCCTTCTCTGGTTCAGTCAGATCGACCCTAAGATCTCCCTGATGCTTATCCAGTTGAATATTTCAAGACCTTGTCCGGTTCAGTTAAATCAACCCTAAGATTTTCCTGATGCTTATCCAGTCAAAGGCCTTCTCTGGTTCAGTCAGATCGACCCTAAGATTTCCCTGATGCTTATCCAGTTGAAGATATTTCAAGACCTTGTCCGGTTCAGTTAAATCGACCCTAAGATTTTCCTGATGCTTATCCAGTCAAAGGCCTTCTCTGGTTCAGTCAGATCGACCCTAAGATCTCCCTGATGCTTATCCAGTTGAAGATATTCCAAGACCTTGTCCGGTTCAGTTAAATCGACCCTAAGATTTTCCTGATGCTTATCCAGTCAAAGGCCTTCTCGGGTTCAGTCAGATCGACCCTAAGATCTCCCTGATGCTTATCCAATTGAAGATATTTCAAGACCTTTTCCGGTTCAGTTAAATCGACCCTGAGATTTTCCTGATTCTTATCCAGTCAAAGGCCTCCTCTGGTTCAATCAGATCGACCCTAAGATCTCCCTGATGCTTATCCAGTTGAAGATATTTCAAGACCTTGTCCGGTTCAGTTAAATCGACCCTAAGATTTTCCTGATTCTTATCCAGTCAAAGGCCTCCTCTGGTTCAGTCAGATCGACCCTAAGATCTCCCTGATTCTTATCCCGGTAGAAGACACCCAAGATTTTTCTCAACGAGCGTTGTTGAAGTTAAAGTCGCCCAAGGTTCTCTTACCATTCATGCTAAGGCAGTAACCATCCCCGGTTCATTCACCATCTTTCGAAGCTCCAGACTCAGCTCCTGTAACCAGTCAGGACACATCTATACCAAGCATCTAAAAATCAGCTCCTGCAACGTGTCAGGTACTCATTTTTTTCTTTTGCAGGTATGCAGGTTCTCGCTAAGGAATCTCTTACGCGATCAACATCCAGATGGCATCTATAAGCCCATCATCCTATCCAGCAATCTCCAAATGGCATCTATAAGCCCATTCCCCCTATCACACTGCTAACATGTGAGCGCAAATTTCTGGGCACTCTAGTGTTCAATCATCTTCTACCCTCGGATTACGAAAGGCACGTCAGCCAATCTGCATCCTCAGGTCTAAGAAGATTGAACAGGGGCAACTGTTGTACCCCAAAATTTTCCCTCCCATATTCTTCAAGAAATTGCCAAGCCAAGCTGCAAAATTCCCCAAGGGTTGCACAGTGCAAAAGTCTCCTATACAGTCAAAACTAGGGTTTGTGTTCTGATCAAGAAAAGGAAGTTTTCAAAGGTCCAATCAAGTCTCATATGCCTACAAATATGGTCAAGTATCCTCATATCAAGTTTCAAGGCATTCAGCACAAAATTGCACAGTCAAAACCCTAAATTGCACTACAGTCAACTGTAGGGGCAAAATGGTCATTTGGCAGTCAAAAGTTCTAATTTTTGGTCAACATATCATTTTGAAGCCACAAACATCATTTGATCAATTCTTGATCATGATTCTCAAAATTTGGCTCAGAAAATCATCAAGATACAAAAGTTTCCTTATTTGGACAGCTGAAAAAGTCAACTGAAATTGACCAGGGCATAACTTTCACATGGATTATCAGAAAAATTCCATCCAAAGCTCATTTTGAAGAGAAAGACATTTCCTACAACTCATCTTCATACTTCAAGTCCAAGAAATTCTCTCACAAAAAGTTATCAAATTCAACATTATAGGTCATTTTCAAAAGTCAACAAAAAGGGACTTTAAGTCAAAGGCCATAACTTGAGATTGGTAAATCAAAATGACATGGGACCAAAGACATTGGTTAGAGGACTCAAAGACCTTTCCAAAATGTCCAAGAACATGAGAAACGCTTAAATATTGAGCAAGTTATGCCTTGTAGAAGTTGGGAAATTTTTGGATATTTTGAAAAGTCAACATTACTTCAAATGACCTAAAATTGCTAATGGGCCCATTTTTCTTCCATGATTCATCATCCATGACATGTGCACGACCACTTGGCCCAAAGGGAAGTATTTTCTCATTTTTTATTTATTTATTTGAATTTTTATTTATATTAATTCATTTAAATCATTTAAATGTGTGAAAAATATTTAACTTGACCTAACAAATCTTTTTATACATGTTTTGCCATCAAGATTTCGTGCATATGCAAATTAGGAAAGAATTGGATTGATTGGCATGATTGAGAACAAAGAACACTTGAAAAAGATTGAAAAAGATCCTTAACAAATCAAATCTTCAATTCATGAATACAAGAGATTTGGATCAATATTGTTGACCTAATGCACTCAGTACATAAGCATGATCATAACCCTAATGATGCTAGACAAAAAAAAAACTGCGCAAGAAAGCCATTGACAACTTGAAAAAATTTGCAAAAAGTCAAAACTGTAAACACCTCTACAAGGCGATTCAGGTCTCAAGACTTGGTTCAATAGCTTCCTTGAAGGTCCCTGAACACATTCCAATCACAAACATCCATCACCACGCCAAGAATTGGTAAAATAGACATGAACTGTACAGAGAAAATTTCATAATCGTATATCATATTCCATGCATTATTTGTGAAATTTATTCATTGATTCATGTTCATTATGATGTTGTGATGCTAACCAATGCATTTAATTTGATTATTATGCTGTATATACGATTCCACCATGTTTGAATTTTAGGGTTTTGCAAGCTTCAGATTAGGGATTCTTAAAAGAGGAAAAATTAGCCTTCCAGACCCATGCCATTCTAATCAATGCATCTGGACGAAGAAGATACAACCATCGCGCTTAATTTATATGGCCTTATTGCCTATTCGTTATTTTTTCTAATGGTGCATTACAGAACGGTCCAAAAACCGTTGCTTTTGTTTTTGTATTACAGGGATGGGGAAGAAGTTGGAGTCGTGGCTGCCAACGACTGGCTAGTTTGAAAACTCGCGCGCGTTACCCACTAATGTTTTGTTTTCTTTTATAATATTTATTAGTTACTTATAAATCAAACGCGTAAGTTGGCTCCACTGGCAAGCATGAAGGCTGGTAATGTTAGTGACCTGGGTTCGATCCCAGGTCTTCACTCTTTCCATTTATTTTTCTTCAATTAACAATCACGTGCAGATTCCTTGCTGAGGTACACCATGCACCTCCAAATCAGGCCTTGCCACGTTCATCTCAAGAGCAATCCAAAGGTGCAGATTGGAGAACACGGTGAATCCAAGTCAACGCATGGGTACGTTCCCAGAAAAAGTCAAAAAGGCTATACTAAATGGGCCAGAATTTCACAAACTTAACCTCCATATTGGGGCCTGAACCCCCCCTGGTTTGCAATTTTTCTCATATTTTATTTTTTCAATTATTATATTATTTTCTTTATTTGTTTTGAATTAATTAATTATTTTTACAAAATACAAAAACCTCATAAAAATCAGAAAAGATGAAAAAATATAATAAGTATTTTATTTTAATTATTTTCATAAACAAATTGCATGTAAATAAATTTAGTTTAAATTAGGGTTTTAATGTTAATTCTTTTAATAACAAAAATACAAAAAAATATAGAATTAGGTTTAAGTAATTTTTATTCCTTTTTAATTTCTCTTTTGTCACAATAACATTATTTATTTTATTTATTTTCATAATTAAAATTGTACATAAAAAAATTAGGTTTAATAAATTTTATTCCTTTTAATTTTTCTTTTTCACAATATTTTATTTTCATAATTAACATTGTACATAAAAAAGAATTAGGTTTAATTTAGGTTGAATTTTAATGCTTTCTTAATAACTTAAAAATAATTAGAATTAGGGTTTGCCTTCTATTTTAATTTTAATTTATCCCTTCTTTTTTCTATTAAATCTTAAAAAACATAAAAATACCAAAAACAAATTCTTACTTTCTTTTAATTTTTAATTCCTCATTAATTTTAATTTTGCAAAAGGGTCCAACGCCCTCGTTTCGATAATTCTTTTATTTCGCATATTTATTCTACTTTGCTTAAATAATTATGTATCTCTCCCGAAGCCTTGTAACGTTTTAATTAATTTCTCGCACTTGTCAATTCCTTTAATTTCTTTATTTTCCGTCAAATCGGGTCCTGGTTAATTTTGGCGATGTGGACCCGCGCCATTTGTAATAGCTTTAGATTTACTTTTTCGCAAATATTTTTAAACTATTAAGCAAAGCATGCAAGAATGAATGGACAAATAAAATCAAGCGTAGAACACCAATAACATGACAAGACAAATACAAATGAAAACGACACACAAATCACACACCACCCCTAGGGTACGCCTCACTGTTGCCTTTCCTCGAAAGGTGATCGTCGAGTAGAGGATGTCTTAGTAAGTCCTCATGATCCGGGAACCTGGCATGAGGGTAGCTTCTAAGGTGTCTTCCCATTGCTCTGGTGATCACCATGTCCCTAACCTCGAATTGACCCGAACACCTCCAACGGTGGTGCTACCTACCTCTCAATGGTGGGATGGCATTACTTTAAAGGACATTTACACAGACGAATTCCTTAGGGTAGGTAGGTTCTCGTAGATACTTGCTCTCTTCAAAAACAAACAAAAATCTTTTCACACCGACACTTTTTAAAAGCTTTCAAAGCAATTTTTCAAACACTCTGACACAAGAGTCGAACTGAAATTTTCAAAGAAACTTTTTTAAACCCACAATTGAAAAGCAAACAAACATTTTTGAAAACACAATGAGCAAGTATCTAAGAGCCCATGGATAACCATGGATAGAAAGGGTGCTAACACCTTCCCTTCCTATAACCTACCTCCCGAACCGAGAGCAATCTCTTTAAGGAATTTTTCTGTGCTTTTGTCCTTTCCATTTGGAGAAAATAAAAGACGGTGGCGACTCTTGCTTCCGCGACATTTCGCGAACCAGCGTTAAACAGTCAGTTCCAGATCCACCGATCACAGTAAGCAACAAGGAGAAGAGGAAAAAGCAAGCCAGGCAACAAATACAAGGCAAAGAAGGACACAAAGTACCGTGGATAGCTCAGCCCCATTTCCCTTCGCTCTCATCCGCCATAGCGCCTCACAATCTTCTCCTTTCCTCGTCCCCAAGGTTAAAGGTAGGATTTTTCTGCTCATTCTGCTCACATTTCATGCGAAAAACGTAATAATAATCATGAATCAAACCATGAGGTTTTAAATCGTACATTTGTGTTAAAGACCTAAAAAATGCAAAGGCGAAATCGTTACCTATTCCACGAATTAGCTTGATCCAACCATGGAGAGGGAAGGAATCAGAGGAGGCGCTGGTGGCTAGGTAAGGAGAGACGATAGCTAGACGCTTGGCCGGAGAAGATGAAGACAAAACCACGAACGACGCTGTAAACCCTAAGCCCTTTCATCCAAATGAAGCATAAACGTTGCTACCCTAAAACATTCATAAACCCACTTGGGCCTTGCCCCTTTCTGAAATACCTAAGCCCAAACTAATCTCCATTTGTCACCCCCCACCAAGCCCATTCATTTCTTTTACTAACATCTTTTCTATCCTTTTTATTACTTTAACTAATATATTTTACATTAATTAACCACTTTTTATAACTTACTTAATACTAATTTCATTTTATTTTTACACTAACAATACTCTTTTATATATAGCATAATTAAATTTTATATAGAAACTTATAAAAATAATATTTTTCTCTATAATTAAACTTACACTTTCTTTAAAATTTTATACGTGGAATATTAATTTTTCTTAAGATAAATACTTTTCTTTTTTTCAAGATATTATTTTTGTACATAACACAAATAATACATAATTTAATTAAAATTTAAAACATTTAATTAAAATATTCTTTTTGTACATATTAAAGAAATACACAAGATTACAAAAATTAAATAAAGAAAATATTTAATTCTCACCATTAGGTTAACAATACTTAATAACACATTTAAATTCGCATCTCAAACCTGTAAATAAATTACATACACATATACACTTACACTTACACCTACACAATACATTTCACATTATACACTTGATACACATGTACAATTACTATTCTTATACCTTGCTATACATTGTTTACATTTTTATCGCAATTCGATTTGGTTGTAAATTATTGGACACTACATTCCTAAAGTCTCATCCCCATTTGTGAATTTGTACCCCCACTCCCGGATACTATTTGTAATAGCGTAGACTTTAAATTCCCGCAATTTACCGCTTTCGAATTATACCATGGTTAGACTTAGGGTTTTTATGTACATAAAATCAAACGCTAGATAACCTAATACAAAAACAAATGCATGAAATCAATACACAATCACACTTGCACCCCCTAGGGTAATCCCACACGTTGCCTTCCAAAATGGGCCATGCTTGCACGTTGAGTATCTTTGGCAAAACGAATTCAAAATGATCATAAGTCCCTCGATGACGCTTTCGAAAGTCGCCTATCAAAATGATCAAGTCCCTTCAAGCAAATTGGCAAAGACACTTGGCACAATTGCATTCATGGTCCATACAATGACCCGCGCCCGTCCCGTTAAACATCCTAAACGCAAGATTGTCCATCAAATTCAATGGTGGAACAAAATTGTTAAAAAAGGGTTGAAAACATAGAGAAAACCTTTGAGTACAATAGGGGTAGACAAAACTCTTAGTTACTTGAGATCAACTTGCAAAAACACTTGCCTTCTTTTCAAAAACCACACTTCACAAACACTTTCAAAACAAACTCTCAAAAACATTTGAACATCTTTTCGAAAAGATCCATACTTTTGTAAAACACTCAAACACGAGTCGAATACATTGGTTGCCTAAGACAAGGCATCTCTTCAAAAACATTTTCAAAACGCACACACATACACCACAATTTCAAGCAATCGAAAATCAAGGCAAGTGATCTAAAAACTAAGTAACTAAGAGCCCATGGATAACCATGGATGAAAAGGGTGCTAACACCTTCCCTTTTCATAATCTACCCCCCGAACCCACGAAATATCTCAAAAGGTTTTTGTTGTGCTTTTTAACCTTTCCTTTAGGATAAAATAAAAAGTCGGTGGCGACTCTTGCTCAACCGAACAAGTGAGAATACAAACGCAAACCTCAAGTCAGTTCTCCCACCGTATCACAGAACTGGCGACTCTGCTGGGGATAAACTTAAAAGTGGGGTTACCTTAGGGTTTAGAGCACCTTTACTTTCTTTCTTTGATTGACTTGATTGCTTTATCTTTTGGGTTCTTGTTTGGGTTTGTTGTAAATCCTACTCCCGGATTTGGGGCACCTTCTTAGGTAAATAGCAAAAAAACTGTGAGGGAACTGTGCGGGGTATACCGATATGGTTGAAGCAGTAAGCTATGTTAGTGTGACATATTTGTGAGTACCGGTAACCCTTGAGTTCAATCAAGGAGAGTACGGGGCCTCTGAGTGATGTCGTGAAGCACTAACGAACTTTTAGAACCTTAATTGACCATCCTAGCCTTTTTAGGGGTAGTGAGATGATCGACTTTGGTGCAGTCCGAAGTTGGTAGATACTCGATACTACACTCGTTTGAGGGTTGTTTTCTTGGAATATTTTGGTCGCCAGTAAGTGGCTAAACCGAAACGATGAACACAGAAAACAATCCAATGATATTGAGCTCCTTAGAACCCGGTTTCTATTTTAGGACAGGATGAGCCAACTAACTTCAAGAGGGTATTTACCTACAACCCCATGCAAGCCTAAACCTAAGGACTTGTTTGCTTTGTGTGAATATGATTACCTGTATATACACTTACTTGCTTGTGCATACATGTACATAACATCATGACATCATACCATAGCATTTTCAATAACCTTTTCAAGGATCTCGAGGGTTCTTTTGATGCAGGGTTACGTTGAACCAGACGTCTACCAAGGGGCAAGAGGTTTCTCCTCTAACCAGTGCCAACCAAAGATCAAGTGCAACAACTTGAATCAGTGGCTATGACCCACTTGACATGGTGAGCTTGATTCTCGTGGAAAGACATCCACCGATACAAAGTTCTCCAATCAAAGATCAAGTGCAACAACTTGAATCAGTGGCTATGACCCACTCGACATGGTGAGCTTGATTCTCGTGGAAAGACATCCACCAGTGCATAGTTCTCCAATCAAAGTTCAAGTGCAACAACTTGAATCAGTGGCTATGACCCACTTGACATGGTGAGCTTGATTCTCGTGGAAAGACATCCACCAGTGCATAGTTCTCCAATCAAAGATCAAGTGCAACAACTTGAATCAGTGGCTATGACCCACTTGACATGGTGAGCTTGATTCTCGTGGAAAGACATCCACAAAGGCAGAGTTCTCCGATCAAAGTTCAGCCTCTAACATTCTCTTGTGTTTACCCCAAGAGATCCTTGAAAACATTGCATATATATCACACATTTCATTGCATAACAGGTTTCTCCCATACAGGTCTCCTTATTCTTCCTACTGTTTATTTCAGTAAGATGGATATAGAACAAACAGTGAAAGATCTTCAAGCTCAAAATGCTCAATTCCAACAAATGTTGGTGGCTATGGGTAAAGGGCAAGAGGATCTGACAGCTCTTCTTCTCGAAGATAAGAAGAAGAAGTCCAAGAAGGCAGTCCGCATCCTGAACTTGAGGAGAAGACCTAAGACCCAAGACCTTGCAACTCTATCCAATACAGGAGGTAGTCTTGAAGAAGACCACAATGTGGAGATTGTTGAAGAGGAAGCTGACTACTCTGAAGAACAATATCCTCTCGTTGATGACAAGTACAAAGAGTTGGAGGATCGCCTCAGTGCTATGGAGATCCAACAAATACCTGGCTTGGATCTAGGAGACATGGGCCTAGTTCCTGGATTGGTCATCCCTTCAAAGTTCAAAGTTCCTACCGTTGCTCTATACGACGGAGTTTCTTGTCCTAAGATGCATCTAAGGTCTTATGTCCGCAAGATTCAACCATACACAGCTGATAAGAGGCTTTGGATCCATTTCTTCCAAGAAAGTCTAGTAGGAGCTCAACTCGAGTGGTTCTATCAATTGGAGAGTTCTCGCATCCACACCTGGGAAGATCTAGCCAGGGCTTTTTACGAACAGTATCAGTACAATGCTGATCTCGCACCAACTCGTGTGCAGTTGCAGAACATGACCATGGGTTCTGACGAGAGCTTCAAAGGGTATGCTCAAAAATGGAGAGATCTGGCTGGTAGGGTGCAACCCCCTTTAACTGACAGAGAGCTGATTGACATCTTCATGGGAACTTTGACAGGGCCTTTCTTCAATCACTTAATCGGAAGCTCCTCAGCCGGATTCACTGAGTTGATACTGACCGGCGAAAGGGTCGAAGCTGGCATCAAAAGTGGAAAGATCCAAGGAGCTACAACCTCCGATGCTCAGATAACTCCCTACAACAGAAAGAAAGAGTCCAATGCTGCGAACAGTCAAAGGAGTCATCATGATCAACATGTAGGGGCAGTCGTGATCTCTAACCCTACACTTGCTCAGCAAAGACAGGGGCATCAGCATAAGGAGGTCGCACCTAAGAGGCAATTCACCAAGATCAACATGTCACTGTCTCAAGCACTGCAACACTTGTTGAAGAGGGATCTGATTACATTGAGGGCTCCTCTCCGGAACCCAAACACTTATGCTCCTACTTATCACCCCAATGAAAGATGTGAATACCACTCTGATAGCCCGGAGCATGATACCAACAACTGTTGGCCTCTGAAGAACAAGATCCAAGACATGATCGACGCCAAGGAGATTGAGTTTGGTTCCCCAGAGACCCTAGCATGATCACTCCTCCTATGCCAAATCATTGAGATTGCTTTTTGTTTCGTTCGAATTTTCAAGTTGTAACTTCTTGTATTATTCAAACAATTATCTTTTAAATGTCAAACTCTGTTTCATTAATGCATTGCATATGTTTGTCTTGAATTCATTCGCTTTCATTACTCTTATGCTTTCTTTTCGACATTTAACTCTTGATAAAAAGCTGCAAGCCTTTAGAGGGAGGATGATGAAACAATACCATAATCTCATACAGTATGCTTTTGAACAGACCTTGCTGATGATGTACAGGCGTTTCTTTCAATTCCCAAACACTGGAGTTATAAGGAAGATAATCCCTAGTCAACCCCTTCGAGCCAAAGAAGTAGGAGTTTTCTGTTCTAAACGATCAAAACCTTTGATATAAACCCGGGGCAGGGTAGTATCTCAGTTAATTCAAGAGAAACGCGCATTGAAGTCGCAAACTCTCAGTTCGTAATACAACGAACGACGTCAAAGAAAAAGAAAAGAATTCCTTTGGAATCAAAAGACAAGGGTGGTTCCCTATCACATAGGCAGTCAATCTCTCAAAAGAGAAAAGCCCATTAAGCCAAAACCTGTAAAGGAGGCTTAAGAAAGCTGGGGCATCCCGCTGACTGTAATCTCGAAAATGGGAACAGACAGGCAAAAGTTAGGGATAACAAATCAAAATCAAAATAGTGAGGTCATTACAAATCCTCAACAACATGAAAAAATGTTGCAAAAGAAAAAAGGAGATGATGGCTGTCTCCCAATTCAATTGGTGAACCATCACCCAAAAGTCGTTCCAAACTCAAAACAGAGTGCGACGCACAATTGATTGAGCTTAGGGTTGAAGAACATCACGAAGAGCGGGTGGGTACAAATATACTTTGAGCCTTTATCCTTTGTTTCTTAAAACCGTGAACCAGGCCACGTTACAACCCTGCAAAAGTCCTAATTGAAGAATGGGTTAGTTCGAAAGCATACTGTTACAGAAGGTATCCTGACTCCTGTAAGGCTTTGCTCTAAATCTTGCGTTGATTTGTCTTATAAAAAGTTTTCTGCTAAAAAACGCATTTTGCAAAACTTCGAGACAAACATAACTTTGCATTGCTTGAATATCACTGTCTGCATTTGGCTTTTTGTTTGACAGCGAAGAATTTCATACAGCGAATGTTCGGAGGAACGAAAACTCTCTCAGTGAACAAAATCACTTCAAAAGGATGACACTTCCATTGCGAATCTCCTATCAACAAGGAGCATGACATGTCACCATCCAATTAACCTGGGGCAGTCCAGTCAAGGTCCAACAGATCTTTCAAAGTTCAATTAACCTGGGGCAGTCCAGTCAAGGTTCAACAGATCTTTCAAAGTTCAGTTAACCCGGGGTAGTCCAGTCAAGATTTCAAGAAATCTCTCAATCTGCAGAGTAATCTGATTCAAGACTCCTTCATCACCACTTGGGGCATTCGAATGTCAAAAGTGTTCAACAAATCCCTCATCACCTCAGAAGATTGATATAGTTCAAGATGTGACCCAGAGATGGCGACATTCTATAACTTATTCAAGATTTCCTTCTAGAAATAGTTCAGATGTGACCCTGATTCGGCGACATTCCGTAACTTACTCAAGATTTCCTTCTAGAAATAGTTCAGATGTGACCCTGATTCGGCGACATTCCGTAACTTATTCAAGATTTTCCTTCTAGATATAGTTCAAGATGTGACCCAGAGATGGCGACATTCTATAACTCATTCAGACTTCCTTCTAGATATAGTTCAAGATGTGACCCAGAGATGGCGACATTCTATAACTCATTCAGACTTCCTTCCAGATATAGTTTCAGATGTGACCCAGAGATGGCAACATTCTATAACTTATTCAGACTTCCTTCAAGATATAGTTCAAGATGTGACCCAGAGATGGCGACATTCTATAACTCATTCAGACTTCCTTCAAGATATAGTTCAAGATGTGACCCTGATTCGGCGACATTCTATAACTTATTCAAGATTTCCTTCTAGAAATAGTTCAGATGTGACCCTGATTCGGCGACATTCCATAACTTATTCAAGATTTCCTTCTAGAAATAGTTCAGATGTGACCCTGATTCGGCGACATTCCATAACTTATTCAAGATTTTCATTCCAGATATAGTTCCAGATGTGACCCTGATTCGGCGACATTCCGTAACTTATTCAAGATTTCCATCCAGATATAGTTCAAGATGTGACCCAAGATTTGGCGACATTCTATAACTCATTCAAACTTGCATCCAGATATAGTTCAAGATGTGACCCAAGTTTGGCGACATTCTATAACTCATTCAGATTTTCACTCCAGATATAGTTCAAGATATGACCCAAGTTTGGCGACATTCTATAACTCATTCAGATTCGCTTCCAGATATAGTTCAAGATGTGACCCAAGATTTTGGCGACATTCTATAACTTATCCAAGCCTGCTTCCAGAAATAGTTCAGATGTGACCCAGAGATGGCGACGTTCAGTAACTTATTCCAGACCAACACCTGCAGCAATCAGAGGACTCTCGCAATCCCCAACCAGAGAACCTTCCAGAAGCTAACTCCCCTCAGAGTCAAGTTTCATTATCCCCAGCGAAGCTAAAACTTCCAGCTATCAATCCCAAAGCAGATTGAAGACTCTCATTCTCAGTTCCCCACAAAATATTCGAATATTCTCCGGTGAAGATCTCCTCAAGACAGGATTCCCCAGTAGATTGGCATACAACCCAAGCTTCTGATTTCCACAGCAGCAGCCAAAGAATTATTTTCCCCGGCAGCAGTCAAGATTCTTTTATCTTCATCCATCCAGGATTCATTTATCCTCAGCAAGATAGCTCATCAGCTTACATGCGCATTCATCGCATTCATGTCATAAACATTGATGTCACATACATTGCATCATGCATCATAACATTGCATACAACTAACCCTTTACCTTTTCAGGAAAGATCAGTCGACAGACAAAGATCATCTCCCGAGATTCATCCAGAAATAGTTCAGATGTGACCCAGACACGGCGACATTCTGATACTTATTCCAAATTCACTCAGAGACAGTTCAGATGTGACCCAGACATGGCGACATTCTGATACTTATTCCAGGTTCACTCAGAGACCGTTCAGATGTGATCCAGACACGGCGACATTCTGATGCTTGTGCCAGGTTCTTCCAGATGGCATCTATAAGCCCATCCTCCTACCAGCAATTACCAAATGGCATCTTTAAGCCCATTCTTAGATGGCATCTCTAAGCCCATCCCCCGACAAGATTCTATCGCATCAGATGGCATCTTTAAGCCCATCACCAAATGGCATCTTTAAGCCCATTCCCTCTACCATCACATCACCGAGTGCAAATTTTAGGGCACTCTAGTGTCCAATCTTCTTTTACCTTCGAGTCGCAAAAGGCAAACTTGCCAATCTAACTCTTCAGGTTCAAGAAGATTGAACAGGGGCAACTGTTGTACCCCAAAATTTGCCCTCGCATTTTTCCACAAGAAATCACAGCTTTAGGCGTTTCCTGATTTTTCAAACTGGCTCAAGAATCGGTCAAACAGACTTTTCTCGTCAGTCAGACACAATTAGGGTTTTACTGATTTTCAGGGCTCTAGAATGTTTCAAACAGTTGGTTTAGGGTTTTGGTTGATTTTGGATCAACTTCGATCAGGCGAACGCTTCTTTGGCATTTAATCAGGAATTAGGTTTGTTCATGCGCGGTTCCTCAGAAAGATTTAATTCTACGGTGCTTTGCAAGATATTCCGAGATTTGGATTGAATTCGCATTTGTTTGACTGAATCAGTAAAAGGTTGCATTGGGTTTGAATTTGCAATGTTTGATTAAAGTCAAGGGAAAAGGCGTCTGGGCAATTGCTGTGATTGACTATTGTTTTGCTCTGGATGTTTGAAACGCCAGGTTTAACTGATCAAATGCTGAAGCATTGTTTATTTAATTATTTATTATTCTAAGATTAAATGATTGGAATTTATTTTCAATTATTATAATTAAAGAATTATAAATAATAAAACGAACAATTAAAAAAAGAGGAAAAGAATTAATTGGATAAAGAAACCTTTTATTTATTTTTAAATTATTTGTACAATTGTTTTGTTTACAAATTGTTTAGAACAATGATTTTACATTTATTTAAATTTAAATAAAAAACTATCCTAAATATTTTTCTAAATCTTCAATTCTTCATCTTCTATCCCTTGCTCCAGTGATCCATGGAATTTTATCTGCAAAACAAAGAACAAAAGAAAAATCAGAAGCAGATAAATAAATAAGAGACAGACAATTAATTTGGACTCATCATTAAAAGCAACGACCGGGATCAGTTAGCCCTCTCTGCAAATCACGGGATTTCTCCCGGTTCACAAAGAAGGGTGAAAATGTTTGCAAATTAAATATGAATGCACAAAGTTAAAATTGCACATTTCGAATTGTCAAAACTGCATAGTTTAAAAGCAAGACAGCATATGAAAATAACCAAAGTCCAAGTTACAAACTGAATTGCCAAACAAAGCCCAAATTCAAACTTTCTGCCAAAAAGCTGTCAAAAGGGATATGGCAAGATATCAAACAAGTACAAAAGGCCATCAATGCTGTCAAGAAGCAGAAAGTATGGAAAAGAAGACATAAAGTGCAGAGGAAACATGTATTGCAAGCAAGCATCAAAGCATCATTTCCCTAGGCCATTGCTTTTTCAGTTAGAAGTACAAACATAAACAGTTTTTAATGTTTTTTAGTTGTACTGGAGAGAGAAGAAGAGAAAAAGAGCAGGCTTACTGGCTTTGAGGCTTGAGAAAGAGAAATATAAAACAAACTGCTAACACAGTAGAAAGGGGGGCATAAACCACAAAACTGTAAGATAAAACAAAATATACAAAAACTGCACCAGTCTCTAAACCACAAACTGTCAAAAAGCCCTCCAGACCCAAAACCTGCATAAGCTTTTAACCTGCACCAAACTGAAGCCAAGCTTCAGAACCAGAAAAAGCCTAAGACAGCATCAAGCCTTACTACTCAAAAGGCCTACCTTGTCCAAGCCAAAAACATGAACTCACAACCTGCATAAACCTTGATACAAACTGTTAAGCCTAAACTGATAAACCAAAACCAGTAAGGCCATAGCCTGCCCTTTCAAGCTTAACAACCAAAACCCTGTCAAAACCTTTCAAGTTCAAACACCAGAACCTTAATCCTTGTCAAAACCATTAACAAACATAAACAAAAGCAAAACAGTCCAGTCTAAACCCTGCCTGAGTTTTTCAAACCTTACCATTCAAATCCTGTCAAGCCTCAAACAACACAAACAACCCTGCCTGAAGCCTCACCAAAGCTCAAACCAGTAAACCAAAGATAAACTGTCAAATGATCCAGGCCACAACCTAAAAACCTGTCAAGGCCTAACCTGGAGCAGAACCCCCAAGGCCATAACCTGTAAGTTCACATAAACCCCCCAAAAAAAAGCTATCAACTTGTTTTAAAACCTGAATCGTAACCAAGCCACAAGCCCTCAGAGATACTCATCATAGGGCTAAAGAATCAAATATACTCAAAATCATACAACGGTCAAGCATACAAGGCAGGCAACTCAAAGCCAAACATATCCACCAGCACAAGGCAAACGCACTCAAGGCAATACAGGGTAAGACTACGAGCCCTCAGAGTTTTTCCTCATCACAGGGCGTTCATTCAAGGCAACAGATCAGACCCAACAATACTCAAACACAAGGCATCAAGCTAGGCATCAGGGCGACAAGAAGAAGAAGATCAAGGATACAGATAATTGTCATCTCAGATATCAAGCATATTTAACATACAGTAAGCAACAAGGAGAAGAGGAAAAAGCAAGCCAGGCAACAAATACAAGGCAAAGAAGGACACAGAGTACCGTGGATAGCTCAGCCCCATTTCCCTTCGCTCTCAGCCGCCATAGCGCCTCACAATCTTCTCCTTTCCTCGTCCCCAAGGTTAAAGGTAGGATTTTTCTGCTCATTCTGCTCACATTTCATGCGAAAAACGTAATAATAATCATGAATCAAACCATGAGGTTTTAAATCGGACATTTGTGTTAAAGACCTAAAAAATGCAAAGGCGAAATCGTTACCTATTCCACGAATTAGCTTGATCCAACCATGGAGAGGGAAGGAATCAGAGGAGGCGCTGGTGGCTAGGCAAGGAGAGACGATAGCTAGACGCTTGGCCGGAGAAGATGAAGACAAAACCACGAACGGCGCTGTAAACCCTAAGCCCTTTCATCCAAATGAAGCATAAACGTTGCTACCCTAAAACATTCATAAACCCACTTGGGCCTTGCCCCTTTCTGAAATACCTAAGCCCAAACTAATCTCCATTTGGCACCCCCCACCAAGCCCATTCATTTCTTTTACTAACATCTTTTCTATCCTTTTTATTACTTTAACTAATATATTTTACATTAATTAACCACTTTTTATAACTTACTTAATACTAATTTCATTTTATTTTTACACTAACAATACTCTTTTATATATAGCATAATTAAATTTTATATAGAAACTTATAAAAATAATATTTTTCTCTATAATTAAACTTACACTTTCTTTAAAATTTTATACATGGAATATTATTTTTTCTTAAGATAAATACTTTTCTTTTTTTCAAGATATTATTTTTGTACATAACACAAATAATACATAATTTAATTAAAATTTAAAACATTTAATTAAAATATTCTTTTTGTACATATTAAAGAAATACACAAGATTACAAAAATTAAATAAAGAAAATATTTAATTCTCACCATTAGGTTAACAATACTTAATAACACATTTAAATTCACATCTCAAACCTGTAAATAAATTACATACACATATACACTTACACTTACACCTACACAATACATTTCACATTATACACTTGATACACATGTACAATTACTATTCTTATACCTTGCTATACATTGTTTACATTTTTATCGCAATTCGATTTGGTTGTAAATTATTGGACACTACATTCCTAAAGTCTCATCCCCATTTGTGAATTTGTACCCCCACTCCCGGATACTATTTGTAATAGCGTAGACTTTAAATTCCCGCAATTTACCGCTTTCGAATTATACCATGGTTAGACCTAGGGTTTGTATGTACATAAAATCAAATGCTAGATAACCTAATACAAAAACAAATGCATGAAATCAATACACAATCACACTTGCACCCCCTAGGGTAATCCCACACGTTGCCTTCCAAAATGGGACATGCTTGCACGTTGAGTATCTTTGGCAAAACGAATTCAAAATGATCATAAGTCCCTCGATGACGCTTTCGAAAGTCGCCTATCAAAATGATCAAGTCCCTTCAAGCAAATTGCCAAAGACACTTGACACCATTGCATTCATGGTCCATACGATGACCCGCGCCCGTCCCGTTAAACATCCTAAACACAAGATTGTCCATCAAATTCAATGGTGGAACAAAATTGTTAAAAAAGGGTTGAAAACATAGAGAAAACCTTTGAGTACAATAGGGGTAGACAAAACTCTTAGTTACTTGAGATCAACTTGCAAAAACACTTGCCTTCTTTTCAAAAACCACACTTAACAAACACTTTCAAAACAAACTCTCAAAAACATTTGAACATCTTTTCGAAAAGATCTACACTTTTGTAAAACACTCAAACACGAGTCGAATACATTGGTTGCCTAAGACAAGGCATCTCTTCAAAAACATTTTCAAAACGCACACACATACACCACAATTTCAAGCAATCGAAAATCAAGGCAAGTGATCTAAAAAACCAAGTAACTAAGAGCCCATGGATAACCATGGATGAAAAGGGTGCTAACACCTTCCTTTTTCATAATCTACCCCCCGAACCCACGAAATATCTCAAAAGGTTTTTGCTGTACTTGTTAACCTTTCCTTTAGGATAAAATAAAAAGTCGGTGGCGACTCTTGCTCAACCGAACAAGTGCGAATACAAACGCAAACCTCAAGTCAGTTCTCCCACCGTATCACAGTGTTGAATCGGAGTTTAAACAACAATCTAACTCATCTTCTGTGCTTCTTACATCAGAACTTCCATGCAAAACAAAATACTTATTTAGGGAGCATAATTGTTCTTTGAGTGTTTGTTATCATCAAAACTCTTACAAGGGTTGTAGAATCAAACTATGTTCTAACATGTATAAAATGGGAGGTGAAATGTTAATTTCTCGAAATATTTGGAACAAAATAAAGCCCCTTTAACAAGGCCCAAAAGTAATACATCAATTGAGAGGCCTAAAATTATGGGGCCTAAAATAAATTTTATTAGTAAGGGGCTTAATATATTAGGGCTTTAGTGGGGCCAAATAATAAGAGCTTTTAAATATTGAGCTTATTTGACAACTCTAATCTTGATCAACAACATGCAAGATTCTGATTTTTATCTACATGATTCGATGAAACAAGGATTAAACTTTCCTTTTAGTTTTCTATCACATAGAAACTTTTAATAGCATGATAAAATCAGTTCTTCATTTTCAATTAAGATGTCATAATTGTTGAAATTTCTCCAAATTTCTAAAATATTCTTAAATATAATGTGTATGAAAATGGTAGAAGAACCTAAAACTATAATGTGTATGAAAATTGTAGAAGAACTAACTATAATGTGCATGCAAATGCTAGAAGAACCTAGAATTATTATGATATTAATCTATCATGAAACATATAGAAAGAACTAAAAGAATGTAGAAATATTCACCACCATTGAGAGGTTGGTTACTTGAGCCTATAAATAGACAATTGGTAATTTGTAAATGTACATCTAAGAAATCAATGCCATATCCTTCTTTCTAAACAATTTTCTAATACTATCCAACTATCAAGTATTCAACTACCAACAATCGTATTAGAGCTACATTCGGCCATACATTAGACATAGTTATATTACGTACTTACTATTCCAAAATCCTACCAACTACTTCAAAGAAATTTATTTTGTACTATTAACTCACTGTAACAATTTTTCTAAGCTATGGATAACACCACTCAATCATCATCTATTTCAGTCCCTATTTTCAATTGTGAAAATTTGGATTTCTGACTTGTTAAAATCAAAACGTTTTTTTTCATCTCAAGATTTATGGGACATAGTAGAAGAAGGCCTCACGGTTTACACAAATAATTTAGCTCTAAATGCATCTCAAGAAAAAGAGTTGAAGAAAAATAAATAGAAAAATTCAAAAGCCTTGTTCACCTTGCAACAAGCGGTGACTGATGCATTTTTTTCGAGAATTATGGAAGTTAAGAATGCCAAAGAAACGTGGAACACGTTACAGAAGGAGTTTCAAGGAAGCAATAAGGTACATGCCATTAAAATTCAATCTCTAAGAAGAGATTTTGAACTATTTAAGGTGAATGTGTTTGAGATAGTTAAAGATTACTATTATAAAGTTGGAGAAATAATTAATCAAATGAGAGCTTTTAGGGAGGATATTCTTGACAAGAAAATTGTTGAGAAAATTCTAATTACTGTGGCCCTAAAGTTTGATCCAATCATGAGAACGGTTGAGGAAACTAAGATCTCTCCACTCGATCAGTGACAAAACTAGTGGGTTATCTTGAAGCATACGAGCAAAGACTATATAAGCATACAGAAGATACACTTGAAAATACCTTCCAGTCAAAGCTCAAATTTCAGCCCCAAATTAAAGAAAATGGAAGAAATAAAAACTATGGAGAAACTTCAAGAAGAAGTGAAGTTTCTACATGCAATATATTCAAAAGACTAGGCCAGACAAAGAAAAATTAATGGTACCATAAAATTCCATAATGCAACATTGCAAGAAGTTCGGCCACGTAGAGAAAAATCATCGCAATAAAAATAGGCATCAAGCTAATATTGCAGAGGATCACAATCAATAACAATGTTTGTTCTATCTGACTCAAGACTTAATCAAAGAAAAAGGATAAAGTTGGTACTTAGATAGTGGATGCAACAATCACATGACCAAGGATGAACCTATTTTCAAAAGCATTAACAAGTCTGTCAAAGTCAAAGTTCGATTGAGAAATGGCAGCGTTGTTGAATCAAAAGGCAAAGGCACGGTCATGGTGGAGACAGATAGATGTACCTGACTCATCCATGATGTCTTACTATTTCCTAGCCTAAAAGAAAATATTTTAAGCATTGGCCAAATGATGGAGAGAAGCTACACACTTCACTTTGAGGAGATGTATGCAAAATCTTAGATAATAAAAATAAAAGAGCCGAGATACCCAATTGAAGATGGATAAGAGAAATTTAAGCTTCCCACTAAATTTGAAATATGCAACTAACATTGCAATGAAGGTATAAGTTGATAATTCATGGCTATGGCATCGATGATTTGACCACTTTAACACAATGCCTTGAAGTTGTTACATGAGAAGAACATGATGAAACATATTCCAAGAATAAAGGAGAATAATGAAGTGTGCGTAGGGTGTCTCCTTGATAAGCAATACCAATTTCTGTTCTCAACAAGCCATGCATAGAGAGCGAAAGACCTGTTGGAGCTAATACATACTGACGTCTATGGACCGATGAGGAATCCATCACATGATAACACCAGGTACTTCATATTACACCTCCCGCGAGTTTGAGATATTTTATGAGGATGAAGGCATATAGCGATAACTTATAATCGCATATTCTCCTTAACAAAAGGGCGTATTCGAGAGAAAGAATATCATAGTTATGGAGATGGCTAGATCGATGCTCAAGGAGAAGAGATTGCTTACCACATAATGGGATGAAGCAGCCTATATTGTTGTTTACATACTCAACAGATGCACAACTAAGGCAGTACAAAATAAGGCTCCAAATGAAGCTTGCAACGGGAAGAAGCTATAATAAAATCTATTAAGGATCTTTGGATCTATCTGTTACATTCATATTCCATACATGAAGAGGCACAAGCTTGAAGATAATACTATATGAGGTATCTTCTTGGGGTATAGCACAATCTCTAAGGGCTACCGTGTCTACAAATTGGAAACTAAGAAAATCATCATCAATCGAGATATTGCCGTTGATGAGTATGCTTCTTGAAATATGGGTGAAGAAAATGTGGAGAAGGACATCCTTAAGAAGAAGCTGAGAAAGAAGGCCCAAGTGAACCTCCTTCACCTCCACCGCAACAACAAAAATGAGAACTATCATCATCAGAGTCTACTCTAAGACGAGTAAGATCATTGGTGAACATATATGACACATGCAACTTGGTCATACTTGAACCTGGAAGCTTTGAAGAATCGTCAAAGAAGGAAGTATGGGTTAAGCCAATAGAAGAATAGATAAAGATGATTAAGAAAAACAACACATGGGAGTTAGTAAATCGTCCCCATGAAAAATATATCATTAGGGTTAAGTGAGTCTATATGACAAATCTCAACCTGGATGTCACCATACAAAAACAAAAGACGAGGCTAGTAGCTAAGGGTTACTCACATCAATCTGGGATTGATTACAATAATAAATTTGCACCAGTAGCTCGTCTTGATACCATAAGACCTCTAATAGCTCTTGCAGCACAAAAAGGATGAATTATTCATCAACTAGATGTCTAATCTTCCTTCCTCAACTACGAATTTGAAGAAGAGATATATGTGGAGTAGCCACAAGGATTCATGTCTGAATGCGATGAAAGTAAAGTGTTAAGACTAAGAAAAACACTTTATGGTATGAAACAAGCACATCGAGCTTGGTATAGCAGAATCAATCAATATTTCATGGATGAGAATTCAGGAGGAGCAAGAGTGAGCCTACACTTCACATCAAGTCTCAAAGTCAGTACACTCTCTTACTCTCTCTATATGTAGATGATCTTATCTACATGGGAAAAAATATTAAGATGATGACGGAGTTCAAAGAAGACATGATGAAAACCTTTGAGATGACTAGAATTAGTTTTACGAGTTACTTCCTTGTATAGAATTAATCCATAGAAATAATTGGATATTGATCTCGCCAAATAAATACACAAAATTCTTACTTAAGAAATTTAAGATGTGGGGTTGCAAACTTGTCGCTACTCCACTCATCAAAAAAGAGAAACTACAGAAGAATGGTGGAGCATCGGATGCGGATGCATCCATATACAATTATCTAATTATGAGCCTTCTATATTTGAAAACTACACGGCCATACATAATGTATGCTACAAGTCTTCCATCAAGATGCATGCAAAGCCCAACTCAAATACACCTTGGAGCAGAAAAAAGAATTTTGAGGTATCTACAAGGAATAAAAGAGTTCGGTATTCGGTACATTACATAAATTGACTCAAGATTACTTGGCTATACCTACAGTGGTTGGGACAATTTAGTAGATGACACGAAGACCACCTTTGGCTATGCTTTCTCACTAGGGAATTTTCTCTTAGGCGTCGAAGAAGCAAGCTATGGTTGCATAATCAACAAAAGAAGCAAAGTACATGGCAGTTGTAGAAGGAACGAGTCAAGCTATATGGCTCCGCATGATACTTGAAGACACGGGAGAAAAAATGACGGGCCTACTACTATCAATTACGACAACAAACTAGCATTTGCAATGGCAAAGAATCTAGTGCATCACATCAGAACAAAACACATAGCATTCAAGTATCACTTTATCAGAGAAGTTGAAGCAACTAAAGAGATCAAACTCGACTACTGCAGGATAGAAGATCAAATTTCACACATATTCATGAAGGCGTTACCGAGACAAAGATTTGAAGAGCTACGAGTTACGCTGGGAGTCACATAAATTTTTCATCAAGGGGGAGTGGTAGAATTGCTACAAATTTATAGAATATTCTTAAGTATAATGTGTATGAAATGGTAGAATAGTCGATGACTATAATTTATATGAAAATGGTAGAAGAAGCTAGAACTATCATGATGCTATTATATCATGAAACATCTAGAAAGAACAAAAATAATATAGAATAATTCACTACCATTGTAAAGTTGGCGACTTGAGCCTATAAATAATTTGTACTTTGTAAATTATCATCCCAAAAATGAATGCCACAACCTTCTTTCTAGACAGTTTTCTAAAATCATCTTATATCAACTATCAACTATTCAATTACCAACAAACACAAACAAAGCTATCTACATTTCCAATAAACATAAAACCTGGCCTAGTTTTTTGTTTCAACCCAATACATCATAACAAAATATATATAACAAGAAAATAGAGAACAAAAATATTTCAACACCTTATTATTTTAGTCTAAATCATCTTCATAAGCTTGCATGTGGTCACCTGGGAGTGAAAGCAAAGATTATGTATAGATTATCGATGGGGATCCACGTAGAACTGCACTATTTGTAAAGTGATTGTATGAGGAACTCTCTATAAGCTCTCCTTTGTCGGTATATCTCAAAAATCTAGTCCCATATGTTCCAATTATATCTCCATATTTTGTAGGGCATATTGGGGAAAATTGATGAAGAGATAAAATCTCCATAGGGAGAACAATAACCTTAATCCAAGACGAATGCACATTGTATTTTTTTATCAACCATATTTCAATTCTACTATCACTAATACAAAAAGTATATACAACAACGCGAAAGTCACAATGATATCCTATACACTGTTGTAATATTTTAAAGTTGAAGTGCCCAATGAATGTCTTGTTTTATAAAAAGTAAGTTAATGACAGTTGTTCTTTAAAACCGTGGTGATAAATTATGTGTAACAAGCTTCGATTCCCAACAATTATATTTTTCCATTTTTTAGAGTACATTAAGCGTGTGTCACTTAAGTTCATTATTGAAAACATAACTTGAAAATGATTTAACAACAGTGGTTTGACTAAACTGTTGTTAGATGATTTAAATTTCCACTACGGTTGATTTGTTCAACCATGATTAAAGGTTTTACTGATAAATTAAAATAAAACTTATTCCGCATTTCTTTCATAAGATATCCTTGAAGAACAAGCGAACCAGAGACGACAGCGGTAGCGTAGTCTATATCGTTATCATATCCATTCATTTGGAAATAAAATATTCACCCTCTTCGTTCATTTGAATCGTAAATCTTCAACCTCTTTATTCTTGTTCTCGTCTTCATCTTCGAAGTATGGTACTATTCATCTTCGACTTTCATTAGTTTCCCTTCATCAAAAGCCTCATCTCATTTCCCGTTCAACAACCACCATCTTCGCTACCGTCAGCCCCTTTCGTCGTCGTTGTATCTCCTCCTTCACAGTTTTATTTTCTCTCAACCAAGGCACTCTTCTCTCCCTATCTCTCTTTAATCTCTAGAGTTTTTTCTTTAATATGTGCATTCACAAGCTGTTTGTGAAAATGCCTCAACGAGGTTCATACACTTTGTTGTTGATTTTCATCCATTAACTTATATAATTTTGTTTGTTCTTTGAAGTTCACTTTACTCAAACTCGATTCAATACTTCAAGAGTTTTTTCCAGCAACTTAGTTTCGTGTTTGACTCCACTGAAGTTGTTAAAGTCATCGTAGTCTTACGCTTGTTTCCTAAGTGTAAGTTCATTTTACTCATTCATGTGTACAAGATTTTATGAGAATGATTAAGTGTTTTGACTGTTAAGTTACTTTATTGTTTAATGCATTTCACTAACTTAATTGATTTTTGTAAGAATGTAGCTGACAATCAATGTCTTTAAGATTATTATTTTTTATGTTTGTATGTTCTGCTTAGCTCGTTGTCATGGCTATGACATGCTTATTGTGTTAAAGTCACACAAGCAGAGAAAAAACAATGAGTCTTGAATTTGGTTGTGGGTGTGATAAAAATAAATTTTAAGAATATTGGAGCCACGTGTGTATTGGAGTATCAATTTTACATGTTTAGTCTTTATGTGTGAACCATTTTTTCTTTATATGTAAGCTTTTGCTGCAAGATTTGATATGATATTTATGTGATAATTGATAAGCCATTAGTTTTCATTGTGTGAGATGATCTTTATGTGTTATGTTTAATTGATACGATCTTTATTTGATATGGATGCAAACTTATGACATTCAAACTTCTCAACATCAAGTACATCACCATCCTCTTGAATGGATAGCAAAAGTTGAGAAATGCTTTAAGGTTGGTTCATTAATCTAACCTCTTTACTTGTAGTTGTTAAAGTTATTTTCTTCCATGGATATTTGTTAAATTTTAATTTATTTTTAAATTTTTTATTTTATTATAAAAATAAATAAGTTTATTTTATTATAGAAACAAATAAATGTGAAAATCATTGCAGTTGAAAAACATATGGATAAACTACAAAATCTCCAAAAAGGTTTTATTGAGAATCAAACTTATGACCTTTATGTCTATCACAACGTTTATTTGGTCCAACCGTTGTGAAATGGCGCTCACTTTCCAATTTACTACAAGAATTATTGGATTGTGATTGCAAATAACACATACAATTATATACTGCATAACAACATTTGGTCCTGTATGATTATATATATTTCTCACACATTGTTATATGTTTTTTTTTTATAGTAGTGTATTTTCACAATCCATATCCCATCAACTAAGAAAATCTCCAATTACCCAACTCACAATGATCCGACTTATGGCCTACATCATTTGGATAAGGCATCTCAAAAAAAATTCTTTCCATTAAATCAAATGCAATAATAACTTCCATAAATAAATCAGAATGTAAAGCCAGACAATGAATAGCATCAATAAAAAAGTGATCCTACTCTGGGGTCAATCTTGTTAATCGTATAAAGGTAGTAAGTATCCTCAATTTCCCTCCATTTGTTATCTTTCAATGAGAAATATTTCAAACGTGAAAGATCTTCCTCGGCTGGAATACAGGACAATGAAACCACCAAGTAATCATCTCTTAAGTGATCATATGAAGTCATATAGATAATAGAAATAACGTAACTCTAAATTTGTTTCAAATTCACCAAGAGCTAAAGGTATTTGTTTTTTATCTTTAGTTCATGGATTCAATATGTAGAAACATGATGAGTGATTGAAAAATGTAAAGCCTCTACAAGAACTTATAATGTGTATAAGAGAATCAGCTTAGGGATGCAAAAAATTGAACCGTTTAACAGAAGCATTATCCAAGTCAAGTTGTTCTTCTAAATCTTTGGTTTTTGGAGATAGAATTAAGATTTGTTTTAAAAATATATATTTGACTCCATTAAATATGATTTGAATTTAATAAGACTTCATTTACTAGTACGATATTAAAAAAAACAATCTAAATTTTCATTTATTTACAATAGTTTCCAAAAATATCATTCATTCTAGCATATATAACAATATTTAGGTTTTGTATGGTTGTTTTTAATGTTATTAAATTGATTTGTAAATTTAATTTATATTGATTTAGATTTATTTTTAGATGAAATTGTATATGACCATTTTATTTTCTTGATATTTGATTTTTTTACGATTTACATGTATTTAAAATCCATACAAAATTAAAAAGTCATTTTATTTATATTCAAATATTATTAATGCAAAACTTATTTAAAATTGTATTCATTTGGTTGAATCTACTTTTTTTTTACTGAGTCAAAAAAATTGTATTTAAGTCTTTTTTAAATATATCAATTTTCTATGTTAGGAAAAATATATATTTTTTAGGTGTATCATCTTTTATATTCGTATTTTCATCTAATTTATGTAGAAATGTGATTATTTTAAATTTTATTTATTAAATAAAAAATTGAATTTTGACCAAAAATAAAAAAAAAACAAATTGGTTGAATTAAATTTAAATTTAGTTATAAATATGTATTTTTAAAAGAAACAAAAAAATTATTTAAAAGGTATAGTAAATTTTTATTTTACTTTTTTATAATTTTTTTTGTATGATCTTTTTATTTTTGAATATTTAATTAATATATATGACACGATAGAAAGATATGAAAATTCTTAAAGTTTAAGATAGGATTCAATCAATATACTTTAATAAAAAAATTATTTTTAAAATTAAAATTACAAATGCACAAATTTAAAACATAATTAATAAAAATAATATTTAAATACTAAAAATAAGTAAATTAAATTTTCTATTAAAAATAATATTAATAATAAGGGATAGAAGACCAAACAAAATACATTATAAAATCAAATGGTAGTAGGACTACCAAAAGCTTCCAAGTGAAAAAACAAAAACAAACAAAATGAGAATCCCAAAAAACCAACAGACCACACAAATAAACTCCAAGAAAGACTTCCTTTGAGATTCTCCTCTAATTTTTTTCACCTTTGTTGTGGGGTAAAAAAACACAATCTCGTTATGGACATTCTAAATGGTCCACACCATGATATGTCCTATCATTGTAAACTCCACTAGTATTTGCCACAGCTCACAAGGAAATAAAACTCTCTAAAAGAAAACTAGAATCATTAGGAAAGACTAACTACGACCTCAACGAACTAAAAATTCTATCATATTGTACTATCTAAGTCATGCATGAGAATTTACATGTGAGAAGTTGACTCGATAGAACCCTTGCAAAAAGGATACAAAGTATGACCGAGATCAACAATTAATTTTCTCTTAAATATATTCTCTCTACAAATGAACCTATATAGGAAAAAATTTCAAGACAAAACAATGACCTTAGAAGGAGTCCAATCATCCTAGAGGTAGAAAAAAGGAAAATTACCAGAAATAAATGTATTAGTATAAGCCAAACGAGATTGGTAAGTAGAGGATACCAAGAAGTAATCATCCTTAGCAAACTTACAAAGCCATTTGTCCTTGTCGAAGGAAAAAGTATGCCCACATATAAAAGAGAGGAAATTAATGACAATTGGTTCTTCGTGAACGAAGAAAAGCCTTATCAACCTGAAGTCTCAAACAAGAGTCTCATCGTCCCGCCTACCAACTTCTCCCACACTCCCCTCAGGATAATCAGTGATTTTAAACAATTTATGAAACCTATCATTAAGAGACTGTCATAATCGAATATAGACTCAATTATGCATCATCTAATCGAGAAGGTTAAAAAATCAAATCAATTATATAGTAGTAAAAATTCTCCTAATCAAACATACAATCTCTTAATCAACTGGATAGACCCCAAAAACATTTTTTATTTAGTGATTTAATTAAAAGAAGAGAGGTTTCTCAATAATTTTTAGTATGTGTGTGAGTTATCCATAATATTTTTCGAAATTTCATTGTGTCTTTACAAGGCACTGATCACTCAAATAGATTCAATCAGACAAGCTTTCACACTTCCTCTGTTTCACACTCTGAAGCTTCAAGACTTGTCATTTTTATCTCTGAATTTAGCATCTCACAAGATGCTTAAGTTTTTCTTGATGAGGCTTGAGAGATTTCTATGTTAATTATCATCATCTGGGAGTTGAGATGTTAAATCACTAAACCACTGTCACTTTATAAACAACTTGTCAAGCACCATCACTAGAGCAAAAACATCAAGCATGATCACTTGAGTAACAAACCAAACATCTATTGAGAAAGAATATAGAGTATGAAAAGATCTATAAGGTGTGAATAGACCTCCAAATTAATAGCGCCATCCTAGAGGGAACACCACTCAAGAGGCTATATTAAAGAGAGCTCAAACTGCCATCCCAGAGTCGACTGTGGAGAGGAAGGAGGAAGCTCCAAAATAATGAAACCATTTAAGGAGAAAGATGTTATGGAGTCCTCCCCAGAGTCTCTAAGGAGTCAAGGAAACCACGCTCCTTCATAGGACAAGGGGGAAAATCATCCGCCAAAGATTCTGCAAAAGCATCCTTTATGTATTTACATTTTAGATAGCAAAATTCCAAAATCAATAGAGATGCCTCAAAAGCTAAACAAATACAAAAAAAAGGGAGATTTATACGAGCATGTGCAACTCGTCACTGACCGTTTGAACTAATTCAATATTGACAAGGTTTCCAAATATAAATTGTTTGTGCTAACTCTGTTACTATTGTCCTGACTATGGTTTAACATTCTGCCAGACTAAAGCATTAAATTTTGGACAAATGTTTGTAAAATATTCACCACTCACTTCACAGGGACGAAGATAAAGCCAGTGGCAATGGCTGCTTTGAGAGGGATCATGTAATGGAGGAAGGATGAACTATGGTCATAGAAATATAACCAAGAGCTCACACCATCAGAGGAAAAGTAATTATACCTTGCCCACAAAGGACAATTCAGCTTTAAAAAGGGCAAGTAAGGCATTTGAGAACTTCACACCTTTCAACACTCGCAGTGATCAAATCTGGCGCGGGGTACTCCACTTTCACAACATCCCTATAATGTCTTCTTTTAAGGCTGATGTGATGGATTATGAACCAAGAAGATGGTGAAAGTTCCACAAACTAAAAGGACATCACACCGAGGACTACTATCAACTCAAGAAGGAAATTTAGAAACTAATACAGGAGGGGAACCTCAATAAATATGCGAAGGGTGACTCCTCCTGTTCATTAAACAAATTTGGCTCGCGTGGGAGAGACGGTGTTGGGATTCCCATGTAAAAAAATCCAAATAACTACAAATGTGCAAGGACAAAAAAGCCACACATCACACACTCAACACTATAACAAGAGGGTTTGCCTCAGGCGGGGAAACTGAAGGGGTGAAAAACACAAGAAGGGGGAGTTGAATTGTAAAACTGAAATCTAAAGCAATTGACAAGATATTTTTATCCTGGTTCGTTTGATCTCAAACTACTCCAGTCCATCCGTCAAGGTGATTTCGCCTCTCTCCAACGAGGTCTTAATTCACTATATTCAACTGAATATTACAGACTGCTTTAACAACTGCTAAAGCCTTCTTGATTCAAACCACAACCCGGTTTGTCAAGGTAACACTTTCTTACAAAGGTATAAAACAATGTGTGTGGATGTTTTCTACAAAACTTTATCACAACTGTGATGTATACACAAGAATGAAGCTTAGAAACTAGATTGCTAAACAGTAATGAATATCAGAGTATGTGGTTTAGCAAAACTGGTAAAATGAAGATTATGGTTCAGCTTTGTGCGTGTAGAGATTTGGAGAGCATTAGCCATTATAATCTTCAAAGCCTTGTTTATATAGCACTTGAGAAGATGAACGTTGAACGCAATATTCTTGATTCAATGCTAATAACAAGCTTTCCTTTTTGAGCAGATCTTGTCTAGAATGAGGCCGTTGGAATTAATTAGCTTTCAATGCACAGTACCGTTGCTTCTTTAACGCAAGTTCTGGCTTGGCTCATTCTGATTCTGCTTCGCTGCTGATGAACTAATGTGTTTCTGTATCAGAGTGTTTGAGCGCAGTTCTGTTCATCAAGCTTCAGCATGTACGTGAGTTGATCATCTGATCTTGACGTTCTGATGTAGCAACTTCTGATGCTGGTGTATGAAATCAAATTCTGATGCTGAATAAACGTGATCTTGCTTATATCAATCAGAGTATCTGCAAGTCAGAACATAATAATTTTAGGCAGCAGATAGTTCAAACATGAAACATTTAAATACTATATCTTTTCACTTTGTTATCATCAAAACTTAAATATAGGGTAGTAGATTCAAACATTGTTCTAACAATCTCCCCCTTTTTGATGATGACAAAAACTAGATATTTTAAATGAAAAATAACGTGAAAAGGTATCTAGAAAATGTATCAGAGTAAGAAGTACGGAGAAGTCAGAGTTAAGAGATACTCTCCCTGAGTTGATTACTTCCCTTTGATTATACGTGTTCTTCAGGATCAGATCTTTTTCTTTCTTTGAACATCAGATTATCAGAGTCTTTGACTTATCAGAGAGCAGAGCTTCAGAGCTTTTCTTGTCAGAGCTTTGCTTTGGATCAGAGTATTAGGTCGATCAGAACTTCATATTGATCAGAGCAACATTGATCAGAGCTTCTACATTTTGATCAGAGCTTCTAGTCTTCAGAGTGTCCAGAAGCTTCCTTGTGCCTGTAGACTTTAAACAAAACAGAAAAAACATTTCAAGTAATAAAGTTAGAATGTTTGAGAATTTCTGTCTAGTTAGCCGTTATTGATTTTAAATATCATTCTTGTTCTCCCCCTTTTTGTCAGCAATCAAAAAGTGTTGGTGTTGTGCTAAAACAATTAAGATCAGAAAAACAAATTATATTAAGATAGTTCAGAATAAGAGCAAGAAAATATTACAAAAACTTAATCAAAACAGTACATCAGAAAATCAAGAAAACATGAAAAAAATGTCATGCATGAAAAAAGATTTAAGGTTGAGGAGGCAAGCGTGTAAACAGGCGCTCCAGCATCGCTTGAATCTTTTCAGAAGTCTCATTTTGCTTATGAACCATGCTGACAACAGTGTCAATCTTGCTGTCCTGCACATCCATTCTTGCTTTCATCTTCTGATCATTATCATCCATCCGCTGTTGTAGACGCAAGTCATTCAGCCTTAATTCTTCCAGAGTCTGCCTGTCCAAGGCAGCTTGAGAAGCATCAGAAGGAGGAGGCTTCTCAGAACTTTCAGCAACATCTTCTGCTTGATTTTCTTCAGCCTGAATGGTCTTGTCTTCTTCTGATGGTTGCACCGTTGCAGCTTGCTGTTTCTCAGACCAAGATTCACTGTCCAGAGGGAGCACAACTTCCTGAGGCAGCTGACTTTCAACTTCCTTCAGCAGCTTGCTGAAGTTCTGTTGAGCCTGCTCATAGTTGACATCCTGCAACTTGAGGGCTTCAGCACGTACCCAAGATCTGAACTGTGACCAGAGCTGATCAGAAGCAGCTGGGTCAATCATCCCAGGACAGACTTGCTTCAAAGAAGCAATCCATTGCAGCACACCTGTTTCAAAATTCAAAATACCAGAGCCAACATCTGGTTGCTTTGGTTTTGGGATGGCAATTTTGTGTCTTAGATCAGCAAGACGTTCAAGACTGGTTAAGTCAATGAAAATCCTGCTGGGGTTTTCAGCGGTTTTCTGAGGGGTTGTTTGTTTTGGAGGAGGGGTATCAGAGTCAGATATTTCGATTGGAGTGGGTGGTGTTTTGGGAGTTTTTGGAGGTGTTGATTCTTCTGAAGATGGTAACTGGGGCATGACAATAGTGGTTCCACATGGCAACTGGATTGCCAGCGGTGAAGGTTGAGGTGAGTGAGGGTCAGATTTATGAGGAGAAGGGGTTTCAGAATGGTGAAACTCTCTTTGGGGTGAAGGTGGATTTATTTCTGGTTGGGGAGATGGAGGTGGAATCTCTGATTGCTCAGGGATCAGAGGTTCTTCTGAGATTCCTGAACTTCCTTTGTCTTTGCTTCCACAGTTGATTTACTCTTCTGGAAAGAAGGGAAAGTTCGTCTTCTTCTGATGAGGATCCATCAGATGTTTCTTCAACTGCCTGCAAAACTTTAGACTCAAATTTTTTGTTAGATTTTAATGCTAAAGGCTTACCTTGCTTCTGAGGCTCATCAGCTTCTAGCTCTATCTCATGACTTCTGAGGGAGCTTATAAATTCCTCCAGAGTGATTTTGTTGAGATCTTTAGCTAGCTTCAGAGCAGTAACCATAGGCCTCCACTGCTTGGGTAAACTTCTGATGATTTTCTTGACATGGTCAGCAGTAGAGTATCCTTTGTCCAGAACTTTGAGACCAGCTACCAGAATCTGGAATCTAGAGAACATAGTTTCAATGGATTCAGATTCTTCCATTTTGAACGCCTCATACTTCTGAATGAGCGCCAGAGCTTTTGTTTCTTTGACTTGAACGTTGCCCTCATGCGTCATTCTGAGAGAATCAAAGATGTTCTTTGTTGTGTCTCTGTTGGAGATCTTTTCATACTCAGTATAGGAGATGGCACTGAGGAGGATGGTTCTGGCCTTGTGGTGATTCTTGAAATCACGCTTTTGTTGATCAGTCATTGATTTTCTATCAATCTTCTGACCACTTGCATTCACAGGGTGCGTGTATCCATCTGTCACCATATCCCACAGATCAGCATCATGTGCTAGAAAGAAGCTTTCAATTCTGTCTTTCCAGTAATCAAAGTTTTCTCCATCAAAGACTGGAGGTTTGCCACTGAATCTGTCTCTGTCCTCGTTATTGTCATTGCTGAAGTGAGAATTGTTTCCTGCCATTGTGTTTTTCTGACGCTGGATCTTGTACTGACACGGTTAAGTGTTTTAGCTCAGAACCAGGCGCTCTGATGCCAATTGAAGGGGTGAAAAACACAAGAAGGGGGGGTTGAATTGTAAAACTGAAATCTAAAGCAATTGACAAGATATTTTTATCCTGGTTCGTTTGATCTCAAACTACTCCAGTCCACCCGTCAAGGTGATTTCGCCTCTCTCCAACGAGGTCTTAATTCACTATATTCAACTGAATATTACAGACTGCTTTAACAACTGCTAAAGCCTTCTTGATTCAAACCACAACCCGGTTTGTCAAGGTAACACTTTCTTACAAAGGTATAAAACAATGTGTGTGGATGTTTTCTACAAAACTTTATCACAACTGTGATGTATACACAAGAATGAAGCTTAGAAACTAGATTGCTAAACAATAATGAATATCAGAGTATGTGGTTTAGCAAAACTGGTAGAATGAAGATTATGGTTCAGCTTTGTGCGTGTAGAGATTTGGAGAGCATTAGCCATTATAATCTTCAAAGCCTTGTTTATATAGCACTTGAGAAGATGAACGTTGAACGCAATATTCTTGATTCAATGCTAATAACAAGCTTTCCTTTTTGAGCAGATCTTGTCTAGAATGAGGCCGTTGGAATTAATTAGCTTTCAATGCACAGTACCGTTGCTTCTTTAACGCAAGTTCTGGATTGGCTCATTCTGATTCTGCTTCGCTGCTGATGAACTAATGTGTTTCTGTATCAGAGTGTTTGAGCGCAGTTCTGTTCATCAAGCTTCAGCATGTACGTGAGTTGATCATCTGATCTTGACGTTCTGATGTAGCAACTTCTGATGCTGGTGTATGAAATCAAATTCTGATGCTGAATAAACGTGATCTTGCTTATATCAATCAGAGTATCTGCAAGTCAGAACATAATAATTTTAGGCAGCAGATAGTTCAAACATGAAACATTTAAATACTATATCTTTTCACTTTGTTATCATCAAAACTTAAATATAGGGTAGTAGATTCAAACATTGTTCTAACAGAAACTAGCTCATCCATAAAAAGGTACGCACACAAAATTCAGAGTATAGGAAAAATCCCTGAAGTTAAGACTAGAAGCAAGCTCCAAGCATGTGAAGCCATGATTTCCTTCATAGAGAAAGATGCAGTTGTCATCTATCCTCATAACAATGATCCCATGGTAATTTCCGTCGAATGTGAAGACTGGGAGATTAAAAGAGTTCCCGTTGACCCAGGGAGCTCTACAAATATATTGAATTAAGACACGTTTGAAAGACTCTGCCTCGATATGAAAGACCTTAGGCCCTTCACAGGATCACTTGTGGGATTCTCAGGATAACAAGTACATGCAAAGGGATCTATCACCTTAAGGATCGTCGTAGGAGAAGAGGTTCAAGCTAAAGAAATATAAGCCTAAGAATAGCCTTGCCAGAGGAATTCCGTAAAGGAAAGGAAACCTCCAACCTAAGTTATGATTGGATTGAAGGCTAAAGATTTAGGAAATATACCCCCTGAAGACATCAACATGGATGCCATTAGTTTTTCTTTAATATTGTTTGATTGTTTTAGTTTTATGGGCGAATATTATATCTCTCCCAATTGTAAAGAAAAAATTACTTTATGGGGCACACTATTTTCCCTCTTTGATCTTACAAGGAGTGTGGTTTTATAATGAGCCACCCCGCTTTCCATTATGTTAAAGTACATATGTTTTGCTATCCCTTTTCTTGCAGTGAACGAGAGAATGCATGCTAAGATTTTCGCTCCATAAGGCGATCAATCGCTGGATTCTTAAGTGGGATCCTTGCCGCCCAATGAGGCGATCAAATGATGGATCCTTAAGTGGGACCCTTGCTAGAAAATGAGGAGATCAACTGTTTGGTCCTTAAGTGGGATCCTTTCCCCCCAATGAGGCGATTGATTTCTGGATCCTTAAGTGGGATCCTTGCCGCCAAATAAGGCGAACAATCGCTTTATCCTTAAGTGAGATCATTGCCGCAAAATGAGACGATCAATTGTTGTATCATTAAGTGGAATCCTTGCAACCTAATGTGGCGATCAACCGATGGATACTTTAGTGGGATCCTTGTCGCCCAATGAGGTAATGAATTTATGGATCCTTAAGTGGGATCCATACCTGTCGATGAGGCAGTCAATTGTTGGATCCTTAAGTGGGATCCTTTCTATCCAACAAGGAAATAGAATGGTTGGACCGTTAAAATGGTATCCTTGCAGTCCATGAGATAAATCAAGATCAATAATGCCTTTATAAAAAAGGCGTAAACAAGCAAATAGTGATAAAAGTAATTATTATAAATGGAGCCCAAAGGGACACCGATGCCAACAATGATTACAAAAGCCACCAAAGGGTCATAAGAGTACAAGCAAAAAACCCATATGAGGAAAAGAAATACAAGGGCCTCTAGGGGCCAAGTTTTTAGCCAAATTATTACTCTTCATCCTGGGTCACCACCACCTCAACATTATTCACTGGCTAAGGAAATTCACACTCTCCTCTCATATTCCAATCATGGCCATGAGTCTCATCGATAAGAGCGTAACTTTTGAGAGAGACCACTGTCTCTTCATCAACCAACGCGCAATCTCGCACGACTTTAAGAAAGTCTAAGAGATTTAAATATAGGTAAGGATAAAGGAATATAACCTTCTTCTAAGCGCATTCAAAGTAGACACCTAAAGTAGATAAAACCTTTTCCAAATATTTATGGCGAAGGAGAGCAAAATTCAAAGAATCTTTTAAAGAGTTCTTCTCATCAGAGACCTCTTTTTCCTTTGCATGAACATCTGCTGACCTTTTCTCTTCTTTTTTCTCAACCTATTGGAGGGACTGAAATAGCCTTTGACTCTCATTTTAGGCATCCATATGCTCTTTGAGTGCCACCTTTAGATATTTTACCAACTTGTCACACATTCCCTACCTTAGCTACTGCAACATGATCACCCTCAGCATAAGGGGGTCTTCATGTTCACAATGGCCGAAATTGGCTTAGAGCAGATGCCTTGATAATCTGGAAGAAAATCTTTTGAGAAGGGGGAATTGACAGCTCTAGAACCGGAGGGAGTCAATATTTGCATCATTCCACCAGCCAGTCGGATCCGAAGGAACCCCTCTTATAGGGGGCTCCTCCATCTTCGTCTTATCGGCAATAGAATAAAGTTAAGTGCCACTTCCACAAAGCGAACATACAACAACGTCAAAGTAACCACAATTATTCCAAATACCTTGGTGAAACTTCTAAACTTATGCGCTAACATTTTGTTTTTATTTTTTAATTAAAAATTTTAAGGTTATAATAATGGTTGATGAGAACATCATGGTGATACCACTAAGGTTTCAAGGGTTTGAACCTTGTCACCCTGAAATAGTTTATTCCTTTTACGTTAATGCGCGCCTTTTAATTTTTATTTATATTAAAATTAAAAATAATAGGGATATAACTACGATTGTTTTGTAAAACCATTGTTACACATTGGCGCTTCTTTATGAAATTTCTTTACGGTTCACAATAATGACCGTGATGATAAACTTATATATATATATATATATATATATATATATATATATATATATATATATATATATATATATATATATATATATATATATATATATATATATATATATATATATATATATATATATATATATATGTATATATATATATATAACTCTCAATATCCATTTTTCCAGTGAAAACAGAAATAAGACGAAACAACCCTAACACTAAAGCCTCGTCATCACCGGGAAGGAAGACAACAACACCGACACAATATTCTCCTTTACGACATTTTTTAGTTTCGTTTCAATGTCGCATTTGAAGACAAACTCATACAAAGGTGTTTATATGTCTTCTTATTTTGTAAAATCTCGATCTGCAAACTTTTGTGGTTGTGATGGTCGTATGGTTTCATACTAATGCAAGAAGGAACAAAATAAAGGAAGACTTTTTTGTAAATGTCCATTTTGGAGGAGTGATGAAACATGTAATTTGTTCATACGGGATGAATACATGAGAGAAAAAGGTGGAAATGAAGATGAGAGTATTATGAAGTCAGAGTTAGAGATGTCCATTTTGAAGGTTATGTATGTAAATTCAAAGAAGAAGACCAAGAATTTGAAGAACAAACTGAAATCAGAGAAATTTTCTGGAAATTTGAAGATGCTATGTTTTCTTGTCTCTTTTATGTTTAATGTTTACTTTTTATGAAATGTAATAGTTGGAGTAGGATTTGAATTCCATTGTTGATGTTGAAACTGTAGATGCATTGAACTTGACATGAACGCAACTAATCGACGGTTTCTTACGAGTAAGTTCATCGCAAACTGTTGAATTTTCAATTAGTTATTTGTTTGTTAGTATATTAGTTGATAGATTTAAGCTTATAAACTTAATCAAATCCCTATATAAAGCCCTAGAGTTGATAAAATTTCATTACATAAACTTTCATTACATAAGCTTTCATTACATAAACTTATGCAAATCTAAATCCTCTGACTGAGAGGAGGTTTGACCAATCATAGTTAGCATCGTCATCATCATCAAAATCAGAAAAAAATTATTTGCCTTCTCAACCTTCTTTTTCTTCTTATTCTTCTTATTCTTCTTTTCCTCACCCTGAGAGCTCTCAAGTACATTTCTGTTGCACAAGACCAGATTATTTCCTCATATTGATTCTGAGGATGGTTTTGCACCACAACACCCTATACAACAACAACAACATCTTGATTCTCAACATTGTTGGTAGATTGAGTAGGAGAACTCATTTTGATTCCTTTGGATGAAGTTTTTTTTGTGTTCTTCCGCTTTTATATTGTCTCTTCTGATTCTTCATCTTCTCTTGGAAGTTTAAAAGCCAAAAGATTCACGCATGTCAAGCCAGTGTGCTCATTTTTGGTTCTTTAATTCTATACGTCTTCTCTTCTCTTGGAAGTTGGAAAGATTTATGCCTACCTTAAGACGTTGAATGATTACATCTCCTTATCTTTTCAAATTTCATTTTCCATTCTTTGATATTCCTTCTTACGTATATTTTGATGTAATAATGGTTTTGATATCAGTTTACAAATGCTGTATTGTTGATTGTGGTATGATACGTTTGAAATATATTCCTAAACAATATCACAATGATTATTACTTGTAACTGTTCTTCTAGGGTGCACATTTTCAAGTTTACTACAACTGTCACTGGACTTTGATTGAAAGTAACACATATACAACAACATGCTACATAACAATGTTTGGACCTGCATGATTATATACCTAATCCAACCATTGTTAAAAGCCTTTTTCATAGTAGTGCATACACAAAGGTATTGAGGACATGATAAATAGGCACCTTTAATTGAGGGACACACCCCTAGCTGAGAGACTCTCCCAAAGACCATGGTTATCCTTGCCTTGAGAAATTAGTGACATGGAAAGGGGCGCGTTAGGAAAGTTAAAAAAACTCCTCTTTAGAAAATCCCTTGTGATTAAGGGAATATGTAGTGTTATGTTTTATGGATGCCCTAAACCAGAGTGCCCTTGCCCAGGATACCCATCACCCAGGTGATGACCTCAAAACCTGTCCAGAGGAAACCCTAATGTATATGCAAGACAGAAGGAGTCCTTGGTAACTCTTGAAATATAAGTGGTAAATAACTCCCCCAAAAAATGAGGGAATGGTTGACGCCACTAAGAATGACTTAAACCCTAGGTCCTAGAGATTTATATAATACATATTCTCTCAAGAAGAACTAATAGACCCTAAGTAATACAAATTCTTTACACCCTAAAGAGCATAACACTCACTACAGTCTTAACACATGACCACCGACGAATGTACACTTGCTACCAAGGATCATCGGTCATCAACAGAGCCTTTCACCTCACATGATATGGTCTCCTTAATCACCTTAAAATACCACCATACAAGGCTTCTCGCTGTCGTGGGCTAGTCCTCATCTCCTAATCGTGTTATAAACCTACTAAGGCCTCTGAGTCTTCCCGACCTTGTAGGGGGAACATGCACACTTTTAATTTTTGACCAGTACACGTTTTAATCTATAAATACAAATTGTTGTAAAATTCAGCAGCTTCTTGATCATAATCCTTTTGAATCTTGGTGAAGATCAAATGCTCAATTTTATTGCATAACCATATGTGTATGTCATATATTTTCAATTGTTTTGCATGTATTTATTTTTGGTATAAAATTTACAAAGGTTAAATAAGGAAAATATTTTATCATGTTACAAGACAAGAGATTATGTAAGGAACATCAACCTTAAATAAATACTTTTTCTTGCACTTGCAATCAATCCCATGCATTATTCACACACTTCTTTAAGTGTAACTTTTTAAAATATTAATATTTTTATTACAAATGTTTGTCATTCACAATGTAACATCCACAATATATATTTTTGGCTTTCATGTTCGAATTGATTAACACGAGGATCTCACGTGGATAACTAATGTTTCTTATGAATTGATGGATTAATAATGCCTTGAGCATTGATAATCAATACAATGATGGAAAATACTCGTTTATAATCAAAATCGTAACACTTTTCCCTCAAATAACACCAATGTAATTTGTTATTTCTTTTTGAAATAAAAAATAAAATAAAATAATGACTTTTTTCTTCTGTTTTCAGCCTACCCAAGGAAGTAGATTACTTATATTGTAGATCCAAAAAGAAAATGGTGAATTGTAATGTATATCACTTACATATTTTTACAGTCCACTATTTTGTTTTTATGTTGCAATATTTTTAAATAAGATTAGTAATCGGTTTATAATATTTCCAGTCAAGAAAAGAATTAAATCAATGAATTTTTCTCTTCGATGACAATATTCATAAATTATTTCCAAATATAAAAATGGATTAATATTTCAACAACAACAATGTCATTCCCTAAAATAAATTGCAAGAGAGGAAAAGTGTTTTGTTCAAGGTTGGTAAAATAAGTTTCTTCATTGAATGAATGTAACAATAACAACAAAAATAAAAACAACTATGACCACGACAATGACAACAACAAAGACAACACGACGACAACAATAACCACTACAAGAAAAAGTGTTTTACGACACAAGAGTTATGACCATTGTTAAAAACTGCACTCTTCCCTTCACCGTGACAGACATCAGGGCGATTGGAGATAAGTGTCTCTGGTTTTATTTGCATGGTGACTATCATAGGTACGGAGATTGACAAGGAAATATCCTCCTTTCTCACCATTAACTTTCATTTTCCTGCCTTCTCACTTTCACATAATTTACACAGAATGGGCGTTGAAATCTCTTTCCTCAAAACTCTCAATATTTTTTTCTTAAAATTGAAAAACACCTCATATCTCTCTTCAAACAACAAGAAGCATTCGAAAAATGCATCCTCCATTTCAATTCCAGCAATTTAGATTCTTCAATTTCTTAATATTTAAGTTTCAACGAGGTTTGATTTCAAAAGGTTTTTCAATTTCTTCATTTTCGACTTTCAATGAGGTCCAATTTCAGTATGGTTCTTTTAACTTCTCCCTTTTCGGAGTTCAATTTCAACGAGGTTCTTAAATTTCTTCAATTTCAACGAGGTTTTTCAATTATTCAATTTCAAATTCCTACGAGGTTCGTTCAATTTCTTCATTCTTCTTTTGACCTAAACCTTATTTGCTTATGTTATGATGCTATTTCATTTTTGCCTATTTTGTTGTCGAGATTGAAGTGTTTTACTATGTTTGCGAATAGTTCCCTGCATCCCATTGACAAACCATACCCCACACATCATTGCGCCATAAATTCTCCTTAACACTAATGCTTATTTATCATATCGCCACCGTCTAAATCATAGGCGTGTGCTCATTTATCATGATATGTTGATAGCATAGGCATGTATGTTGATATATCATGCCGCCAAAAGCTTAGGTATGTATGTTGATTTATTGTAAAACCATTGAAAGTGTGTATATTAAAAGTTGTATCACATTCAATAAATTTTGTATTTCTTCTATTCAAAAAAGTTAACTGGTTTTCCTGTGGATTCTAGCCTTGGATTTTCCGATTTGAAAATGTGAAAGGGTGTCTTCGAGAGCTTTCATAGTGCACAAAGTAGAATTTACATAAGTCGGTTGAGCTTATGGACCTTCTAGAAAAATTGTTGTATTTGATACTAATCTACACTTTTCATATTTATGTAGTGTTTTTCATTGATTTTTCAGTTGATAAAGCACTGTGTCACTTATACGTTAATGCATTTATTGATTACTCAATTATTGTACTCAACACCTAACTTGAAATTCTTATTCATTGACATTATATCGATTTCTTTTAGTTTATTTACTTGAAATTCTGATTTCAGGACATTTAATCTCTTATTTTTGGTTTATTTACTTGAAATTCTTATTTCATGACATTTTATCTCTTACTTTTGTTGGGGGAGTTCACTAGGGAGCATTGATATACAATGTAAGACTAGGCACCTTTGTGAGAGACATATCATTTGTCTACCTAAAACCTTAAGATGATAGGTGAGTGGGTTCTCCTTAAGTGGAAACTCTTTTATCCACATACACTTGTACTATCGTTGACACCTTATAATGGGAGATCACTTTTCTCGAAACTAAAGGCTCGTGATACCAATTGTTGGGGGACTTCACTAGGGAGCATTGATATATAGTATAGGACTAGGCACCTTTGTGAGAGACACATCACTTGTCCACCTAAAACCTTAAGGTGATAGGTGAATGGGTTCTCCCACTTAGAAATGTTCAAGTCACCATATTCCTATCCAATATGGGACTATCTACCACACTTGCTATCCTCATCTGTGAGTCCACAATGCTTCCCCTCAAGTAGAAGCTCTTTCTTCCATATACACTTTTCAACATGACAATCTTTACCCACATGCGAGACGCTTACCCTTGCCCATGTGGGGTACTTTTCGATACAAGTAAGTCAGTCCCTTTTTGAAACCAATGGCTCATGATATCATTTGTTAGAAGAGTTTACTAGGGAGCATTGATACATAGTATAGGACTAAACACATTTGTAAGAGACACACCACTTGTCTACCTAAAACCTTAATGTGATAGATGAGTGGATTCTCCCACTTATAAATATTCAAGTCACCATATTCCTATCCAATATGGAATTATTTTCCCACTTATTCATACTTGCATTATTATTCTAATAACTTTTAGTTGATGTACATGTACATGGTATGATTAAGATGCCAAAACCTCCTCTAGAACACTTAGATACTAACCAACAACTTTCATATTTCTGTAGTATTTTTCATTGATTTTGAGTTGATGATGCACAACGTCACCCATACACTTCACCACTTCATGACATTGATGATTGTTTTATTTGAAAAGGTTAATTTCCTCGATAATTAAAACATCTCGTGAGCGTTAATTCACAACATCTTTTAAACTACTATTCAACAAAATGGTATTGTCATTTTTTCTCAAAAGTTGGTATAATATTTTTTTTGAGATTTCGACAATGTTAGGATTAGAGGTGGTAAAGTGGGTGTCCCGCCTCATTTAGGCATGTCCCGTTTAAGCTCGTCCAAATGTGAGTCTGGACAGGCGGACCAACTTAGGTGTCCGAGCTCAAAAGTAAAGTCTGATTCGTTTACTAACGAGTTGGTTGATTGGCGGACCAAGCTGCCATTTTTTTTAATTTTATAATTTAATTTATTATATAATTTACAATAAATTTAAGTATTATCAAAGAGGCCGACAAAAGATATTTTTTAACACCGCATAATAGAACTTCAATATGTCTTAAGTTCAACCATTTCAAAAAATAAAATAAATAAAGACCAATTACAAGAAAAACCTAACGAAATATACTCAAGTCAATAAAAAATCAAAATAAATAAATAAACAACACATATCATCCTAATCATATTTAAAAACTAATTATTAAAAGAACTCAATTAGTAATTTGTACAAGACAAACAATGATAATAATTACAATGCATAAAATAGTAGTGCATAAAATATAGACACCTGACTTTTTCACTTTATTATATAGGCTCTTATATTGACCGATTCATTAATAGTTATATCATAAATTTATCACACGTATACATTAATCAACTCCTTCTTTTTCTTAAAATCAACATCAATTTCTAAAGAAAATATGTGAGCTAATGTATTGACAACTTAATAATTCTTTATGCCATACAATTGTTCTTTTATTTCAAACTTTTCCAACTAACACATATATTAAAAAGTTATAGAAAGAACCTTACAATTATAATTCAATTTGTTTTACATAACAATTTATAATGCAATTTAATCAACATAATCTTAAGAGAATAGTGTTATTTTATAATTAAAGTTGTTTTAATTCTAAATAAAAAAATAAAATGTTTTAACAAAAAACTCGCGGGTAAAATCCGCTCCGCCCCGCTTCAGCCTACTTTTTAAAGCGGGTTAAGTGGAACCGACCAATTTAAAATATCGTGTCAAAAATTTCAATCCAACCCACTAAAAATAATTGTTGAAACGAGTCGACCTAGCAGATCCGACCCATTTTACCACCATAGTTAGGACACTCAGTATTAATGTTTTAAAATTTATGGTATTATAAGATATTAGAACAAGTTTTGCAATTAAATAAATCAAATTATGGTTATAAAGAGTTGATCTTAGTGCTTTGTATGATTGTTTAAATTTATGTAAATGATATTATTTTTTATTTTATATATATTAATTATTAGCTTTGTCAATAAATTTAAGAGATAAAGCAAAAAGAGTTTGAAATAAGTATGATTAGAGGATTTAAATTTTTCCTTAACATATATATATATATATATATATATATATATATATATATATATATATATATATATATATATATATATATATATATATATATATATATATATATATATATATATATATATATATATATATATATATATATATATATATATATATATATATATATATATATATATATATATATATATATATATGTCAAAGTAAATATAAAAAGGAACTATTGAGAAAATTTAAACTTGAAAGTTGCAAGCAAATTTTGAAACTCATGCATGCTACATATAATCTTGAAAAATATGAGACAATCTAAAAGGTAGAATAAAAAGTGTATCGATGTATGATAGATTTTCTTTTTTATCTTACAACCTCTATATTTGATATTTTATTCGATATGTGTTTGTGTGTTCGTTTTGAATCAGATTATAAAAATTCTCATTTAACAATTGTTAATAGAACTTTAAAATATCTCAAATGAACTACTAATCTTATTTTGCTTTATAAAAAATTATTTGACCATAAGTTAAGGGATGATGACTATACTAGAGATAGAATTGAAAGAAATAACATTAATGGAAGTTATAAATTTTCTTATGAAAACCTCATTTTTTGGTCAAACTATAGAATTAGCAATAGCTGAAGTAGAATATATTTCAACCAAAAAGTTAATGAACCAACAACCAAAAGATTATCAGATAAAAAAAGTAACATTTATATTTTCTATAATAATTATTAATAATACTTTTGCTATTTGTTTGACTAAAAATCATATTTTACATTCAAGGAGTCAAACACTCAAAGTCACTATTCACTAAGAATTGATAAATAAAATACATATCAATTATAAGAAAATAATTACCCAAATTTACCAATGGATAAAAACTAGTTATAAGGCTTCTGAGCAGAAAACACAACAGAGGGTTGCTGAAATTTTCTTTATTAATCGATATGAGAATGAGATGTCTGAAGATCTTTAACCTTCCCCTCGGTCACTCAAATTGCTCACTTGACTGTGCAATACTCTGCAAATAAAAAGGCATTTAATTAGTCAGGCCTTACACAATTATGCAGGGAATAAATAATAAAGTTATCCCCATAACTAAATTATTTTTTATAAAAAAGTAAAATATAGAGAATTTTGAAAATATAATGCAAAACAATTACAAAAAACCAAGTCTGCATAATAAACAATTGAACCTTATATAAATAACCAATTAAACTACTAAAAAGAGAAAAAAATAGGTATTCATCAAGCTTTGTATGCATAATCTATAATAATAAAAATGATACCAACCCTGTTAAAACAAAATTAATGCAACATGTAAATAGATTTCGATACATTGTATAAGATTCTTGTACCTGCACTGATTATTGTTACTATAACACATGGATGAGGAAAGCAACCATTTTTAGAAGATTTAACATGCATAAACTTATAAAACATATTACAACATAAAACACTTCCAAGCAGTGACCACAACATACATAGGATATTAGAACTCAAGTCAGTTACACATGCATAAATAACAGTCAATAACACAAACATAGCTAGTTATCAACATTTCCAACAAACATAAAGCAATAACTTATTTATTTATTTATTTTTAGAAATAAAGATTATATTAACCAAAAACAGATCGATACAAAGCGATCCATAAGGTCGAGCAAAGAAAAAACTCATTCCGGCCCGTCTAATTAAGACAACAAAAGTTGGGCAATTCTATGTCTATACTTACGAAAGACTCACACTCTATTCACTATATTATCCACAATGGGACTAACCGTATTCCTAATAGTATAATTTTTATTATAGACAACCCTATTTCTATTCCACCAGATCTCATAAATTGTTTCCGCTATGGCAATCTTTAAGAATTGACAACGTCAATTCTTGCTCCTACACACTTTCACAATCCACTCAAGTTCATGATTTCAGTCCAGAATATTATGGTTAACATTTAACCACCTAAGGACTCCCTCCCAAACAACACTAGTAACACTGCATTCAAAAAACAAGTGCTGAACCGATTCAGCACAATTACAGAACATACAATTGGGCTGGTGGAAGATGCCAATCTTTGCCAATCTATCTTTAGTAGGCAGCCGTTTGTGACAAGCAAGCCACAACAGGAACACCGCACGAAGCCTAGCAATATTACTCCTAACAAGACCACCTCAAACCACATTGGGAATCTCCTTCAAAAATTCTGCGTACACCTTGTTCATTGGGAATTTATCAGAGCTTTTCAAGATATCCCACTGGGCTAGCCTCATCGCATCAAGCCTAACCTTAAGGATACTACGCAAGATCCAGGAGCCATTATCATTAATTTCCATTAGCATAATGTCATCATTCTTCACATAATAGACATGTATCTACCTGACCCACAAGTTGTCAGCTTTGTTGCTAAGACTCCAAAGCAGTTTGCACATACACACTTTATTCCATACATCCAGGTTGACAATACCTAACCCTCCTTGCTTCTTAGGAGCACACACCCTCTCCCACGCCACAGGGGACTTTATCGAAACAATATCTTTTCCAGCCCAAACAAAGGTTCTACACAAAGCCGCAAGCTGCTTAGTCACTCCTTTGGGCAGAGGAAGACAACTGATCCAATAATTGGCACACCCAAAAATCACCGTATTCACTAACTGAACCCTACCATCATAGGTAAGTAAGTGGGAGCTCCAATGTCTGATTCTCGAACTGTTTTTTTCCGCAAGCTCATAACATTGAGAAGAAGAAGCTTTCTGCTATTAAGAGGGATCCCTAAATAGGTGAAAGGGAGACATCTTCTACTAAAACCTGTGATTTGTTCCAAAACAGCCTGCTCACCAATATTAAAACCACCACACAAAATTTTACATTTGCTAGGATTCATCTTTAAATCAGTGGATAAAGAGAATTTAGAGACGATATCCATTAGCAACTGTACAGAGACAGTATCACCTCTATAAAAGATTAAGAGGTCATCAGTAAAACTCAGCTCACCCAGATTCAGCCTCTCGCATTTGCTATGGTAATTGAAATTAGGAATAGAGCTCAGGGTATCCAGCTTTCTATGGAGATATTCCATTATCACAACAAACAAAAGGGGAAAGATGGGGTCCCCCCGTCTCAAACCTCTAGCTGCTTTCATTCTCGAAGAGGATATTCCATTGATATTAAATTGGTAAGAAACAATAGACACAACTTGCATAACCCACTTGACAAATCTCCTCGGAAAACCTAACTCATTCAAGATAGTTTGCAACGCAATCCATTCCACATAATCATAAGCTTTCCTAATGTCCATCTGCATCATACAACGAGGAAATCCCCCTTTTCTGCTATAACATCTGATAAGCTCATAAGCAACGAGGATATGATCGTGGGTCTTCTGGCCAGGCACAAACGCTGCCTGGTTTTTACTAATAATACTACCAAGCACAGTACTCATCATGTTGGCCATAATTTTGGAAATGATTTTGTAGGCAGTAATACAACACGATATAGGGCGAAAATCTTTAATATTGAGGGAATTCTCATTCTTCGGAATAAGAGTCACTAATGTCCTGTTGAGCTTACTATCCAGGATACCCTCCTCAAAGAAGAGCTTGATTGTGCTGAGCACATCATCCTTCACAACCTGCCAAGAGTGTTTGAAAAATTTAGATCCAAACCCATCAATACCCGGAGTTGTTTGATCACCAATACTATGCAAGGCATCATACATTTCTTTCTCGCAAACAGAGCTGCTCAGCATATCCCTCTTCTCCCTACTCAATTGATTCCCTCTTCTCAAAGCAACAATGTCAATCCCCAGAATATTGGAATCAGCAGTCCCCAATAGCCCTTTGTAAAAATCCAGAACCTCTTTCTCAATGGCTTCAGGACTATCACAGATATCACCATTATCCTTGTACAGCAAACTGATAAACTTCTGACTATTTTTCTTTTTCAGGGCAGCATGGAAAAAACTATTATTACCATCCCCTTTTCTAATCCACTCAATTTTTGACTTCTGTCTCAGAATTTTCTCTTCCCAGTCATGTAACTTCATCAATTCCTCAATACAATTCTTCTCCTTAGTGATTAGACTAGAATTCATTCTATCAAGGGTCATACAAGATTGAACAACTTTTAACTGTTGTCTCTTCTTAACAATTTGGCTGGAAATGCTTACAAGGGGTTTATGCAATTTCCTAACAACCTGCTGCATCCTCATAAGCTTATTCCAAAGCTATTGAAACTGGTGGCCTTTAACAGTCTTCGTCCAGTTGACACTAACCTCATTGTTATAGTTTTCCAGCTCAGTAGTTGCATTTATGAACTTGAAAGTTGTCTTGGGTTTAGGCCCTTGCTCACCTTCTTTAATGCAGACCATAACCCCGGCTCCATAATATAAACATTCTTATCATCATTTTTCTGAATCCACTCCAAATTACCAATGACTCTATCAATACAGGAATATATAGGGCCCTCAGCATGTTTGTTAAACCAAGTGTACTTCGCACCCTGACTATCCAGAGCGAACAGACCGGAGTCCTCCATCATATCTCTGAGATCGCAAAACTCATATTCCCTAACCACTTTGCCACCTATTCTGTCTTGACAGCCAAGGACATTGTTAAAATCCCCCATAACAATCCATGCCCCTTGCTGGTTTTTCCCAATGTTGCAGATGTCTTTCCACATAACTTTTCTCTTCTCCAACTTATTAGAGGCATATACAGTCGTTACCGGTAAACAAAACTGTCATCATTGTTATATAACCCATAATGAATCAATTGCTCCGTCATAGTCACAACTTTCACTCTAATTTTGCTAGCTTTCCACATAAACCAAATTCTCTCATTATCATGGTTGTTATAATTGTCATAGGACACCCCATTTCCACCCATTTTCTTTTTACGGTTAACAGAGTTTTCTTTCTTAACACACATTTCCAAAAGAATAGCAACCGTAGGTTGTAGCTTAAAGATATGGGAGCCAGTCTCTTTTTGCTTAGCTACTTTGTTAAGTCCCCTAACATTCCAAGAGATAATCATGTGACCCCTAGGGGGCTGACCTTATGGTCCTGCCAAACCTTTAAGGTGCTAAAACCATTAATACTAAAAATATTCTTTAAACATTCAACATTGTTACTACCTTTGTCCTTGTTACCTTTCAGCACTACTGTCCAAACTGCCTCAGTATCCACAGGGCTGTTGTTTGTACTCGTTGAAACCTCATTTATCATCACAGACCCCTCATGTGTTCCAGGAGTCCCTTCTTTGTTAGCTAGACTGCTTTCTCCTCTCTCCTTACCATCTTTTTGTTGCCACATTTTTACTGTAGGTTTCTTCTCCACATTGCAGATATGCCCCACCTTTTGGCACTTCTCACAGTATTTTGAACTCTATCGCTGCCATCATAATGGATCACAATCTCCTCTTACATCTTTTGAGTTACATCTACTTCCACCAATATACGAGCATATGTAACCCTCAATTTGTCAGTCGTACACTCATCTGTGAAAAGAGGATTCCCAATGACACTACCAATTTTTCCTAGACTTGAAACACCCCACGTATGAGTTGGAAGCTTAGGGAATTTAACCCAGATCAGCACTGTCCTCAGCATATCTCTCTCCATAGAGAAATCAGGATGGCATTCCAGTATTATCATAGGAATGTTTCGAATTGTATAAGGGCCCTTCAACAGCACAACTTCACGCTCCTTAACTGTCTTAAATTTCAAAATGAAGAAGCTTTCCTCATTGTAAAACATTTCTGGAAATTGAACGAAGTTCCATTCCTTGATCATGTAGTTCTTGATAGCATTCATGCTCAGATCAACACCAATAGCATACATGATAAGCGAAGACCCCCATAACCTAAGCTCTGATTCAACATCTTCATGCTCAATTTCAACCACCGGTTTCCCAGCTACTACTTTTGGTGCCACAAACTTCAAAGCTTTTCCATTTGCAGTTTGTGATTCCCCTTAATAATATCAACCCACAGTTTACTAGCGCCATTGGTACCTTGCGTCTCGTCTAGATTTGCCCCACTAAGTTTACCTTCTGCCTCTTTAGGGTTTTGACAATCCCCCAAATTGACCTTCTCAACTTCAGCTACGTTGTTTTCCTCTCCAGAATCCTTTGAGACATGACTCATTTCACCCGCATCTACCTCTCCCACAGCAATATTTACAGGTTTTAGTGTCGCCGGAGGCAGAGAGACCCTGTTCGGTGGCCGTCCCCGTCGTTTCTTCGACGCCGAAGCTCCTCTTGTCATTCTTTCAAAGATTAACTATTTGGATAAACAATACCTTATTTATTGTTGCAGTCCAATAGTTCATAAGCTTATATGTGATCAAATATTCTGTATACCGAGCTTGGGAGTGAAAGCAAAGATTATGTATACAAAACTGATTGGAATCTACGTGAAACAGGACTATTTGCAATGCAACATAATTCCAAACTCTAGAAGTTGTCCTTTGTCATTATACCTAAGCAGGGCCTCACCATTTGTTCCAATAATATCACCATTTTTTGTATAGCATATTGGGGAAAACTTACGAGGAGACATGTTGTCCATTGGGACAACAATCGCCTTAATCCAAGACGACTGCACTGTATTCTTTAATCATCCATATTTCAATTTTAATATTCTCACAATCCTTAATCCATAACCTAAGAAATTCTTTAAATACACATAACTCACAACGATCAGGTTTATGGCTTACACCATTTAGAAAAGATATCTCAAAAAGATTCCTTTCAGTTAAATCAAATGCAATAATAACTACATCAAATGAATTAGAACTTAAAACCAACCAGTAAATAGCCCCATTAAAGAGTGATCCGACTCTAGACCCACTGTTGGCGCACACATAAGGGAATCTAGTACCTTTAATTTCATTCAACTTATTATCTCTCAATGAGAAAAACTCCAAACGGATCATAGGACAGTGAAACCACCAAATAATCATCTCTTACCTGGTCATACCCAAAACCATATAGATAATACATATAAAATAACTATATTTGTTTCAATTTTCATATTTATATAATGTCGCTGTCTTCATCTTTTTCTTTTTCTGTGTACATTTTTTCATGGTTTTCGTGCCCTAATTTCATTAACCAACCAAAAAAAAAAACATGAATGTGAGGAACTTAAATTGGCATGATTAAATGCAGAAGTTTTTTTTTTTTCATTGTCAAAATCGTGCCAAATTTGCACTATCGTTTTGTTTGGTGTTTAGATAACACCTTAAAATATTAACTCGACTATCACTTATCAACTAAGGTATTCCATATCAAAAATTAATATTACGTATAACAATGATGAACTGACGTTAAAATATATGAATTAATAAAAAATTATTGAAAATTATCAAAAAAATAAAATAGTATTAAAAATAAAAATATCAACTAATAATAGATTAATATATCCCCCGACACTTTTATAAACAATAAATAATTTTTTAGATTTATTGAATAAATAATATATCTAGTAATTATTTTTTATGAGATACATTAATTATTCAATAAATTTTAAAAAAAAATTTTTTTGCTTGTAAATATGTCTGAAGAGTATTTATATATATTTTTAATCAAATATATAATTATAAAAGTAACTTATACTCTTCAATCTTTATGAAAATTAAATATAAATTTTAATCAAGTGATTGTACAAAAGAATATTAAAATACATTAAAAAAATTGTGTAGTATTTTTTTTTAAGATTGGGTAATAATTATTTTTTATTGAAATGAATCTAATATGGCATCCCATATGTTTTTTTTTTAATTTCTCTTCTTTTTTAGTTTTTCAACAAAAATATACTTTAAAAATTTTAACAAAAATAAATTTAAAATAGGCTTATTTTATATTATTATTTTTGTTGAATATTATTATTTTTTAGTTAACATTTACTTATTTGGTTTAATATATTTTCTTAGGTGAGTCAACAAAAAATATTTTAAATCCATTTTTCTATATTGATTATTTTTGTTTGGAATTTTTTTTATTTCTAAGTTGTATAATTTTTTATGTTTAACTTTTTTTTCTAATTTTTTAAAAAGAGACCGTTTAAATTTACTATTTATTTGAATTTGTCTTTGTACTAAATGTATATTTAATAATGACAGTAAAAACTTTTTATGCGTTTTTTATTTTTATTTTATTTTTCTATAGAAAATTTAATTTCCAGAACTTGATTTTTTATTTATTTTATATTAGAAATATTGATATTGTAATAGGTGTTTAGGGAAAATTATTATTTTTGTAAATAGGAAAAAATTAGTTTTCTTAGCATGAAATTTTTTTCTTTCAATTAGATTGTTCTTAAATAATTTTTTATGACATCAGTTTGTTTCTTTTTAAAAACTTAACTCTCTAAAAGTTATCTTTTTTTTTTTAAGTTGGTTTGAAACTTTTACTTTATTTAAACTTAAATTGATTTTTTTATTTTATATTGAAATATTGATATTGTAATAGGTGTTTAGGGAAAATTATTATTTTTGTAAATAGGAACAAATTAGTTTTATGCAAATTTTTTCTTTCAATTAGATTGTTCTTAAATAATTTTTATGATATCAGTTTGTTTCTTTTTAAAAATTTAACTTTCTAAAAGTTATCTTTTTTTATTTTATTTTTTAATTTGGTTTTAAACTTTTACTTTCTTTAAACTTATTTTTGTGAAACTTTCCTAACCAACACAACTCACTAATAATCCCGATGATACACATCTTAAATCCAATAAATGATTAAGTGTCTAATGAATTTTACCTAATTCCATGTCGGTTCAATTAAATTTAAATAAATTTGGTTTCTCTTCTTTGAAATTCTGCATAAGTTTCACACAATTTACAAATAAAATATTCTAAAAACATCTAAGTACGACTTAAATTATTAAATTTCTTAAAAGTTGCACTTATGATATTTTTAATGGTAACTTCAATATTCATTTTAAAAACTCAGACAACAATTTAAGTATGTCAAAGTTATTTTTTTTTAGACAAATAATGCATTTTTTCTAGACAGAGCTTCTAAAAATGTATCTTTTATTTTGAAAATATATATCTAGAATCGATCTTTTATTTTGAAAATGTATATCTAGAATCGGGTCTTTGACACATTATTTCTTGATGCTTCAAATGTGAAATAAATATCTATAAAAGAAGTAAAATCTATCGAACGATACGCAAATGAATCAAAAACACAATTATACATAAACTAAACGTAAAACCAAGAATTATTCAAAAAATACTAACAAAAGAACTTATAAGTTCCACAAAACATATATACAAAATAATTACATTCTTACACTTATCAAACTCTTCCCAACTTAAATTTGTTTATCTTCAAACAAGGTCAAACAACTCAAAGAACAAAAGTAACTAATCAAATAATCATGAATCAACAGGTTTTAAAAATGAAAAACAAATGTATGGTTCAAACAAGAATGTACACGCAAGACAAGACTTACCACTATAGAACATTTCAAAGTAATATTTCTGATAATTATATTCATCGATCAAGGTATTATATATACATAAAAGAGTCCCTATAATTCCTCTTCTATTAAGGGAATGAAATAAATTATTTACAGCACAAATATTTTCCTACTTAATTTAGCTAAAATATCTTTGATTTATCTTAACACCCCCACTCAAGTTGGTGCATGGATATCACACATTCCCAACTTGAACAAAGACTCATTAAACACCTTACTTGCCACTCCTTTAGTGAGAACATCTGCTAACTGAAATTCAGATCTTACAAAAGGAAAAGAAATTATTCCAGCTTCAAGTTTCTCTTTGATAAAATGTTTATCGATTTCTACATGCTTCGTTCTATCATGTTGCACAAGATTGTGCGCAATGGCAATTGCTGAAGTATTATCACAATACAAAGTCATAGTCTCCCTTGGTTCAAAACCCAAATCTGATAGAACATTTCGTATCCATAAAATTTCACAAACTCCTAGTGCCATGCCTCTAAACTCAGCTTCAGCACTAGACCTTGCTACTACCTGTTGTTTTTTACTCCTCTAAGTTACAAGATTCCCCCTACAAATGTAAAGTAACCAGAGGTAGAGCTTCTATCATTTCTTGAACCTGCCCAATCAGCGTCCGTATACCATTCTACCTTCAAGTTTCCATGATTTGAGAATAAAATTCCTTTTCCAGGAGTGTACTTCAAATATCTCAAGATCCTTTCAACAGCATCCATATGAGCTTTCCGTGGATCATGCATAAATTGACTAATGACATTTACTGCATATGTAATATCTGGCCGTGTATGAGACAAGTAAATTAGTTTTCCCACCAACCTCTGGTATTTTCCTTTGTCTATGCTGGCTGAATTTTGGAATTGAAATAGCATATGATTTTGTTCAATTGGGGTATCAACAGGTTTACACCCAAGCAGTCCCGTTTCAGATAGTAAATCAAGAGTATACTTTCTCTGGCATAGAAAAATACCATGTTTAGATCTAGCTACTTCAATACCCAAGAAATATTTGAGGTTTCCAAGTTGCTTCATCTCAAATTCAGAAGCGAGGTATTTTTGCAAACTAGACATCTCATCTTGGTCATTCCCTGTAACAATCATATCATCTACATAAATAATCAAAGCTGTAATTTTACCTCCTCCTTTCTTCAAAAATAAGGTGTGATCAGAGTTACTTGCTTTATAGCCAAAAGCCTTCATAGACTTAGTAAACCTACCAAACCATGCTCTTGGGGATTGTTTTAATCCATATAGAGCCTTTCTTAACTTGCAAACCTTCATCTCATTTGAATCTATCATACCTGGCGGTAGATCCATATAAATTTATTCTAAAATTTCTCCATGTAGGGAAAGCATTTTTCACATCAAATTGTAGAAGAGGCCAATCTTGGTTTGCTGTTAGTGACAAAAGTATTCTCACAGTGTTGAGCTTGGCTACCAGCGCAAATGTCTCTTGATAATCTACACCGTAAGATTGAGTGTAACCTTTAGCCACTAGTCGTGCTTTATACCTCTCAATAGTTCCATCAGCTTTGTGTTTAATTGTATAAACCCATCTGCACCCCACAGTTTTCTTCCCTTTTGGTAACGTCATAAGATCCCAAGTGTTGTTTTTCTCTAAAGCTCCCATTTCCACAACCATTGCTTCAGTCCATCTAGGATCTGCTAACGCTTCCTGCACATTACTAGGAATAGAAATTGAGGATAATTGAGATACAAATGATGCATATGACTTAGGTAACTTGTGAGATGACACATAATTACTAATGAGATATTTAACTTTGGACTGAAGGTCTGGTTCATATCTAATGGGAGGTTGACCACGGTTAGAACGAGGTGGAAGGTTATATTGGACAATAATGGATTCAGTGTTAGGTGTGTTGGTGGTCTCATAGAAACTAGGGTCAATTTCATGATCAATTTCATGAGAAAAGGAATCAACTTCAGAATGAACATTAATACCTACTTCAGAATGAACATTAGTATCAACTCCATTGATAATTGTATTATCGGGAATAGAATTAGGAAATACCTCTGGAGAGTTAACTTGATCTTGTGGAGAAGATTGAGCTAGTTGATTATCGTTAGGGGAAACTGTATTATCTAAAGGTGATGTGTCCATATTTGAGATTGATTCATTACCTGCAGAATGATCCTCACAAGATAATTTATCTTCACAGAATGATCGACGGAGTACGTTTGTTTCACAGTTTCCCAAATTTCCGTCGTCGTAGTTAAGCGAATGAAAAGTGATCTGATTTCTTTGGTCATGGAGTCAAGAAGCCAAGACTTGACCAAGCAATTTTCATCTTCCCATGCTTCATATTCATCGGGTTTATCTTTTGCTGGTGCAGTCTTTGTTCCGGTAACGTAACCCCATCATTTTCTGCCTCTGATTTTGTTATGTGCATTCAACGACCATTCGACGTAGTTAGTGTCGTCAAGCTGTTCTGGGGTGAGTGCATCGTTGAATTGGACAGCAGCGGAAGTTCCAGAATTCTCCGATTTGTTTTTATCAGAAGCCATCAGAAATTACTAAGAAATAAAAAAACCATTGTTCCTATATTGAAAGAGAGACGGTGTTGGCTCTGATACCATATAGAACATTTCAAAGTAATAATTCTGATAATTATATTCATTGATCAAGGTACTATATATACATAAAAGAGTCCCTATAATTCCTCTTCTATTAAGAGAATGAAATAAATTAATTACAGCACAAATATTTTCCTACTTAATTTAGCTAAAATATCTTTGACTTATCTTAACAACCACTATACTATAACGACAACATGAAAACGAAACAAATCCTAAATACAAAAGTCATACTAAACATTCTAAAACAAAACATGCTCAATCATGAATCACGCATAGCAAAAATTCATCGGTAGATGAAAAACACACAAAAGTGGGAAATTGACACTCATCCAACAATCTTGCAAACAAAAGACTAAATTATGCATTCATGCAAAAATTCACATTAAACATACAAAGACGTTAATCACAAGGGCTTTTCAAGGTTGTAATGTGTCTTAGTTAACAAACAAGTGATAAATCCTAAAGCTAATCGAAACAAAAACTTGTCTAAACCTAAGAGAGTGATCAACTGACAAAAGTTCAAACATAAAATTTCAATCAAACTTCTTCTTTCATCTCAAGTGTTACACCAAACACACCTTACTTATTAGCACAATTATTTGATACTCTTTTTGTTTTTATTTTTCAAAACTTTTCTCTTTTTTTCTTTCTTTTTCTTTTCTTTCTTTTTCACTTTTTTTCTTTTTTTTTCTTTTCTTTTTTCACAACCGCATAACAACCAACAACATAAGTAAGTAAACATTGCTCTCTCCAACTTGAATTAAACCAACATCAAAGTGCGAATACTCCATACTTTCTAAGACAAGGTAAAAATTCAAACTATAAATCATAGTTGAGGGTTCAAGAAAACAAAGAATCAACATCCATTCAAAAAGGTGAACTAACACTCATAGACAAGAATTAAGTTCAAAAACAATATGGAAATTGACAAAAATGCTCAAAAGGGGTTAATAAAAGTTCACATGCTCACAAGATGAATTGACTATTTGGTTAGGTAGTTGTGCTCAAAATGAAACAAAGATGCACTGATCCTTTTCATGCTTTCAAACAATCAATATAAATAAAATATTAAACATAATGAAATCCAATTAAAACAAGAATTGTAGCCTCTAGCATATATGATAAATGGAAAACTTCCTCACATTTGGGGTTTAAAAGGAACTAAAGTGATTCAATCAAAAAGCAAGTAATGTAAAGAATGAATGGCATGAAATTTGTACAAATGAAAAGTTTCTTGAATATGTTATGCTATAGAAAGTGGTAAATGAGTACCCGACGTGTACCAACATTAAAACAATATCATTACCATACATCTGCAAGTTGAAACACTCAAAATCGAAAAATCACCAAAAAAAATCTCAAACTATTCGAAACAAGCTCATGGACAAACACAACAAAGGAAAGCACAATAAACAACAATTAATATAAACATACTAAAAGAACAGGTGTAGTTGATGAACAAAATTGAAATGTGAAGAATGGACTTTCAAAGCTAAACCCTAAATTCTAAATCCTAATTTTAATTTTGTTCAGCCAATTCTACCAAAATATCTATACTACAACTAAACAACATTGGTGGAAATGGGAAAAAGGATGCTAAGTGAAACTAAAAGAGTTCATTGGCAAAATTATGCTAAGCGCTCTAAGCGGCACAAAACGCGCTTAACGGTAGCAGACAAATGCATAAAAATTAGCACAATAGCAGATTTTTAATGCACTCCATTAACACTAATCTCAACTACAAAGTACAATATATACACGATACACAATCGTTAGGGTACCTCCCAACTAGCGCTTGGTTTACGTCGTAAGCTCGACGCCTGTTATTTATGCATATTCTCCAAATTGTCTCTTTACACAATTAGTTCCACCAACGAAGACACCTAACCAAACACTTAGCAAACGTGAAGAGAAACAAACATATACAATAAATTTACAAGTATACAAAACATGTAAAATTTACAATTATGGTAAACATATACAAGTGTCAATATAAACAAGTGACAATAGACAATATATATGATATCTACAAAACTCAAAAACAAATAAATTATCACAGTGCGATCCAATATAAACACCAATCTCCGGCAACAACACCATTTTGCTGAAGCGGTAAAGCGGCAAGCAAAAAGTAAGTATTTATTTTGATATAGGTTATATTGTATCGTATCCACAAGGATTATGGCTACTGAATTTCCAATTGACAAGTCTCTCATTAATGAGTTTGGTTTTGAATGGGTTTTGAAGTAAATGCGGGAATTTAAGTTATTAACAGAAAAATAATTAATTCTACAGAGAGAAGAAACTTATCAGGCATGCATATAATCCACTCCTCATAAACTTAAACCTATCGACAAGTTATACTCAATCTACAATATTCATCAATGTCATCACGTATCAACCCCAACATCCATTGTATCATCTCAGAGGCAATCTCTCAACCAACCTCAACAACACAGAAGACAATCGTGTTACTCACGTCGACAATCTCTCAGCACAACACAAACAACACAGAGGCATTAAGATCTGATACCCACAGTGAATTTTAGATCTAAATCTATCTCTAGAATCTAGAAACTAATAGACAATCATCCTAGATAAGAATTCGAGTAGTATATGTGTATAACAACCCAAACCCCGAACACAGAGTAAAAATCCAGGATAATAATCGACAAAGATTTGTAAAACATGCTTTATATAATGCCATTGGTGATAAATATACACGAGTTTAAAGTTAATACATATACAAAACCAAACAAATGAAGAATACACAAAGACGGAGAAATGAATCACAAATCTCTCGGTTTGTCAATGTCGATCGATGAGATATCCACCCCGGATCATCCGTATGCAAGCTATATTGTTATTTTCTAAGCTAGTCTACCAAAGAATGAGTTAATAGAGTTGAAAGAACAAAAACACCCCCAAAATATAACCTAGAAAATAATGAAATGAATGTTATAAAACAAAACTCAGCAGACCGTGCTAAGCGGGCTTGGCGTGCTAAGCGCGACTTCCTAAATCAACATGTTAAACCTTCTAAAATCCCGCTAAGCGGGCTAATCGCGCTTAGCGGGCACAAAAATAACATCTCTGCCAGAACCGTAACAGCACACCACATTAAGCGACATCAGCGTGCTAAGTGGGCCCGTCTGGACAAAACTTCCAAAAATGCATCTTTTATTCTGAAAATACATATATGGGGCCGTGCCTTTGACACTTTATTCCTAAATGCTCCAAATGTGCAACAAATACCTAAAGAAGAAATAAAATCTATCAAACGATACACAAATGAATAAAAAACACAACTATACACAAACTAAACATATGTACAAACAAAGCGGGGAATTATTCAAATAATATTAACAAACAAATTGATAAGTGCCACAAAACATATATATAAAATAACTATATTTTGGAACTTATCAGTGCCTACCAACAAACGCTTGTTTTACATTGTTAGATCGACGCCTTTATGTAAGCACATTCCTTCAAGTTGCTTCTTTGCATGGCTATTCCTAACCAAACACATTAGCAAACGCGGAGGGAAACAAACATATATATGATATTCACAAGTATATAAAACATGTACAAATTCACGAGCATGGAAAACATAGACAAGTATCAATATAAATAAGTATATATCTATATATTATAAAAATTATGTGTAAAGCTCAAAAACAAAGAAAATATTGAAATGTGATTCAATATCCAAACACCAATTCTCCGACAACGACGCCATTTTGTTGTTGCAGTAAAGGAGCAAGCAAAAGTAAGTATTTTTAGTTTTGTTTTATCGTCTCCAAAGAGATTAGTGCGAGGAAAAGAATGTCTTTCAATAGTCTCTATGTTTATGAGCTTGGGTTAAAATGGTTTAAAATGTAAAGTGAAAAAATTAAAATATGAACAAGAAAATAAATATATTCTTTGGAGATGAGAGAACCTTTCCCAGTTTGGATTTCATTTACCCGTAAAATACTTAAACCTATTGAACAATTATACTCAATATCAATCATTCATCAATATCATCATGTATTAGCCACAACACAGGTTGTGTCTAACCCAAAGTTAAGATATCAACTATTTTTCTCTCATCAGCGATGTCTCTCGCAACTCAAATAACACAGAGGTATTAAGAGTCGATACCCACTGTGAATACTAAGCCTAAATCTATCTCTAGAGTCTAGAACCTAGCAAATATTCATCCAAGAACAAGAGTTGAGGAGTATATGTATATAGAAACTCAAATCTAAGCACAAAGAAAAAAAAGGATAAACATCAATATTGATTTATAAAATAGCTTTTATACAATACCATGAGCAATAAATATACATATAAAACAAAGTATACTTACAAAAACACCACAACAAATGAAGCTTACAAATATAAGAAGGGAGAAGAAACAAAATCTTTCATCGTGTCAATCACGATCAAAGAAGCTTCGACCCTGGATCATCCGATTACAACCTCCAAATGTTGTTTCCTAAACTTAATCATCAAAAGAATGAAAGCGATGGAGTTGGGACAAATATTCCCTAAAAAACCATACCTAAAATATTTGTTTGGAACTATTTATACAAAAAAAAATCGTAGACCACATTTAGCCTGCTCAGCCGCGCTAAGCGCACTCTCACTATTTACACCTAAACCTCCTTAGAGCGTGCTAAGCAGGACAAGCCAGCTTAGCAGGCTCAAAAACTCAGCCCCTGCCAGAGAAAAACTTCATGTTACATGCTACAAGATGGGTTTAGCAGGCTTAAGGTAAAATTCCTCCAAAAATTGACTTTTGACCAATGCCTTGCATGATCCATGCTTGTCTAATGCTCCAAAGTTGCTCACAAAGTCATGATACCTACAAGAATGAGCAAACAAGTAAGCAAACCAAACTATTTACAAACATAAGCCAAGGATTATTTAGTTAGACTAATTTGAAAGCCTAAACACTACTAATCAACGAAATAGAGTGTAAAGGACCACAAAATTACTAACAAATATATCCATATTTCGGTCCTTAACAGTAACATTTGTATTGTTTGTAGTTTTTGAACAATTCATATATCGCAATAACATTTTCGGTTAACTGATTATTATTTGAATTTACATATAACATCCTTGAATCATATTAATTTTATGGTGTTATTATATCCTTAGTATAAATTCCCTATAATATAAGTTGTCCTAAAAATATGAATTTCAGGACAAACTTATTGCCTAAGGATGTTCTCTATTTTAAGGGTTTTTCTGGAGATGTACTTTGAAATATCCATTGAGTTGTGCAAAAACTCTCTTTCATCAACTCAAAATGCTTTTAGGGGTTAGTCCGAAGATGAATTTACAGACTCTCTTGTAAAATATACGTAGATGCATCTATAGAGATAATTCATTTATTAAGTTTTAGTGTGTAATTGAGGTGCATCCATATATGCACTTCCAAAATTTAGCAGGGGTATTTTCGGATTTCCAAAGGGTGATCCTTCACAAAATGGAGTGAGAAAAGTAATCCCCTATACAAAGAGGATTTAACTTACAATCCCCAAAATTAAAACTGGCACCCCCTATTTTCTTAATACCAAAAATACCCTTAATAAAAAAGAACAATATTTTCGAATGAAATTTCCGGTATGTACAAAATTTTCGGTAAGTTATAATTTTTCCAGAAATTTAAAAATCTACCATTTTGTACCGGAAATTTAGTTGTATGGTGAAATTTCTGTTAGTGTATTGACTCAAATTTTGTTAAGATCAGGGTTTTGCTGGTAATTTTGTAGGGTTGTGATTTCACCGATAATTTTGTATGGTCTAGAAGGAATCCGAAGTTGTATAAATAGAGGCATATGTTATATAAAAATATACAACTATCATATGATATAACTATCATATAATATAACTATCATATGATACATCTATCATATAATACATCTACATAGGCCCACCAACAAGCTATGTGTGATAGCCGAGATAGTCATGTAAAAACTTCACCATCTGGGTTTACCAAAACCATGAGATTACACGTAATTAAAACAATAAACTAGAGGCAATATTGGCCATCTGAGCCTTGTGGAGGTGGTGGTGGTGGTTATGGCACGTCGTCATCCTGAGGTCCCAAGAAGCAGAAGCCCCCCTCCCCCCGAGCATCGGAAGACCCTGCATTAGGTGGTATAATGTGAGGGTGTGATATAGTGAGATATCACTCCAGGTAATCATCCTCACATTACGAAGGGTGTTGAACCCTCACTACGCTAGATCTAATGACATAGATAGAGATGATGATATTACTCTGAAACCATCTATCAATGATCTCTTATGGAGCCACTGAAACTGATCAAGGGATGCCCTGGACATAACCATATTTTCGCATACACCTCTCAGAAAAGTGTCTAGCCACCAAGATATCCCACCTCATATGCCCTGAATATAAGGAAGAGTCATCAAATGCATGATAGGCCCGATGAGCTGTGTATGGTATCCAGACGACACCATCTACTATTAGAGCAACAAGCCTCCCTATGTACTCTGGAACACCACCATGATGGGTTTGCCTTTCCTTCCATCTCCTCGTCCGTGGATCAACCGATGGGGCATATGATGCACTCTCTTATCACAAATGTGTAGGAAATGCTCGTATATCCAACACTGAAAAAACTTATTAATGTCACATATAGAAATTAAATAAAACACTTAAGAAATGCTTGTATACCTATAATAGACTCAAATTACCTATAAGTTATTATGTCTCAGACACAGTCGCAACTCTAAGTGTCGTATAAAGAATGCTCAACGCAAATACCCCCTAAACCCAGCATGGAGCCTCTAGGCTACTGAACAACAACATGTATTGAACATCAATATAAACATCTAGCTTATCCATAAAGAGAGTACATGTCATTAGATGTAGCATGTATGCCCCAGTCACAGTCTCATACCTCTGTGTCTCTTTAAGCTCCTAGTACCTATCTAGCAATCAAGACATCTGAAGGTGAAGTCCCCTGTTAAAATCAAACTCTTCTAGCACGACCTACTGTACAACTTCCAGATCCTCTACTACATGTAGCAATGTTGTCGACTAGTTAATTCCAAGAGTTGTAAAGAATCTACTGATGAAAGGGAGATGATACAACATGGAGACGTCATCCAAAGTGATAGTCATCTCCCCAAATAGAAGATGAAAGGAAGATGTCTCTGAGTGCCATTGCTCAACAAAAGAAGACAGAAGGGAGGCGTCGAGCTTGGTTAATGAGAAGTCGACGAACTCCAAGATACTAAAATCAGAAACGATATGTCTGACCTTCTCAAGCATCAGACTCGATGAAGTTCTTAAACTTTAAACCGTGGGATTTGACCTTCAGTGTCAGGCGTTCATGTAGGAAATAAAGTTTAAAAAATTATCAGTAAACTTTCAACATATCATCGAACCTTAATAAATATTTGAAATTAAAAAATATAACATATATATATATATATATATATATATATATATATATATATATATATATATATATATATATATATATATGCCATACTCAGTATGTGACATGGTTGGTATTCCCCATGAGCACATATCAGTTACTAGGCCCTCTCTGAAAAGCTTCATCCATGGGAGTAGATGGCTCTGTAGAAGCACGAGTTGTGGGGATCTATATTAGTAGGAGTATCTTCACCAACAACAGGAGGTATAAGAAACACTTCATCAACATCAGGATCCTGCTCAGCCAGCACAGGAACCTCCTCAACAACAACCTCCTTAGCAGCCACGTCCTCAAGAAATACCTCATCAACAACATATAAAAGTACCTCCACAACAACAAGTACCTCCACAACAACATGTACCTCTACAGTAGTATAAATTCTAGCAACTCGGCATCGGGGTGCACAGAAGTGGCCATGCGCCTTCTCAGCCATCTATTTCTGGAGAGAATTGGTCAGAGCATGTTGTCCAACTCGTAGCTAGGAAGCCTCTGTGTTAGCAAAACTGACCCGAGCTCCCACTCTATCGGTCAACTTGCCTCCAATGGACTTGTTCTTCCCCATAGTCCTCACTGGAATTTTTTTTAAAAAAAAAAGCAAAAAAAAATTAGTGAAAGAAAACTGCAGAAGGTATCGGAGGAATTTTTGAAATTTAAAAAAAAATGACCTACCAAAAATTTCCGTGAAATTCTCTTGAATATTCATAAATTTCCGTGAAATTCTTCCGAAAATTCTAAAAATATTGTAATTTTCTCCCAGAAATTCTCACTTTTATGGTATTCTACTTACTTTTTATGTAGAATTTCTGATATCGCCCGAGTTTTGAAAAAATGGTAAAAATTTTGAGTAGAATTACTATAATCTTTTGATTCGTTTGGGTGTATGTTACGTACAATTCAGTGGGTGATAAGTTAAATGCTCATATATAAATCCGAACATAGTTGGGCCGCTTGAGTAATAACAATCTTACAGGCCCATAATAACAATCTTACAGGCCCAAACATTGGCTATTATTATTTACTATAAAACAAAAAAAAAATGAATTTCAAAGAACAGGATAACATTGTTGAAAAAACATAAGGCATGAGAAATTTGTAGATAGATAAAATAATGAAACTGTATTAACTGTTTCTGGTAATGGCTACAACTATCAGATTCAAACCATTGTTTCCACTATCTCCTTTGCCTAGACAAACCAATTCTCCTCAAACTTCATGGCTTTCCCTTCCAATTTCTCGTCCTTTCTCTCATCCACGTAGATATGTTGCAGTTTCTGTTGCCTTCAACCCACAAGGAAACTTCGATGTCTCTTTATTTGATGATGATGGTAATAATAATAATTATAATACTTATGTTTATTACACCTAGTTTCATATCATATGCATATATGTTTTACCTAGTTCATTGATTTTGCTCACAGATGAATCTAAAGTTGAACCTCCTATGCCTCCAACTGAAGGAAGATTCAATGTTGTAATTGATAATGATGATGTTAGTAGTCTTGACTTGTCCCCTTTTCAAGCTGCAACCGGCATGAAAAATCCATTATCTGGTATGCAAGTTATAGAAATTGAAAACTGTTTCAATAACTGCTATAATTAATGTTCACAATCACAGTTGACAATTAACATAGATGCTTCTTGATGGTATGATACTGATGTTAAAGTAAAACCGCAAGAGTTTCTTGAGCGTTCTATTGGCTTTAGCATCAACTATACGAGACAAGATCCTCGCGATCCTCGCGAGTTATCGGAGTATCCGGATATTAGACTGTGGTTTGTGAGACTTGATGCTGCTTATCCTTGGTTGCCAGTTTTGTTGGACTGGAGAGCTGGTGAGCTAGCTCGGTATGCTGCTATGTTAGTTCCACACCAGGTGAGTGTGAGTAGTAGTTTGTGTAGAAAAATAAGGGAGAGCACATTATTTGATGGTAGCTAACTTGGTATTTATATTATGGTTGCAGATGAATATGAAAATGGGAGTTGTTTTTAATCCAGAAGCATTGGAATTGTTTGTTATGAAGAAAGTTTTTATTGTGTATTCATGGTTGAAGCATCACAACATTCCCAAGCCAGAATCAAAGGCAAATGATATGGCAAGAATGCTTGGATTTGGAATTGGATATGAACTATATGACTTAGTTGAAAATCATCCACTTGAAGAGTAAACAGCTTGTGACATCTCATAGTATCAGAATCTGTGCCTAATCATCCATTCTATTCTATGAAGTGTATCATTGGAACCAATGGGAGATAGAAGAAGAACAGTGTAACTTGCATGCTCTTGTAAAAAATAATTGGTGTTGATGTATCTTTAACTTGACTCTTGCACTTTATTTTTTTTATAATCAAAGATAATATCGAAACGAGAAGGAGTACGAGAGATATTCAACCCTTTCTCCAAAACATTTTTGGTTAATAGAATTTATAGTTTAGTTAATATGTGTCTTGACAATAAAAAGTAGTTATAAGTAGGAAAATAAAGTTTGTCAATTAAGTGTTATTAACAAGAGCTTCGATTCTAATTGGTATCAAGAGCTTTGGTTCTGATTATAAGGAAACACGAGTGTTTGTGAGGTGTGTGATTGATTTTATTCTTTAACTTCAAGTTCGAAATCGAAGAAGAATCATATTTCTTATTCTTCTTAGGGTTTAGAAAACACATGTGTTTTGTGAGATTTGAGTGATTTGCACAAGAACGAAGATGAACGGCAGAAATGGTAGCTTGAACACAAAGCTTTCAGTATTCGACAGAAAGAATTGGAATCAGTGAACGATTCAGATGCATGTGTTGTTTGGAGCTCAAGATGTTCTTTATCTCATCAACGACAGTTACGCGCTGATTGCAGAAGATACAAGAGAAACGCAAAGAAATGCGCAACGTGATACGAGGAAGAATGATCCGAAGACATTGTTCTATATCTATCAGTGTGTGGATATGAAGGTGTTTGTGAAGATTGTCGATGCGGCGACGGCGAAAGCGACGTAGGATACACTTGTGCGGTGCTATGGTGGTGACACACCAGTGAAAAAAGTGAAGTTGAAGTCCCTACACAAGCAATGCGAGAATATCAACATGAAGATCAATGAGAATGTATCAGATTACATCTCTAGAGTGACTCTGATCACAAATGAAAAGAAGGCTTGTGGAGAAACTCTCTCTGAACAAGTAATCATTGACAAGGTACTCAGATCTCTTACTCCTCAGTTTGATTACATAGTTGTAACCATAAAATATTCTAAAGACACTAGCACCATGAGAATTGAAAAACTTCAGAGTAGTTTAGAGGCACAAGAGTTGCGTCTGACTAAAAGAAACTCTGAAAGGGAGTCAGAACAGGCTCTGAAAGCTTCTTTTATTAAAAAGAACAAGAAACAAGCATGACTAGAGAACAAGAAAAATAATTGTAACGCGGTGGGAGAACTGACTTGGATGTTTTGTGTTTTATCGCAATTGTTGTGGTTAGCGAGAGTCGCCACCGACTTTTCTTTTATCCAATAAGGAAAGGCTGAAAAGAACAGGAAAGATCTTTCGAGATGTTTTCTTGAGTTCGGGAAATAGATTATGAAAAAGGAAGGTATTAGCACCCTTTTCATCCGTAGTTATCTACGGGCTCTTAGTTGCTTGCTAGATCACTTGCTTTTGTTTAAATGTGCTTGTGGTGTGGGTTTTGAAAGTGTTTTGGAAATGTGACTTTGTAATTGTTCTCGTTTCTATAAGAACGTGTACAAAGTGTTGTTTTGAAATTAGTTCAAAGAGGTGTTTGTGGAGTGTGTTTTTGAAAGTGATTTTGAAAATGTGTCTTTGTAATGGCTCTCGTTTCTATAAGAACGCGTACAAAGTATTATCTTTTGAAAATGTTTCAAAATGAGAGTGTTGGTGTATGAAATATTTTGTTGTTGTGAGCAAGCAAGCAACTAGGAGCATATCTACCTATTCAAAAGGTCTTAGATGTTCTTTTCCCCCTCCTTTAGATGTTGCTATCTTACCATTATTTTGGTAAGAAGCCCCATCGTGGATGTGAAGGGACGGGCGTGAGACGTTTGTATAGTCATAGAAGGTAACCTATGGGACGTTTTAGCAATTTCGTTTAGGGACTAGATCGTTTACCCAAGGCAACATCGAGGGTCATCGAGGGAATACGATCTTTTATCGAGGGTCTTTGCTAAAACACCCATATTCGAGGGACATGACTATTTTCCGAGGCAACAAGTGAGATTACCCTAAGGGTGCATGTGTGCAAAGTGTGATTGATTGTATGCATTTGTCTTTGATTTTTGGGTTGTCTACTTGTTGGTTTTATCTTGCCATACATCCTATTTACTAGCATTTGTATAAAGCAATAAAAATGTAGAAAAGAAAAATCCTACACTATTACAACCATATTGAAATGCATAAAAATATGAAGGAAAAAATAAGATAAAAGTAAGAAAAAAGAGTGTCTTTCGATTGGGGGGAAGCAACCTTCGATTTGCATTCTGTTGGCCTCCTTCGATTAGGGGCTGGCACCAGTGAGGTCCTGTCCTTCGATTGGCCTGGAATTTAGTGTGTGGTATCCTTTGACTGGGCCTGGAAGCAGAAGGTTGTGCCTTTCGATTGGGGGCTGACACCAGTGAGATCCTGTCCTTCGATTGGCCTGGAAGTCAGTGTGTGGCGAAGTCCATGGTTCTGTCTTTCGATTCTTCCTGAAAACTAGTGTGGTGCAGCCTGCCTTTTTGTCTTCTTCGACTGGTCTAGTGAAATCAGTGTGAGCGTGCCTCTGGCTGGGCCTGGAAGTCAGTGTTGAAGTCAAAGGCTTCGTTTCATACTCATGTCTCCTGTTTCTTTCATTTGAGTTTTTTGAACAGCAACATGGCCTAAGGCCATGCTAGTATTGCCTTACAATCAGTTAATACTTAATGCATATTTAAGTAAACAAGTAGCAAAATGAAAGGGGTTAGCTCTAAAAACATATTAAAGAGATGGAAACCAAAAGAACCAAAGTTCTATGTACATGTTTTGAAACGAAAGAGAAAATTATTCACATACTATGCCATGAAATGAAAGGTTCAAGGCTAAGAGTGACTTACCTTGCTGCAGCCCTGAAGGTGAACTGGATTTTGAGTGGTGGCGCTGGATTCTCCTAGATTCGAAGGGAGGGGCCTGAAAGTTGGGCTTTGAATGCTGGATTCGAAGGAAGAAAGAAATAAGTCTTATGTTTCTTTGCTAGATGGATTCGAAGGAATGTAAAGTGTTTGTTCTTCAGAATTGAAAAAAAGTGACAAAGGGATTATGGGTTTGTTCTTCACAAGTGCTTAAGGATTTGGGAGATTTTGTTGTGTTTGAGAAAATTTGGGAGATTCGTTCCTCTGGTCCCAAAAATCCTCCTTTAGATTTGCAAAAAATCCTCTACTTATAGAGAAAAAGAATGGACATCTCTTCAATAGCCAGCCTTGCAAAACAATAAAATAATGAAATGTGAAAGGTACAAGTGGGAGCCTTTGGCAGTTGGGGCGCAAAAGATGTGACTTGTCCTTCTGGCCCTGCTTTTCGTTCAGACCAAAATTCAGGTGGAAAGTTGCTTTTATGATAAAAGTACTTTCTATGAAAAGAAAGAGTATGTAGCCTTTAACCAAGGATAGTATTATCCAAAAGACAGAGTTTAAAACCCCTGTACAAGCCTCTGATTATGTAAAGATTTGGAAGCAACATAGCCTGGCCAATGAGATTTGGTCTTGAGTCGAATGCAAGAATGACATCGAAGCACACCTGTTCGAAGGAAGCCTTTGCCTCAGTTGAAGCTTGTGGTCGAAACAAGCTTACTCGAAGGAAGCTAATGCCCGGTCAAAGTCTGGGATCGAAGCAAACACATTGCCCAATCAAAATCTCGTGTTCAAAGGAAGCATGTTGCCCAATCGAAGCACGTGGATCAAAACAAACATAAAGGGAGTCATTTCCTCTTAGCGTGAGGGAATTTCCTGGCTTCTGAATTGAAGGGTGTTCCTTCAAGGGAAGCAAGAACTTAGTCCAATTTTGTATGAAGATATCTCTTGGCTCAAATGAAACTTGTGAGAGGCAAAGTTTGCAAGAGGCCCTTGGTGCAAGTGGATTCGAAGGAGGTTTCAAATCCAAACAAAGATCGTACCCAAGTTGCATTCGAAAGAGGCTTTTAAGTTCGAAATAAAGGACATACCCAAGTTGCATTCGAAGGAGGATCTTGCTCAAAACGAAGGATGTAATCCAAGTTGTATTCGAAGGAGGCTCTTGCTCAACTGAAGTTTACATGCAGACACGCAGAAGGTGAGTGCCCAAACGAAGACTTGCATGCAGGCACTTGTGTCTAAACAAAGACTTTGCCTTGCAGGGGGTACATGTGGCCAGCAGGTCATGGCCTTCGATTGCAAGCATGCAGGCAGCATACTTGTCCAATCGAAAGGCTTTCCCTGCATGGGGCACTTGTGGCAGTAAAAATTGGTTTTCAAAGCAAGCATGCGAGCAACAAAAGACACAAACGAAGCCTGTGACAAAAAGTCACATGCCCAGGCGGAAGAGGCACGCTAGCATCCATTTGAGCAATCGAAGGAGGCCAAGAGTCAATCGAAGGGTGTTGAATCGAAGGAGACCTGTTTTCCTCCAAATTTGTCAAAATGTTATTTTTATTTGTTTTCTACCTTTTTGACACTTTCCTTTTAATTTTGGTACTGGAAAATCCTAATGTACTTGTGCAAGCTTGAATCTTGAGAATCTTTTAGAGAAAACCCTTGAGAACTGAGAGGGCAAATTTTGGGGTACAACAGCTGCCCTGTTCAATCTTCTTACACCTGAAGAGTTATATTGGAGAATCTACCATTCTTGACTTGAAGGTGGAAGATGATTGAACACTAGAGTGCCCAGAAATTTGCACTTGATGATGTTGGCGGTTGATTGTGTAGGGAATGGGCTTAAAGATGCCATTTGGAGAAATGATGGATATTTGTTGGAGATGGGATTATAGATGCCATCCAGAGTGATTGTTGACAGAAATTAGACTAAGTCTAAACTTGACTTCAACTGGAAAAGAATCAGAATAAATCTTGGGGTGATTTATCTGAACCAGAGAAAATGTCTACCAGAAAGAATCAGGATAAACCATTGATAGATTTAAACTGAACCAACAGAGGTCTGGAAAGAATCAGAATAAATCTTGGGGCGATTTATCTGAACCATAGAAAATGTCTATGTGAAAGAATCAGGATAAACCGTTGAGAGATTTAAACTGAACCAGTAGAGGTCTTGAATTTTCTTTAACTGGAAAGAATCAGAATAAATCTTTGAGCAACTTATCTGAACCAGAGAAAGATGTTTACGGGAAAGAATCAGAGTAAAACGTTGAGATATTTAAACTGAACCAACAGTGGTCTAGAGAAGAATCAGAATAAATCTTGGAGTCACTTATCTGAACCAGAGAAGATATCCGCGGGAAAGAATTGGGATAAATCATTGAGAGATTTAAACTGAACCAACAGTGATCTGAAGAAGAATCAGAATAAATATTAGAGCGATTTATCTGAACTAGAGAAAGTGTCTACCGGAAAGAATCAGGATAAACCATTGAGAGATTTAAACTGAACCAGCAGTGGTCTAGAGAAGAATCAGAATAAATCTTGGAGCGATTTATCTGAACTAGAAAAAATGTCTACCAGAAAGAATCAGGATAAACCGTTGAGAGATTTAAACTGAACCAGCAGAGGTCTTGGGATGAGTATCAGAATAATATCCATAAATGAATTGTATCTGACTCGTATCTGAGAGATGTATTGAATGAGCGTCAAAATGACATCCGCGTCTGGATCGTATCTGGACTTGTATTTGAAAGGTATGTTGAATGAGTGACAGAATGACATCCGAATCTGGATCATATCTGGACTGTATTTGAAAGGTATGTTGAATGAGTGACAGAATGACATCCGAATTTGGATCGTATATGGACTGTATTTGAAAGGTATGTTGAATGAGTGACAGAATGACATCCGTATTTGGATCGTATCTGGACTGTATTTGAAAGAGAATCTGGAGTAAGTATCAGAATGTTAGCTATATCTGGATCACATCTGAACTATTTCTAGAAGGAGTCTGGAGTGAGTGTCAGAATGTCAGCTGTATCTGGATCGCATCTGAACTGTTTCTCGAAGAGAATCTAGAGTAAGTATCATAATGTCAATCATGTTTGGATCGCATCTGAACTGTTTCTAGAAGAGAATCTAGAGTAAGTATCAGAATGTTAGCCATATCTGGATCACATCTGAACTGTTTCTAGAAGGAATCTGAAGTGCGTGTCAGAATGTCAATCGTATCTGGATCGCATCTGAATTGTTTCTAGAAGGAATCTGGAGTAAGTGTCAGAATGTCATCCGTATCTGGATCGCATCTGAACTGTTTCTAGAAGAGTTTATGGGAAGGAGCCCGTGTAGGATTGCTTCAGCTGGTCGTGTAGATAATTGCCCTGACTTGTTAGAGGTGTTAATTTCTGACCTTTTGAAGATTATTGACAATAGCCATCTGTTGATTAACCTTTTCCTGAAAAAGGAAAAACGTTAATTGTATGTCATGATGTATGAAATGCATGGTGCAATGATATTCTCAAAATAAATGAGATTGTGTCGTATGCACTTGTCATGTATGTAATATGATGCATGAAGGGTGAAATGTTATTTGAATGTATCTTTGTATGGGAAAATAAATCCTTGACAAATGTTGGGGAGTCATTAAATCTCGGACTACTGTTGAAGAGTAGGTGAGTCTTCAAACTCTGCTTAGAATATTTCCACCAAGGATTCCTGTTTTGTTGTTTGAGGAGAGCTCCGTCGGGGAATGTTAAAAACTCTGTGGAGAGTGTTGATTCCTGTTTGGGGAAAAGAGTTCAGGAGTCTCGGTTGTATTTTTCTCTACTAGGGAGTCGAAGTTGAACTGATGTCTGGTCGGGTCCAGGCTTCATAGTAACTTGCTAGGGATTGTAGAAGAATCTACTGGAGAAGAGGAGTTTTGGTCCTCTTATTTGTAGTAACCAGAAAGGCAAACTCAAGCTGGGGAATCCTGTTGTTTATTGGGGAAATAAACCCGGTTGCCGGTCTGTTGGAGAGGTGGTGACTTCACTGGGGAAAATCCTCGAGGATTCTTGAGGTCGAATCAGCTGGTGAGAAGTTTTCAGAGATTGAAACTCTGGTCGAAAGTCATCCTATGAGAAGGATTTTGGGGATATTTGTCACTGTCCCTAGTAGCAAGTGTTTGTGGCACTTCTAGGAATTAATTGACTGTACATAACCCTTTGTTGGGATTTGCGTTCAATTCCCCAAGTGATGGAGATGGAGACCTGCCCCTGGTTATTTTGCACTTCTTGAGAGATTTCTTGGAATCTTGCCTGGACTTCCCCAGGTGTGCTGGATAGTGACATGTCACGCCCCTCTTGTTGATAGGATATTTGTCATTGGAAATGTCATCCCACTTGAAGTGATTTTGTTCACTGAGAGAGCTTTCGTTCACTGGATATTCGTTGTGTGAATTTCTCTGCTGTCAAACAAATAGCCATATGCAAACAGCGATATTCAAATAATGCAAAGTTTATGCTTGTCTTGAAATTTTGAAAATGCGTTTTAGCAAGTAAAGAATTTTTGCAAGAAAATTCAAACTCAGGATTTAGAGTAAAGCCTTACAGGAGTCAGGATATCTTTTGTAACAGTATGCTTTCGAACAAACATATACTTCAATTAGGACTTTTGAAGGGTTGTAGTGTGGCTTGGTTCACGGTTTAAGAAACAAATGATAAAGGCTCAAAGTGTATTTGTATCCGCCTGATGTTCTTTAGTCCTAAACTTAGTTAATTATGAATTTGAAACTCCAATTGAGTCTGGAATGACGTCTTTATGATGGTTCAGACAAGTTAAGTTTATCATAAGGGAGTCATTTCTTGCAACATTTTTCATGTTGTTGAGGATTTTTAGTGACCTCTTTCTTTTGATTTGTTATCCCTGATTTTTGCCTGACTGTTCTTGTTTTGAAATTATGGTCAGCGGGATGCCCCAGTTTTCTTAAGTCTCCTTTGTATGTTTTGACTTAGTGGGCTTTTCTTTTTGAGAGATAATGACTGCCTATTTGATAGGGAACTGTCACTGTCTTTTGATTCCAAAGGAATGTTTTTAATGTCATTCGTTGTATTACGAGATGAGAGTTTGCGGCTAAATGCGCGTTTGAATTAACTGAGAGACTATCCTGCCCCATGTTTTGATTAAAGGTTTCAATTTGTGTAAAAAGGAATACTTCTACTTCTTTGGCTCGAAGGGGTTTACTGGGGATTATGTTCCTTATAACTCCAGTGTTTAGGATTTGAAAGAAACGCCTGTACATCATCAACAAGGTCTGTCCAAAAGCATATTGTATGAGATTAAGGCATTGTTTTCGTCATCCTCCCTCTAAAGGCTTGTAACTTTTAGCAAGAGTTGAATGTCATAAAGAGAGTGAAAAGTGTAGTTTAAATGAAATGAAAACGAATGAATCATTTCAAGACAAACATATGCAATGCATTAATGAAACAAAGCTTGACATTAATAGATAATTGTTTGAATACAAAAGAGATTACAATTGAAAATTAAAATGAACATAAGCCTCTTTGTCTGAACTTGTCACTTCAGGTGGTGAGCCTTTGAGGGACGACAGAATAATTCCAGTATGTCCATCTTGTGTGAACTCCAATTCTCCTTTATTGATCAGGTTTTGAATCTTGTACTTCAGCGTCCAACAATCATTTGTATCATGTCCAGGACTGTCGGAATAATAGGCACACCTGGCATCAGGATTGTAGCTGGGAGAATAAGTTTTGGGATTTGGATGACGTATTATTGGTGTAATCAGATTCATCCTAAACATGTGTTGCAAAGCTTGAGACAGTGGCATGTTGATGTTAGTAAACTGTCTCTCGGGCTTGTTTTGCCTTTGCTGATTTTCCTGTTGATGTTGACGAGGTCGTTGTTGGGCCTGTGACGTGGCGGCAAATCAGAATAGTCTATTTTCCCTTGAACCAGCTTCTTTTCTCATTGGAGGCTGAGTAGTGACTTGATCCCAAATCTTGACCGTTTGTTTCATACGGTTGCAACCGTCTTGATGAAGTTGGTTGACAAGGGCTCTCAACTCTTCTTGTCCTTGAGCCAGGTTTTGAATAAGATCCATCTAGCCCACCAATTATCCCATCATTTGGTCCTTCATTATGGCTATCTCAGTTTGTAGCCACTCCAACCAGTCATCTTTGTCGTCCCTATAGTTTCCCATGATCATGACCCTGGTGAGGAGAGTTTTCACCTCTTCTTGCCCCTTGGATAGGTTCAAGAACATTTCTTGGAGTTGAGCGTTTTGAGCTTGGAGATCTTTCGTCGTTTGTTCCATATCCATCTTACTGAAATAAATAGTAGGAAGATAAGGAGACCTATATGGGAGAAACCTGTCATGATATGATGCATGATATCTGGATGCATGTTTTCAAGGATCTCGTGGGGTAAATGTTAGTAATCACTTACAGCTTTGATTGGAGAACTTCGTATCGGTGGATGTCCTTCCACGAGAATTAAGTTTACCATGTCAAGTGGGTCATAACCCTTGACTCAAGTTGTTGTACTTGATATTTGACGGTGTTTGGTTAGAGGAAAATAAATCCTCTTTCCCCTTGATAGACGCCTGGTTCAATGTGACCCTGCATCAAAGACCCTTGAGATCCTTTAAATGGTTATTGAAAGTGTTATGGTATGACGTTATGATGTTATGTACAAGTATGCAAAGCAAGCAAGGTTATATACAAATAATCATATACATACAAAGTAGACAAGTCCTTAGGTTTAGGCTTGCATGGAGTCTTATAGGTAAGTAGCCTCTTGAAGTTTAGTTTGCTTAACCTGTCCTAGTTAATAGTAACCAGGTTCTAAGGGATCTCAATATCACTGATTTGTCTTCTCGGGCATTGTTTCAGCACAAGCCTCTTTCACGGCGACCGAAATATCCCAAAAATAAAACCTCAATGAGTGTAGTATAAAGTATCTACCAACTTCGGACAGCACCAAAGCTGGTCATCTCACTACGTCCTAATGGCCAAGTTGGTCAAGTAAAGGTTCTAAAGTCAGTTAGTGCTTCATAACACTCAGCGGCCCCATATTATCCTTGACTACTCAAGGGCTACCGATACCCACAAATATGTCGCACTAACGTAGTTATTGTTTAGACCATGTGGGTATACCCCGCACAGTTTCTACGACATATTTCTACTTACCTATAAGGTATCCCAAATCTGGGTAGAGGATTTAAACCCAAACAAAGAACCAAAATATAAAGCATACAAGTCAAACAATGAAAGCAAGTAAAGGTGATCTAGCCCTAAGGTAACCCCACTTTTAAGTAATTCCCCAGCAGAGTCTCCAGTTATGTAATACGGTGGGAGAACTGACTTGGATGTTTTGCGTTTTATCGCAATTATTGCGGTTAGCAAGAGTTGCCGCTGACTTTTCTTTTATCCAATAAAGAAAGGCTGAAAAGAACAGGAAAGACCTTTCGAGATGTTTTCTTGAGTTCGGGGGGTAGATTATGAAAAGGGAAGGTATTAACACCCTTTTCATCTGTAGTTATCTACGGGCTCTTAGTTTCTTGCTAGATCACTTGATTTTGTTTGAATGTACTTGTGGTGTGGGTTTTGAAAGTGTTTTGAAAATGTGACTTTGTAATGATTCTCATTTATATAAGAACGTGTACAAAGTGTTGTTTTGAAAATAGTTCAAAGAGGTGTTTGTGGAGTGTATTTTTGAAAGTGATTTTGAAAAGGTGTCTTTATAATGGCTCTCGTTTCTATAAGAACGCGTACAAAGTGTTGTCTTTTGAAAATGTTTCAAAATGAGAGTGTTGGTGTATGAAATGTTTTTTTGTTGTGAGCAAGCAAGCAACTAGGAGCAAATCTACCTATTCAAAAGGTCTTATATGTTCTTTTCCTCCTCCTTTAAATGTTGCTATCTTACCATTGTTTTGGTAAGAAGCTCCATCGTTGGATGTGAAGGGACGGGCGTGGGACGTTTGTATAGTCATAGAAGGAAACCTATGGGATGTTTTAGCAATATCGTTTAGGGACTAGATCGTTTACCGAAGGCAACATCGAGGGTCATCGAGGGACTACGATCTTTTATCGAGGGTCTTTGCTAAAACACCCATATTCGAGGGACATGACTATTTTCCGAGGCAACAAGTGAGATTAACCTAAGGGTGCATGTGTGTAAAGTGTGTTTGATTGCATGCATTTGTCTTTGATTTTTGGGTTGTCTACTTGTTGGTTTTATCTTGCCATACATCCTATTTACTAGCATTTGTATAAAGCAATAAAAATGCAGAAAAGAAAAATCCTACACTATTAAAAACATATTAAAAGGCATAAAAATATGAAGGCAAAAATAAGATAAAAGTAATAAAAAAGAGTGTCTTTCGATTAGGGGGAATCAACCTTCGATTTGTATTTTGTTGGCCTCCTTCGATTGGGGGTTAGCACCAGTGAGGTCTTGTCCTTCGATTGGCCTGGAAGTTAGTGTGTGGTATCCTTCGACTGGGCCTGGAAGAAGCAGGTTGTGCCTTTCGATGGGGGATGGCACCAATGAGGTCTTGTCCTTCGATTGGCCTAGAAGTTAGTGTGCGGTGAAGTCCAAGGTTCTGTCTTTTGATTCTTCCTGGAAACTAGTGTAGTGCAGCCTTCCTTTTTATCTTCTTCGACTGGGCCAGTGAAATCAGTGTGAGCGTGCCTCTGGCTGGGCCTGGAAGTCAATGTTGAAGCCAAAGGCTTCATTTCATACTCTTGTCTCCTGTTTCTTTTATTTGAGTTTTTTGAACAGCAACATGGCCTAAGGCCATGCTAGTATTGCCTTACAATTAGTTAATACTTAATGCATATTTAAGTAAACAAGCAGCAAAACGAAATGGGTTAGCTCTGAAAACATATTAAAGAGATGGAAACCAAAAGAACCAAAGTGCTATGTACATGTTTTGAAACGAAAGAGAAAATTATTCACATACTATGCCATGAAATGAAAGGTTCAAGGGTAAGAGTGACTTACCTTGCTGTAACCCTGAAGGTGAACTGGAATTTGAGTGGTGGCCCTGGATTCGAAGGGAGGGGCCTGAAAGTTGGGCTTTAAATGCTGGATTCGAAGGAAGAAAGAAACAAGTCTTATGTTTCTTTCCAAGCTGGATTTGAAGGAATGTAAAGTGTTTGTTCTTCACAATCGAAAAAAAGTGACAAAGGGATTCTGGGTTTGTTATTCACAAGTGCTTAAGGACTTGGGAGATTTTGTTGTGTTTGAGAAAATCTGGGAGATTCGTTCCTCTGGTCCCAAAAATCCTCCATTAGATTTGCAAAAAATCCTCTATTTATAGAGAAAAAGAATGGACATCTCTTCAATAGCTAGCCTTGTAAAAAAATAAAGTAATGAAATGTGAAAGGTACAAGTGGGGGCCTTTGGCAGTTGGGCTGCAGAAGCTGTGACTTTTCCTTCTGGCCCTGCTTTTCATTCAGGCCAAAATTCAAGTGGAAAGCTGCTTTTGTGATAAAAGTACTTTCTATGAAAAGAAAGGGTATGTAGCCTTTAACCAAGGATAGTATTATCCAAAAAACAAAGTTTAAAACCCCTGTACAAGCCTCTGATTATGTAAATATTTGGAAGCAACATAGCCTGGCCAATGATATTTGGTCTTGAGTCGAATGCAATAATGACATTGAAGCACACTTGTTCGAAGGAAGCCTTTGCCTCAGTCGAAGCTTGTGGTCAAAATAAGCTTACTCGAAGGAAGCTAATGCCCGGTCAAAGCTTGGAATCGAATCAAACACATTGCTCAATCGAAAGCTCGTGTTCGAAGGAAGCATGTTGCCCAATCGAAGCATGTGGATCGAAACAACCATAAAAGGAGTCATTACCTCTTAGCGTGAGGGAAGTTCCTGGCTTCTGAATTGAAGGGTGTTCCTTCAAGGGAATCAAGAACTTAGTCCAATTTTGTATGAAGATATCTCTTGGCTCAAATGAAACTTGTGAGAGGCAAAGTTTGCAAGAGGCCCTTGGTGCAAGTGGATTCAAAGGAGGTTTCAAATCCAAATGAAGAGTGTACCCAAGTTTCATTCGAAAGAGGATTTTAAGTTCAAAATGAAAGACATACCCAAGTTGCATTTGAAGGAGGCTCTTGCTCAAAACGAAGGATGTAATCCAAGTTGCATTCGAAGCAGGCTCTTGCTCAACTGAAGTTTGCATGCAGGCACGCAGAAGGTGAGTGCCCAAACAAAGACTTGCATGCAGGCACTTGTGTCTAAACGAAGACTTTTCCTTGCAGGGGGTACATGTGTGTTGTACCCCAAAATTTGCCCTCCCATATTCTTCAAGAAATTGCCAAGTCATGCTTCAAAATTCCCCAAGGGTTGCACAGTGCAAGGGCCTCCTAACAGTCAAGATTAGGGTTTTGGTTCTGATCAAGAAAATGAAGTTTCCAAAGGTCCAATCAAGTCCCACATGCCTATAAATATGGTCAAACATCCTCATACCAAGTTTCAAGACTTTCAGCATAAAATTGCACAATCAAAACCCTAAATTGCACTACAGTCAACTGTAGGGGCAAAATGGTCATTTGACAGTCAAAAGTTCAAATTTTTGGTCAACATCTCATTTTGAAGCCACAAACATCATTTGATCAATGCTTGATCATGATTCTCAAAGCTTGGCTCAAAAATCATCAAAATGCAAAAGTTTCCTTATTTGGACAATTGAAAAAGTCAACTGTAAATTGACCAGGGCATAACTTTCACATGGATTATCAGAAAAATTCCATCCAAAGCTCATTTTGAAGAGAAAGACATTTCCTACAACTCCTCTTCATACTCCAAGTCCAAGAAATGCCCTCACAAAAAGTTATCAATTTCAACATTATAGGTCATTTTCAAAAGTCAACAAAAAGGGACTTTAAGTAAAAGGCCATAACCTGAGATTGGTAAAACAAAATGACATGGGACCAAAGGCATTGGTTAGAGGACTCAAAGACCTTTCCAAAATGTCCAAGAACTTGAGCAAAGCGTAAAAATTGAGCAAGTTATGCCTTGTGGAAGTTGGGAAATTTTTGGATATTTTGAAAAGTCAACATTGCTTCAAATGACCTAAAATTGCTAATGGGCCTCTTTTTCTTCCACAATTCATTATCCAAGGCATGTGCACGACCATTTGGCCCAAAGGGAAGTTTTTCTTCATTTTTATTTATTTATTTGGATTTTTATTATTAATAATTCATTTAAATTAATTAAAATACATGAAAAATGTTAAACCTAATGTTTCAAATCCTTTTATGCATATAATACCTCTAAGATTTCGTGCCTAACCAAATATAGAAAGAATCTTGCTAATTGGTCATGATTTGGTGGAAATTTGCATGAAAAGATTAGAAAATATCATGGCTTAAAAATCAAATATCATATTCATCAATTCATGGATTTTGGACCAATTTTCTTTGACCTAATCATTCCATACATAAGCTTGATCAAAACCCTCGTGCTCACTGACTGCAAGCTGTGCCATACATAGAAAACAAAACTTGAGTTTTTGGTTTAAAAAGTGAAAACTGAAAACAGGGATAGAGGACGATTCAAGGCAAGATTTTCATCTCATTAGCTTCCTGGGGCTTCAAGGAAAGTTTTTCAATCGAAATCAATCATTCTAACGCCCTAAATTGGTAACACGAGTGCAACCTGTATAGAGAAAATTTCATATTCTTGCATCTCAATTCATGCGCATTTAGCAATTTTTAATATATGATTTGTGTTCATTATAAGATTCTGAAGCTAACCATATAAATTAATTGTGTTTCTATGCGATATACATGATTCTACCATTGATGCAGGCTAGGTTTTCTTGAATTCCAAATTAGGGGTTTCTTGATACTGTAAAATTAGGGGACCTCAATGCCATGACCATGTTCAGCGCGCTTGGACGAAAAGAATAGCATTCTCGCGCTTAATTTATATACCCAGATGGCTTAATCGCTATTATTATAAATGGCTTGTTTTGGGGGGGTTCAAAACCCCCGCTAACTCTTTTGCATTTTCAGGAAGAAACAAAACCAGGAAGAAGATGATCCAGTGGCAATCAATGATTGGTCAATTTGAATTTTCGCGCTGGAATTCCACTAACCCATATTCTTGCTTATGTTATTTGTGTGTTATTTAATATACAAAGTGCGTTGGATGGCTCAGTGGTGAAGCGTGGCATTGGTAAACCATAGGACCTGGGTTCGATCCCAGGTCCCAACTCCCCTTTCATATTATGTTTTCTTTAATACTTGTGTGCAGTTTCAACCTTGAGGAGCACCGTATGTCCAAAAAATCTATCCATCCACGTGCCCAATGGAGACGATCAGAAGGCCACGATCTGAGGAACAGGATAAGCTGCAGTCAAAGGTGCCACATGCTAGCCACGAAAGTCAATCAGGCCATGAATTTAAATGGGCCAGAAATGCTAATAAACTCTCCTACTGGGGACAGAACCCCCCATGGTTTGAATTTCCTTTCTTTTTCTTATCTTATTATTTCAATTATTGTCTTTATTCTTTTAATTTAATTATTTTCACAATAATATAAAACACCAAAAAAATCAGAAAAGATAAAAAATAATAAATATTTTTATTTTAGTATTTTTGTAAATAAATTGCATTAATTAACTTTAGTCATTAAATTAGGTTTAATTGTAATATGTTTTCATAATAAAAATCTAAAATTGGTAGAATTAGGGTTTATAATCATTTTTGTCCTTTTTTCTTTTCCTTCATAATAATTAAATATTTCCTATTATTTATTTTTATAATTAAATGGCATGTAAATAATTAGGTTAAATATTAGGTTAAAATTTAATCTTTTCTTAATAAACTAAAAACAACTAGAATTAGGGTTAGCATTTCATTTTAATTAATTCTTTTTCATTAAAGTCATAAAATACAAAAATACCAAAAGGACAATTTCTTTTCATTTTAATTTTATTAATTTAATAATTGTTTAATTTAATTTTGCAAAAAAAGGGTCCAACGCCCTCGTTTTTAATTCCAATTCGCATATTTATTTTCTATTCTTTATAATATTTATGTACCTCTCCCAAGGCCATGTAACATTTTAATCTTTCGCATTTTTAATTCTTTATTTTTCTGTCAAATCGGGTTCAAGAAATTTTGGCGATGTGGACCCGCGCCTTTTGTAATAGCTTAGAACCTTACTTTTCTCGCACTTTTAAATGTTAATCAAGGCCTGCAAGAATGAATGGACAAAAATAAAAACAAACGCTAGATCACCTATACCATGACAAGACAAAATAACTGAACATGACACACAAATCACACACCACCCCTAGGGTACGCCTCACTGTTGCCTTGCCTCGAAAGGTGATCGTCGAGTAGAGGATGTCTTAGTAAGTCCTCATGATTCGGGAACCTGGCATGAGGGTAGCTTCTAAGGTGTCTTCCCATTGCTCTGGTGATCACCATGTCCCGAACCTCGAATTGACCCGAACACCTCCAACGGTGGTGCTACCTACCTCTCAATGGTGGGATGGCACTACTTTAAGGACATTTACACAGACGAATTCCTTAGGGTAGGTAGATTCTCGTAGATACTTGCTCTAATTTCAAAACAAATCAAAAAATACTTTTCACACCGACACCTTTTCAAAAAGCTTTCGAAAGCAATTTTTCAAACACTCTTGAGGACCGATACAAGAGTCGAACTGGAATTTTCAAAGAAACTTTTTAAAACCCACAGTTGAAAAGCAAACAAACTATTTTGAAAGCACAAATGAGCAAGTATCTAAGAGCCCATGGATAACCATGGATAGAAAGGGTGCTAACACCTTCCCTTTCTATAACTTACCTCCCGAACCGAGAGCAATCTCTTTAAGGAATTTTTCTGTGCTTTTGTCCTTTCCATTTGGAGAAAATAAAAGACGGTGGCGACTCTTGCTTCCGCGACATTTCGCGAACCAGCGTTAAACAGTCAGTTCCAGATCCACCGATCACAGAACTGGCGACTCTGCTGGGGATATTTTTAAAGTGAGGTGTACCTTAGGGATAGTTCATAACTGTGTTTTCAATTGCTTTCTTTGCTTGCTTTAAATTGTGGGATTGTCTTGGGAGTTCTGTAGATCCTAACCCGGATCTGGGGATACCTTCTTAGAAAGTAGCAACAAGACTGTGAGGGAACTGTGCGGGGTATACCGACATGGTTGAAACAGTCTGCTATGTTGATGTGGCACTTTGGTGTGTACCGGTAACCCTTGAGTTCAGTCAAGGAGAGTACGGGGCCTCCGCGTGGTGTCGTCAAGCATCAACTGACCTTAGGAACCTTAATTGAACTATCTTGGCCTCTTTAGGGTAGTGAGATAACTGACTTTGGTGCAGTCCGAGGTTGGTTGATACTCGATACTACACTCAATTGAGGGTTGCTTTCCTGGAATATTTCGGTCGCCAGTTCAGTGGCTAAATCGAAACGATGAACAATGAAAGCAATCCAGTGATATTGGGATCCTTAGAACCCGGTTGCTTCTAATAGGACAGGTTGAGCCCACCAACTTCAAGAGGGTAATACCCAGACCTCATGCTGGCCTAAACTCTAAGGGCTTCTCTTGTGTGACTTGTGTGCCTTCGTACTTGACTACTTGCATGCTTGTTATATGACACATGAACTACTTGCAGGTTTTGTTTATAGTCCTTAATTGGGACTCATAACAGGGTGTACTAAGTTTCTTGCAGGTTTCGTTTATAGTCCTTAATTGGGACTCATAACAGGGTTTTACTTGAGCTTCTTGCAGGTTTTGGTTTCCAGTCCTTGATAAGGGCTCATAACAGGGTTCATCCATATCACCCCATGCATCATGACATCATACCATTGCATACATCCTAACCCATTTCAAGGATCTCAAGGGCTTGTAATGCAGGTCATGGTAAATCAAACATCCAGCAAGGGGCAAAGAGGATTTATTTTCCTATAGCTAAGGTTGTCAGGGGCTATGACCCACTGGATATGGTGAGCCTTTGACCCTTGAAGAAGGACTCTCAACAACATGGAGTACCTTCAATCAAGTTACCAGTTTCCAACTCTAACAAGTTTCTTTGTTTATCCCGCGAGGTCCTTGAAAACATTGCATGCATATCATACATATCATTGCATTACAGGTACCCTCTTGACAGGTCACTTACCTTCTTCGCTGTTTATTTCAGCAGTCTCGTCATGAATCCTGAATCCTCAACCGAGCACACTATCAAGGCCCTCCAGGCTCAGAACGCCCAGTTCCAAGAGCTGATCATGAATTTGACCCAGGGGCAACAAGATCTGAAGACTCTGCTCTTGAAAAAGAAGAAGAAGAGGACTGTTTTGTTCAGCCCTAGACGCAGATCTGGGAACACACTGCAGGATGAAGCTGAGAGGACAACTCCATCTGTGGGGAAAGACAGTCATCAAGAGGAAAGGGTTCCCAGTCCAGTGGTCTCCGACAATGAGACAGATTTCAACGACGAACAGTACCCTCCGGCTGAGGATAGGTACAAACAGTTGGAAGACCGGCTAAGTGCTATGGAGATACAAAAAGTGCCTGGCCTGGACTTCGAGGATCTAGGTCTGTCTTCTGGGGTAGTGATCCCGCACAAATTCAAGGCACCTGCCTTTGTAAAGTACGACGGGGCATCCTGTCCAAAGCTGCATCTCAGGTCATACATGAGGAGGATCCAGCCCTACACGGCCGACAGGAACTTATGGATCCACTTTTTCCAGGAGAGTCTTTCAGGGACTCAGCTTGACTGGTTCTATCAACTGAATGGAGCCAACATCCGCAGCTGGGAGGACTTGGCCACTGCTTTCTACAAGCAGTACCAGTACAACGCCGACCTTGCTCCCACGTGCACTCAACTTCAAGGAATGTCTATGGGTGCAGGAGAAGGTTTCAAAGAATATGCTCAAAAGTGGAGGGACCTTGCTGGAAGGGTACAGCCACCTCTAACCGACCTCGAGCTCGTCGATATGTTCTTAGGGACCCTGTCCGGTCCATTCTTCAACCACCTGATTGGGAATTCTGCTGTTGGATTTACAGATTTAGTCTTGACCGGGGAAAGAATAGAAGCTGGCATCAAGTCAGGGAAAATACATAATGATGATTCCTCGAACACTGAGAAGAAACCATCCAAGAGAGAATCTAGTGCGGTCAACACAGTAGCTATTGTAAAGCCGACCGGTGCTCCTCAGCATCACCGCCAACAAAGGGAAGAAAGACCTAAGAGGCAATTTACTCCCCTCGGCATGACCTTGTCACAGATATTGCCACAGCTGCTGGAAACCAAGTTGGTAACTCTCATGGATCCCCCGAAGAATCCTAACAGGACACCTTCAAGGTACAATCCCAATGCTCGCTGCGCCTATCATTCCGACAGCCCGGGGCATGCTACAGATGACTGTTGGACTTTGAGAAATAGGGTTCAAGATCTGATTGACGCAAAGGAAGTCCAGCTCGACTCTCCAGAGGCTCCCAACATGATCACTGCTTCCATGCCAAAACATGGCTAGGATAGAAAGCACTTTTTTTGTTCATTTGAATTCAAGTCGTAATTTTCTTTTGATTGTTCAAACATTTACTCATGTCAAACATTGTTATTTCTTTAATGCATCGCATATGTCTGTTTTGAAACAATATATTCGTATTCACTAAATGCAAATTATTTTCATGTTTTTTCTGATGTCAACTCTTGATTAAGAAATTCTAAGCCTCTTGAGGAAGGATGACGAAAACGATACCATGATCTACAGTATGCTTTTGAACAGACCCCGCTGATGAGGTACAGGCATTGTTTCAATCCCTAAACACTGGAGTTATAAGGATGATAATCCCTCGTCAACCCATCTGAGCCAAAGAAGTAGGAGTTTTTTCTTTTTGAAATTTAAAAACCGTAATCATAACCTGGGGCAGGATAGTCTCTCAGTTGATCCAAGTGCATAACAAATGGCACCGAAGAAGTCCTTACGAAACAAAAGACAATGATGGTTCAGAACAATCAAAAGGACAGGCAATCATTACCAAAATCAAAAAGCCCAAAAAGTCAAAACCTATAAAAAGGGACTTATGAAACTGGGGCATCCCGCTGACTGTAATTCCAAAAAGGAAACAGTTCAGGCAAAAAAAAAAAGGGATAACAAAAATCAAAAAGAAAGAGGTCATACAAACCCTCAACAAAAACAAAGATGACTACCTAGTCAGAATAAATCATCAATATCTGAACCATCATCGGAACGTCAGAGCAAAGACTCAAACAAGGTCTAACGTATGATCAACTGAGTTTAGGTTTGGAGAACATCACGAAGAGCGGGTGGGTACAAATAATTTGAGCCTTTATCCTTTGTTTCTTAAACCGTGAACCAAGCCACGTTATAACCCTCAAAAGTCCTAGCTGAAGCATGGGTTAGTTCGAAAGCATACTGTTACGAAAAAGGTATCCTGACTCCTTAAGGCCTACGGTAAATACGGATTTGACATCATGTTTTACAAACATTCATTTGTTTTATGAAAAAAGGATGCATTTTCAAAATCTCCAAGACAGACATAGGCTTTGCATTTCTAACATAACTTTGTTTGCATGTGACTATCTGTTTGAATAGCAGGGAAATTCGCACGACGAATGCCTGATGAACAAAAGCTCTTCCAATCAAGGGGCAGGACATGATCATGGTCCAGTCCAATCAAGATTCGGAGAATCTCTCAAAGGCCAACTAACCTGGGGGCAAAATCTCTGCCTGAATCACTTGGGGCATTCTGATAACGAATCTTGCCTGATCCAAAATCTTCTGGTAGTATGGCGACACAACACTACTGACAGTGACAACTCCTTACATTCTGAGAACATGGACATAGTCGAAAAAATACTATGCACAATCAAAGACCCGCTAGGTTGACATACCTAGGCAAAAATAAGGGCTTCCCGGCAAACCAAAAGGGTTCGGGCAAAAATAAGGGATGAATATGAAAAAATCTGTACACCCGGCAAGCCGAAAACCTGAAAAGGCGGCTTGGGCAAAAATGGGTATCCCGGTGGACTGAAAACCCGAAAGGGCGGTCCAGGCAAAAATTAGGGAACAAAGCATACGACTATGTCCCGTCATCTCGTCACTTGCCTACCAGAAGAAGATTTGTCAATCGACAGTCATCAAACACCTTCATAGGTACCTTCTTCTCCAACAGAAACCGGGGCAATAATGAGTTGTCTAAATGATCCGGTTGCTCTGTCCACCGAAGTGCCAAGGTAAGTTCAGCTGAAGAATGCGACCAAGATACCTTCACTCCCTGCAGAGCGAACGCGTCTCCCCAGGTTTTATTCAAAGGTTATTTCTCCACCAGAGCTTATAACTGGGTTATCCTCAGCCAAGAGCCACGGAAAGATCGACCTCAGCAAAGTACTTCTCTTTCCCTACAAAGTTCACTCCCCGCAGAGTAATCTATTCGCCAAGTTTATTTCCCAACGGAGTTATCTTCTCCTACCGGTATTCTTGCAATCATCATCCCCAACGGAAACGAAGAATCTCACTCTTCAACATCAGCCCAGGATTTGACTTCCCGGCATCCGTCAAGGATCTATTTTCCTAGACGAAGATACATTCATAAACATCACATTGTTATACATCATGATACATGCACATACGCATCATATCATACAATCTCATGTGTTGAAAAATATTATTGCTTGATCCATATCATGCATTGCATATGACTGACCTTTACCTTTCAGGAAGGATACAGTTAAAAGATTAGCTATGTAGACGAATTCAGTCAAAGTAGACAAATCCAGTCAAAAGAAGACAAGTCCAGTTAAAATTACTTCCACTCGTCGTCATAGACACTCGTCGTCATAGACACTCGTCGTTATAGACACTCGTCGTCATAGACACTCGTCGTCATAGACACTCGTCGTCATAGACACTCGTCGTCATAGACACTCGTCGTCATAGACACTCGTCGTCATAGACACTCGTCGTTATAGACACTCGTCGTTATAGACACTCGTCGTCATAGACACTCGTCGTTATAGACACTCGTCGTCATAGACACTCGTCGTCATAGACACTCGTCGTCATAGACACTCGTCGTTATAGACACTCGTCATTATAGACACTCGTCGTTATAGACACTCGTCGTTATAGACACTCGTCGTCATAGACACTCGTCGTCATAGACACTCGTCGTCATAGACACTCGTCGTCATAGACACTCGTCGTCATAGACACTCGTCGTTATAGACACTCGTCGTTATAGACACTCGTCGTTATAGACACTCGTCGTTATAGAAACTCGTCGTTATAGACACTCGTTGTTATAAACACTCGTCGTTATAGACACTCGTTGTTATAGACACTCGTCGTTATAGACCACCCGTCCATGGAAATAACCTGTCAGTAGAGACAACTCACCAACCTTTCTGAATTCCAGATCCGATTCCTGTATCTCTCCAGGGTGTGTCTGAAGAGTTCGAGGATCCGATACCTGAATCTTGCCAGGGTGTATCCGTTGAAGACTAGCATTACCAGATCCGATTCCTGTATCTTGCCAGGGTGTGTCTGAAGAGCTCGAGGATTCGATGCCTGAATCTTGCCAGGGTGTATCCGTTGAAGACTAACATTACCAGACTCGATTCCTATATCTCGCCAGGGCACGTCTGAAGAGTTTAAAGATTCAGCTCCTGTAACCAGTCAGGACACATTTATACAAAGCATCTGAAAACCAGATCCTGCAACATGTCAGGTACTCATTTTTCTTTTTGCAGGTACGCAGGTTCTCGCTAAGGAATCTCTTACGCGATCAACATCCAGATGGCATCTATAAGCCCATCATCCTATTCATCAATCTCTAAATGGTATCTATAAGCCCATTTCCACCATCACTGCTACTATGTGAGCGCAAATTTCTGGGCACTCTAGTGTTCAATCATCTTCCACCCTCGGATTACGAAAGGCACGTCAGCCAATCTGCATCCTCAGGTCTAAGAATATTGAACAGGGGCAACTGTTGTACCCCAAAATTTGCCCTCCCATATTCTTCAAGAAATTGCCAAGTCATGCTTCAAAATTCCCCAAGGGTTGCACAGTGCAAGGGCCTCCTAACAGTCAAGATTAGGGTTTTGGTTCTGATCAAGAAAATGAAGTTTCCAAAGGTCCAATCAAGTACCACATGCCTATAAATATGGTCAAACATCCTCATACCAAGTTTCAAGACTTTCAACACAAAATTGCACAGTCAAAACCCTAAATTGCACTACAGTCAACTGTAGGGGCAAAATGGTCATTTGACAGTCAAAAGTTCAAATTTTTGGTCAACATCTCATTTTGAAGCCACAAACATCATTTGATCAATGCTTGATCATGATTCTCAAAGCTTGGCTCAAAAATCATCAAGATGCAAAAGTTTCCTTATTTGGACAGCTGAAAAAGTCAAATGTAAATTGACCAGGGCATAACTTTCACATGGATTATCAGAAAAATTCCATCCAAATCTCATTTTTAAGAGAAAGACATTTCCTACAAATCCTCTTCATACTCCAAGTCCAAGAAATGCTCTCACAAAAAGTTATCAATTTCAACATTATAGGTCATTTTCAAAAGTCAACAAAAAGGGACTTTAAGTCAAAGGCCATAACTTGAGATTGGTAAATCAAAATGACATGGGACCAAAGGCATTGGTTAGAGGACTCAAAGACCGTTCCAAAATGTCCAAGAACATGAGCAAAGCTTAAAAATTGAGCAAGTTATGCCTTGTGGAAGTTGGGAAATTTTTGGATATTTTGAAAAGTCAACATTGCTTCAAATGACCTAAAATTGCTAATGGGCCTCTTTTTCTTCCACAATTCATTATCCAAGGCATGTGCACGACCATTTGGCCCAAAGGGAAGTTTTTCTTCATTTTTATTTATTTATTTGGATTTTTATTATTAATAATTCATTTAAATTAATTAAAATACATGAAAAATGTTAAACCTAATGTTTCAAATCCTTTTATGCATATAATACCTCTAAGATTTCGTGCCTAACCAAATATAGAAAGAATCTTGCTAATTGGTCATGATTTGGTGGAAATTTGCATGAAAAGATTAGAAAATATCATGGCTTAAAAATCAAATATCATATTCATCAATTCATGGATTTTGGACCAATTTTCTTTGACCTAATCATTCCATACATAAGCTTGATCAAAACCCTCGTGCTCACTGACTGCAAGCTGTGCCATACATAGAAAACAAAACTTGAGTTTTTGGTTAAAAAAGTGAAAACTGAAAACAGGGATAGAGGACGATTCAAGGCAAGATTTTCATCTCATTAGCTTCCTGGGGCTTCAAGGAAAGTTTTTCAATCGAAATCAATCATTCTAACGCCCTAAATTGGTAACACGAGTGCAACCTGTATAGAGAAAATTTCATATTCTTGCATCTCAATTCATGCGCATTTAGCAATTTTTAATATATGATTTGTGTTCATTATAAGATTCTGAAGCTAACCATATAAATTAATTGTGTTTCTATGCGATATACATGATTCTACCATTGATGCAGGCTAGGTTTTCTTGAATTCCAAATTAGGGGTTTCTTGATACTGTAAAATTAGGGGACCTCAATGCCATGACCATGTTCAGCGCGCTTGGACGAAAAGAATAGCATTCTCGCGCTTAATTTATATACCCAGATGGCTTAATCGCTATTATTATAAATGGCTTGTTTTGGGGGGGTTCAAAACCCCCGCTAACTCTTTTGCATTTTCAGGAAGAAACAAAACCAGGAAGAAGATGATCCAGTGGCAATCAATGATTGGTCAATTTGAATTTTCGCGCTGGAATTCCACTAACCCATATTCTTGCTTATGTTATTTGTGTGTTATTTAATATACAAAGTGCGTTGGATGGCTCAGTGGTGAAGCGTGGCATTGGTAAACCATAGGACCTGGGTTCGATCCCAAGTCCCAACTCCCCTTTCATATTATGTTTTCTTTAATACTTGTGTGCAGTTTCAACCTTGAGGAGCACCGTATGTCCAAAAAATCTATCCATCCACGTGCCCAATGGAGACGATCAGAAGGCCACGATCTGAGGAACAGGATAAGCTGCAGTCAAAGGTGCCACATGCTAGCCACGAAAGTCAATCAGGCCATGAATTTAAATGGGCCAGAAATGCTAATAAACTCTCCTACTGGGGACAGAACCCCCCATGGTTTGAATTTCCTTTCTTTTTCTTATCTTTTTATTTCAATTATTGTCTTTATTCTTTTAATTTAATTATTTTCACAATAATATAAAACACCAAAAAAATCAGAAAAGATAAAAAATAATAAATATTTTTATTTTAGTATTTTTGTAAATAAATTGCATTAATTAACTTTAGTCATTAAATTAGGTTTAATTGTAATATGTTTTCATAATAAAAATCTAAAATTGGTAGAATTAGGGTTTATAATCATTTTTGTCCTTTTTTCTTTTCCTTCATAATAATTAAATATTTCCTATTATTTATTTTTATAATTAAATGGCATGTAAATAATTAGGTTAAATATTAGGTTAAAATTTAATCTTTTCTTAATAAACTAAAAACAACTAGAATTAGGGTTAGCATTTCATTTTAATTAATTCTTTTTCATTAAAGTCATAAAATACAAAAATACCAAAAGGACCATTTCTTTTCATTTTAATTTTATTAATTTAATAATCGTTTAATTTAATTTTGCAAAAAAAGGGTCCAACGCCCTCGTTTTTAATTCCAATTCGCATATTTATTTTCTATTCTTTATAATATTTATGTACCTCTCCCAAGGCCATGTAACATTTTAATCTTTCGCATTTTTAATTCTTTATTTTTCTGTCAAATCGGGTTCAAGAAATTTTGGCGATGTGGACCCGCGCCTTTTGTAATAGCTTAGAACCTTACTTTTCTCGCACTTTTAAATGTTAATCAAGGCCTGCAAGAATGAATGGACAAAAGTAAAAACAAACGCTAGATCACCTATACCATGACAAGACAAAATAACTGAACATGACACACAAATCACACACCACCCCTAGGGTACGCCTCACTGTTGCCTTGCCTCGAAAGGTGATCGTCGAGTAGAGGATGTCTTAGTAAGTCATCATGATCCGGGAACCTGGCATGAGGGTAGCTTCTAAGGTGTCTTCCCATTGCTCTGGTGATCACCATGTCCCGAACCTCGAATTGACCCGAACACCTCCAACGGTGGTGCTACCTACCTCTCAATGGTGGGATGGCACTACTTTAAGGACATTTACACAGACGAATTCCTTAGGGTAGGTAGATTCTCGTAGATACTTGCTCTAATTTCAAAACAAATCAAAAAATACTTTTCACACCGACACCTTTTCAAAAAGCTTTCGAAAGCAATTTTTCAAACACTCTTGAGGACCGATACAAGAGTCGAACTGGAATTTTCAAAGAAACTTTTTAAAACCCACAGTTGAAAAGCAAACAAACTATTTTGAAAGCACAAATGAGCAAGTATCTAAGAGCCCATGGATAACCATGGATAGAAAGGGTGCTAACACCTTCCCTTTCTATAACTTACCTCCCGAACCGAGAGCAATCTCTTTAAGGAATTTTTCTGTGCTTTTGTCCTTTCCATTTGGAGAAAATAAAAGACGGTGGCGATTCTTGCTTCCGCGACATTTCGCGAACCAGCGTTAAACAGTCAGTTCCAGATCCACCGATCACAATGTGGCCATTAGGTCATGGCCTTCGATTGCAAGCATGCATACAACATACTTGTCCAATCGAAAGGCTTTCCCTGCATGGGGCACTTGGGGCAGCAAAAATTGGTTTTCAAAGCAAGCATGTAGGCAGCAAAAGACACAAACAAAGCCTGCGACGAGAAGTCACGTGCCCAGGAAAAAGAGGCACGCTAGCAACCATTTTGAGCAATCGAAGGAGTCCAAGAGTAAATCGAAGGGTGCAGAATCGAAGGAGACCTATTTTCCTCCAAATTTGTCAAAATGTTATTTTTATCAGTTTTCTCCCTTTTTGACAGTTTCCTTTTAATTATGGTACTTGAAAATCCTAATGTACTTGTGCAAGCTTGAATCCTGAGAATCTTTGTGAGAAAACCCTTGAGAATAATGTTAAGAATTCATAACATTACTTTTCAGAAGAGAAGAAACATAAGAATGTTTAGAAAGGAAAGGAAAAATTTGATAAGAGAGATGTTTTATGCTACAACTGTAACAGATTTGGTTACTTTGTCTCTAATTGCTGGTCAAACAAAGAAAACAAGTATGAAAAAGTCAATATAGCCAGAGGAGATTCAGAGGATAAACTCATGTTATTTATGGCATATGAGACTGAAGGTGAAAAAAATGGTAGACTGGTGGTATGTGGACATTGACTGCTCAAATCACATAACTAGAAATAAGAAATCACTACTACAAAAAACACATTTAACCTTCGACGCAAAATGCATTTAACCTCGGCTACATAAGTGAGGTAACGAAGGGCGTCATGAAAAGCTCTCACTTTACCCCCTCGGTTAATATAAGACTGATGGGTTAAGTTATCTGCAGATGGGTTCGAACTCCAGCATCTGCATTTTTATTATTTTCAAAACTAGTGCATCATATCTCTCGGTTTGTCAATAAAACCGAGGGGTGAGATATATTGTTTTTTTAAACTCGTTACATTGTTTACACATAATATTAATAAATTAATTTTTTTTACAAATTAAAGTATTTACCAAGAATATTACATTGTTTACATGGAATATTAAAGTAAAAATTAATTTTTCTAAAGATCTGACTTTAGATCTTCGAATCAATGAAATTTGGAGAAGAGAAAATCTTGGGTGCAGGATATTTTCAATTGCTTTTGTATGCATTTCTTTATGAAATAAAACGAAGAAAAAAAGTATTAGATAATGAATGATTTTCTGCCCAAATAATGTTTTTCTCTTGCAATCCATCGTATAGATCTTTTCATGGTAAATGCTCTTTCAAAATTTAAAATGGTGGATGTAGATAGTTTCAAGCACTTCATGATGCTTCACTTGCTTTTTTATATTCATAATGCCTTTATAATGGAAGTTTTTTATGTTTCACGTGAATCACTAATAGTAGTGTCTTGAGGGTTGATACTCATGAAATGGACAAAAAAGATTTGTTTAAGGATGATGATCAATATCCTAATCACGCCTAAATTATCCCATTGATTTTGAAAAAACTGAGGTAAAATATGTTTATCCCTCAGTTTTAGAAGAAAACTGAGTTAAATAATATTTTTTAAACATTACATTATTTACACAAATATTAAACAAAACCAAACTCATTATCGTCGCTGTAATTTCAGATTTTGTTGCATATCTTGTATGCATTCAACTTCTAGTATTTTAAAGGTTAAACCCCCTTCTTTGTTTAACCTGAAGCCAAATTTTTTTTTGTACTTGCAATCTATCATAAAAACCTTTTTCAACCTTCTTTAATTGAGCTTTATTCTAAAAATACAACAACAACATCAACACCATTATATGAGATAGATATCAAGGGCAAAAAAATGTTTTGTTCAAGGACAGAAGAACATTGAAGATTTGTTTTGTCTTGCGATCTATCTCAAAGAATGGTGCATATGGGTTTGGGCGGCTACATATAATTTAGGATTAGGGTAAAACATGTTTAACGAGTGTTTTTATATCTAATTATTTTATCTCTTGGTAATTACGAAAACCGAATGGATAGATCATTTAGTTTACAATAGAAACATAAATTATAATAGTTGGGATTCGAAGCATGTCTTGAATTGTTTTTCCCTCGGTTATAATAAAAAAATGAGGGAATCTATGGTTTTTTATATAAAAAATAAAATATGGTGCGCCTTGGCATTATACCTTGGTTGTTTTGGTTGAGGTGAAAGTTTTATCATAAAATGTATTATTTGTAGTAGTGAACGGCTGATTGATTTTGACTTTGGTAGAAAGACCAAGATCAGATGTGCTAATGATAAGTATTTAAATGTTGAATGAATAGGAAATGTCAAAGTGAAATTGCATAATGGAAAAACTATTATAATTAAGGATGTATGGCTTGTTCCTGGCATGAAGAGAAATTTGGTGAATGTAGGTCAACTAATTAAAAAAAGGTTTTTTTACTAACCATGAAGAAAAACATCTTGAAGTCATATGATTGTACTCAGAAGTTGATTATGTAGTCTAAACTAGGAAGAAATAGGACATTCAAGGTTAATGTTGAAACAACAAATAATCAATCCCTCAGTGCAACAAGTGTTGCAAAGGAAAGTGAGTTGTGGCATAAGAGATTGGGGCATTTGAACTTCAGAAGCTTAGGGCATCTGAGTTTAAATAATCTAGTATTTATAATTCCTAAGATTGTGGAACAAGAGAAATCTTGTGACATATGCATGAAAGGCAAGAATCCAATATTTCCTTTCTCATTAGAATTGACTCCAAGAGCAACACGTGCTTTGGGTGTTGTGTATTATGATGTATGTGGTGCATTTTGTAACACCCCAATTCTACCCGGCAATTATAAATGAAAAATCAGAGTTATAAACATTCAAGCAAACGAATCAGGATGCCACAAATTCATCTTTCAAAACTCATTGCATTCAACGGGGATACATAACACTTTAAAACTTCATATGAACTATCAGCATAATAATTAAATCTCTTAATTCAACAATTTAAACATCTATGCAGCGGAATTCTTAATAACATCTTTATTCATCGTTACAACAACTTCAAAACAACACATATTTAATAATAATCAACTTAAAGTTGAACAACTTAATAATCAACAATCAAAAGCAACAAGCGTTCATCCCCCCGAGTGTTACATATAAGAGCAATAACACCGACTCGAACTACCGAAGGTATACAACCTTTACTCTCGATTACCTGCACGTTACCAATGTAAGGGTAACATTCAAACAGAAGGGATGAGATATCTAACAATATAATAAAACGTATGATAATTAATATATTAAATTAGATCACATAACATCACCACTTCTCATCTTATAATCACAATAATCGCAACAGAAATACCATCTATAATGTACATTCATCACATCAATTCACAACTTCTTTATGCAATCATATAATGCGACTCAATACTATGCAACTGCATGTGGTACCATTGGAGCAGAACTCTCATCTTAAAAATTTGCCAATAAATAGAGACATCAATAAGGCATAAGCCTTCATCTTAATATTCCCCAATACATGCCATCTTAACGAGTATAAGCTCCATCTTGAAATGCAATGTATGCGACACAATCATGAATGTAATGACAACACCATAATTAACCACATCTCAACACAAACATCATCGTTGGCCATAAGGCTACATCTTAATAGCTGCCAATTATTAGAGGCATCTTAACATATTTCATCAACATCATACATCAACATCTTAATTCATCAAACATCATATATACATCATATATTCATAGCAACTCAGCCACAACAATAATACAACAACAATTTGCCAATCTTGCAACGTTGGCCATAGGCCTACAACATGATATTTCCTATAATTAATTAATCATCTAAGGCTTACTTCTAAATTACCAAACCTCTACATATTACTATTATGTAATACTACATAATTATCATCATTAATTCTACTATTACATGCCAAACAACAATCTATAATCATCTCATCCTCATCCTTCTTCACAAAAATCAGCATAGCGATTAACGCGGGAATTAACTCTAGTCATAATTTGGATACTGGGATTATCCTTCCTATTCTTCATTTTAATCCTTAAGAATGAAGTTCACTGTGTTAGCTATTCAACGCTTCGAACGACACCTCAAACGGAGTCCGAAAACTCAAGTTACAACTTTTTCAAACTAATTCTGCCGAAAACCAGACAACATGGATCGACGCGTAATGCCTTGGGTCGACGCTTACCGGGTTTAACGCGCTACATGAGTCGACGCATACTCTCTTGTATCGACTCATACTGAGTCAGCAACACCATATGTATCGACACATGCCCCTACGTATCGACTCATCCTGAGTCCAAAAGCCCTCATGTATCGACGCAGGACCCCTTCGTATCTACTCATCCTAAGTATAAAGGCCTTCTTACATCGACACATAACGTTTAGGATCGACACATACTGCTCTGTCATGAATAATTTCTGTGATTTTCTCTGCGTTTTCACTATGGGTTCCATACTTTAGGCCCTAAAAACATCATCTAATCATAGATAATCATCAATTATAATTATCTTATAATTCTACATCATTTACACAACATTAGGACATTGTTATTCAACTTTCAATCGTCGATTCTCATCATACAACACATATACATTCAAATCATGAACAAGACAACATTTTAACATCTAATCCCATAAACCAATCATCATAAGCACTATTATAGATTCAAAATCACACTCTTACCTTGAATTGAAGGTCGCTCTATAACTTCCGGTTGAATTTATGTTCTGCCTCTTTCCTCCTTTCCAACAGCTTTCACGTTCTTCCTTCCAAACCCTTATTCTTTCTCTCTTACTGCTTCTTATTTTCTATTATTTCTACAATAATAAAATAACCCTATTATCCTCTTTATTCATTAATGGGCTTAAGACTACTACACCCCCTTATTACTACTTCCATCCTTTAAAACAAACCCACATCAAATAAAATTATCATTCTTCTAATACTATTCCACAACTTAATAAAATAATTAATTCCAACTAATCACAACACATCAATTATCATCATAACACAACTTCACAAATAATCCAATAATAATTTAATTAAATAATTAATTAAATTACGGGCGTTACGCATTTGAAGTACCTCCACTTGGAGAAAACAATTACTTTGTGTCATTTGTGGATTAGTTCACAAGAATGACATGGATAACACTCATAAAGTTCAAACTTGAGGTGTTTGTTGAGTTTAAGAAGTTCAAGGTGAAGACTAAAAATCAAAGCGGACAAAGGTTGAAGATCCTCAAAATCGATAGTGGAGGTGAGTTCAATTCTGGGGAGTTCAAGAAGTTCTTTGAGGAGAATGGTATTGCACATGAAGTGAATGTTCCATACACTCCACATAATAATGGTCTTACTGAAAGAAGAAACAGAACTTTGCTTGACATGACTAGAAGCATGTTAAAAGAAAAGAATATACCTCACACTTTTTGGGGTTAAGTTGTTGCTACTGCAACTTATATGCTCAACAGATTTCCAACTAAGAAGTTAAAGAAAATAGTCACTCTGGAGAAGTGGACTGGAAGAAAGCAAAGTGTCAGCCATCTGAAGGTGTTTGGTTTTGTTTGTTACAAATATGTACCAGATGCTACTAGAAGGAAATTGGATGACATAAGCAATGTCATGTTGCTTATAGGTTACCACTCTATAAATGCTTATAAACTCTATGGCCTAGTCACCAATACAGTTGTTGTCAACCAATATGTGATACTGAAAGAATCATAAACATGGGATTGGAACAAGTCTCAATCCAACTCTAGTGCAATTCCAACACTAAAATCTGATTCTATCTCTGAAGGAGAATCTTCCTCTGAATGAGATTCTACCTTTGAAGGTGACTCTAACTTTGAAGGTGACTCGAACTTTGAAGATGATTACGAGTCGGAAGGTGAGTCTAAAGGAGATAATGGCTCTGAAACTTAGAGCATTTGAGTTTAAAGAATATGGTACTTGGAATTCCTAAGATTGAGGCACTATAGAAATCTTGTGACGTATGCATGATAGTCAAGCAACCAAGATTTCCTTTCTCATCAGAATATCCTCCAAGAGAAACTCATGTTTTAGGTGTTGTGCATTTTAATGTATGTGGTCCATTTGAAGTACCTTAACTTGGAGGAAACAAGTAATTTGTGTCATTTGTGGATGAGTTCACAAGAATTACATAGGTAGCACTCATAAAGTTCAAACATAAGGTGTTTGTTGAGTTTAAGAAGTTCAAGGTGAAGACTAAAAAAAAAGTGAACAAAGGTTGAAGATCCTTAAAATCAATGGTGGAGGTGATTTAAACTCTAGAGAGTTCAAGAAGTTATGTGAGGAGAATGGTATTGCGCATGGGATAACAACTCCATACATTCTACATCATATGGTATTGTTGAAAGAAGAAAAGAATTTTTATTGACATGACCATAAGCATGTTAAAAGAATAGAATCTACCTCACACTTTTTCGGGTGAAGGTGTTGCTACTGCAGCTTATGTGCTCAACAAATTCCCATCTAAGTTAAAGGAAATAGTTCCTCTAGAGAAGTGGACTAGAAGAAATCAAATTGTGAGTCATCTGAAGGTGTAGGGTTTTATTTGTTACAAACATGTACCAGGTGCTACTATAAGGAAATTGGATTACATAAACAATGTCATGTTGCTTATAGGTTACCACTCTACAGGTGCTTATAAACTCTATGGCCCGGTCACCAATATAGTTTCTATTAATAGATATGTGATAGTGAAAGAATCATAAACATAGGACCAGAACGAGTCTCAATCCAACTCTAGTGTACTGCTAACACTAGAATCTGATTCTACCTCTGAAGGAAAATCTGCTTGTGATAGAGATTCTTCCTTTGAAGGTGACTCTGACACTGAAGAAGATTCTGAGTCTGAAGGTAAGTATGAAAGAGATTATGACTCTGAAGGTGATTTTGAGTCTGAAGTTGAGTCTAAAAAAGGTTTTAACTCTGAAGGTCATCATGAGTCTGAAGGTGATCCATCCTCTAAAGGTGGTCTAGCCTCTAAAGGCGAAGCTTCTGAAGGTGATCCCACCTCTGAAGGTGGATTTGGCTGTGAAGTTGAGCTTGTGCAGTTTTAGAGGCCACAAAGAATCAAACAGATGCCAAAGAGACTTGTATACTTGGAGTTGCTACATGGCACTGAGATTAACTCTGAAGGTTAAATCATTCAATGTGTCATGATAATGTATGTTAAACCACTCATCATTGATGAGAATCTCAAGAAAAATATATGGATAAACTCCATGAAGAATACCTTGACGAAATTGAAAGAAATAAGACATGGGAAGTGAATGTTCTATTGAAGAACTAGAAAGCCATCAATGTGAGATGGGTTTTCAAGATAAAGTTGAAACCATATGGGTTAATTTACAAGAATAAATTAAGTTTAGTAGCTAAAGGATTTCTACAAAAATTTGGTTTAGACTACTTTGTAGTGTGTGCACATGTAGCTAGACACGAAATAATCAGATTGGTTATTGTTATAGTTACAAATAGAAATTAGCCTCTGATACATTTAGATGTGAAGACAGCTTTTTTGAATGGTACATTGCAAGAAGAAGTTTATGTGTTACAACCTTCTAGATTTGTGATATAGAACAAAGAATGGATGGTGTACAAGTTGCATAAAGCTTTGTATGGAGTAAAAAACGCCTCAAAGGCTTGGAATTTAGAAATTGATTCATTTTTTGAGTATCAAGGATTCAGAAAATGTGAAATCGAGTATGGTTTGTATCTGCAACATACGTCTGATGGCAATGTGATTCTGGTGTGTCTTTATGTAGATGAAATATTGCAAAAATGAAGGTGTAGTTCAGAGATAAACAAGTACAATAGGGTTCTGATGAATGCTTTTGATATGATTGACCTTGAAAATATGGTATTTTTCTAGAAATGGATATTTTATGCTAAAAAAGAGAATCGTTGTTCATTAACTGATGTATGAACTAGAGTTGCTGAAGAGATTCGATCTGATGGAGTGTAAGTCTGCAGTTACAGCTACAGAAACAAACTATAAATCAGAATCCGATCCAAATGGTGAGGATGTATATTCTACAACCTTCAAATAGTTGGTTGACTCTCTGAGATATTTGTGCAATACTAGGCCTGACATATGCTATGTAGTTGGAATGGTGAGTGTGATACGGTGGGAGAAATGACTTGGGTGTTTTGCGTTTTATCGCAAATGTTGCAGTTAGCAAGAGTCGCCACCTACTTTTCTTTTATCCAAAAGGAAAGGTGAAAAAGCACAGGAAAGACCTTTGATATTGTTTCTTGAGTTCGGGGGGTAGATTATGAAAATGGACGGTATTAGCACCCTTTTCATCCATGGTTTTCCACGGGCTTTTAGTTACTTTGCTAGATCACTTGCTTTTGTTTGAAATTGTGCTTTGTGTGGTTTTTTGAAAGTATTTTATAAAGAGGCCATTATTTAGGTAAACTTTGTAATGATTCTCGTTCGTAAGAATGTATACAAAGTGTTTGATCTTTTGAAAAATGTTTTCAAATTTGTAAGATGTTTTGAAAGTGTAGGTGTTTGTTTTTGAAAATAGCAAGGATGTCTTTGTTTTGAAATGGAGCAAGTAATTAGGAGCACTCTACCTACTCAGAAGTATTTCATGTTTATTTCTTATTTCCTTTGAAATTGTTATCTTACCATTGATTTGGTAAGTAACCCTATCTTTGGATGTAAACGGGACGGACGTGGGTCATCGTATAACTATGAGCAGCAATGTTGCAAGGTATCTTAGAATTCTCTTTTATGGACTAAGATCATTTGAAAGGCAACATAGATAGTGTTGTACCCCAAAATTTGCCCTCTCATTTCTCAAGGAATCACTTTGGATCCTCAAGTTTGCTTCCATCCAATTCCAAGCCTTGAACTGTAATTTTTTCTAGAAAAGTCATTCGCAAGGGCAAAATGGTCATTTGCACACTGAGAAGTCCAACTTTGACTTTTGATCAAAATCAAATCTCAAAAATCATATTTCATCAAGACATGTTGGAATATGAAGTTTGTTTCATCAAGGAATCCAAAAGTCAAATTTTACCTTGGAAAAGTCAAATTCTAAATACTTAGAAATATTTTTCTAAGTGTTTAAGAAGCATGACAAAACTCAGAACTTCTGACCAGATTATCACCATAACACTCAACAAATTCTGGACACTCTCAAGGAAGAGTTTGGTCAGAACTTCTGGGCAAGTTTTTACAAAAGCTTCAGTCAGAGTTTGCCAGGGTAATTCAAAGAAGGTTAAGTAGCATGCTGCAAGCTTTCTAGAAAGTCTGAAAGTTCCTTCAGAACGTACTGGAGCCAGAAGATACAAATATTAGAGGATGGATGCTACACTGAAGCAGAAATTCTGATCCAGAACTAAGCCATGGTGTATAATCTCACGTTACAGGATTTCTGGTTGTGATAAGTATCATCATCATTTAATGCTCACAACCACTTTTGAGTCTTTATCCAAAGGATTTTCACCATGTGTACCTCTACTGTCTTGGGATAGAAAACGTTGGTACTAGGCCCATGCTTTGCTTTTGCTTTTCCTTATTTCCTGCTGACAACCACCATGCTTGCTTCAAGAACAAGGCAGCACTTTAGCATATGAAGACTATATTCAACGCTTTGGTCAGAACTTGACCAAATCCCAAAAACCTTGTTTATACAACCCGCTGCAGACCTATGACTAATAACTAATTCAGCCTACACCTGCGCCCCATATTTGCATCAAATTAGCATACGAAGACTGTGATCAAAAGGCAAGGGAACAAGATGCCAAAAAGGTTCAAAATCCCATTTATTTTCCCCCCAAAAATCACAACAAATCCATCTATAAATAAGCTGCTCCATCACACTTTCAAGGGGCTGGGCTTTGTGGGGCTGGCTGGCTTTTGGAGAGAACTATCAAAAGGGAAAAATAAACTTGTGAAACCCTTCATAAAAATCCAGATTTCCCAAACAAAAAACCAAACCTTTGTTCTTCCCTTTGAAGCAAAGAACTTGGCATTTTCTCTTCTGTTACTCTTGCTAATTCCAGAACATCCAAAGTCAGCAACTCAAAGCTCCAAGCACGCTCCAGGTTCAAGGTAAGTCTTTCTGACTTTGCTTGTTTTTCATTCTGAGTATCATTAACATGTAAATATCATAGTACTAATGTTGTCCATATCATTACATAAGTAGAAAAATTGTGGATCAGAACTTCTTGATTAAGGCTAGGCTCAGAATCAGGATTAGAACTTCTGTAAACTGTTGTGCTTTTTATCCTTCTGATTTGTTGTTTATTGAAAACTGAATAGATTACTGATGTGCTGATTGAGAGTTGAAATGTAAAATAGAACTTCTGTTTTCACTCACCATTTTAACACACAGAACTTCTAGGATCTTCTCACTATTTAAGCACGCAAAACTTCTGAGTTCTCTTCATTGTTTTAACACACAGAACTTCTATGATTTTTTCTCACTGTTAACACACACTGAACTTCTAATTCTTACATGCTGATAACGCATTGAACTGCTTTCACTCTGTTCTAACACAACACAAAACTTCTGAGTTATCCTTACATGTCAAATACACTGAACTTCTGATGTTTCCACTCGCTGTTTTCAAACACTCAGAGTTTCTGATTTTTACATGCTGATAACACACTGAACTGCTGACATTTACTTACTATTTTAGTGTAATATAGAACTTCTGACTTGTAGCCCACTGTCTGAATACCACCCAGAACTTCTGTGTTTTCCCTCTAACGTGTCTTGCATGACCTCAGAGTTTACCAATCCATAACTTCTGATTCCACTGAAGTTCCTTTCTGAGTCATCACGCGCCTGGCTTCAGAACTTCAGATCCTTGTTGTTTTGCTTGCAGCAACACTGTTTCTATCTTTCATTTATATTATTTTTTCATCATTTTTAATATTAACTCCTTTTTTTTTATTAACATAAAAAGACATAAAAATATTTTCTCTTATTAATTAATTAATTTCTTTTTTTCATTAAGACAAAAAAAAAACCATTTTCTAAACAAGTCTTTTTTCTTTCTTATATTGTACATTTCAATATGGTTGTAATAGTAACTTAGGAATTATTTTTACTTGCAACCCCCATTCATAAATATGTACCCTCATCCCTTAAATATTGTAATAGCGTAGGACTTTACATTTCTGCAATTTATCGCTTTTGAATGTAAATGCTAGTAATTAGGGTGTGTATGAAAAGACATGAAATTGACAAATAGATCACTCTAATCAAGACTAAAAGGCATGCAATCAAACACACTTGCACACATGCACCCTTAGGGTAATCTCACTTTGTTACCTATTGGAAAAATAGTCATGTCCCTCGAACATGGGCGTTTTAGCAAAAGATCCTCGATAAAAGATCGTAGTCCCTCGATGACCCTTGATGTTGCCTTCGATAAATGATCTAGTCCCTAAAACGACATTTCTAAAACGTCCCATGGGTTTCCTTCTATGACTATACAAACGTCCCAACGTCCGACCCTTCACATCCAACGATGGGGCTTCTTACCAAATCAATGGTAAGATAGCAACATCTAAAGGAGGAGGAAAAGAACATATAAGACCTTTTGAGTAGGGAGATTTGCTCCTAGTTGCTCGCTTGCTCACAACAAAAACATTTCATACACCAACACTCTCATTTTGGAAACATTTTTCAAAAGACAACACTTTGTACGCGTTCTTATAGAAACGAGAACCATTACAACGAATACACCTTTTCAAAATCACTTTCAAAAACACATCTCACAAACACATCTTTGAACTATTTTCGAAACAAAACACTTTGTATGCGTTCTTATAGAAACGACAATCATTACAAAGTTACATTTTCAAAATACTTTCAAAAACCACATCACAAGCACACATTTAAACAAAAGCAAGTGATCTAGCAAGCAACTAAGAGCCCATGGAAAACCATGGATGAAAAGGGTGCTAATATCTTCCCTTTTCATAGTCTACCCTCCGAACTCAAGAAAACATCTCTAAAGGTCTTTCCTGTGCTTTTTCACCTTTCCTTATTAGATAAAAGAAAAGTCGGTGGCTACTCTTGCTAAACCGCAACATTTGTAAACACAAACGCAAACAATCAAGTTAGTTCTCCCACCGTATCATAGAACTGGCGACTCTGCTGGGGAAATATGGAGTTTAATTTCAAAGTGGGGTTACCTTAGGGTTAGATCACATTTACTTGCTTACATTGTTTGATTTGCATGCTTTACATTTTGGTTCCTTGTTTTGATTTGTTTTAAATCCTACACCCGGATTTGGGGACACCTTTTAGGTAAGTAGCAATAGACTGTGAGGAAACTGTACGGGGTATACCGACACGGTTGAAGCAGTAGCTACGTTGATGTGGAACTTTGGTTGGTACCGGTAACCCTTGAGTCGAATCAAGGAGAGTACGGGGCCGCCGCGTGGTGTCGTGAAGCATCAACTGACCTTAGAACCTTTACTCGACCAACTTGGCCATTAGGAATTAGTGAGATAGCCGGTTTCGGTGTAAAGCTGAAAATTGGTTGATACTCGATGCTACACTCATTCAGAATTGACTCCTGAGTGTTGTTTGGTTACGAGTCAATTGCCTACTGAATGAAGCTTGTGGGAAAGGTAAGTGATATTGAGATCCCCTAGAACCTGGTTACTATTAACTAGGACAGGTTGAGCCAACTAAACTTCAAGAGGGTACTTACCTACAAACTCCATGCAAGCCTAAAACTAAGGATTTGTTTGCTTTGTGTGAATATGATTACTTGTATACAAACTTGCTTACCTCGCATATTTGTACATAACATCATAACATCATACCATAGCATTTTCAATAACCATTTCAAGGATCTTGATGGTCTTTGATACAGGGTCACATTGAACCAAACGTCTATCAAGAGGCAAGAGCATTTATTTTCCTCTAACCAAACACCGTCAAAGATCAAGTACAACAATTTGAGTCAAGGGCTACAACCCACTTGGAATGGTGAGCTAAATTCTCGTGGAAGGACATCCACCGATACAAAGTTCTTCAATCAAAGTTGTTGATCAAAGTTCAACTTCTAAGTTTTTCTTATATTTAACCCGCGAGATCCTTGAAAACATGCATCCACATATCATGCATCATATCATGACAGTTTTCTCCCATACAGGTCTCTTTATCTTCTTACTGTTTATTTCAGTAAGATGGATATGGAACAAACGGTGAAAGGCATCCAGGCTCAAAATGCTCAACTTCAAGAGATGTTCTTGAACCTATCCAAGGGACAAGAAGAGGTGAAAGCTCTCCTCACAAGGGGCATGGTCATGTGGAATCCGGAGGACACCAAGGATGATCAGTTGGAAAGGCTACAAATTGAAATGGAAATAATGAAAGTCCAGATGATGGGACAACTGGTGGGCCAGATGGCTCTTATTCAAAACCTGGCTAAAGGACAAGAAGAGCTGAGAGTCCTCATCAACAAGCTTCGTCAAGACGGATGTAACCAAATGGGGAAAACAACTAGAATTGGGGATCAAGTCATCATTCATCCTCCCATGAGACAAGAAGCCGTTTTAAGGGATAGAAGACCGTCCAAATTTGCTTCCACGTCACGAGCCCAACAACGACTTCGTCAACATCAACCAGAAAATCAGCAAAGGCAAAGCGAGCCCAAAAGACAGTTTACCAACATCAACATACCACTATCTCAAGCTTTGCAACACATGCTAAGGATGAATCTGATTACACCAAAAAGACCTCATCCAAATCCCAAAACTTTTTCTCCCAGCTACAATCCTGATGCCAAGTGTGCCTATCATTCCAATAGTCCTGGGCATGATACAAATGATTGTTGGGTGCTAAAGTACAAAATTCAAAACCTGATCGACGAAGGATTGTTGGAGTTCACACAAGATGGCTAGACTGAATTCTTCTTCCGTCCCTCAAAGGCTCACCACCTAAAGTGACAAGTTCAGACAAAGAGGCTTCTGTTCATTTGATTTTTCAATTGTAATCTCTTTTGTTATTCAAACAATTATCTATTAATGTCAAACTTTGTTTCATTAATGCATTGCATATGTTTGTCTTGAATCCATCCATTCATTTTCACTATATTTAAACTATGCTTTTTACTCTCTTTATGACATTCAACTCTTGTTAAAAGTTACAAGCCTTTAGAGGGAGGATGACGAAAACAATGCCATAATCTCATACAGTATGCTTTTGGACAGACCTTGCCGACGATGTACATGCGTTTTTTTATAAAAATCCTAAACACTGGAGTTATAAGGAAGATAATCCCTAGTCAACCCATTTGAGCCAAAGAAGCAAAAGTTTTCTTTCTTACACAAGTTGAAACCTTTAATCAAAACCTGGGGCAGGGTAGTCTCTCAGTTGATTCAAGCGCGCGTTTAGCCGCAAACTCTCATCTCGTAATACAACGAATGACATCAAAAATATTCCTCTGAAATCAAAATACGGTGATGGTTCCCTAGCAAATAGGCAACCATTATCTCTCAAAAAAGAAAATCCCACTAAGTCAAAACCTATAAAGGAAACTTAAAGAAAACTGGGGCATCCCGCTGACTGTAATCTTAAAACAAGAACAGTCAGGCAAAAATTAGGGATAACAAATCAAAAGAAAGAGGTCAATACAAATCCTCAACAACATGAAAAGAAAATATTGCAAAAATGTCTGCCTTCCGACAAACCTAACTTGTCTGAACCATCACTAAAACGTCATTCCAGACTCAATTGGAGTTCAAACACACAATTAACTGAGCTTAGGACCGAAGAACGTCACAAAGAGCGGATGGGTACAAATACACTTTGAGCCTTTATCCTTTGTTTCTTAAAACCGTGAACCAAGCCACGTTACAACCCTTCAAAAGTCCTAATTGAAGCATGGGTTAGTTCGAAAGCATACTGTTAAAAAAGGTATCATGACTCCTGTAAGGCTTTACTCAAAATCCAAAGTTGAATTACAAACTTCTTTACTTGCTAAAAACGCATTTTTCAAAACTTCAAGACAAGCATAAACTTTGCATTTATTTGAATATCACTGTTTTCATATGGCTATTTGTTTGACAGCGGAGAAATCCACACAACGAATATCCGATGAACGAAATCTCTCTTAGTAAACAAAATCACTTCAAGTGGGATGACATTTCCAATGACAAATCTCCTATCGACAATGGGGTACGACATGTCACTATCCATCACACTTGGGGCAGTCCAGTCAAGATTCTAAGAAATCTCTCAAGAATTGCAGAGTAACCAGGGGCAAGTCTCCATCTCCGTCACTTGGGGTTTTGAACGTCAATCTCAGCGAAGGGTTACGTACAATCAAACATTTCCTGGCAGTGCCACAAACACTCGCTACTAGGGGCTGTGACAAATCTCCCCAAAATCCTTCTCATAGGATGACTCCCAGCCAGAGTTTCAATCTCTGAAAACTTTTTCCCAACTGAATCGACTTCGAGAATCCTCGAGGATTTCTTCCAGTGAAGTCGTCGCTTCTCCATCAGATTAAACAACAGGGTTTATTTCCCCAACAAACAGCAGGAATCCCCAGCTTGAGGTGGCCTTTCTGACTACTACAAAATCAAAGGACCATAACTCCTCTTCCCCAGTAAACTACTCTACAATCCCCAACAAGTTACTGTGAAACCTGGACCCGACCAGATATCAGTTCAACTTCGACTCCTCAGTAGAGAAACGAACATCTGAGACTCCTGATCTCTTTTCCAATCAGGAATCAGCACTTTCCAACAGAGTATTCTCAAATAAAGTCAATATTCCCCAACAAGGTTCTCCTCAAACAACAAAACAGGAATCCCCAGTAGAAATATTCTAAACAAAGTTTGAAGACACACCAACTCTTCAACAACAATCAAGGATTTAATAACTCCCCAACACTTGTCAAGGATTTATTCTCCAAGACAAAATTACATTTCAACAACATTCATAGCATATGCATCCAAAATACATATAACACAAATCTCATTTATTTTGAGAACATCATTACATAATGTATACATCATGACATTGCATACAACTAACTCTTTGCCTTTTCAGGAAAGATCAATCAATAGATAAAGGTCATCATATTTTGAGGTAGTAGTCATCCAATATTCCTTCATCATCCTGCTGAGGTAGTAGTCATCCAAGATTCCTTCATCATCCTTCTGAGGTAGTAGTCATCCAAGATTTCTTCATCATCCTGCTGAGGTAGTAGTCATCCAAGATTCCTTCATCATCCTGTTAAAGTAGTAGTCATCCAAGATTCCTTCATCATCCTGCTGAGGTAGTAGTCATCCTAGATTCCTTCATCATCCTGCTAAGGTAGTAGTCATCTAAGATTCCTTCATCATCCTACTGAGGTAGTAGTCATCCAAGATTCCTTCATCATCCTGTTGAGGTAGTAGTCATCCAAGATTTCTTCATCATCCTGCTGAGGTAGTAGTCATCCAAGATTCCTTCATCATCCTGCTGAGGTAGTAGTCATCCAAGATTCCTTCATCATCATGCTGAGGTAGTAGTCATCCAAGATTCCTTCATCATTCTGCTGAGGTAGTAGTCATCCAAGATTCCTTCATCATCCTGCTGAGGTAGTACTCATCGAAGATTCCTTCATCATCCTGCTGAGGTAGTAGTCATCCATGATTCCTTCATCATCCTGCTGAGGTAGTAGTCATCCAAGATTCCTTCATCATCCTGTTGAGGTAGTAGTCATCCAAGATTCCTTCGTCATCCTGCTGAGGTAGTAGTCATCCAAGATTCCTTCATCATCCTGCTGAGGTAGTAGTCATCCAAGATTCCTTCATCATCCTGCTGAGGTAGTAGTCATCCAAGATTCCTTCATCATCCTGCTGATGTAGTAGTCATCCAAGATTCCTTTATCATCCTGCTGAGGTAGTAGTCATCCAAGATTCCTTCATCATCCTACTGAGGTAGTAGTCATCTAAGATTCCTTCATCATCCTGCTGAGGTAGTAGTCATCCAAGATTCTTTCATCATCCTGATGAGGTAGTAGTCATCCAAGATTCCTTCATCATCCTGCTGAGGTAGTAATCGTCCAAGATTCCTTCATCATCCTGCTGAGTCCAGATACAATCACTTTCGGATGGCATCTTTAAGCCCATCTACAACAACTATCCATTACCTCTCCAAATGGCATCTTTAAGCCCATTCTTTACATAACCAACTAATACATCTTCGAGTGCAAATTTTCTGGGCACTCTAGTGTTCAATCATCTTCCACCTTCAAGTCACGAATGGCAGAATTACCAATCTAACTCTTCAGGTGTAAGAAGATTGAACAGGGGCAATTGTTGTACCCCAAAATTTGCCCTCTCATTTCTCAAGGAATCACCCTGGATCCTCAAGTTTGGTTCCATCCAATTCCAAGCCTTGAACTGCAATTTTTCAAGAAAAGTCATCCGCAAGGGAAAAATGGTCATTTGCACAGTGAGAAGTCCAACTTTGACTTTTAATCAAAATCAAATCTCAAAAATCACATTTCATCAAGACACGTTAGAATATGAAGTTTGTTTCATCAAGGAATCCAAAATTCAAATTTTACCTTGGAAAAGTCAAATTCTAAATACTTAGAAAAAAATTTCTAAGTTTTTAAGAAGCATGACAAAACTCAGAACTTCTGACCAGATTATCACCATAATACTCAGAAAATTCTGGACACTCTCAAGGCAGAGTTTGGTCAGAACTTCTGGGCAAGTTTTCACAAAAGCTTCAGTCAGAGTTTTCCAGGGTAATTCAAAGAAGGTTAAGAAGCGTGTTGCAAGCTTTCTAGAAAGTCTGAAAGTTCCTTCAGAACGTGCTGGAGCCAGAAGATACAAAGATCAGAGGATGGATGCTACGCTGAAGCAGAACTTCTGATCCAGAACTAAGCCATGGTGTAGAATCTCACGTTACATGATTTCTGGTTGTGATAAGTCTCATCATCATTTAATGCTCACAACCACTTTTGAGTCTTTATCCAAAGGATTTTCACCACGTGTACCTCTACTGTCTTGGGATAGAATATATTGGTACTAGGCCCATGCTTCGCTTTTGTTTTCCTTATTTCCTGGTGACAACCACCATGCTTGCTTCAAGAACAAGGCAACGCTTTAGCATATGAAGGCTATATTCAACGCTTTGGTCAGAACTTGACCAAATCTCAAAAACCTTGTTTATACAACCCGCTGCAGACCTATAACCAACAACTAATTCAACCTACGCCCGCGCCCCATATTTACATCAAATTAACATACGAAGACTGTGATCAAAAGGCAAGGGAACAAGATGCCAAAAAGGTTCAAAATCCCATTTGTTTTTCCCCCAAAAAATCACAACAAATCCATCTATAAATAAGTTGCTCCATCACACTTTCAAGGGGCTGGGCTTTGGGGGGTTGGCTAGCTTTTGGAGAGAACTATCAAAAGAGAAAAAGAAACTTGTGAAACCCTTCATAAAAATCCAGATTTCCCAAACAGAAAACCAAACCTTTGTTCTTCCCTTTGAATCAAAGAACTTGGCATTTTCTCTTCCGTTATTCTTGCTGATTCCAGAACATCCAAAGGCAACAACTCAAAGCTCTAAGCACGCTCCAGGTTCAAGGCAAGTCTTTCTGAATTTGCTTGTTTTTCATTCTGAACATCAGTAACATGTAAATATCATAGTATTAATGTTGTCCATATCATTGCATAAGTAGAAAAACTGTGGATCATAACTTCTTGATTAAGGCTAGGCTCAGGATCAGGATTAGAACTCCTGTAAACTGTTGTGCTTTTTATCCGTCTGATTTGCTATTTGTTGAAAATTGAATAGATTACTGATGTGCTGATTGAGAGTTGAAATGTAACACAAAACTTCTGTTTTTCACTCACCATTATAACACACAGAACTTCTAGGATTTTCTCATTGTTTAAGCATGCATAACTTCTGAGTTCTCTTCACTGTTTTAACACACATAACTTCTATGATTTTTTCTCATTGTTAACACACACTGAACTTCTGATTCTTACATGCTGATAACGCACTGAACTTCTAATTTTCACTCACTGTTCTAACATAGCACAGAACTTCTGAGTTCTCCTTACATGTCAAATACACTGAACTTCTGATGTTTCCACTCGCTATTTTCAAACACTCAAATTTTCTAATTTTTATATGCTGATAACGCACTGAACTGCTGACATTTACTCACTGTTTTAGTGTAATACAAAACTTCTGACTTGTGGCCCACTGTCTGAATACCACCCAGAACTTCTGTGTTTTCCCTCTAACGTGTCTTGCAGGACCTCAGAGTTTACCAATCCAGAACTTCTGATTCCACTGATGTTCCTTTCTGAGTCATGACGCACCTGGCTTCAGAACTTCTGATCCTTGTTATTTTGCTTGCAGCAACATTGTTTCTATCTTTCATTTATTTTCTTTTTTCATCATTTTTAATATTAACATAAAAAGACATAAAAATATTTTCTTTTATTAATTAATTTATTTCTTTTTTTCATTAAGACAAAAAAAAACCATTTTCTAAACAAGTCTTTTTTCTTTCTTATATTCTACATTTCAATATGGTTGTAATAGTAACTTAGGACTTATTTTTACTTACAACCCCCATTCATAAATATGTACCCCCATCCCCTAAATATTGTAATAGCGTAGGACTTTACATTTCTGCAATTTATCGCTTTTGAATGTAAATGCTAGTAATTAGGGTGTGTATGGCAAGACATGAAATTGACAAATAGATCACCCTAATCAAGACTAAAATGCATGCAATCAAACACACTTGCACACATACACCCTTAGGGTAATCTCACTTTGTTACCTATCGGAAAAATAGTCATGTCCCTCAAACATGGGCGTTTTAGAAAAAGACCCTCGATAAAAGATCGTAGTCCCTCGATGACCCTTGATGTTGCCTTCGATAAAAGATCTAGTCCCTAAAACGACATTGCTAAAACGTCCCATGGGTTTCCTTCTATGACTATACAAATGTCCCAATGTCCGTCCCTTTACATCCAACGACGGGGCTTCTTACCAAATCAATGGTAAGATAACAACATCTAAAGGAGGAGGAAAAAAACATTTAAGACCTTTTGAGTAGGTAGATTTGCTCCTAGTTGCTCGCTTGCTCACAACAAAAACATTTCATACACCAACACTCTCATTTTGGAAACATTTTTCAAAAGACAACACTTTGTACGCGTTCTTATAGAAACGAGAACCATTACAAAGAATACACCTTTTCAAAATCACTTTCAAAAACACATCTCACAAACACATCTTTGAACTATTTTCGAAACAAACACTTTGTATGCGTTCTTATAGAAACGAGAATCATTACAAAGTTACATTTTCAAAATACTTTCAAAAACCACATCACAAGCACACATTCAAACAAAAGGAAGTGATCTAGCAAGCAACTAAGAGCCCATGGAAAACCATGGATAAAAAGGGTGCTAATACCTTCCCTTTTCATAGTCTACCCCCTGAACTCAAGAAAACATCTCTAAAGGTCTTTCATGTGCTTTTTCACCTTTTCTTATTGGATAAAAGAAAAGTCGATGGCGACTCTTGCTAAATCGTAACATTTGCAAACACAAACGCCAACAATCAAGTCAGTTCTCTCACCGTATCACAGATAGCGTCATCGAGGGACTATGATCTTATATTTTGCTTGTTTTTTGCTAAGATACCTCACATGCATAATATGGTCATTTTGTAAGGCAACCAAGTGGATTTACCCTAGGGGTTCTTGTGTGCAAGTGTATTATTTTTCATGTTTGGTTTTGTCTTTGATTAGGGTTTTCTAATTGATTGGTTTTAGTCTTTCTATACAAATCCTAATTACTAGCATTTGTATATAAAGCGATAAATTGCGGAATTTAAAATTACTACACTATTACAATACTTGTGGGAGGGGGTGTACAAATTATAAATGGGGATTACAAGAAAATAAATCCTAATTATCTATTACAACCATATTGGATTTGTACAAGAATTGAAATAAATAATGTGCAAAATGAATAAATACACAAGAATGTAAATGTAAAGTAAATGGATTTTTTTTTTTTGGATTTTTTAAGGAAAAATGGGTTTTGTTTTAACCTAATTAACTAAAAGAAAAATGATTAAATAAATTAGTAAAAAGTAAAACCTAAATTTACTAGGAAAAGAAATTAACAAAACCCTAATCTATTAATTGATTAAAAAAGAAATTAAGTTTATAAGAATATTTTTGGTATTTTTTGTCTTAAAAATAATTTATAGTATTATAAAATATTTTTGGTCTTTTTATATTTTAAAATAACATATTTAAATTGTGTAAAAGAAAATAATAAAAAAACCTAGTTTCTAATTAAATTTACAAATCAATTAGTGAAATAAATAAATCATAGTTAAATAAAATAATTTTTGTGTAAAAAAAATAAATAAACTAAGTCAAAATATAAATCTAATGTTTTTATATTTTTTATGACTTTTTAATATTAGATAATATAATTAATAAAATAAATGAATAAAAATGAGAAAAAAGAAAATAAAATGGGTCAGGGTGTGAAAAGCCAGCAAGGGGGTCAGAAGTGAAAAAAAACATAAGGCCCAAGAGAAATGAGGCCCAGCGCTGCCAAAAAATCAGAATATGTGAGAAATATGCAAAAAAAAAAATCCAAAAGGGTACCACTGGGGCTCAAACTCGGGTCCCTATAGTCACAAGCGCGTGCTTCTACCATTGGGGTGGCTATATATTCATTTATATAAATCAAACCATAAATATATATGGTAAACACGTTCCTGAGGCCAACTTCATCTTCAACCTCTTGCCCAGCCAGAACCTCTGTATCTTATTCAATTCTCAACAAAAATGAAAAGTGTAAACAGGAAACTTGTAGCAAATTTCCTCACGATTTCAGAAATGCAAAGCAATAAAATTATAGATCAAAGACAAGCATGAATTTTAATGGCCCTAATCTGAACCCTTAAAATTCTCTAAGCTCAAGCAATATAAATGAAAATTGTGGACATGGTTAGCTTTAGGGCAATAATATTTACGTTTTTCATTCATAAAGAAACCATTAATGATGCATGTATGAAGAGTTCAAAAGTCAGAAAACTTACCTTGCAAGAGGGTATCGTGTTTGGAGTTTGAGAAGCTTTTAGTGAGTTTCAATTACTGGATTAGCTTCCTCAAGTTCCCAGGAAGCTAATGTGATGCTTAGCTTGAGCTGAAAGTGCCTGAGGAGTTCTGGAGAAGTCAAGGTGCAAGGTGCTATTTTTGAAAATGGTGGATGATGATGGAGGTGTTACAGTGGTGTTGCAGGTGTTGGGATTGTTTGTGTATGTTGTTTAGAAGCTTTTGAAAGTAAAAGGCCAAGAAATGCACGAGCAAATTTGGAGATTGGATTCAAAACTCAGAAATGGCAAGTTTTGAAGTATTTTTAGTGATTATGTGTTCTTGGTGTTTTCAGGGCTTAAGCATGTGTGGTATTTGTGGCAAATAACTTATGTATGTATAAGCAAAAGGGTTTGAGTGCTTTTGAGAGTCATAAGTACAAGTTACAAGCTAATGGCTATGTTACTTGATTTTCAAGAAAAGTGAGAAAACAAGTTTCAAGAGGAAGTACAAGCATGGGCTGGGTGATTGTAAGTGTCTAAACATGTTTCTCTTGAGTTATAAGACATGTATGATCAGAAGAGAACAAGTGCAAGGCTCAAGAACAAGTTTTATGCAAAAAGCTACTTTATCAAAATGGCATTGTGCACTTTCTTTCAAAAATGGATATAAGGCATGGCCTTGCATTGAATGCTTGAATTGGGACCTCTAACAACTGTGAAAGCAAATAATTCTGGAGTTCCTAAAAAGTTTGAGGTCTGCAAAGTAGAGGTTATGCAGCATAAATTTGAATTTTGAATCTTATTCATCACAAAATGACTTGTAATTCAAGTGTGAAAACCCTAACTTCGTCTCTTCGATTCTCCCTACTCAAAAATGATCTCAAGGAGTTCTTGGACATTTTGAAAATATTGTAATGTTCTCTACAACCCCTCTTTGAATCACTTTTGAAAATTCCCCTTGGAACTATATGAAAAAGTGCCATGAAGTTAGGTCAAAATCCTGACCAAATTAGGGCAAAAATTTCACTAAGTGTTTTATTTCATGACCATGTGTTCTTAAAATTATAACTTGAGATCTAAGCACTTTTGGAAGGAGTTGTGTAAATAAAAGTTGTAGATTTCATGGATATCTACAACTTTCATGTTGAAAGTTTCTTTTGAATCATCTTGCATCATGGTGAAATTTTGCTCAAAGTTGTGAAAAAAATAAGAAATTTCCAACAATTAGAAAAATTTCTAAGTTTAGAAATTTTAACTTTTCAAAATGAAATCTTGAATTTTTGAGTTCTTGATGAATAATTTTCATATTTTTACATGCTTTGATGAATTGTGATCTTTGACATTTGATTTTGACCAAAAAGTCAAAGTTTGACTTTTCAGTATACAATTGACTTTTGATCAATTGATTGAAAATTTATCCGTCAATCCATTAGACTTGAGCATTGCTTTGAGCCATGTCATTAGGTCAAAATGATGCCATTGGACTCTTTAGATCATTCCTTAAGCCAATTGATCATTTGCTAGGTTAAAAATTAGAAATTGCCCTTTCCCAGTCAAAACCCTAATTTTGACCATTTTGCCCTTTTGATGATTTGATCAAGTTTCTTGAGGAATTATGGTCCAAACTTGATCAAATGATACATATGAGTTTAAAATGTTGATGTGGATAAAAATTATGAAGTTTGATTATTAATTGGTCATAGTTGACTTTTTCCCCAATACAACTGATTTTTAGGTCAATTACTCAATTGATTGAGCAAAAGTGTGATCCAAAGCTTGAAACTTGACATGAGTAATATTGAGGGTCCATAATGATCCATGAAAGTCATATGGGGCATTGGAAGTTCAAATATCCTTGTGCAATCTCAAACCCAAATTTTGGTCATCAATGCTTAAGGAGGTGTCTTGAGCTGATCAATCCTAGTGCAGTCTTGAGCCAAAGGAGATCTTGTGATCAAATTATTGATAAATGAGAGGGCAAATTTTGGGGTACAAAATATTCCCCTGTTCAATCTTCTTAAGCCTGGAGAGTTAGATTGGCGATTTTTGCCATTCGTGACTCGAAGGTGGAAGATGATATGACAATAAAGTGCCCAAAAATTTGCACTCAGGATGGTATAAGGAATGGGATTAAATATTCCATTTGGAGAGATGATGGAAAGTTGTTATAGATGGGCTTGTAGATGTCATCTAGAAATGATTGTCGGACTGTATCTAAAAGAGAATCTGAATGAGTATCAAAATGGCGTCCGTGTCTGGAGCGTATCTGAACTGTATTTGAAAGTTGAATCTGAATAAGTATTAGGATGGCATCCGTATCTGAACTGTATCTGAAAGTTGAATATGAATGAGTATCAGGATGGCATCTGTATCTGGAGCGTATCTGAACTGTATCTGAGAGCTGAATCTGAATGAGTATCAGGATGGCATTCGTGTCTGGAGCGTATTTGAACTGTATCTAAAAGTTGAATATGAATGAGTATCAAGATGGCATCCGCGTCTGGAGCGTACCTGAACTGTATCTGAAGATTTAATCTGAATGAGTATTAGGATGGCATCCGTGTTTGGAGCGTATCTGAACAATATCTGAAGATTGAATCTGAATGAGTATCAGGATGGCATCCATGTCTGGAGCGTATCTGAACTGTATCTGAAAAGCTAAATCTGAATGAGTATTAGGATGGCATCCATGTCTGGAGCGTATCTGAACTGTATCTGAAGAACCTTTGAACATTGTTAATGGTTGTTGTTGATTAACCTTATCTTGAAAAGGGTAAAATGTTAGCTAATGTGCAATGTCATATTGTATGAAATGCATGGTATAATAAGATTGTGATACATGCATTCGTGTTATCGATGTTTATGATATATGGATGTGATGTATACGTATATGAGCTAATCTGTTGCACTGTTTGTTGGATTGGGAAAATAAATCCCCGACTGCTACTGAGGATACGAAGTGCAAGTCTTCATGTTTTGAAGTGTTGATGAATTTCCACTTAGAGAAATAAACCTTGTTGTAAGGGAAATTCTGTGTACTTCTTGTAAAATCCTATTGAGAAATTTGGTGACTTCTACTGGGGAGTGATAACTAGAAGTTTTGTTCCGCTGGGGATTAAATAGTACACTGCGGGGGACTTTATGGAAATAACTTAGAGAGATTTCCCTATCTCTTAAAGCCATTAGTAATTGTATTTCTATTTTGTTCATTTGTAAACGGTAGTTACGTTCAAATGTATATGTTCAAAAATAAATCATTGGACGTTTTCGTAAGCAAAACACAAGAGTAAAGAAAAACAGATAGTTTTGCACTTTCAAAGGGATATCTTTGTATTGACTTTGAGTAAGTATTTTTGTACAATGAGATAAACATTCTAGTAAGAGAATGCCGTCGTAAAATGAAAATGAAAATTTGATACAAAGAAAAGATAGCTAAGTGAAATAATCACATGGGGTTCCCATTCTGCTATAACTTTTGTGTCTCTGAGCATCTTATCTATTTGTTGCCTTGTCTGAAGCTGATTGAATTGATCAGAACCGTCGAGTTTACAGATTGTCCGTGAGGTGACCCAACGGGACATAGTCATACGCTTTAATTGCCTAACTTTTGCCTGGACCTCCCTTTCGGGTTTTCAGTCCACCGAGATACACTTTTTTGCCCAAGTCGCACTTTCGGGTTTTCAACTTGCCGGGTGTACATCTTTTTTGTTTTATCCCTAATTTTTGCCCGAACCTTTTTGGTTTTTCGGGATGCCTTTGTTTTTCCTAGGTTTGTCAACCTAGCGGGTCTCTTATGTGTAGTATCTTTTGACTATGTCTGCATTCACAGGGTGCAGCAGGTCGTCGCCGTCCACGGTGGCCAAGATAATTGCTCCACCAGAGAATATGCTTTTGATCACAAATGGTCCTTCGTATGTAAGAGTCCATTTTCCCCTGGGATCACCTTGCAGCAGTATGATGTGCTTGATCACCAAATCCCCGACTTGATATACTTGGCATTTGACCTTTTGTTGAAAGCCTTGATCATCCGTTTTTGATACATTTGACCATGACAAACAACAGTAAGCCTTTTCTCCTCAATCAAGTTTAGTTGATCAAGACGAGTTTGGATCCAATATTCTTCATTTAGCCTTGCATCCTTCATAATTCTCAGAGAGGGGATCTGGACCTCAATAGGCAAGACAGCCTCATGTTGTATACCAGAGAGTAGGGTGTTGCCCCGGTTGATGTGCGTGCCATGGTATGATAAATGTGGAGAGCGAATGGTAGCATCTCATGCCATTCTTTGTATGTGACTGTCATTTTCTGTATGATCTTTTTGATATTCTTATTTGCTGCTTCGACGTCACCATTCATCTTTGGCCCGTAAGGGGAAGAATTGTGGTGCTGGATCTTGAATTGCTCGCACAGGGCGGTGATCATAATATTGTTTAGATTCGTACCATTGTCTATGATGGTCCTCTCCGGGATACCATACCGACAGATGAGATTTTGTTTAATGAACTGGGCTACAACATTTTTGGTAACGGAAGAGAAAGAGGTTGCCTCAACCCACTTTGTAAAATAGTCAATGGCCACTAAGATGAAGCGGTGTCCATTAGAGGTTGTTGGTTTGATTTCCCCAATCATATCAATACCCCACATAGCAAAAAACCAAGGAGCCGTCAAGACATTCAAAGGAACCGGAGGTACGTGTACCTTGTCAGCATAGATCTGACACTTGTGGCAGGTTCGGGAGTGTTGATAGCAATCTGCTTCCATGGTAGACTAGTAATATCCCGCCCGTAGGATCTTTTTTCCCATCGTATGCCCACTGGAATGGGTGCCAAAAGTGCCTTCATGTAACTCAGCCATGATCTTTTCCGCTTCAACTTTGTCTATGCACCGAAGTAACAGAGTCATGGTTGCATTTGTAGAGAATGCCATTACTAAGGAAGAATTTAGCAGAGAATCTCCTTAAGAACTTCTTATCATTGACTGAAGCTCCTTCCAGATATTCTTGAGCTTCGAGATACCTCTTGACTTCGTGAAACCAAGGCTGGTCCACTACTTCTTCAGTATTAATCTCGTGATAGTGAGTTGGTTCATCCATCCGTTTAATGGTGATCTGGGGAGCCTCGTTATCCCATTTAAGTTTAAACATGGATGACATTGTGGCTAGTGCGTCTGCTAGTTGATTTTCTTCTCACGGGAAATGCTCAAAGGTAATCTTCTCAAAATGTGGGATCAATGTCAACACATGTTCTTTATAGGGGATGAGGTTAGAGTGTTTGGTGTCCCATTCCCATTTGATCTGGCTGATGACCAAAGCTGAATCTCCGAATACATTTAAGGATTTAATCCCCAAATCTATGGCAACTTTGAGACCAAAAATGCACGCTTCGTATTCTGCCATGTTATTTGCACAATAGAAGAAGAGTCTTGCCGCAAAGGGGGTATGACATCCTTCAGGAGATATGAGTACAACACCTATACCATTGCTGAGCGCGTTGGACGCCCCATCGAAAACCAAGGTCCATCGGGATCTTTGTTCAGGTCTGTCATATGGTCTGAATTCTTCACAATTGTTTACCATCATGATGTCTTCATCTGGGAATTCGAACTTCATGGACTGGTAGTCATCCACAGCTTGATGAGCAAGGTGGTCAACTAGTATACTTCCCTTTATTGCTTTCTGGGTAGTATACTGTATGTCATATTTTGTCAGGATCATCTGCCATCTCGCTATTCTCCCAGAGAGGGCAGGTTTCTCGAAGATGTATTTTATTGGATCCATCTTAGATATCAATAAGGTAGTATGGGTCAGCATATACTGTCTTAGCCAGCGAGCAACCCATGCCAGAGCGCAACAAGTTTTCTCGAGCAGTGAATATCATGTTTCACAGTCGGTAAACTTTTTGCTCAGGTAATAAATAACACACTCTTTTCAGCCAGACTCGTCATGCTGCCCCCAACACACACCCCATTGGATTTTCCAAAATAGTTAGATACATGATCAATGGTCCCCCCTGGACTGGTGGCATCAAAACATGAGGCTCTTGTAAGTACTCTTTGATCTTGTCGAAGGCGGTTTGGCACTCATCATTCCATTTGACTACTTGATCTTTCTTCAGTAATTTGAAGATTGGTTCACAAGTAGCTGTCAGGTGAGAAATGAATCTGGCAATGTAGTTTAACCGTCCCAAGAATCCTCTAACTTCCTTTTCAGTACAAGGAGCAGGCATCTCTTGTATCGCTTTCACTTTGGCAGGATCCACTTTGATACCTTTACCGCTGACGATAAATCCTAGGAGTTTACCGGACCTCACCCCAAATGTGCATTTATTTAGGTTCAACCTCAACTTGTATTTCTTTAGCCTCTCAAACAATTTCTGCAAGTGACCAAGATGTTCTTCTTCTGTTTGATATCTGGCTATCATGTCATCCACGTGGACCTCCATTTCGTGATGTATCATGTCGTGAAATAGAGCTACCATGGCACACTGATTGGTTTCCCCAGCGTTCTTCAGCCTAAATGGCATAACCTTGTAGCAGAATGTGCCCCACTGTGTGACAAAGGTTGTTTTCTCCATATCCTCAGCCGCCATTTTGATTTTGTTGTAGCCTCAGAAACCATCCATGAAGGAAAACACCTTATGTTGTACCGTATTGTCAACTAGAATATCAATGTGGAGAAGTGGGAAATCATCCTTAGGGCTTGCCCTATTCAAATATTTGTAGTCCATGCACATTTGTACTTTTCCGTCCTTTTTAGGAACAGGAACAACATTGGCAACCCATTGTGGATAGGAGGTGATGACCAAGAATCCGACATTGAATTGTTTCATGACTTCTGCCTGGATCTTCTCTGACATGTTTGGTCGCATACGACGGACCTTTTGTTTTACCGGTGGCAGTATTCTTTTATTGGTAGACGATGTACCACGATGTCTGCATCAAGTCCTGGTGTTATACCCCAAAATTTGCCTTCCCATTTTTTCACAAGAAATCACAACCCTAGGGTTTTCTCATATTTTCAAAATTGGCTTAGGAATCGATCGGACATGTTTTCTCCTATGGCAGTAAATCAAGAATTAGGGTTTCTCTCGCGTTTCTCGGAAGAAACTGAAATCTCATAAATTCAATTAACTGTCACATGTTTTTCACGCTTTTTTAAGCTTATTGAAAGATTACTGGTTGTTCTCAAGGCCTGTTTATCTAGGACAAGAAATGGGAGCTGAGACTGTCATCTGGAATATTCAGTTTTTGTCTGATCCAGGTTAACCAGATAATGTGCGTCTGTTAAAATGTTTGCTTGTTAATGGAATGAAATGTTTGCTTGTTTATTGGAATACACAGTGTGTATTTTGATTGGAATACTGTTGCAAGGTTACGAGACTACAGAGTTATTGGATTACTTAAAGTTTAATTTATCTGTATTGGAATTATTGGAATGCAATTTCAATTATTTTGATCTGAGAATCTTAAAGGATTAAGTGAAGATGCAAAGAAAGAATTAAAAGTTATTGACAGTAGAAGAGTTTTATTGGATATCAGATTATCTCACAAAGAATTTTTCATTTATTTCAAAAAATATTACAATACAGTTTATTATTTAAATGCTTTAAGTTGTGCAACTTATTGTATTTGAAAAGTAAATTGGTACATTTGTTTGAATATTTATCCCTAAGTTACAAAGAAAAAAGTCTAAGCCTAAGGTTCCATTGCTCCCGTGCTCGCCACAAAGTCTCCGGCTTCCTCTGCTTTGTCACCGTCCAGTTTACGCTCACATGAAAGAAAGGCAAAAAAAGGGGATTAGTACAGTTAGTTGAATATGAAAAGAATTTTCAAACAAAAAAAAAGAAAGAAAAATTTTCATCATTAAAGTTTGCCGATTGGAATCAGAGGGCTATTTTTCATCACATTTTTATTTTCCTCTTTGCAAATCACAAGAAGATTTCTCTTATTGGTTCACAAAGAGAAAAATAAAAAATGCAAAAGAAGAATGCAAGAGCAAAAATTATTCAAATGCAAAGCACAAGGCCAAACTGTCAAGCAAACTGTACATTACAAAGTGACCAAACTACATTGCAAAACAAGGCCAAATGGGATGCAAACTGAACAATGAAGTAACAGCATGGTAAGCAACCAAACAGCATGGCAAACTAAAAATTGCAGCAAACTAAACATTGCAACAAGGCGCCAAAACTGCATTACAAAACAAGACCAAACTGGATGCAAGCAAACCAAACTGAATGCAGTTCAAACAATGCAGCAGACAGAAAGTACACCAAGCAAAGCTAGAAAGTACAATGTAGCAGGCCAAAAGTACAAAGCAGGAGGTAAACCATATAACAAGCAAAAGGCTTATTTCACAGCTTTTCATCATTTTCCAGGGATTTAGGCAAACTTTTCAGAAAAGTGGAAAAGCAAAATTGCTTTATCATGGAGAGAGGAGAGAGAGGAGAGATATCACCTTTTTGGTGAGAGTGTACAGTTTGGATAAAAATCTGTCACAAGCAACTAGATATAAGACTATCAAGCTGGAAGAAAAGGCAACAAGAACATTTTGTCAAAAACTGCAACAAATCACAAAAAACCTGTGAGTAGTTCAAACCACAACTCAAACTGCAAAACAAGCAAAACTGCAAGTTTCAAACACTTTCAGGCTCCCAAACCTGTTAAAACCATACAACAGTTTCACACAGCCTAAACTGCACAAATCACAAAAACCTGTGAGCAGTTCAAACACACAGCCTAAACTGCACAACTCACCAACACCTATTATAAGTTTTCAAACAGGGCTAAAACAACCACCAAACCTGCAAAAGCTTGCCAAACTGTAAACCTTTGAACCAAAAACATTCAAAAACATTCACAACTGTATCCAAAACCCAAAACTGTATGACAGTTTCAAATCTCAAAAACTTGTCATAAAAAAAACAGTAAAAACAAGCCACAACTGTAATAACAGAGCCAAACTACCAACAAACAAAGTTTCAACAAAAACCAATCTCCAAACCACAGTTTCCAGCAATCAAACTACAATTTCCAAAACCTTCCCAACATTCCAAACCCAGTTCAAAAAAACCTTCAACTGTAAAACTCAAGTCAGTTCTCCCACCGTATCACAGAACTGGCGACTCTGCTGGGGAATTATCTAAAAATGGGGTTACCTTAGAGTTTAGATCACCTTTACATGCTTACCTTGTTTGCTTTGATTGCTTTACATTTGATTCTATTGTTTGAGTTTGAATCCTTTACCCGGATTTGGGAAACATTCATAGGTAAATAGCAATACGTTGTGGAAACAGTGCGGGGTATACCGACATGGTTGAAGCAATAACTATATTAGTGCAACATATTTGTGGGTACCGGTAGCCTTTGAGTCAATCAAAGAGAATACGGGGCCGCTGAGTGATGTCATGAAGCACTAATGGACTTTTAGAACCTTTACTTGACCATCTTGGCCTTTTTAGGGGTAGTGAGATGACCGGCTTTGGTGCAGTCCAAAGTTGGTAGATACTCGATACTACACTCATTGAGGGTTATTTTCTTAGAATATTTTGGTCGCCAGTAAAGTGGCTAAATTGAAACAATGAACACAGAAAATAATCCGGTGATATTGAGCTCCTTAGAACCCGGTTACTATTTATAGGACAGGTTGATCCAACTAAACTTCAAGAGGGTACTTACCTATGAAACCCCATGCAAGCCTGAAACTAGGATCTTGTGTGATTTGCTTGTACATATACTTGTGCATACATCATGAACATCATGAAGCATCATTTGCATCCACTAACCATTTCAAGGGTTTAGATTTTCATCTTTGTTCCTGTTTTGTAGGTTATGGAATCACTTTGCAGAAAAACTATTTAGGTCAACCTTGTGAGAATCCGTCCTCATCTCAAGGAGCTTACTTCCAAGATTCCATAGAATTCTCCCTTCAGTGAAAGATATGGTAGACTTCTCAACTTGGTCAACTCCAACATTGAAGAAGACATGGCGAAAGTTCTCTTCCAGTTCTTTGACCCCCTACACCATTGCTTTACATTTCCTGATTACCAACTAGTACCTACTTTGTAGGAATTTTCTCAACTTCTGAGTATTCCTATTCTCTATCAACTATCCTAAAACGGTACGGAAAGAGAGCCAAAGCCTGAAGATGTTGCTCAAGCCTTACACTTGCAACCATCTGATATCAAAGGTCATTGGGAAACCAGAAGTGGTGTCAAAGGTTTCTTGGAAAAGTTTCTGTTTGAGAAGGCACAAGAATACTGGAATTCTCTAGATCTGCAAGCTTTTGAGGAGATTGTAGCACTTCTCATCTATGGGTTGGTCTTGTTCCCAAACCCTGATCAACTTATAGATATGAATGCTGTCAAGATTTTCATATCTCAGAATCCTGTGCCTACATTGCTTGGGGACATCTTACACTCATTTCACACACGAACAATGAGGAAAAGAGGTGTTCTCATGTGCTGTACTCATCTTCTAGCAAGGTGGTTTATTTCTCACCTTCCCCAGTCAGTCTTGAAGAATGAACAAGGCTTGAGGTGTCCACAACGATTGATGACTCTTACACATTCTGATGTTCATTGGTGTTCGCGGTCCAGAGAAAATGTTATCATCATTGATCGTTATGGGGAATTCCCTAATGTCCCTCTACTTGGCATTAGGGGAGGCATTACCTACAACCCTTGCTTGGCTCTGAGACAGTTTGGGTATGCCCGAAGGGATGGCCCTCACGACATGCTGATTCCGGAATTGGTTTTTGACTTCGACAATGACGCTCAAGGACTTCGGCAAAGGTTTATCCGAGCTTGGAGGATGCCCAACAAAGTGGACAGTAAGACATTGGGACACAAGAATTCTATCCCCCTTGAGACTTATCTCAAGTGGGTATGAACCCGTGCCCAAATTCTTATGATGCCTTACCCCTACATTCTCCATGTGATCAAAGAGCCTGTTATGGAAGGAGAGGTTCCATACACCCTCCTGCATCCTGACATGCCAACATCATTGGAAGATTTGCAAAAGAGTTGGATATAGCTCAAGGAAGAACAAAATACTTTTGAAGCCAGCTTCTATGCCAGTGAGAAGAAGGTTTTGGAACTTACTCGTCGACTCCACGAAGAGCAGACTCTCAACACCTACATCGCACCAAAGAGGATGCGCAACGTCTTTTTACATTAGAATTTTGTATTTATTTTGCCCATGGGGAATTTATGTACTAACAAAGTTCTTCTTATTAATATGACGTGTGTTCTTTTTGTTTGCAAAAACTTTGAATTTCTGAATCCTTGAATGCATTACATGAGTACATATCATTCATCATATGCATAAACCGGTCTTCACACCAGTTTTCCTTATCTTTCTGATGTTTATAGAGCAGACGATCAAAGACCTACAAGCACAAAATTCACAGTTCCAACAACTCCTCATGACCTTGGCAAAGGGTCAAGAGGACCTTAAAGCACAGTTAGAGAAGGAAAAGGAAAAAGAGAAAAAGAAAAATAAAAGAGTCGGAGTGGCTACTCTGGGAAGAAGATTTGAGAACCAAGCTAGAAGAGTCCTGGATTTCCCCTCAACGTCTGATGAAGGGGTTGGCAAAGGAAAGGGAGTTGCGGTGCCCTCCGAGTCTAAGGCTGAAGAAGAAGAAGAAGAGGATGAAGATTACTCCGAGCAGTAGTACCCTCCTACAGACAACAAGTATAAGAATCTGGAAGAGCGGTTGGCAGTTATGGAGGTACAAAGGGTGCCTGGGCTGGATTTCGAAGAGCTGGGGTTGGTTGCTGGGATTGTGATTCCCCCTAAATTCAAGGTGCCTACATTTGCCAAATACGATGGTTTGTCTTGTCCGAAGATGCACCTACGGTCTTACGTCAGAAAGATCCAACCTCATTCTTCTGATAAGGATCAGTGGGTCCATTTTTTTCAAGATAGTCTTTCGGGTACGCAATTGGACTGGTTCTACCAGCTTGAGAGGGCTGACATACATAATTGGGAGGATCTTGCTGCTGCCTTCTACAAATAATATCAATATAATGCGGATTTAGTGCCTACTCGTACTCAACTACAGAGTATGGGTATGGTCTCTAATGAAGGCTTTAAGGAGTATGCCCAGAAGTGGAGGGACTTGGCTGGAAGGGTGCATCCACCATTGTATGAAAGAGAGCTTGTTGATATGTTCTTGGGAACTCTGCCTGGTCCATTCTTTAATCACCTGATAGGGAGTTCATCGATGGGGTTCACTGAATTAATTCTGACTGGTGAACAAGTTGAAGCTGGCATCAAGAGCGGTAAAATTCAGAAGGACACATCTGCTTCCGCTGCCGTCAAGAAAACTATTCCAGCTAAGAAATAAGTCTCAGCTATCTACTCTCAGAGGGGACAAGGAAGGGTGGAACACCGGCCAGCAGTGGGGGTCGTATTGATTCAGAAGTCCGCATCTGATCAACCTAGAAATAGTCAACCAAGGAATGATCAACCCAGAACCTACCAGCAAAGGGTAGAAAGGCCACAACAACAATATACCCAGATAAACATGACACCTGCTCAGGTTCTCCCCCATCTCCTAAAATTAAACCTTGCTAATTTAAGAGAGGCACCAAAGAATACAAATACCACTTCTCCACATTACCATCCCAACGCTAAGTGTGCTTATCATTCAGATAGCATAGGGCACGACACCAACAATTGTTGGGCCCTCAAAAACAAGATCCAGGATTTAATAGATGCCAAGGAGGTAGAATTCGACGCGCCCGAAAGGCCGAATGTGATTTCTGCCCCAATGCCAAAGCATGGTCACAATGCCCATGCTATCGAAGAGGATCTGTATGTTGCTGCTGTTGATAATTTGATGACCCCTTTGCCAATAATCAAGATGAATATGTTGAAAGCCAGGATTTTCCCAGGCTGCGAAAAAGATTGTTACCTTTGTTCGTCCCTCCAATCCGACTGTCCGTTATTGAAGTTAGGCGTCCAACGCTTAATGGATAATCAAGAAATCCTCTTTCAGAAAACTCTTGTTACTCCTGTTGTTACTCCTATCAATGATGTTTCTATAATTACCATTTCCGCCAGTCTTTCCAAGGTCTCCAAAAGACCTGTTAAGATTACACCCGATCCAAAGATTGTACCGCTGAAGATTACTATGTCGGGGCCTATCCCATACAAGTCCAATAAGACAATACGTGGAATTATGGAGGAGAGATCTTCTACCATGGTGTTAAGCAGATTGAATCAGTGGAAGAGAATTCCGATGAAGAAACTCCTGACATAAGAAATATTGCGGGGACAAGTAAGATCACTCGTAGCGGAAGAATCTTCTCTCCGTAGATTGCTCCTCCAAGGGAAATCTTCGGACCCTCTAGTGCTCCTGTGCCGGTCAAGATATATGTGCGAAGTCCATTGATTGAAGAAATTGTTACTCCCGAAGTTGTACCCTCTGCTTTTACTGCTGATAAAGGTAAGGGGATCCAAGAAGCGCCCGTCAGGACGAGGGCTCAACCTTTGGTCATCCCCGAGACCACTCAAAAGGAAATGGAGGAGATTTTAAAAATAATTAAGAAAAGCGACTATGATGTCGTAGAACAACTGGGGCAAACCCCTTCAAAAATCTCCATGCTGGCCCTATTGCTCTGTTCCGAGGCTCATGCCAAAGCCTTGATCAATTTCCTGAAGACAGCCCACGTGCCTCAAGAAACCTTCGCGGACCAGTTCCAGGAGTGTGTAGCCAGCCTAACCGCCGACAATGGTCTTGGCTTCTCTGATGCTGATCTAACATCTAAGGGAAGAAAGCATAATGATGCGCTGCATGTCTCGGTGGAATGCAGAGGGACCACACTTGCTCACGTCCTGGTTGATATCGGGTCATCTTTAAATGTCCTGCCAAAGAAAGCATTGGATAAATTGGACTGTGAAGGTTTGACCCTAAAGCCCAGCAATATCATTGTTAGAGCCTTTGACGGTTCTAAGAGGATGGTCCACGGGGAGGTGGACATCCCAATTAAGGTGGGAACAAAAATTTTCAACTCTACATTTTATGTGATGGACATCCGTCCTTCACATTCTTGCTTATTGAGAAGACCATGGATCCACAACGCTGGGGAAGTCACTTCTTCTCTACACCAAATGCTCAAATACCCAGTCCAGGGTAAAATCATAACAGTTCATGGTGAGGAGGAGTATGTGATAAGCCACCTTAACTCTTTCCGCTATGTGGAGTTAGATGTCGAATTCATAGAAACCCCTTTCCAACACTTTGAAGAGGTTTCTCCTGAAGTTGCGGCAGCTAAGACAACGACTTCTGTACCCATCATTACCAAGCCTGTTTCCCGGATGTCATCCCTTAAAGATGTGAAGGCTGTGATCGAGGAAGGAGGAAGTACAGTGTCGGGTCAGCTACCAGATTTTCCTTTCAAGACAGATAAGTTCGGCTTGGGTTTCACTGCTGCTAGTCAGAAGGCTGTGCGTCACTCCCGGGCTGGAAGACCACCATTAAAGATCACTCATCATGGAATTCATGCTTTGGAAGATGTTGAAGATGAGAGCAACTTTGGAGATTGGATTTTCCCGACCATTGAAGGAGGACTGAACAACTGGGAGGCGAAAGACTTTGTTCCCATTACTTTCATAAATCAGTAATTTATCTTTCAAACATTTCTGTTGGTCTGTAATAATTATTAAACAATTCATACACTCTTTTTGCCTTGTGCCTTACCCGGGGCATATAGGTCCATTTGTAAGGGCTTGATTTCTTCATTTTCATATGCCATTTTTAATGAATCATTGACGTTTTCATCTATAAACTTTTGTGTTCATTTTCTTTCTTTTTACATTTTATTTTGTTTAAAGGTGGCTATCCCTTACACACACCCACACTCACAAAATGCAGGTACCCATCCACTCCAGATTCCATGGGTAATAATTCTGCTATGGCCTTCAGTGACTCTGAAGATCTGGTTAATCATGCCGAATACGAAGATGATGAACACTGTGAAGTGCCTGGAGAGTTGGCTAGACTTCTACAACAGGAAGAGAGGGCTATTCTGCCCCATGAAGAGCTGTTGGAGACTATCAACTTGGGTACTGCCGAAGACAGAAAAGAGGTTAAAATGGGTGTCAACCTAAAGTCAAATGTCAAAGAGCATTTAGTTCAGCTGTTGAATGAGTATGTTGAGATCTTCGCCTGGTCCTATGAAGATATGTCGGGACTTGATACATATATTGTGGTTCATCGTCTCCCTACTAGAGAAGATTGTCAACCAATCAAACAGAAAGTCCACCGAATGAGGCCCGATATGTCCGAAAAGATCAAAGCCGGAGTGATGAAGCAATTCAATGTCGGGTTCCTTGCTGTTACCTCCTATCCACAATGGGTTGCTAACATTGTGCTCGTGCCCAAAAAGGACAGAAAAGTAAGAATGTGCGTGGATTACAGAGACTTAAATAGGGCTAGCCCTAAAGATGACTTTCCACTACCACACATTGACATCTTGGTTGACAACACAGCTCAGCATAAGGTATTTTCTTTCATGGATGGATTTTCAGGGTACAACCAGATCAAAATGGCCCCCGAAGACATGGAGAAGACTACTTTTGTTACGCAATGGGGTAACTTCTGCTATAAAGTGATGCCATTCGGACTGAAGAAATTCGGGGCAACCTATCAGCGAGCCATGGTAGCTTTGTTTCATGACATGATACATCATGAGATTGAATTCTATGTAGACGACATGATAGCCCGTTCACAAACAGAAGAAGAACACCTCGACCATCTGCAAAAGTTGTTTGTCAGATTGAAGGAATATAAGCTCAGACTGAACCCTAGCAAGTGCACTTTCGGAGTCAGGTCCGGTAAACTCTTGGGATTCATTGTCAGCAACAAAGGCATCGAGGTTGATCCTGCCAAAGTCAAAGCTATACAAGAAATGCCTGCCCCCCACACTGAAAAGGAGGTTAGAGGTTTCTTAGGACGCCTAAACTACATTGCAAGGTTCATTTCTCACCTAACATCTACCTATGAACCGATCTTCAAGCTGTTGAAGAAAGATCAGGTGGTTGAATGGAATGATGACTTTCAAGTTTCTTTCGATAAAATCAAGGAGTATTTGCCAGAACCTCCTATCTTGATGCCACCCGTCGAAGGAAGGCCGTTAATCATGTATCTGACTGTTTTGGATAATTCAATGGGGTGCGTACTAGGCCAACATGACGAGTCTGGTCGAAAAGAGCATGCCATTTATTACCGTAGCAAAACGTTTACCGACTGTGAGACTCGCTATTCACTGCTCGAGAAAACTTGATGCGCTTTGATATGGGCTTCTCGCCGACTAAGGCAGTATATGTTGACACATACCACTCTGCTGATTTCTAAAATGGATCCGATCAAGTACATCTTCGAAAATCCCGCTTTATCTGGAAGAATCGCTAGATGGCAAATGATCCTGACCGAGTATGATATCCAATACACAACCCAAAAAGCTATAAAAGGGAGTGTACTAGCGGACCATCTAGATCATCAAGCTATCGAAGATTACCAATCCATGAAGTTTGACTTCCCCGACGAAGACATTATGACATTGGACAACATTGAAGGTAACAGACTGTATGACGAACCTGAACAAGGATCCCGATGGACCCTGTACTTTGATGGTGCTTAAAATGCACTTGGCAACGGTATCAGCGTGGTACTTATCTCTCCAGAAGGTTGCCATACACCTTTCACCGCTAGACTCTGCTTCAGCTGCACCAATAACATGGCGGAGTATGAAGCTTGCATCTTTGGTCTCAAGGCTGCTATTGACTTGGGAATCAAATCTTTGGTTGTGTTTGGGGACTCAGCTTTGGTTATCAGTCAAATCAAAGGAGAGTGGGACACTAAACATCCTAATCTCATCCCATACAAAGAACATGTCCTGACATTGTTACCTCATTTCGAGCAGATTACCTTCGAGCACTTACCGCGAGAAGAAAATCAGCTAGCGGATGCTCTAGCTACAATGTCTTCCATGTTCAAACTTAACTGGGATAATGAGGCTCCCCAAATTACCATTGAGCGGATGGACGAACCTGCACATTGTCACGAGATTAATACCGGAGAAGTAGTGGACCAACTATGGTTTCACGAAGTCAAAAGGTATCTCGAGACTCGAGAATTCCCCGAAGGAGCTTCAGTCAACGACAAAAAGTTCTTAAGGAGATTTTCTGCCAAGTTCTTCCTGAGCAATGGTATCCTATACAAGCGCAACCATGACTGCGTTCTGCTTCGTTGTGTGGACAAGGTTGAAGCTGAGCAGATCATGACTGAGCTGCATAATGGTACTTTTGGCACCCACTTGAGTGGACAAACGATGGCTAAGAAGATTCCAAGGGCAGGCTACTACTGGTCTACCATGGAAGCTGTCTGTCATCAACATTCCCGTACTTGTCACAAATGCCAAATCTATGCAGACAAGGTGCATATACCTCCAGTTCCTCTCAATGTCTTAACAGCTCCTTGGCCATTCGTGATGTGGGGTATCGACATGATTGGAGAGATCAAGCCTACAACATCCAATGGACACCGCTTCATCCTAGTGGCCATTGATTACTTTACTAAGTGGGTCGAAGCAACTTCCTTCGCCTCCGTTACAAAGAATGTGGTTGCCCGCTTCATCAAGCAGAACCTCATATGCCGGTATGGTATCCCCGACAGGATCATCACGGACAACGGTACAAACCTGAACAACACTATGATCACCACTCTGTGCGAGCAGTTCAAGATTCAACATCGCAATTCATCTCCCTATCGGCCAAAGATGAACGGTGTTGTCGAAGCTGCGAACAAAAATATCAAGAAGATCATTCAAAAGATGACAGTCACCTACAAGGACTGGCATGAGATGTTACCGTTTGCTCTGCACGGGTACTGTACCACGGCGTGAACATCAACTGGGGCAACACCCTTTTCTTTGGTATACGGCATGGAAGTTGTTTTACCTATGGAAGTTCAGATTCCTTCCTTGAGAATTATGAAGGATGCTGGTTTAAGTGAAGACGATTGGATTCAGACCCGACTTGATCAACTTAACTTGATTGACGAGAAGCGACTTACTGCTGTTTTTCATGGTCAGACGTATCAAAAACGGATGATCAAGGCTTTCAACAAGAGAGTCAAACGTCAGGTGTATCAAGCCGGAGATCTTGTAATCAAGCGGATCATCTTACCGCAAAGTGATCCTAGGGGCAAGTGGACTCCTACTTACGAAGGACCATTTATGATCAAAAACATCTTTTCTGGTGGGGCTATGATTCTAACCACCATGGACGGAAATGATCTGCCGCACCCTGCGAACGCAAACATAGTCAAAAGATACTACGCATAAACAACCCGACAAGTTTAAAACCCGAAAGGGCGACTTGGGCAAAAATGGGCATCCGGATGAATCCAAAACCCGAAAGGGCGATTCAGGCAAAAGTTAAGGATAAACAAAAAAAATCTGTGCACCCGACAAGTTGAAAACTCGAAAGGGCGACTTGGGCAAAAAAGGGTTTCCCGGTGGATCGAAAACCCGAAAGGGCGGTCCAGGAAAAAGTTAGGGAATTAAAGCGTATGACTATGTCTCGTCGGATCACTTTAAGGACAATCTCATCACGGACAAGCTCCAGGCTTCTGATCAATCTAATCATCTGCGGACGAAGCAACGAATGGACAAGATATTCAAAGTTATGAAGGCTATAGCAGAATGGGAACCCCATGGAATTGTTACACATAGCCATCTTTCTTTGTATAAATGTTTCTCAATTTTATGACAACATTCTCTTACTAGGATGTCTGTCTCCTTTGTACAAAATACTTACACAAAGTTAATACAAAGATACTTCAAAGTGCATAAAATTGTTTGCCTTTTCTTTCTTTTTTATACTTGTATTTTATTTGAAAACGTCCAATGATTTATTAAATGAGCATATGCATTTGAAATATAATCACTGCTTACAAATAAAACGAAATGAGAAAGAATAATTACTGATAGGATGAAAGTATAGGAAAATGTCTTTAGGCTATTCCAGGAGAAATCCCCTGCGATATATCATCCAAATCCTCGGCGGAACTAAAGCCTTGAAATACATATCCCCAACGGAGTTAAGTTTCAAGAATCCCCATCAGAGTGAGTTTTCAAACTCCCAATCTCCAGCGGAGCAAAACTTTGGACTACAAACCCTCAATAAAGATGAAGCTTTCTTCCCTCAACGGAGTCAAACCTTCAATCCTTGAACACCAGTGGAGACCATCCAGTTTCCTCCATTATCCCCGAAGAGTCGCTTTAAAAAACAGATAATTCCCCAGAGAGTTATTTTAAAACCTTCTTCCTCAACGGAGTCAAGTTTTCATGCACGATCAAATCAGCACGTCATTAAGATCACCAACAGAGAGGAAACTTTGATCTACCAATCCCCAGCGAAAACCATTTAGTTTTCCCCTGATACTCCCAACAGAATAGAGATTCTCATGCTTGAAGTCCCCAGTAGATTGGCATACAACCCAAACTCCTGATCTCCCCAGCAGTATAGCTTCTCCCCACAGAGGTTGTCAAAAATCCCGATGCTAACAAGCTACAAGTATAGGATCATGAAAACAGTTTACAGATGCTCCAAACACGGATGCTAATCTATCGCTTGTTTAGATTCAGCTCATGAAAACAGTTTACGGATGCTCCAGACACGGATGCTAATCTATTGCTTATTCAAATTCAAGGATCATGAAAACAGTTTACGTATGCTCCAAACACGGATGCTAATCTATCGCTTGTTCAAATTCAGCTAATGAAAACAGTTTACGGATGCTCCAGACACGGATTCTAATCTACTGCTTATTCAGATTCAAGGATCATGGAAACAGTTTACGGATGCTCCAAACACGGATGCTAATTTATCGCTTGTTCAGATTCAGCTCATGAAAATAGTTTATGGATGCTCCATACACGGATGCTAATCTATTGCTTATTAAAATTCAAGGATCATGAAAACAGTTTACAGATGCTCCAAACACGGATGCTAATCTATCGCTTGTTCAGATTCAGCTCATGAAAACAGTTTACGGATGCTCCAAACACGGATGCTAATCTATTGCTTATTCAGACCCCCAGCTCAGAGACGTTCCAAACATGGATGCCTTTCTGATACTCATTCTTTCACCTACAACATATAATTCAATAAACATTCTTGGATGGCATCTTTAAGCCCGTCTCCGACAAGATTCTGTCACATCTCCAAATGGCATCTTTAAGCCCATTCCCTCAAACTATGCTTTGACGAGTGCAAATTTATGGGCACTCTAGTGTCCAATCATCTTTTACCTTCGAGTCGCGAACGGAAAACTCGCCGATCTAACTTTTCAGGTTCAAGAAGATTGAACAGGGACAACTGTTGTACCCCAAAATTTGCCCTCCCATTTTTTCACAAGAAATCACAACCCTAGGGTTTTCTCAGATTTTCAAAATTGGCTCAGGAATCGATCGGACAGGTTTTCTCCTATGGCAGTAAATCAAGAATTAGGGTTTCTCTCGCGTTTCTCGGAAGAAACTGAATTCTTAGAAATTCAATTAACTGTCACATGTTATTCACGCTTTTTTAAGCTTACTGAAAGATTACTGGTTGTTCTCAAGGCCTGTTTATCTGGGACAAGTGTGATCGGTGGATCTGGAACTGACTGTTTAACGCTGGTTCGCGAAATGTCGCAGAAGCAAGAGTCGCCACCGTCTTTTATTTTCTCCAAATGGAAAGGACAAAAGTACAGAAAAATTCCTTAAAGAGATTGCTCTCGGTTCGGGAGGTAGATTATAGAAAGGGAAGGTGTTAGCACCCTTTCTATCCATGGTTATCCATGGGCTCTTAGGTACTTGCTCATTTGTGTTTTCAAAAGTGGTTTGTTTGCTTTTCAGCTGTGGGTTTTAAAAAGTTTTTTGAAAATTTCAGTTCGACTCTTGTATCGGTCCTCAAGAGTGTTTGAAAATTTGCTTTCGAAAGCTTTTTGAAAAGGTGTCGGTGTGAAAAGTATTTTTGAATTTTGTTTTAAAATTAGAGCAAGTATCAAGAGTCGTCTACCTACCCTAAGGAATTCGTCTGTGTAAATGTCCTTTAAAGTAGTGCCATCCCACCATTGAGAGGTAGGTAGCACCACCATTGGAGGTGTTCGGGTCAATTCGAGGGTTCGGGACATGGTGATCACCGGAGCAATAGGAAGACACCTTAGAAGCTACCCTCATGCCAGGTTCCCGGATCATGAGGACTTACTAAGACATCCTCTACTCGACGATCACCTTTCGAGAGGCAAGGCAACAGTGAGGCGTACCCTAGGGGTGGTGTGTGATTTGTGTGTCAGATTCATTTATTTTTGTCTTGTTCATGTCATGGGTGATCTACGCGTTTGTTTTTATTTTTGTCATTCATTCTTGCATGCATTTATTAACAGTTAAAAAGATGCGGAAATTAAAAGTTCTAAACTATTACAAAGGCACGGGTCCACATCGCCAAATTAAAATCCAGGACCCGATTTGACATAAAATAAAGGAAAGTGCGAGAAATTAAATTTACACGGCTTTGGGAGAATTACATCAATATTTAAAAGAAGGAATAAATAAAATGCGCGAAGAGAATAAAATTGAAAGCGAGGGCGTTGGACCCTTTTTTAAAGGAATTAAATTATTATTATTAAATTAATGAAATTAAAACGAAAAAAGAAATTATTTTTGAGATTTTGGTATTTATGATTTTAATGAGAATTAAATGGAATTAAAATATTAATTAACCATAATTCTAGCTATTTTTTAATTTATTAAGAAAATATGAAAATTACCTAAAATTAAACCTAATTAATTAATGCAATTTGATTTATAAAAATAAATAATTAACTATTAGTGATGAGAAAATAAAAGAAAAAAGTAATTAAAATAATTAAACCTAATTCTACAAGTTTTTTTAATTTATTAAGAAAAGATATTAAAATTAACCCTAGAATTTAAAACTAAGTTAATTAATGAGTTTTATTTACAAAAAATATTAGTTGAATAAAATATATTTTGATTTTAGTCTTTTCTGATTTTTGTATTATTTTTACATTTTATGAAAAATAAATTAAGTTAAAGAATTTAAAGGAAATTAATTAAAATAAATACAAATAGAAAATATAAAAGCATAGCAAACCTTGGGGGGTTCTGTCCCCAATTGGAGGTGTGATAGTAGCAATTAGGCCCAGTGGCTTAAGGACCTTTCTGACTTTTCATGGGAGCATGCGTATGCGTTGACTGCAGCGTTTCATGGGCCTCAGATCCTGGCCATTGGATGGAGGTTGTTGGACGTGTGGCACGTTTGGATCATTGGGCATAGGATGAGCCTCAGGAGGTAAACTGCACAGGATGATATTAGAAAAAATATTATGGAAAGGGAGGGGGACCTGGGATTCGAACCCAGGTCCCAGAGATTACCAATACACATGCCTGCCAACTGAGCCGTTCACGCACTTTGTTTATTATATGACCAATAAACAATATCAATCAAAACGTGAGTTAGTGGACATTTTTGCGCGAAATTTGAATGAACCACTCGTTGCCTTACACATCACCTTCTTCTCCATCTGTGCGCTGTACCTGAAACAAAAAATAAAGTGAATAGCGGGGGTTTTAAACCCCCACTAAATAGCAAGCATGAAAATAGCGAATAGGAGATGCTGGCTCATAAATTAGGCGCGAGGTATGTGTTCAGATCGTCCAAGCATGTTGATTTCAATGGTGTAGGTCTCAAGTCTCAATTGTTCCAGAATAAGGAAACCCCAATTCGTGACCTCTGTAACCCTAAAGCACTCCAATGGTGGATTCGCGTATGGATGAGGAAAACTCAATTAAAGTATACAGTTAGCTTTAGAATCAATCAATTAGTGTAAATCAGTAAAGAAAACACATGAAAAATGTATGTAATTCATGATACGATTATGAATATTTTTCTGAAAAGTGGGACATGCTTCTACCGTTTCTTGGTGTTAGAGCTTATGATTTTGATTCAGACACCTTCCTTGAAGCTTCAGGAACACAATAGAATGATTATTTGGCCTTGAATCGCACTGGAAGGTGGTTTTCAGTTTTGGACTTTTTTCACAAAAACTCAAACTTGGTTCTTCTTTTCTGGCGCAGCTTTCAGGTTATGAACACTAGGGTTTGCATGAGTATAAGTATTAGAATGATTAGGATTGAGTTTTTGGTCCAAAGAATCTTTGCAATGATGGAATCAATATTTGATTTTCATGCCATGATTTTTCAATCTTTTTCATGCTAATTTGATACCAATCATGTCCAATTACCATTGATTCTTTCCCTATCTGATTTGCACGAAATCTTGGAGATATTTTATGCACAAAAAGATTTGATTGCATTGGTTTGGCATTTTTCACATATTTTAATTAATTAAATGAATTATTAGCAATTAAAAATTCAAATAAATAAATAAAAATGATGAATAACTTCCCTTTGGGACAAATGGTCGTGCAAATGCTTTGGGTGATGAATTTTGGAAGAAAATGTGGCCCATTAGCAATTTTAAGACATTTGAAGCAAAGTTGACTTTTCAAAATATCCAAAAATTTCCCAACTTCCACAAGGCATATCTTGCTCAATTTTTAAGATTTGATCATGTTCTTGGACATTTTGGAAAGGTCTTGAAGTCCTTTAACCAATGCCTTTGGTCCCATGGCATTTTGATTTACCAATCTCAAGTTATGGCCTTTGACTTAAAGTCCCTTTTTGTTGACTTTTGAAAATGACCTATAATGTTGAAATTGATAACTTTTTGTGAGAGAATTTCTTGGACTTGAAGTGTGAAGAGGAGTTGTAGGAAATGTCTTTCTCTTCAAAATGAGCTTTGGATGGAACTTTTCTGATAAACCATGTGGAAGTTATGCCTTGGTCAAGTTACAATTGACTTTTTCAACTGTCCAAATATGGAAATTTTTGCATCTTGAGACTTTTTGAGCCAAGCCTTGAGAATCATGATCAAGAATTGATCAAATGATGTTTGTGGCCTCAAAATGAGATGTTGACCAAAAATTTGAACTTTTGACTGTCAAATGACCATTTTGCCCCTGCAGTTGATTGTAGGGCAATTAGGGTTTTTGACTGTGCAATTTTGTGCTGTAAGTCTTGAAACTTGGTATGTGGATGCTTGACCATATTTGTAGGCATGTCGGACTTGATTGGACCCTTGGGAACTTCATTTTCTTTGTCAGAACCAAAACCCTAGTTTTTGACTGTTAGGAGGCCCTTGAATTGTGCAACCCTTGGGGAGATTTTGAAGGTTTGACTTGGCAAATTTTGAAGAATATGGGAGGGAAAATTTTGGGGTACAACAACAAGAAATGGTAGCGGAGACTGTCATCTGGAATATTCAATTTTTGTCTGATCCAGGTTAACCAGATAATGTGCGTCTGTTAAAATGTTTGCTTGTTAATGGAATGAAATGTTTGCTTGTTTATTGGAATACACAGTGCGTATTTTGATTGGAATACTGTTGCAAGGTTACGAGACTACAAAGTTATTGGATTACTTAAAGTTTAATTTATCTGTATTGGAATTATTGGAATGCAATTTCAATTATTTTGATCTGAGAATCTTAAAGGATTAAGTGAAGATGCAAAGAAAGAATTGAAAGTTATTGACAGTAGAAGAGTTTTATTGGATATCAGATTATCTCACAAAGACTTTTTCATTTATTTCAAAAAATGTTACAATACAGTTTATTATTTAAATGCTTTAAGTTGTGCAACTTATTGTATTTGAAAAGTAAATTGGTACATTTGTTTGAATATTTATCCCTAAGTTACAAAGAAAAAAGTCTAAGCCTAAGCTTCCATTGCTCCCGTGCTCGCCACAAAGTCTCCGGCTTCCTCTGCTTTGTCACCGTCCAATTTACGCTCACATGAAAGAAAGGAAAAAAAAAGGGGGATTAGTACAATTAGTTGAATATGAAAAGAATTTTCAAACAAAAAAAAAAGAAAGAAAAATTTTCATCATTAAAGTTTGCCGATTGGAATCAGAGGGCTATTTTTCATCACGTTTTTATTTTCCTCTTTGCAAATCACAAGAAGATTGATCTTCTTGGTTCACAAAGAGAAAAATAAAAAATGCAAAAGCAAAAATTATTCAAATGCAAAGCACAAGGCCAAACTATCAAGCAAACTGTACATTACAAAGTGACCAAACTGCATTACAAAACAAGGCCAAATGGGATGCAAACTGAACAATGCAGTAACAGCATGGCAAGCAACCAAACAGCATGGAAAACTAAACATTGCAGCAAACTAAACATTGCAACAAGGCGCCAAAACTGCATTACAAAACAAGACCAAACTGGATGCAAGCAAACCAAACTGAATGCAGTTCAAATAATGCAGCAGGCAGAAAGTACACCAAGCAAAGCTAGAAAGTACAATGTAGCAGGCCAAAAGTACAAAGTAGGAGGTAAACCATATAACAAGCAAAAGGCTTGTTTCACAGCTTTTCATCATTTTCCAGGGATTTAGGCAAACTTTTCAGAAAAGTGGAAAAGCAAAATTGCTTTATCATGGAGAGAGGAGAGAGAGGAGAGATATCACCTTTTTGGTGAGAGTGTACAGTTTGGATGAAAATCTGTCACAAGAAACTAGATATAAGACTACCAAGCTGGAAGAAAAGGCAACAAGAACATTTTGTCAAAAACTGCAACAAATCATAAAAAACCTGTGAGTAGTTCAAACCACAACTCAAACTGCAAAACAAGCAAAACTGCAAGTTTCAAACACTTTCATGCTCCCAAACCTGTTAAAACCATACAACAGTTTCACACAGCCTAAACTGCACAAATCACAAAAACCTGTGAGCAGTTCAAACATACAGCCTAAACTGCATAACTCACCAACACCTGTTATCAATTTTCAAACAGGGCTAAAACAACCACCAAACCAGCAAAAGCTTTCCAAACTGTAAACCTTTGAACCAAAAACATTCAAAAACATTCACAACTGTATCCAAAACCCAAAACTGTATGACAGTTTCAAATCTCAAAAACCTGTCATAAAAAAAACTGAAAAAATAAGCCACAGCTGTAATAACAGAGCCAAACTACCAACAAACAAAGTTTCAACAAAAACCAATCTCCAAACCACAGTTTCAAGCAATCAAACTACAATTTCCAAAACCTTCCCAACATTTCAAACCCAGTTCAAAAAACCTTCAACTGTAAAACTCAAGTCAGTTCTCCCACCGTATCACACATGGTATGTTTTCGTACGATCAAGAAAATACCTCAACATAATCATGTAGCAACTGAATCAGACGCTCTTTGAAACTGGGTTCCAGATTGGCACCCACCTTGACTTCTCTCTTGTCTTCTTTGGTACCTAGGTTAATTGTGTCCACTGGTTCTTCGTGGGGCTGTATGGTCCTCTCTTCTTGTTGTAGTAACCTGGCGAGTTCCCATGGTACTTCACAATCTTCCTAACCTTCGTCTTCGACTTGGTAGATTATATTTTCAGAATCACAGAAGGGCATAGCAGAATTGTTACCCATGGGATCCCGAATGGATGTAGATCTGCATTTTGAATGTGAGTGTGTGTAAGAGTATAGCTATCTTTGAAAGAAATGAAATGTAAAAATAAAAATAATGAGCGAAAAGTTTTGTATGCAAAAACGTCCATGATTCATTGATGTCATATGGAAATGAGATAATAACCCTTACAAATGGACTATTGTGTCTCGGGTAAGACACAAGTTTTTAAGAGTCTGAATTGTTTAATATTACAGATCCGACAAAATTTAAAGACAAATTACTGTTGGATAAAAGTGATCGGGACAAAATCTCTAGCTTCCCAGTTGTTGAGCCCTCCACTGACAGTTGGGAAAATCAATCCTCCAGGTTATAGCTGTCTTCATTTCCTCCACTGCGTTGACTTCGCGATTGCTGATCTTCAAGGGTGGTCCTCTGGCACGAGCACGACGTACAACTTTCTGGGCTCCTGAAGTGAAATCCAAACCAAATTTTTCAGATTTGTATGGGATATCTGGGAGTTAGCCCCAAATAGTGCACCCACCTTCTTCTATCACTGCCTTGTCATCTTTCAAAGACGACATCTTGAGCAAAGGCCTTGTAATCTTTAGGATTTGAGAAATAGCCTTGGTTACTGCCACAATTTGTAGGACTTCTTCAAAGTGCTGGAATGGAGTTTCAATAAATTCACCATCTAATTCCACATATTTAAAGGAATTTAGATGACTGGCCATATACTCTTCTTCTCCATGAACGATGATGATTTTCCCCTGAATTAGATATTTCAGCATTTGATGCAATGTAGAGGTAACGACACCAGCATTGTGAATCCACGGTCGGCCTAATAAGCAGGAATATGAAGGGAGAATATCCATTACATAAAAAGTTGAATCAAATGTTTGGGTTCCAACTTTTATGGGGATGTCCATTTCCCCATGCACCATCCTTTTTGAGCTGTCGAAGGACCTCACTACTACGTTGCTAGGTTTCAAGGTCAATCCTTCATAGTCAAGCCCATCAAGAGCCTTTTTAGGCAACACATTCAGATACGAACCGGTGTCAACCAAGACATGAGCCAAAGTCGTGCCCCTGCATTAGACTGAGACATGTAATGCCTCGTTATGCTTCCTCCCCCTTGGTGTTAAATCAGTATCCAAAAAACCTAAACCATTATCTGCGGTCAAGCTGGCTACGCAGTCTTGGAACTGATCGGCAGATGTTTCTTGGGGTACATGGGTAGTTTTAAGAAATTTTACCAAGGCCTTTGCATGAGCCTCAAAACATAACAATAAAGCCAGCATGAAAATTTTTGATGGAGCTTGCCCCAGTTGTTCAACTACATTGTAGTCGCTTCTTTTTATAATATTTAGAACCTCCATCTCTTTTCAGGAGGTCTCAGGGATAGCTATTGATTGTGCCTTCGTTCGGACATGCTCAACCAGAATACCTTTTCCTCGAGTCTCAGTTGACTCGGTAATAGGAATGTCAGTAGGGGTGATAACAGGGACTGCAACAGTTTTGTCAACATGAGTACTATCAGAGATGATTGTAGGACTGGGAATAGCCTTTGGAGGAGCAACAATAACAGGAATGATTACAGGTCCAGAAATAACTTGGGGAGGAGCAATTTCTGGAGAGAATACCCTTCCACTGAGGGTTATCTTTCTAGTCCCTGCGATGTTACTGATATCGGAGTCAACTTTCTCAGAACTTGAATTTTCAGCAGCTGGCCAATCTTGCTTGATACCATGATAGTAGACATCACCTCCATAATTCCATGGGACGGTTTTGTCTGACAAATACGGGATTGGTCCAGGCATTGTAATTATCAACGGAGCTACTTTGGGAACTTATGTAATTCTAACGGGTCTTTTGGTGGAGACCCTGGAAGAATTGGCGGAAATGGTCACTATGGAAACATGATTATAAGAAACAGTTGGAATAGAAGTCTTCTCGAACAAAATCTCCTTGTCATCTATTAGGCATTAAACGCATGCTTTTAACAAATGACAGCTGGTTGGTGAGGATAAACAGAAATGACAGCTTTCATCACAGCCTGGGAATACACCGGCATTCAACAAGTTCTTTTTAATAGTCAGGAGTGGGGTCACAAGTTCATCAACCAAAGTAACAAACATATCTTCTTCAACGGCATTGAGATCACGATCGTTCTTGGGCATAGGGGCAGTGATAACATTGGGAATTTTTGGCGCATCAAATTCAATCTCTTCCGCTTCAAGAAGGTCTTGTACTTTGTTCTTTAGAGCCCAACATTTGTTAGTGTCATGGCCAGGACTCTCAGAATGGTATGCACAGCGGGCATTAGGATGATAATGAGGAGAGGTTGTGTTAGGATTCTTTGGAGCTTATTTCAAAGTTACTAGATTGGATCTTAACAAATGTGGCAATACTTGAGATAGTGTCATATTAATTCGGGTGAACTGTCTGACTGGTCTTTCCGTTCTTGGCTGGATACTTCTTTGCCGAGTGGGTGCGGGTTTAGGAATCATGACAGCCCCACCATTGGACGACGTTCACCCCTATCTTGATTTCTCTGAGGATATACAACACCAACTTCTTTTTTCTTCCAATGAATGGTTTTCTTACAGCAGCAGAGGATGTATCTTTTTGAATCTTCCCATTCTTTATCCCGACTTTCACTCTTTCTCCGGTCAATATCAATTCAGTAAAACCCGTCGAGGAGCTCCCAATTAAGTGATTGAAGAAAGGACCAGACAAGGTGCCCAAAAACATGTCTACTAATTCTCTTTCAGATAGGGGAGGCTGGACTCTTCCTGCTAAGTCCCTCCATTTTTGCGCGTAGTCTTTGAAGCCTTCACTTGAAACCATGGCCATACTCTGGAGTTAAGTACGGGTGGGAGCAAGATCAGCGTTGTATCGGTATTGTTTGTAAAAGGCAGCGGCCAAATCTTTCCAATTATGAACATGGGCTCTTTCTAACTGATAAAACCAATCAAGTTGAGTTCCGGACAAACTGTCTTGAAAGAAGCGTACCCATAAATCCTTGTCAGTGGTATGAGGCTGGATTTTCCTCACATAGGACTAGAGATGCATTTTGGGACATGAAACTCCGTCGTACTTGGCGAACACCGGTGCCTTGAATTTTGGAGGAATGACAATCCCAGATACTAACCCCAACTCCTCAAAGTCCAATCCAGGAACTTTTTGAATTTCCATTGCACTTAACCGTTCTTCCATATGCTTATACTTGTCATCGACCGGAGGATATTGTTCTTCAGAATAATCTTCTTCTTCCTCTTCCTCTTCTAAATCTGGCTGGACAACTGCTTCCTTGCCTTTTCCATATTGATTGTCTTTCTCACCAGATGACGTTGCAAAGTCTAAGGTCCTTCTTGCTTGTCCTTGGAATCTTCTTCCCATATTTAGAACTCCAGTTATTTTCTTTGTTTTCTTTTTCTTCTCTTCAACCAGCAAGGTCTTCAACTCTTCTTGTCCTTTGGCTAGAGTTAAGAACATCTGTTGAAATTGAGCATTTTGTGCTTGGAGGTCCTTCACCGTCTGCTCGAGATCCATCTTACTGAAATAAACAATAGAAATATGAGGAGACTTGTTGCAAAAAAACTGCTTATGTTATGATGAATGGTAGATGCATATGCAATGCTTTCAAGGATTTTAAAGATTCAAATTTGTTTTAGATAAAAAAAGGAAACACACGTTATATTAATAAATTAAAGCTTTAGTACATCAATGCCTCTTTTGGAAAAAATACAAAAACTCTAAGATAAAAAGGTTATACGCATCCTCTTTGGTGCGATGTAGGCATTCAGAGTCCGCTCCTCATGGAGTTGCTTAGTGAGTTACAAAACCTTCTTCTCGCTAGCGTAGAATTGGGCCCCGAAAGTATCTCGCTCCCCATTGAGTTGTATCCAATCTCTTTGTAAGTCTTCAAGAGAGGTGGGCATGTCAGAATGCAGGATAGTGTATGGAACATTTCCTTCCATAACAGGCTCAATGATTACCGGGAGAATGGAGGGATAAGGCATCATAAGACTTTGAGGGCGAGCTCGTACCCATTTGAGGTAAGGCTCAAGAGGGATATAGTTCTTATGACCCAATATCTTGCTATCAACCTTGTTCAACATCCTCCAAGCTCGAATAAATCTCTAGTGATGACCTTGATCATCGTTCTCGTAGTAAAATACCAAACCTTGAATGAGCATCTCATGTGGGCCATCCCTTCGGGCGTAACCAAACTATCTTAAGGCTAAGCAAGGATTGTAGGTGATACCTCCCCTAATGCCAAGTAAAGGGACATTATGGAATTCTCCATAACGGTCGACAATAGTAACATTCTCTAAGGATCAGGAACACCAATGAATGTCTGAATGTTTGAGCGTCATTATGATACGGTGGGAGAACTGACTTGGGTTTTGTGTTTGTGTTCGCAAATGTTTCAGTTTAGCAAGAGTCGCCACCGACTTTTTATTTTATCCTAAGGAAAGGTTAAAAAGCACAGGAAAAACCTTTGAGATGTTTTCATGGGTTCGGGGAGTAGATTATAGAAAGGGAAGGTATTAGCACCCTTTCTATCCATGGTTATCCATGGGCTCTTAGTTACTTGCTTAGATCACTTGCCTTTGCTTTTCAATTGTTTGAAATGGTGCTTTGTGTGCGTGCTTTGTGTGCGTGGCTTTGTGTGCGTGGTTTTCAATCCCTTTGCCCCTGCTGCCGAGTCATCTAATGCTCGGGGCAAAGGGATTGATGATGAGCCTGCCCGGATGGAGGCACCAAAGTCTGTGAATGTTGAAGCCTCCCAGCAAGAGATGGAGGAAATTCTTAAGATAATCAAGAAGAGTGACTTCAATGTCGTTGAACAGTTGGGGCATACCCCCTCCAAGATCTCTATGCTCTCATTGCTGCTATGCTCAGAGGCCCATGCCAAGGCCCTGATTTCATTTCTGAAGACGACCCATGTGCCACAAGAGATCTCTGTAGATCAATTCACTGACTGTGTGGCCAATTTGACAGCTGACAATGGTTTGGGTTTCTCGGATGCTGACCTTACCGCCAAGGGAAAGAACCACAATGATGCCCTGCATGTCTCTATAGAATGTAGGGGCACTACTCTTGCTCACGTGTTGGTGGACACTGGTTCTTCCCTGAATGTATTGCCCAAGAAGGCCTTAGACCGTTTGGATTGTGAGGGCCTGGAGTTGAAGCCTAGCAACATCATTGTCCGAGCCTTCGACGGGTCGAAGAGGATGGTTCATGGTGAGGTAGACATTCCTATTCGTGTGGGTTCTCAAGTATTCGACTCAACTTTCTATGTGATGGATATTCGTCCATCTTATTCCTGTCTGCTGGGTCGACCTTGGATTCACAAAGTCGGGGTTGTGCCCTCCACTCTACACCAGAAGCTCAAGTACCCTGTCAGAGGGAAGATCGTTACTGTGCAAGGGGAGGAAGAATATATGGTTAGTCATCTGAATTCCTTCCGGTATATTGAGATGGACGGGGAGTTTATTGAAACCCCCTTTCAACATTTTGAAGAGGTACCTCCAACATTGGCAGCGGCAGAAGCAGTGATTGAAGAGGGTTCTCCTTTGAAGATGGCCTCCTTAAAGGACGCCCGGGCTGTAATTGAAAAAGGTGAATGCGCTAACTGGGGCAGGCTCCCTGATTTCACTCCTAAAACTGACAAGTTTGGACTGGGTTTTACTGCAAAGGCTCAGAGGGTTGTGCGCAAGGCAAGGACCGGAAGACCTCCCGTGATCATCACCAACCCGGGAGTGAATTCTATTGGGGATGAAGACGAAGTGGAAGAATCAGAGTTCGATAGCTGGATCTACCCGACGACTGACGGTGGATTGAACAATTGGACCACAAAAGATCATACACCTGTTACTTTTGTTACACAGTAATGAATTCCTTTGTTTTTGTTATTTGTAATAAACAATAAACTGAAACTTTATGGCCCGGTGTCTTACCCGGGGCACCGTTGGCTTCATTTGTGAGGGCTTATAACTGTCATTTCCATATATCATGAATAAAGACCTTGGACGTTTTTTCGTATTTCAAATCTTGTGCTCCCTTTCTTTCTTTCTTTCTTTATATATTGCAAAACAGCTATATTTACACACACTCACCTATACAGGTTTCAATCCACTCTAGATCTCACTGGTAACGACTCTGCTACTGCCAGTTATGACTTCGAAAATCCGATCAACTTAGCCGAAGACGAAGGTGAAGATGATTGCGAAGTGCCTGGAGAGCTTGCAAGACTGTTACTCCAGGAAGAGAGGGCAATTCAGCCACATGAAGAGCCAGTGGAAACGATAAATCTGGGTACCGAGACAGACCGAAAGGAAGTTAAGATTGGTGCCAATCTGGAGCTCAGCGTGAAACAACGGTTGACTCAGATGCTACATGATTATGTGGAGATCTTTGCCTGGTCCTACGAAGACATGCCTGGGTTGGATACCGACATTGTGGTCCATCACTTGCCTACCAAAGAAGACTGCCCTCCGGTTAAGCAAAAGGTCCGCCGTATGCGTCCAGAGATGTCTGAGAAGATCAAAGCTGAGGTTATGAAGCAATTCGATGCCGGGTTTCTTGTAGTGACTTCTTACCCTCAGTGGGTTGCCAACATAGTGCCGGTGCCGAAGAAAGATGGTAAGGTCAGAATGTGTGTTGATTACAGGGATCTGAACAGGGCCAGCCTCAAGGATGACTTCCCCCTACCTCACATTAACGTTCTGGTTGACAATACTGCCCAGCACAAAGTGTTCTCTTTCATGGATGGTTTCTCAGGTTATAATCAGATCAAGATGGCTCCTGAAGACATGGAAAAGACTACCTTCGTTACTCAGTGGGGCACCTTCTGCTACAAGGTCATGCCATTCGGGTTGAAAAATGCTGGGGCAACCTACCAACGTGCCATGGTTGCTCTATTTCATGACATGATCCATCATGAGATTGAAGTGTATGTCGACGACATGATTGCAAGGTCCCAAACTGAGGAGGAACACCTTGACCATCTGCAGAAACTGTTTGACCGTCTGAAGTTATACAAACTGAGGTTGAACCCGAACAAGTGCACCTTCGGGGTAAGATCTGGAAAGTTGCTAGGCTTCGTTGTAAGTGACAAGGGTATTCAAGTGGACCCTGCCAAGGTTAAAGCCATTCAAGAGATGCCAGTTCCTAAGACAGAGAAAGAAGTCAGAGGCTTCCTAGGACGTCTGAATTACATTGCTCGATTCATCTCACACCTAACAGCTACCTGTGAACCAATCTTCAAGCTGCTGAAGAAAGATCAGGTAGTACGTTGGAATGATAAATGTCAGGCCGCTTTTGACAGAATCAAAGAGTATCTCCAAGAACCACCCATCCTTATGCCATCGGTTGAAGGGAGACCTCTGATACTATACTTGACAATACTTGACAGCTCAATGGGGTGTGTGCTGGGGCAACATGACGAGTCTGGACGAAAAGAGCATGCCATTTATTACCTTAGCAAAAAGTTTACCGACTGTGAGACCCGATACTCACTGCTCGAGAAAACTTGCTGCGCTTTAGTATGGGCTGCTCGCCGGCTGAGACAGTATATGCTGACTCACACTACTCTGTTGATCTCAAAGATGGATCCTATAAAGTACATATTTGAAAAGCCTGCTCTGTCTGGGAGAATAGCAAGATGGCAAATGATCTTGACAGAATACGACATCCAGTACACGACCCAGAAAGCTATCAAGGGAAGTGTATTGGCAGACCACTTGGCACATCAGGCAGTAGACGACTATCAGTCAATAAACTTCGAGTTTCCCGACGAGAGCATCATGATAGTGACTGATTGTGAAGTACCTGGATCGGATGAAGGACCTGAGGAAGGATCCCGATGGTCTATGCACTTCGATGGAGCCTCCAACGCTTTGGGTAATGGTATCGGCGCTGTAATCATATCCCCTTAAGGCACTCATACTCCACTCACTTCCTGGCTATGTTTCAACTGCACCAACAACATGGCGGAGTATGAGGCATGCATCATGGGTCTTCAAGCTGCGATCGACTTAAGGATCAAGTTTCTGAGTGTCTTCAGATATTCCGCTCTCGTGATCAATCAGATCAAAGGCGAGTAGGATACGAAACATCCGAATCTGCTTCCTTACAGAGAATGTGTGTTGACATTGATCCCCCATTTCATAGAGATAACTTTTGAACACCTTCCGAGAGAGGAGAATCAGCTGGCGGACGCGTTAGCTACGATGTCTTCCATGTTCAAAGTCAAATGGGACAATGAGGCTCCCCGGGTCATTATCTGGAAACTGGACGAACCTGCATACTGTTGTGATCTTGAGGCTGAGGTAGTAACTGAAAAACCCTGGTACCATGAAGTGAAGAGGTACTTAGAAGCTCAAGAATACCTTGAAGGTGCATCCATCAATGATAAAAAGTTTTTGAGAAGGTTCGCAGCGAAGTTCTTCCTCAGCAACGGCATTCTGTACAAGCGAAACCATGATTCAACCTTGCTGCGTTGTATGGATAAGACTGAAGCAGAAAGAATCATGACAGAGCTACATGAGGGTACCTTCGGAACACATTCCAGTGGACATACCATGGTGAAGAAGATCCTTCGGGCAGGATATTTCTGGTCCACAATGGAAGCTGATTGTTACCAACATTCTCGGACATGTCATAAATGCCAGATTTATGCTGATAAGGTGCACGTTCCTCCAGTTCCCCTGAATGTCTTGACAGCACCTTGGCCGTTTGCAATGTGGGGCATAGATATGATCGGCGAGATTAAACCTACGGCATCCAATGGGCATCGCTTCATCCTGGTAGCGATCGATTACTTTACAAAGTGGGTTGAAGCAGCTTCTTACGCCACTGTAACCAAGAATGAAGTGGCACGGTTCATTTGGCATAACCTGATATGTCGATACGGCGTCCCAGAAAGGATCATTACAGACAACGGTACCAATCTTAATAACAAGATGATCACTGAGCTCTGCGAGCAATTCAAGATACAGCACCACAACTCTTTTCCTTATCGGCCGAAGATGAATGGGGCTGTAGAAGCAGCTAACAAGAATATCAAGAAGATTGTGCAGAAGATGACAGTGACCTATAAAGATTGGCACGAGATGTTACCGTTTTCTCTCCATGGGTACCGTACCTCAGCAAGGACGTCAACCGGGGCAACTCCTTTCTCCTTGGTCTACGGCATGGAGGCAGTCTTACCGATCGAAGTGCAGATACCCTCTCTCCGGATAATGAAGGATGCAGATCTGAGTGAAGATGATTGGATCCAGACACGACTTGATCAGTTAAATCTAATTGACGAAAAGAGACTCACTGCTATTTGTCATGGTCAGACGTACCAAAAACGGATGATCAGGGCATTTAACAAGAAGGTCAGACCACAAGAATATCAAGTTGGGGATCTGGTAATCAAGCGCATCATTCTTCCTCAGAGTGATCCCAGGGGAAAATGGACCCCTACGTACGAAGGGCCATTTGTGGTTAAACATGTGTTCTCAGGAGGAGCCATGATTCTGACCACCATGGATGGTGACGACCTTCCTCACCCTGCCAATGCAGACATAGTAAAAAGATACTACGCATGACAAAGACCCGCTAGGTTGACATACCTAGGCAAAAATTAGGGCTTCCCGGCGAACCAAAAGGGTTCGGGCAAAATGAGGGATGAAATAAAAAAATCTGTACACCCAGCAGGTCGAAAACCTGAAAAGGCGGCTTGGGCAAAAATGGGTATCCCGGTGGACTGAAAACCCGAAAGGGCAGTCCAGGTAAAAGTTAGGGATTAAAGCGTAATACTATGTCTCATTGAATCACCTTGCATCCAGAATCCGGTATCAACATCAAGTTCAAACGGCATCGATCAATCAGCTTCATCGTCAACTGAGCAGCAAAGTGATGAGACGCTCGAAGATATAAAGGCGATAGCAGAGTTGGAACCCAATGGGATTATTCTTTCTTCACACAGCTGTTTTGTTTTCCCTTTTTCACAAAATTGTATAAACTCTTTTATTCGGCGGCGTTCTCCTACTAGGACGTCAGCCTCTTGTACATAAAACGCCTATTTACAGGCAAATTCAAAAATCAATATAAATTCACTTTTCAGCTAAAAATGCCAATTGTTTTTCCTTTTCTGTTTTGTTTTGCGAAGAACGTCCAAGGTTCAATTTGTGATATATTCACTTGACGCTAATTGCTAACTCATAAATATTTGCATACGAAACAAAGGATTAATTACATGTACTATTAGAAACAGGGGCAATAATGAGTTGTCTAAGCGATCTAATTGCTCTGTCCACCAAGGTACCAAGGTAGGTTCAGCTGAAGAACATAACCAAGATATCTTAAGTCCCCAGAGAGTGAGCCATCAAGTCAATGCACTCTCCCCAAGCAGAGTTATCCTGTCAGCCTTAAGGAAGTTGGGTATCCTCCAGCAGATCTCAACATTCCTCAAGCACAATATACCAACATTCTTAACAAGCATCCCCTACAGTCTTGATCTAAGATTGGTCCCCGGCGGTATACCAGACATTTAGCGGAGCCATTTCCCCAATATATCTCAAAAATTTCCCCAGGAGAGTCCAGTCTGAAGATTTCCCCAGGAAAGCTGAATCATCTCCCCAGCAGGAAGCTTATCCCCAGTAAATTATGGAAGCTTCCCCCCTGCAGAGCACGAACGCGTCTCCCGGCTTTATTCAAAGGTTATTTCCCCACCAGAGCTTCTAACTGGGTTATCCTCAGCTAAAAGCCACGGAAAGATCGTCCTCGGCGAAGTCTTCTTATCCCCAGCGGAGTCTATTAAAACTTCTAACATAACAATGGTATCCCCAGCGAAGTTATCATCAACATCCCAGCAAAGTACCTCTCTTCCCACAGAGTATTGTTCCCCAGCAAGGTCGCTAGAGTAATTTTCCCCCGCAGAGTAATCCATTCGCCAAGTTTATTCCCCCAACGGAGTTATCTTCTCCTACCGGTATTCTTGCAACCGTCATCCCCAGCGGAAACAACAAAGCACTATTCTTCCACATCAAGCCCAGGATTTAACTTCCCGGCATCCGTCAAGGATTTATTTTCCTAAGACGAAAACATACATTCATAAACATCGCATCTTCATACACTATAGCATGCATATACGCATCATAAACATACAATCTCACTTATTTTGAGAATATCACGCATGTCATACATCATGACATTGCATGCAACTAACATTTTGTCTTTTCAGGACAAAGGTTAATACCAAGATGATTACCATCAACGGTCGCTACTAAAGATCTGATTCCTGTATCTTGCCAGGGTGTATCTGTTGACGACTGATTCCAGACCCGATTCCTGTATCTTGCCAGGGTGTGTCTGAAGAGTTTGAGGATCCGATTCCTGTATCTTGCCAGGGTGTATCTGTTGACGACTAGCATTACCAGACCTGATTCCTGTATCTTGCCAGGGTGCGTCTGAAGAGTTTGAGGATCCGATTCCTGTATCTTGCCAGGGTGTATCTGTTGACGACTAGCATTACCAGACCCGATTCCTGTATCTTGCCAGGGTGCGTCTGAAGAGTTTGAGGATCCGATTCCTGTATCTTGCCAGGGTGTATCTGTTGACGACTAGCATTACCAGACCCGATTCCTGTATCTTGCCAGGGTGCGTCTGAAGAGTTTGAGGATCCGATTCCTGTATCTTTCCAGGGTGTATCTGTTGACGACTAACATTACCAGACCCGATTCCTGTATCTTGCCAGGGTGCGTCTGAAGAGTTTGAGGATCCTATTCCTGTATCTTGCCAGGGTGTATCTGTTGATGACTATATTCTCCGGACTCGATTCCTGTATCTCGCCAGGGCACGTCTGAAGAGTTTGAAGATTCGATTCCTGTAACCAGCCAGGGCACGTCTATATAAAGAATTTTAAGACCAACTCCTGTAACAGGCCAGGTAATTATTTTTCTTTCTCAGGTACGCAAGTTCTCGCTAAGGAATCTCTTACGCGATCGACAACCTCCCAATGGCATCTATAAGCCCATCTTCCTATCCACCAGTCTCTAAATGGCATCTATAAGTCCATTCCCACCATCACACTGCTAACATGTGAGCGCAAATTTCTGGGCACTCTAGTGTTCAATCATCTTCCACCTTCGGACTACGAAAGGCACGACAGCCAATCTACATCCTCAGGTTTAAGAAGATTGAACAGGGGAAACTGTTGTACCCCAAAATTTGCCATCCCATATTCTTCAAGATTTGCCAAGATCAAGGTTCAAAACCTCTCAAGGGTTGCACAGTCCAATTGCCTCCTAACAGACAAAAATTAGGGTTTTGGTGCTGGCAAAGAAATTGAAGTTTCCAAGGGTCCAAACAAGTCCCACATGCCTACATACATTGTCAAGCATCCATATGCCAAGTTTCAAGACTCACAGCACCAGATTGCACAGTCAAAAACCCTAAATGCTTCATAGTCAACTATAGGGGCAAAATGGTCATTTGACAGTCAAAAGTCAAAAAATTTGGTCAACATCTTATTTTGAAGCCACAAACATCATTTGATCAATTCTTGATCATGATTCTCAAAGCATGGCTCAAAAAGTCTCAAGATGCAAAAGTTTCTATTTTTGGACAGTTGAAAAAGTCAACTGCAAATTGACCAAGGCATAACTTCCACATGGTTTATCAGAAAAATCCCATCCAAAGCTCATTTTGAATAGAATGACATTTCCTACAACTCATCTTCACACTTCAAGTCCAAGAAATGCTCTCACAAAAAGTTATCAATCTCAACATTATAGGTCATTTTCAAAAGTCAACAAAAAGGCACTTCAAGTCAAATACCATAACTTGAGATTGGTAAATCAAAATGGCATGGTACCAAAGAAATTGGTTAGAGGACTTCAAGACCTTTCCAAAATGTCCAAGAACATGATCAAAGCTTAAAAATTGAGCAAGATATGCCTTGTGGAAGTTGGCAAAATTTTGGGAATTTTGAAAAGTCAACTTTGCATAAAAGGCCTCAAAATTGCTAATGGGCCTCAATTTCTTCCATGAATCATTATCCAAAGGCTATGCACGACCCATTAAGCTAAAAGGGAGTTATTTTCTTATTTTTAATTAATTAATTGATTTTTTAATCTTATTGATTCATTTAATTAAAATTAATTATGAGAAAAATACTAAATCATGTTTTCCAAATCTTTTTGTGCAGCCAATTCACTCATTATGAATCAAATATTTCGTGCATCACTCAAAAGGGAAAGTTTCTACATGATATGGCAATGATTGGCATGAAAAAAATTGAAAAAAGGATATGGAAAATCAAATATTCAAAATCATAAATGGATGGATTTTGGGCTGGCTTTTTGACCTAATTCTACTCACATACATATGCACATTTGAAACCTAAAGCATTAGAAAAAAAAGCTGCGCTGAGAGACCAAGAACAAAAGTGCATTTTTTCACAAAAAAGTTAAACACTGAAATCCTAATTAAAGGACGATTCAAGGCTTGAAAAGTGTTCTAATACACTCCTGACACTACTAGGAAGCTTTTGCAATCGAAACCAAGTCTCCAGACTTCAAGGGTTGGTAGAACGACATCACCCTTTGTTTGAAATTGTCCATTATCGTTTTGTGATTAACATGCATTTTTCATATGTTTTTAATGTTGATTTATACTAATATGCACTTTCTGAAGCTAATGGTACTACTCAATTGAACTAATACTGCCTGTACAAGAATCCACCATTAACGTAGGTTAGGGTTTCAGAAGCTTCAATTTGGGGTTTTATACATATGGTAAAATCAGGCCATGAAACCTATGCCAATGGAATCAGGACATCAAGACGAAACTAGTCCACACCTCGCGCTCAATTTATGATAAACTATATGCTAATCGCTATTTTCTAGAATTTGTTTTTGTGGGGGTTTAAAACCCCGCTATTTACTTGTATTTGCAGGAAAAAAGATGAAGATGATGCATGCGTGTCTGGACAGGACTGGATAGTTTGAATATTCGCGCGTGATTTTTGTTTTTATACCAATAGCGTTTGTTTTCTCATATATTACTCATGTCCCATAATAATATCAAAGAAACGCGTTAGTTCAAATGGTTGATGCGCTGGCTTGCAGGTATTGGGACCTGGGTTTGATTCCCAGGTCCCCCACTTCTTCCATAATTTTTTCTTCAATATGTTTCTATGCAGCATGCCATCAAACTCCTACCATACAACTCCACATCTATGCCTGCCACGCGCCCATGAGTTTCAATCTGAAGGTCACCACAGGAGGACCACCATGCACGCTAGTCAACCCTTCCACACATAATTCCTGAAAGTCAAAAAAGGCTTTATTCTTGGGCCAAAAATGCTTCAAACACACCTCCAAAAAGGGCCAGACACCCCCATGGTTTGCATATTTTGTTTTTTTTGTTTTTTAATTCTCCTTTTTATTCTTTTATTTGTTTTATTATTTTCTTTAATCTACCAAAATTAATTTTCATAATAAAATAAAACCAGAAAGATCAAAACTAAAGAATATTTTTATTTAATATTTAGTTCATTAATATTTTTGTAAATAAATTTTTAATAATCAATTTAGTAAAATTAGGTTTTAATTTTAATCTTTTCTTAATAACTAAAATATGTAGAAATTAAGTTTTTTTTAGCATCTTTATCTTTTTCTTAATAAATAATTTTTCTTATTATCATTATTAATTATTAATTATTTTATAAATAAACATGTAATTAATTAATTAGGGTGAATTAGGTTAAACTTAAACATTTTTTTAAACAATTAAAAATAATTTAGAACTAGGGTTTCATTTAACTTCTAACTTTAATTAATTTTCTTTATTTCATAAATACCAAAAAAACCATAAAAAATAACTTCTTTTCTTCATTTAATAATTAATTAACTGTTAATTCCAATTTAACCTTTAAAGGGTCCAACGCCCTCGAACACTCGATTCTAATTTCTTTTCGTGCTTTTGTCCTTATTTTCCGTTTTAAATATTATATAATTGCTCAAGCCTTGTAATAGTAATTAGGAAATTTATTTACTTTCTGCATTTTATTTCAAAACGGGTCTTTGTTAATTTGGCGATGTATAGACCCGCGCCTTGTAATAGCGTAGGACTTTATTTTCTGTACTTTAATTTCCGCACCCCTTAACTGCTAAATTTTGCATGAAAGAATGAATGGCCCAAATAAAATCAAAGCGTAGATCACCATGATGCATGACAAGATAAAACATAACTGAAAATAACACACGAATTCACACACCACTTCTAGGGTACGCCTCACTGTTGCCTTGCCCTCGAAACGTGGTCGTTGAGTATAGGACGTTTTAGTAAGTCCTTATGTCCATGAACATGGCATAAGGGTAGCTTCTGAGGTGTCCTACTGTTGCTCTGGTGACCACACTGTCCCTAACCCTCGAATTGACCCGAACACCTCCAATGGTGATGCTACCTACCTCTCAATGGTGGGATGGCATTACCTTAAGGACATTTACACAGCATAATTCCTTAGGGTAGGTAGATGACTCGTAGATACTTACTCTATTCAAAAACAAATCAAAACAAACTCTTTTCACACCGACACTTTTCAAAAAGCTTTCAAAACAATTTTTTAAACACTCTTGAGGACTGATACAAGAGTCATTCTGAAATCTTTAAACGAAACTTTTTCAAACCCACGCCCACTTTGAAAAGCAAACATTTTGAAAACACAATGAGCAAGTATCTAAGAGCCCATGGATAACCATGGATAGAAAGGGTGCCAACACCTTCCCTTTCTATAAATCTACCTTCCGAACCGAGAAACTATCTCATAAGGAATTTTGTTGTGCTTTTGTCCTGTCCATGTTGGAGAAAATAAAAAAAGGTGGCGACTCTTGCTTCCGCGACATTTCGAGAATCAGCATTAAACAGTCAGTTCCAGATCCACCGATCACAACAAGCGATAGATTAACATCCGTGTTTGGAGAATCCGTAAATTGTTTTCAGAAGTTGAAGAATCTGAACAAGCGATAGGTTAACATCCGTGTCTGGAGAACCCTTAAACTGTTTTCAAAAGTTGAGTCTGAACAAGCGATAGATTAACATCCGTGTTTGGAGAATTTATAAACTGTTTTCAGAAGTTGAAGAATCTGAACAAACGATAGGTTAACATCCGTGTCTGGAGAACCCGTAAACTATTTTCAGAGGTCTTGAATCTGAACAAGCAATAGGTTAACATCCGTATCTGGAGAACCCGTAAACTGTTTTCAGAGGTCTTGAAGTTGAATAAGCAATAGATCAACATCCATGTTGGGAAGCGTCCGTAAACTGTTTTCAGAAGTTGAAGAATCTGAACAAGCGATAGGTTAACATCCGTGTCTGGAGAACCCGTATACTGTTTTTAGAGGTCTTGAATCTGAATAAGAGATAGGTTAACATCCGTATCTGGAGAACCCGTAAACTATTTTCAGAGGTCTTGAAGTTGAATAAGCAATAGATCAGCATCCATGTTGGGAAGCGTCCGTAAACTGTTTTCAAAAGTTGAGTTTGAACAAGCGATAGATTAACATCCATGTTTGGAGAATCCGTAAACTGTTTTCAGAAGTTGAAGAATCTGAACAAGCGATAGGTTAACATCCGTGTCTGGAGAACCCGTAAATTGTTTTCATAAGTCTTGGATCATGAATTTTATCCTGAAAAGGATAAAATATTAGTTGAAACACAAAGTCATGTTGCATGAAATGTATGATGCAATATATGTTATATCAATGTTTATGATATGAATGTAATGAATGCGCATGTAAGCTGATGAGTTGTCTTGCTGAGGATAGATGAATCCTGGATAGCCAAAGATAATAGAATCTTGACTGCTGTCGGGGAAAGTGAATCCTTGACTGCTGCAGGGAATTGCAAGAATCTGTGATTGCTGAAGCTGAGACATCCTTGTTGACTGCTGACTGCTTGGGGAACAAGATCTTTAATTGTTGAGGGATCCTAGGACCACTGCAGGTGATTGGAATTCCTTGGTGACTTGTAGGGAATGAGAATTCTGATGATTTCTACTGGGGAATCCAGAACCTGGTAGGCTTAAGCTGGAGAAGTAAAATTGAGAATCTTCAATCTGACGGGAAGTATCTCTGTGGGGGAGAATGTTTACTAATTTGGTTCCGCCGGGGATTAATAGTTGGAAGTCTTAGCTCAGCTGGGGATTAATAGTTTTGACTTCACTGGGGATAGGATTTTTCAGGTTTTTAGGGCTCCACTGGGGATACTGAAACTTAACTCTGAGGGGGATTAAGTTCTGGAAGGCTCTCCGGCTGGGGAAATTAACTTTGAGAAAGCTTTTGTTCTGCTGAGGATCCTGAAGTTTAACTTTGTTTGGGGATTTCTTCTGAAAGGGCATCAAGATATCTATCTGTACCTTCAACCTATCAGCAGTCATTTTTCTTGATTTATAAGAAAATGATTATGTTCAAATGCATATGCCTATTTAACAAAACATTGGACGTTTCTCAAATAAAACATAAGTGTAAAACAGAAAAAGGAAGACAAAGAAAATTTCTGTATTGGGAAAAGTATTTGTATTAACTTTTTATGAGTATCTTTGTACAAAGGAGACATGCATCCTAGTAAGAGGATGTTGTCGTAAAAAATTGAAAATTTTATACAAAAGAAAGATGGCTATGTGTAATAATTCCATGGGATTCCCATTCTGCTATAGCCTTCACAACTCTGAATATCTTGTCCATTCAATGCTTCGTCCGCCGATGATTGGATTGATCAGAAGTTCGGAGCTTGTTGACGAAGAGATTATTCTTTAAAGTGATCCGACGAGACATAGTCATACGCTTTAATTCCCTAACTTTTGCCTGGATCGCCCTTTCGGGTTTTCAATCCACCGGGAAACCCCTTTTTGCCCAAGCCGCCCTTTCGGGTTTTCGACTTACCGGGTGTACAGATTTTTTTGTTTTATCCCTAATTTTTTACTGAACCGCCCTTTCGGGTTTTCGGTTCACCGGGATGCCCATTTTTGCCCAAGTCGCCCTTTCGGGTTTTCGACTTGTCGGGTGATTTTATGCGTAGTATCTTTTGACTATGTCTGCGTTCGCAGGGTGCGGAAAATCGTCGCCGTCCATGGTGGTCAGAATCATTGCACCACCAGAAAAGATGCTCTTGATCACAAATGGTCCTTCGTAAGTAGGAGTCTATTTGCCCTTGGGATCACTTTGTGGCAAGATAATCCGCTTGATTACGAGATCTCCGACTTGATATACTTGACGTTTGACTTTCTTGTTGAAAGCCTTGATCATTCGTTTTTGGTATGTCTGACCATGGCAAACAGCAGTGAGTCGCTTCTCGTTGATCAAATTGAGTTGATCAAGTCGGGTCTGAATCCAATCGTCTTCACTCAAACCAGAGTCCTTCATAATCCTTAAAGAAGGAATCTGAACTTCCATGGGTAGGATAGCTTCCATGCCATATATCAAAGAAAATGGGGTTGCCCCTGTTGAAGTACGTGCCGTGGTACGGTATCCATGCAGAGAAAACGGTAACATCTCATGCCAGTCCTTGTAGGTAACTGTCATTTTCTGAATGATATTTTTGATGTTTTTGTTTGCAGCTTCAACAACACCGTTCATCTTCGGCCAATAGGGAGATGAATTGTGATGATAAATCTTGAACTGTTCGCATAGAGCGGTGATCATAGTATTGTTCAGATTGGTCCCGTTGTCCGTGATGATCCTGTCGGGGACACCATACCGGCATATGAGGTTTTGCTTGATGAAGCGGGCAACCACATTTTTTGTAACGGAGGCAAAAGAAGCTGCTTCGACCAACTTGGTAAAATAGTCAATAGCGACCAAGATGAAGCGATGTCCATTGGATGTTGTGGGGTTGATCTCTCCAATCATGTCAATGCCCCACATTGCGAATGGCCAAGGAGCTGTCAGAACGTTGAGAGGAACATGAGGAATATGAATCTTTTCAGCGTAGACTTGACATTTGTGGCAAGTACGGGAATGTTGGTGGCAATCAACTTCCATGGTAGACCAATAATAGCCTGCCCTTAGAATCTTCTTAGCCATCGTATGTCCGCTCAAGTGGGTGCCAAATGTGTCGTTGTGTATCTCAGTCATGATTAACTCTGCTTCAGCTTTATCTACACATCGGAGTAAAACATAATCATGGCTGCGTTTATAAAGGATGTTGTTGCTCAGGAAGAACTTGGCAGCAAATCTCCTTAGGAACTTCTTGTCATTTACGGAAGCTCCTTCGGGATATTCTCTAGTCTGGAGATACCTTTTGATTTCGTGAAACCAGGGTTGTTCCACTACTTCTTCGGTATTAATCTCATGACAATGCGCAGGTTCATCCATTCGCTCGATGGTGATTTGGGGAGCCTCGTTATCCCAGTTGAGTTTAAACATGGAAGACATTGTAGCCAGAACATCTGCTAACTGATTTTCTTCTCGCGGGAAATGCTCGAAAGTAATCTGCTCGAAATGAGGCAGTAACGTCAAAACATGTTATTTGTATGGGATAAGATTAGGATGTTTGGTGTCCCATTCTCGTTTGACTTGACTGATAACCAAAGCCGAGTCCCCAAATACAGTCAAAGATTTGATCCCCAAGTCTATAGCAGCCTTGAGACCAAAGATGCAAGCTTTATATTCGGCCATGTTGTTGGTGCAGCTGAAACAAAGTCAGGCCGTGAAAGGTGTATGGAAACCTTCTGGAGAAATGAGTACCACACCGATACCGTTTCCAAGTGCATTTGAAGCACCATCAAAGTACAGGGTCCATCGGGATCCATTTTCAGGTCCGTCATACGGTCCGTTACCTTCAATATTGTCCAAAGTCATGATGTCCTCGTCCGGGAAGTCGAATCTCATGGATTGATAATCTTCAATAGCTTGATGAGCTAGATGGTCAGCCAGTACACTCCCTTTTGTAGCTTTTTGGGTAGTATATTGGATGTCATACTCAGTCAGGATCATTTGCCATCTAGCGATTCTTCCAGATAAAGCAGGCTTCTCGAAGATATACTTGATAGGATCCATTTTGGAAATCAGCAAAGTGGTATGGGTCAACATATACTGCCTTAGTCGGCGAGCAGCCCATACCAAAGCGCAGCATGTTTTCTCGAGCAGTGAGTAGCGAGTCTCACAGTCGGTAAACTTTTTGCTAAGGTAATAAATGACATGCTCTTTTCGACCAGACTCGTCATGTTGGCCCATTACACACCCCATTGAGTTGTCCAAAACAGTCAGATACATGATCAGCGGCCTTCCTTCGACGGGTGGCATCAGAATAGGAGGTTCTAGCAAATACTCCTTGATCTTATCAAAAGCAGCTTGACAATCTTCGTTCCATTCGACTACCTGATCTTTCTTCAATAGTTTGAAAATTGGCTCACAGGTAGACGTCAGATGAGAGATGAATCTCACAATATAGTTCAAGCGCCCCAAGAATCCTCTAACCTCCTTTTCAGTACGGGGGGCCGGCATTTCTTGTATAGATTTTACTTTTGCTGGATCGACCTCAATGCCCTTGTTGCTGACAATAAATCCCAGAAGTTTACCAGACCTAACTCCAAAAGTGCACTTACTTGGATTCAACCTGAGTTTGTACTCCTTCAACCTGGAAAACAGCTTTTGCAAATGTTCAAGGTGTTCTTCTTCCGTTTGTGATCGAGCTATCATGTCGTCTATGTAAACCTCAATCTCATGATGTATCATATCATGGAATAAGGCTACCATGGCGCGTTGGTAAGTTGCCCATGCGTTCTTCAGTCCGAACGGCATCACCTTGTAGCAGAAGGTACCCCATTGTGTAACAAAGGTTGTTTTTTCCATGTCCTCGGGGGCCATTTTAATCTGGTTGTAGCCCGAGAATCCATCCATGAAAGAAAATACTTTGTGCTGAGCCGTGTTGTCAATCAAAATGTCGATATGTGGTAGAGGAAAATCATCTTTAGGGCTAGCCCTGTTCAAATCCCGGTAATCCACACACATTCTGACCTTGCCGTCTTTTTTAGGAACGGGCACAATGTTAGCAACCCATTGCGGATAGGATGTAACAGCCAGAAAGCCAGCATTGAATTGCTTCATTACTTCAGCTTTAATCTTCTCAGACATGCCGGGCCTCATTCGGTGGACTTTTTGCTTGATCGGTGGACAATCCTCTCTTGTAGGGAGACGGTGAACCACGATATCGGTGTCTAAACCCGGCATGTCTTCATAAGACCAAGCGAAGATTTCAACGTATTCATTCAACAGCTGTATTAAGCGCTCCTTGACACTTGGTTCCAGATTGGAACCCACTTATACTTCTTTCCTGTCTTCCTATGTTCCTAAGTTGACTGTTTCCAACAACTCTTCATGAGGCAAGATGGCCCTCTCTTCTTGTTGTAGAAGTATGGCTAGCTCTCCTGGTACTTCACAATCTTCATCATCTTCGTACTCAACCTGATTGACCAAATCTTCAGAGTTATTGAAGGATACAACAGAATAATCACCCATGGAATCCGGAGTGGACGGGTACCTGCATTTGTGAGTGTGGGTGTGTGTAAGGGATAACCATCCTTAAACAAACAAAAATGCAAAAGGAAAGAAAATGAACACAGCAGTTTATAAATGAAAAACGTCCAATGATTCATTAAACATGGCATATGAATATGAAGAGAATCAAAACCCTTACAAATGGACCTACATGCCCCGGGCAAGGCATGAGGTGAAAAATAGTGTGCAGATTGTTTAAGAGTAATTATTACAGACCAACAGGAAATGTTCGAAAGATAAATTACTGATTAATGAAAGTAATGGGGACGAAGTCTTTCGCCTCCCAGTTGTGCAGTCCTCATTTAATGGTTGGGAAGATCCAATCTTCAATGTTACCCTCTTCTTCTTCGTCTTCTAAAGCATTGATTCTATGAGGAGAAATCTTGATGGGTGTCTTTTCAATATTGGAGTGACACATAGCTTTTTGCCCCACAGCGGTAAATCCCAACCCAAACTTGTCTGTCTTGTGAGGAAAGTCAGGCAACTGTCCCCATGTTGAGCTCTTCCCCTTCTTCATTGCAGCCTTTGCGTCCTTCAGAGATGCCATCCTGGCCACCTGCTTGGGTATCTCAGCTACTGCCTTTGCTACCGCAACCTCGGGAGAAACTTCCTCGAAGTGTTGAAAGGGTGTTTCGATGAATTCGCCGTCCACTTCCACATACCGAAAGGAGTTCAGATGACTGATCATGTACTCCTCTTCACCGTGTACGGTTATGATTTTTCCCTTAACAGGGTATTTCAACATCTGATGTAGAGAAGAAGTGACTGGCCCAACATTATGAATCCACGGCCTTCCTAGCAAGCAAGAGTATGATGGACGGATGTCCATCACATAGAAAGTTGAGTGGAACACTTCAGTGCCTACCTTGATGGGAATGTCGACCACCCCATGCACCATCCTTTTAGACCCGTCAAAGGCCCTGACAATGATATTACTTGGCTTCAGCTCCAAGCCTTCACAATCCAATCGGTCCAGAGCTTTCTTAGGTTGCACATTCAGAGAAGAACCAGTGTCGACCAAGACATGAGCGAGAGTGGTTCCTCGGCATTCAACTGACACATGCAATGCGTCATTGTGCTTTCTTCCTTTCGGAGTCAGATCAGCATCAGAGAAACCTAGGCCGTTGTCGGTGGTAAGGCTGGCTACACAATCTTGGAATTGATCGGCTGAGGTTTCTTGGGGTACATGGGCTGTCTTCAAAAACCTTATCAAGGATTTGGCATGAGCCTCCGAACAAAGCAGCAATGCTAACATGGAGATTTTCGAGGGGGTTTGCCCCAGTTGCTCTACAACGTCATAATCACTCTTCTTAATTATTTTCATAATCTCCTCCATTTCTTTCTTAGAGGTTTCGGGGATGACCAAGGGTTGAGCTCTCGTCCTGACGAGCTCTTCTTGGATCCCTTTCCCCTTATCAGCAGAAGTAGGAGGGATAACCACAGGAGTAACAGCTTCTTCAGTCAACAGAGTTCTTGCAGATAGTTTTACCGGTGCAGGGATAACCTTGGCAGCAGCTGAGGGTCCAAAGATTGCCTTTGGAGGGGCAATCTCTGGAGAGAAAATTCTCCCACTTCGGGTAATATTGCTTGTACCGACAATGTTTCCAATGTAGGCTTTTTCTTCGTCAGAGCTCTCTTCGGTTATCTCAACTTGTTTAACACCGTGGTAGTAGATTTCTCCACCATAATTCCACGGTATCGATTTGTCAGATTTGTAGGGGACGGGCCCAGGCATGGTTATTTTCAGAGGTGCAAACTTCGAAGCGGATGTAATCTTAACAGGCCTTTTGGGGACCTTAGAAAGATTGGCGGAAATGGTGATTATTGAAACTTCATTGATAGGGGTTGGAGTAGCAGGAATCTTCTCGAAAAGAATTTGTTGGTTGTCCATTAGGCGTTGGATGCCTATTTTCAGCAATGGACAGTCGATTGGTAGGGAGTAACAGAGGTAGCAATCTTCCTTACAACCCGGGAAAATCCCAGCTTTTAACAAATTCAGCTTGATTGTTAGTAGTGGAGTTACCAGATCATCAACAGCAGAAACATACAGATCTTCTTCAATAGCATGGACATTGCGACCATGCTTTGGCATTGGGGCAGATATTACATTTGGTTTCTCGGGGGCATCGAACTCAACCTCCTTTGCATCTATCAAATCTTGAATTTTATGCTTAAGCGCCCAGCAATTGTTGGTGTCATGCCCGACGCTGTCAGAATGATAGGCACATTTAGCATTGGGATGATAATATGGGGAAGTTGTATTCACATTTTTTGGTGCCTCTTTGATATTGGTGAGATTCAGTTTCAACAAATGGGGAAGAACTTGTGCGGGCGTCATATTGATGTGGGTGAACTGCCATTGCGGCCGTTCTCCCCATTGCTGCTTAGGTCTGGACTGATTGTTACGAGGCTGATCATTTGATGAATTTTGAATCATCACGGCCCCTACAGTCGGCCGGTGCTCAGTTCTCCCCAATTCCTTTTGAGAGTACACAACAGCTGCTTCCTTCTTGGTCAGGAATGGTTTTTTAATAGTTGTGGAGGCAGAGGCATCCCTTTGAATCTCCCCACTCTTAATACCAGCTTCCACCCGTTCGCCAGTCAGGATTAGTTCGGTAAACCCTGCAGAAGAGCTCCCGATCAAATGGTTGAAGAAAGGGCCAGATAGGGTCCCCAAGAACATATCAACTAGCTCCCTATCTGACAGCGGTGGTTGCACCCTACCGGCCAAGTCGCGCCATTTCTGGGCGTATTCTTTGAATCCCTCATTTGAGGCCATCCCCATACTCTGTAGCTGAGTACGAGTTGGCGCCAAGTCAGTGTTATATTGATACTGGCGATAAAAGGCAGCTGCCAAATCTTCCCAGTTATGCACTTCTGACCTCTCAAGCTGGTAAAACCAGTCTAGTTGTGTACCGGACAAGCTGTCCTGGAAAAAGTGTACCCAAAGATTTCTGTCGGATGTATGAGGTTGAATTCTTCTGACATATGACCTCAGGTGCATCTTCGGGCAAGACAGCCCGTCATATTTTGCAAAAATTGGTACCTTGAACTTTGGAGGGATCACAATCCCAACAATCAATCCCAATTCTTCAAAATCTAACCCGGGAACCCTTTGCAGCTCCATAGCTGCCAGTCTATCCTCCAGATTTTTGTACTTGTCGTCCGCTGGCGAGTATTGCTGCTCTGAGTAGTCTTCATCTTCCTCAACCTCTTCCTCTTCAGCCTCGGATTCAGAAGGGAGTGCAGCTCCTTTTCCTTTACCGGTCCCCTCATCAGATGTGGAGGGGAATTCAAGAACTCTCCTAGCTTCATTCTCAAATCTTCTTTCCAGTGTAGCTACCCCAACTCTTTTCTTCTTCTTTTTTCCTTTTTCTTGCTCTTTATTCCCTAACAGTGCTTTAAGATCCTCCTGACCCTTTGCCAAGGTCATAAGGAGCTGATGAAACTGCGAGTTTTGTGCCTGCAGATCTTTGACCGTCTGCTCAATATCCATCTTACTGAAATAAACAGCAGAAAGATAAGGAAACCTGGTGTGAAGACCTGTTTATGCATATGATGAATGATATGTTTATTCATGTAATGCATTCAAGGATTTAGAAATTCAAATTTGTTGCAAACAAAAGGAACACACGTCATATTAATAAGAAGAAATTTTGTGAGTACATAAATGCCCCATGGGCCAAATATTACAAAAACATCTTAAGGTAAAAAGACGTTGCGCATCCTCTTTGGTGCGATGTAGGTGTTAAGGGTCTCCTCCTCGTGAAGTCGGCGGGTAAGCTCCAAAACCTTCTTCTCACTGGCGTAGAAGATGGCTTCAAAAGTATCCCTTTCTTCCTTGAGTTGGATCCAACTCTTCTGCATTTCCTCCCATTATGTTGGCATGTCAGGATGAAGGATGGTGTATGGAACCTCTCCTTCCTTAACAGGCTCTTTAATCAAAGGGAGGATATGAGGGTAAGGCATCATAAGACTCTGGGCTCGGGTTCTTACCCACTTGAGATAAGGCTCAAGAGGGATGGAGTTCTTGTGCCCCAGTGTCTTGCTATCTACCTTGTTAGGCATCCTCCAAGCTCTGATGAATCTTTGGCGAAGTCCTTGCGCATCGTTGTCAAAGTCAAAAACTAGGTCAGGAATCAGCATGTCATGAGGGCCGTCCCTCCGTGCATATCCAAATTGTCTCAAAGCTAGACAGGGGATGTAGGTAATGCCTCCCCTAATGCCAAGTAATGGAACATTAGGGAATTCACCACAACGATCGACGATGATGACATTTTCTCTGGACCGAGAACACCAATGTACATCAGAATGTGTGAGGGTCATCAATCGTTGTGACCACCTTAAGCCTTGCTCATTCTTCAAAACAGATTGTGGAAGGTGAGAAATAAACCACCTTGCAAGGAGAGGAGTACAGCACATGAGAACACCTCTCTTCCTCATTGTTCGTGTGTAAAATGAGTGGAGTATGTCCCCAAGCAATGTAGGTATGGGATTCCTGGATAGGAAAATCTTGACAGCATTGACATCTATAAGTTGGTCAGGATTTGGGAACAAGACCAACCCATAAATAAGGAGTGCCACAATTTCTTCAAAGGCTTGCAAATCCAATGAATTCCAACACTCATGTGCCTTCTCAAACAAGAATTTTGCCAAGAAGCCCTTGACACCACTTCTAGTTTCCCAATGCCCCTTGATGTCAGATGATTGCAAGTGTAGTGCTTGAGCAATATCTTAAGGTTTTGGTTCTTTTTCTGTACCGTTGTAGGGTAGTTGATTAAGAATAGGAATTCTCAGGAGTTGAGAAAATTCCTCCAAAGTAGGCACCAATTGGTAATCGGGGAATGTGAAACAGTGGTGAAGGGGGTCAAAGAATTGGAACAAAACTTTCACCATGTCTTCTTCAATGTTGGTGTTGACTAGGCTGAGCAGTCTACCATGTCTTTCACTGAAGAGAGAACTTTCTGGAATTCTGGATGTAAGCTCCTTGAGTTGAGGAGGGATTCCATAAGGTTGACTTGGATAGTTTTCCTGCGAAGAATTTCCATGACCTATAAAACAAGAACAAAGATGAAGATCCAAACCCTTGAAATGGTTAGTGGATGCATATGATGCGTTATGATGTTCATGATGTATGTACAAACACATGTACAAGCAATTCACACAAAACCCTAGTTTCAGGCTTGCATGAGGTTTCATAGGTAAGTACCCTCTTGAGCGTAGTTGGCTTAAAAACCTGTCCTATAAATAGTAACCGGGTTCTAAGGAGCTCAATATCATTGGATTGTTTTCTGTGTTCATTGTTTTGGTTTATCCACTTAACTAGCGACCAAAATATTCCAAGAAAACAACCCTCAATGAGTGTAGTATCGAGTATCTACCAACTTCGGACTGCACCAAAGCCGGTCATCTCACTACCCCTAATAAAAGGCCAAGATGGTCAAGTAAGGTTCTAGGTCATTAGTGCTTAGTGACATCACTCAGCGGCCCCGTACTCTCCTTGATTGAACTCAAGGGTTACTGATACTCACAAATATGTCGCACTAATATAGATATTGCTTCAACCGTGTCGGTATACCCCACACAGTTTCCACAACGTATTGCTATCTATAAATGTTTCCCCAAATCCGGGTGTAGGATTTCAAACCCAAACCAGAGAACCAAAATGTAAAGCAATCAAAGCAAACAATTAGTCATGCAAAAGGTGATCTAAGCCCTAAGGTTACTCCACTTTTAAGTTAATTTCCCCAGCAGAGTCGCCAGTTCTGTGATACGGTGGGAGAACTGACTTGGGTTTTGCGTTTGTGTTCGCAAATGTTTCGGTTTAGCAAGAGTCGCCACCGACTTTTTATTTTATCCTAAGGAAATGTTAAAAAGCACAGGAAAAACCTTTGAGATGTTTTCGTGGGTTCGGGGAGTAGATTATAGAAAGGGAAGGTATTAGCACCCTTTCTATCCATGGTTATCCATGGGCTCTTAGTTACTTGCTTAGATCACTTGCCTTTGCTTTTCAATTGTTTGAAATGGTGCTTTGTGTGCGTGGTTTTTGAAAATGTTTTGAAAAAGATGCCTTGTCTAGGCAACCATTGTAACAATTCTTTACTCGAATGTTTTACAAAGGTGTTTGTCTTTTTGAAAAGATGTTTCAATGTTTTTGAAAGTTTGTTTTGAAATTGTGTTGTGATGTGTATTTTGAAAAAAGGCAAGGATTGTTTTACAAGTTTGGTCAAGTAACCAAGAGCTATCTACCCTAGATTTCTCAAAGATCTTTCCTATGTTTTAACCCTTTTAACAGTATTGTTCCACCATTGTATTTGGTGGACAATCTTGTGTTAGGATGTTAACGGGACGGGCGCGGGTCATCGTTTAGACCATAGAGGCAATAGTGCCAAGTGTCTTTGGCAATTTTCTCAAGGGACTTGATCATTTTTTAGGCAACTTGATAAAGCGTCATCGAGGGACTATGATCATTTGATTTGTTTTTGTTTTGCCAAAGACACTCAACATGCAACATGGCCCATTTTTTTGAAGGCAACAAGTGGAGTAACCCTAGGGGTGCAAGTGTGCATTGTGTTTGTTTTTCATGCATGTTTATCTTGGATTTAGGTCAAACTACTTGTTAATTTGATTTTACATACAAACCTTAAGTCTCTAATCATGGCATATTTGAAAGCTTTTAAATGCGGAAATTTAAATGCTAAGCTATTACAACAATGATTATGGGGATGGGGGTACAAGTTTGAATTTGGGGATATTTGACAAGAAATTAAATTCTAAACTATTACATCCATATCGAATATACAAATATTTAATTGTACAATATTTAAATAAATACAATAAATATACAAAATGTATTATGCACAAAAATGATTTTTTATGTATGTGAAAGTATTTTTCATGTGAAGTATAAACAAAAATAAAAAAGGTCAAATTTTGAATATTTTTGTTATTTAGGGCAAAACCCTAGTTTTTTGAATAAATAGTATTTATTTATTAATTATATACAATATTTATATATTAATTTATACAAAAAATAAAAAATAAGTATATTGTAAAAAAAGTATTTTTTAGTGTCATATATTAATAAAAATAAAAATGTATTATTTTTATATTTTTGCCCTAATTATTTAATAAAATACACAAGTATTTATATATTATATATTAAATATACTAAATATATACAAGAATAAAATATTAATTATTTACAAAAGTGTATATTTTAGAAAATGTTTTCAAAATGTAAATAAAAAATAATGACTGAAAATAAGTATAATTTTGTGTTATTTTTTAGTGTTTTAAATAAAAAGGTGTTATATTTATTTACATATATATGCTAAATAAAACAAATAAATGCCAAATAAATGCAAAAATGTATGGAAAAATATTTTTGATATTTTTTATATTTGAGCAAAAAATATTAAGTCAAAATCAAAAAGAAAAAGTCAAAAATGATGAATATTTCACACAATGGGCCAGGGGGGTGTAAATTGGAAAAGGGGGTGCAAAGAGCAGGACTGACTCAGGCCCAACCCAAGCCAGTCATCTTCAACCTTCAGCATTGTTTGAACAAACAAAAACGCGCATTTCTTGTACCAAAGCTAACTCCTGATTCCTGGACTTTCATGCAAAACTCATAACACCAATATTATAGAGCATCAAGAGACGAATTCAGACATATAAAATACTTGATCTAACTCTAAGAATCCAGGGAGAATTTTTTCATCCCCAATTTCTAACCTAATTTTTTCTTCAATGTTCATGGCCAAAATTCTCACAGCATGCTTAATATAAATGAAAAGTAAATACACGGATGGCTTCAGGGCTATGAGTAGAACATGTTTCATTCACAAACCTAAGCTTAATCATGTCTGGATAGAGAGATAGAAGTCCATGGTTATACCTGTTTCAGCTTGAGTCGTGTACAGCAATGTGACCAACTTCAATGGAGTTTGAGCTTTTGTACAGCTTGCCTGAAGTCCAAGGATGCTTCCCAAGTACCTAGCTTGCTTTGAAACTCTTTGAATCGTGCTATGGAAGTTCACCTGCAAAACTGAAAAGTGAAAATGGCAACAAAGGTTAGGGATGTTACAGTTTGTATTTAGGGCTTGGGATAGTTTGTATGGATGATATGGAATGTGTTTGGACAGGCTTGAGCAAAAACGCACGAGTGGATATGGTTATGGAGGTCAAGTTGCAGAACTTGCCCTGTTTTGCAACAAAACATGGATTCTGAGTATGAGCAGGTCTTAGGGATGGATGAGTCGTGCCTTAGGCTTGCTTGGATGTATGAAAGATGTTTTCAAAGTTTGTGTTTGGCTGTGTTGACAGGAATGAGAGATTGGCTTCAGTTTGCAAGCTTTCTTCTAATGTAAGCAAAGAAATGTCAAGTTGTGATATAGGCCTATACCAAGCTCTCAAGCATGCTGCGCACTTTGCTCTTGATCAGTGGGATTTGTGTACAAATTCTTGCTGCAAAGATCTGGCCCATGCCTCTTGGATTTGGTATTTGACATGAAGCACTACTTTTCAAAAATGGCAAGTTTGCTTTTTCTACTTAAAGGATAATTCTATGTGTAATGACCAAATGCACAAAACAATTCTTGAACACAATGGTTAGGCATTTAATTATTGAGTGTGAAGATGTTTAGAGGCCTTCAAACTATCACAAACCCTGCTGACTTGAAAATGCAAATGTTATGAACATGCTTTGGCCATGAACAAAAGTGAGTTTTGGCCAACTTTACAAATTCGATTCTCTCTAACCACAAGGGTGTTTGATGAGTTCTTGGACAATTTGGAAAGCTTGGAATGTGTAATAAAATCCATCTTTGTAATGCAAATTTAAACTCCAAGTGGAACCATGTGAAAAGTGGCCAAGAAGTTGGACAAAAATCCTGCCTAGAATAGGTCAAAATTTTTCTAAGTTAAAAATGTTTTGCACCCTTATTCCAAAAATTATAACTTGAGATACAAGCTTCTTTTGAGAAAACTTTGTGAATCAAAGTTGTAGATTTTGCAATGTACTACAACTTTCATGTTTCAAGTTTTGTTTGAATCCAAATGAATCTTGGTGAAAAAATGGGACAAAGTTAGAGAAAAATAAGGAAGTTTCATAACTTAGAAAAATTCTAAGTTATGAAATTTTCTCATTTTAAACCCTAATTTGCAATTTTTGATTTCTTGATGAACAAGTTTCATAATTTGACATGTCTTGATGAAAAATGAATCTTGGCACTTGATTTTGACCAAAAAGTCAAAGTTTGACTTTTCAGTATACAGTCAAATTTTAATCAGTTGACTGGAAAATTCATTTGTCAATCCTGTGCATTTTGAGATCTTTTGAACTTGTTGAATGGGTCAAGACAATTCCATTGAGTCCTTGAGTCCATATGTGAGCTTGGTTTGCCATTGATTAGGTCAAACAGTCAAAAATTGCCTTTGTGCAGTCAAAACCCTAAAAATGACCATTTTGCCCTTTTGGTGATCTGATCAAATTTCTTGTGGAATTGTGATCCAAATTTGACCAAATGGTTCATATGAGTTCATAATGTTGATGTGGGTCAAAAATCATGAGTTTTGACTGTCAATTGGCCACAGTTGACTTTTTCCCAATACAGCTGATTTCTAGGTCAACTGTCCAATTGACTGGGCCAAGATTGGAATCAAGGCTTGAAACTTGGTATGGATAAACTTGTAAGTCCAACATGAAGCATGAAAGTAATTTTGGGCTTTTTAGGTCAAAACATCTTTGTGCAAACTCAAACCCTAATTTGGGTCAACAATGCAAGGAGGGGTCTTGAGCAGAGCAAACCCTAACTTGATCTTGAGCTCCAAGAGTCTTGTGGTGAGAAAATGATGATGAAATGAGAGGGTAAATTTTGGGGTACAACAGTCATCAACCTTTGTGACCACCTTGAACCTTGCTCATTCTTCAATACAGATTGGGGAAGATGCCAAATAAACCATCTTTCTAAAATAGGAGTACAACACATAAGGATACCTCTTTTCCTCATAGTGCAGGTGTGAAAATAATGTAGGGTGTCCCCTAGCAAAGTAGGCACCGGGTTACGAGACATGAAGATTTTGACGGCGTTCACATCTATGAGGTGGTCAGGATTTGGAAACAAAACCATCCCATATATGAGGAGAG